>CM073491.1:56375625-57618750 GCA_037074585.1 Biancaea sappan | reverse complement strand
TTTGGGAAATGCTCGACCTACTACAGTGACACTTCAGTTAGCTGACCGTTCGATGTGCTATCCAAACGGAATCATTGAGGATGTGCTTGTCAAGGTGGACAAGTTGATTTTTTCGGCTGATTTTATTATCATGGATTATGAGGAAGACAAGGAAATCCTGATTATTTTGGGAAGACCTTTTTTCTTGCAACCAGAAAAACATTAATTGATGTTCATAAAGGTAAGTTAACTATAAGAGTTAATGATCAAGAGGTCACCTTTAACATGAACAAGGTAATGAAGACTTCTGATGACCTGGAGGAGTGCTATAAAGTAAAGATGATTGATAAAGAATCTCACGGGTATTGTCATAACAAGATGAGTAAAGTTCATGATGAGGATAAAGAAGATGAGAAGAAAAGAACAAAGATAGCTCTAGAAATTTTAAAGGTTCTTGTAAAGTTTCGTGACAATCCTCAAAAATTCAAACCTCCTGATATTATGCAGAATATTGTTACTCAACTGAAAGGATTCAAGAAACAGAAGAAACTAGAGGATCCACCTTGAGCATAGGCGCCCTAGTAAAGTCTGGCTGAATACTATAAACTTAGAATTATTGGGAGGCAACCCAAGCTTTCTTTCCCGCTTTCGTAGCTTTTATTATTTTGTTCTTGTTTTGTTTATTTTACTTGTGGTATTTTTTTTTGGTTATTGTGATGTTGTCTATTCTTTTCCTCAGTGTGCTGATTTAGGACAGTGAGGACACTGTCAAATTTAAGTTTGGGGGAGAGGTTTGATGGGTTTCTTCTTTGAGGAAATTTTAGTTAATTTTTTGTTGTCCATATGACTAATAAATCTCCTTAATCCTGAATTATTGGATTGACTAATAAATTCAAAGTTCAAACCAGCAAAGTAATTCCAATCTAGATACTTGCTTAGAATGACTTTTTTCTTCTTGAAAAGCTCTTTGTATTTGGTCTTTTGTTTAGGACCTTCTAGAAGATTTCCAACTGGTTGATTAGAAGTAGTTTTAGGCTAAGCATATTTGGAAGTAGATGCCATTGAGGAACAGGGTGATTAAAAAATTAGGCAGAGAAAATACCTAAAGAAACCACCTAATCTTTAAAGAACACTTTCCAAATCTTTGATAAGTTCATAGAGTCCATAGAGAAGAAGAAGATTAGATAACAAATCACACAATGCCTTAAAAAAGCACCAACTATTACCAATGTACTCAATGATTCTCAAGATACCCTTGAAGCTTTGTACGTGTACATGGGGCAAGAAAAATCATGTGTTGGAGAAGAGAAAACTTGATGAAAACTACTCAATTACTTTTGAAAATCCCTTTTTCTTGTGAATTTGTGGAAAGGTTGAAGATTAAATGGAGAAATCCTTCAAGGAATCACAGTGGAGATGTTTGAAGAAGGAAGTTGCATATAGAGGAAGGAGAGTGCAGTAGTGAAAGGATTCAAATGACAGAAATATTTTTAGATTTCAATTTATAATGACGTTTGTAAGTGACCTAGTGGTCAACCGTCATGCCTCGCATGGTCGACTACTAGCTCCAGAGTTGGAAATTTTTTTGAACTAGTAGCCCATCAATCAACTATCATGTCCTTGGCAGTCGACTACTTGCAGAAGAATTTGAATAATTTATTATCTGTGGTCTACTAATTGGTCATAATGGGGAAAGTGGTTGACAGATGCCTCTTAGGTTTCTTATTTTGGAAAAATTAAATTTTCATCCGGTCAACTAATGGCTTGTCTCATAATCAATTGGTCATTTCTGGGTTTTTTAAAATTATTTTTCAAAGGACAACTGGTCGACCGTTCTCCCTTAGGCAATCAATTGCTTACATATATTATGATTTTAACATATCTAACATAACATACCATGTCGATTGCTTACCCTTTAATAGTCGACTGATAGCTTCTGTACTTTTAAAATAATTTGACCATTGATGCTTTGGTCAACTGATAGGGCCTTGGAAGTCGATTGATAGCTTGTAGAAGGTCATTTTCTAATATGCTTGAGAATTTATTGAGGTAAGTTCCTTAAGAGGATATTTTGAGGATGTTTCACTTACAAAACATGTTTAATTGACAATCTGAAGCTTAAGTTAGTAAGTTTCAAAAAAAAAAATAAAGCAATAAAGGCAAGCAAAATAAATTCATATTTATTTAAAATTAATTTTCCTCCAAAAGAAAGAGACAATATTACAATATTGTACAAATTACAAACATTGATAATCTTATGGTCATGGTGGCTTCTTGGATAATGAGGGATTGTCTGCTTTTGGGGAGAAGAAAAATTGTTGAATCTCCAAAAGCGTGCTTAGAGAGAGAGAGACCGAGAGACTTGGTGGAGAGTGATATGAATCTTATTCATGCATTCAATGCCTTTTGCTTACTGATTGTAAAAGGATGAAGTGGTATAAAGGAAATGTTGACCAGTCTGATACACTAGTTCATCAATTTTTCGAATCACAGTCTTCTCCAAGTCATTTATCTTGAGTTCCAAAAGCATAAGCTTGTTCTCATAGGATGTTGCTATGCTATCATCCTCCAACTCTATTACATCCCATTTTCTTTTCTTAGTCACTTACAATTCTGCAATAGGTCTCTTGCCCTTGTTCTATAGACTAAGATTTAAATCTAGTTCAACTTTGTCAGCCTCAAAGTTAAGGTTGAAAGAACTATTTTTGGCCATTGCTTTGTGAACATAGAATTAGTGCAAATGAGATAAGATAATGAAAGCTTAGAGAAAAGAATGCACTGAATAATTCAGGTTTCGGTATTGAGATATAAAACATTGAGCTACTATTTATAGGAAAATATTTCAGCTCAAGACATAAGTCGAATTTGTAGGCCGCACATCCAGGGATCATTTTCAAATATAGCATGCAATATTTTTCAAAGATTGATGCCAGACATGTTATCAAGTAGTAAAAATAATTAAATGTCGTAAATATATAAGTCAAGAATTTTACAGTGAATTCCAGTTGATATGCTTATGTGTTCCTTGCCTCCTTTTGGTGCAAGAGAGCAAAGTTTAAGAGTTTGATGAAATCAATGTCAGAATGTGACTTCCGATCCTTAGTACGAGGCAATCCTGCAAAATCTCAATCTTTTCCTTTTGGTACCCAAATCAATTTGGGTCCATCTGGGTTAAGACTTTCTTTTCAAGTCCATCTCTTCTTGACTCCATAAGTAACATTTTTCTTATGATCTTAGAAGTAAGATTTGTGACCTTTCATACCACAATAAAAGCATGTATAGAAAGGATCACTAGATATCTTTGCTGGAACAAAAAAATTTTCATGACATTTTCAGTTTGATTCAGTTTTGAAACCCAAACCAGCTTGGTTGAAAACACATTTTTGTTTGCCAAGTAAAGCATTCAAATTATCTCTACCTTGGGTGAATTTAGAAAGAATGTTGAATTTTGAAAGAATGTTCTTTAAATCTTCAATCCTCTTTCTAAAATTTTTCAATTTGAGCAAAGATACTTCTCATTAGTAGAGACAAAAGCCTTTAGATTTGTATTTTCTTATTGCAAAGTTTTGTATTGATTTTCAAAATTATAACTTTCTACTTCAAAAACAAAAAATTCATTTTTTAATTTCTTAAGTTCATTTTCAAGAGTAGAAATTTTTTATTTTGAAGTAATTTTCTTTTTTGCAAGAAATCCAATATGTAAATAATCAAAGGTTTCTGGTAATTCATTACAATATTCAAATGAATTTATCTCATCATTATCTCTAGCCATGTGTTGAGTTCTCAATTTAGTACCATTTTGGTGCTAAATCTCCTCTATTTTCGATCTCCTTCTTGTTGGCTTGTGATTCTTAACCCTTGTTTTAAGTATTTTTGTTTTGTTTAAGTTTTCTTTGAGCTTTTAATAAATTGAGTGATTTAATGACTCTTTGCTTCTAATATTTGGTGTTTCATTGTTTTTGTTGTAGGTTGAGTTGATGTGAAGCTTGTGCAAGAGGATGGACCCTATTAGAGGAAGAGTTGGCTTGTTGTCTCCCACAGCTATAGCAGTGGATTCCATTACTATAGCTATGGATGCTAAAAAAAATCTATTTTGAAGTCTTCCTCTCTGTCAGCCACCCATATAGCAGTGGCACCTAGAAAAAAGTGTTTTAAGGCCATGCTCTCTGCCTTCCACTACTATAGCGATGGGTCATCACGTTTTGCAATGATTTAAATAGCGCCAGAATAGGTTTTTTAGGTCATTCTGAGTTATAAGGGAAAAAGAAAATGCCGACTTTGCAGAGGGAAATACTCAAGTGGTCTCTTGAGGACTGGATGTAGGCTTGGATTAGCCGAACCAGTATAAATCTCTGAGTTTGCTTTCTCTATCCCTTACTCTTTAATTTGTGCATATTGATATCTACTCTTTAATTCCTTGATCTTTATAATTATTTATCTTGACAGCACATTGATTTTCTGTATTGTATTTATTATCTTAAGTATTACACTTCTACAGAAAATCATTTCAACTTCCAATTAATTCTTGTGAAAAATTTATAAAACCCAATTCACCCCCCTCTTGGGTTCCAACCATTACTTTCAGAAATTACAATCTAACTTAACTAAAATAATTGACTAAAATCTTAGATCAACCATTCAATTAAGTAATGAAGCTCAAGAAAATTATTCAAGCCACATAAATAAAACTATCTATATCTAGATAATCTGATTTATGGCGGAAATTACAAGGTCAAGCTTAATATCCAGCTAGATCTAGCATAGACATCAAAATCCAAAACTCATTGAAGGTTAATCAAGCATTCAAGAGGAAGAATAATCAGTAAAATCCATTCTATTAAACGAAAATGCATTAAAATTGAATATGTTCAACAATAAAAGCTTCATAGAACCAAACTTAATCAATCCTTAAACTCAGAAATTTACATGGAAGAGAAGATGAACATGACAGAAATCTACAAAATACAATAGAAAACTAACAAACTATGAAGGAAAATGGAAGAAAAGGGGAGAAAATGGGAGAAGGAGAGCCATTCCCAAGTGGGAAGGCTTCCCCTCCCTCAAACTGAGCTCTGGAAGTACCCTCTGTCTGCAGCAGCCGTGAGTCTGAAGTCTGGAGCAAAGTTTCTTCTATTCTGACCTAAAAATCACATTTATAGTGGCTCTCTGCCGCGCTAGCCTACTTACGTGGACGTCAAAAATGTTCCAGCGCCAGGTGCTGGCTTCCCGGTGCCGGGCGCCAGGCCATTTTTTTAGCGTTTTTGATTTACTCTCTATTGCTTTGTTTCTTATCCGGTTCGAGCCTAGGTGCCTCTAAACTCTGTAAAACACATAAATGAACCATTTTGGAGTAAAACTATGGAGTTAAAGCAGATAAATCTATAATTAACTTTCACCCACAATAATTCAAAACATTATAAAATTAGAGTTTTGGCAAAAATCAAAATGCAAAAAAGGCTAGAATAGAGGCTAAAATATATGAAAAATTGCATGTTATCAGGGTTTTAATCCTATCCATCAAAACTCTTAAGGTTTAGGTGAGCTAATATGGAGCAGCTCTAATGAGCTTTTAAATATTATTTATTTATATTAAAGTTTAGTCTATTTTTTAAAATTTAGTTCATTGTCTTAATAATTAAATTTTGTCATTAACATTAATTAAAAAATTTTTAAAAACTGGCCTATTTTGTTCTTTGATATATTTATTTCAAAAGTTTAGTCTAATTTTTTAAAATCATAATTTTAAAACTTAATTTATCATTCAAAATAATTAAAAATATATTTATTTAAAAGACTAAGCTAAACTAAGCTAAAATTTTTAGTTCATAAATTATATTTGATTCAACCCGACTCCTACTTTCCCTTGACCTGTACAACTTGAATTGGTTCAAATTGGCCATTTAGTTTAACTCCCTTAACTTTTACTGTAGCCACAACAGAATTTCTGGGGTTAAGCTTTGAGGGAAGACAACAACTTCGTCTTTTCTTTGCGCACTATCATTAACTTTGACTATTTAAAAGAAAATTGGACAATAAAATTAGACATGTATGTTAATATATATATATAGATAGATATAAATACCATATATATATATATATATATATATATCATTTTGTCTCTTTTGTTTTCTTGCTTTCTGTTTTCTTTTGTTACTTTTCCATGTGCACCTTCAAAAATATTATCATTCTATCTTTATCAAAGTGATAATTTTTTTTAATCTTTACTCGTTCTTTATCTTTTTTACAGCGATAATTCTTTTGTTGGTGCAAAATCCTTTTACCCAAATTTTTTGTTATTAAGAGCATTATATATCTAATCCAAAACTATGAAATGGTCCAATCAGGAAAAGAAAACAAATTGTTTTGGGTCTTATCACAATTGTTTATGGTTTAGATTCAGGACTATGAAATACTCTTGGGTTTCATTATATTTGTTCCATGTTTAAACATGATCCAATAGCACAAAGAGAGAAGAATCAGGTGTACCAATTGTGGCGGTACCTTTTCTCTCTTGTCAGGACAGTACAGATTCTAAAGTTCAGAAGAAAGGAGAAAAGTTTGCTAATGTACTTCTTTGAAAAGTCCAGCAGTCAAGGTCCAATTAGCAGCAACCCATTAAGTAAAAAAGGGATACATCTCATGGTTCCTTAAGACAAAAAGTATATCTGTATCCTTTCCATCTCCACATACCATGATTTCTCTGGGAGCATATCAGAGGGAGAATTTAATGGAGGAGATCATCCACAAAAGAGTTTTAATGTAGTACACCATTGAGTTTGAAATAGAAGAACCTTGAACAACTAGAAGTTGTTAGATCAGTATTTAAGTCCCTCTCTTACCAAGCTATACTGTATTGATTGTTGGGAGAATATTAAGAATTGTTACGAGTTGAGTTGCATGTCTGATTTCTTTCTTCCTATATTTCTTTGAGAGAGACTATTGCTAAAGTTTATTCCTTTGTGCTAGCCTATCTCTCGTTCTATTCTAATGGAACAAAATCCAGCATATTGTTATTATTGTAATAATCCAGAGTGTGGGTTGATTGTTTTACTAAGGATTAGATCTTAATTCATGTTTTTGGTGTAAAAGCTTATTGTTGATCCTCTTTGATCAAAGAAGTTATAAAAGATCAAGGTTCATCTACCAGGGTAAAAGTTTGCTAAGATCTTGTATAGACTTAGTAGGTTATTGAAAGAATATTTTGTATAAACAACAACCAAACAGTCAAGATCCATAAAAAAAAAATCTATCAATCTTGATAAGTAATAAAAACACAAATTAAAAAGCAATGAAAGCATGCCTTGATCCATTGTGAACCCAAATATAGAATCAAACGGTAAGCTCTTCTAGGAAGATATGAGAAAACTCTCTCTTACCTTTGGTCTAATTGAAACTTAAATGAACACACATAATTACTTTTCCAAAGGAATGTTTTCTCATATGAATCAGGGAATCACTGCCCATAACTATCTACTTATGGGTCAACCCATGGATTGACCCATTTTATAATAACACCCTATCACTATTATTATTTAGGGTCAAGCATTTAGACATATATTATTGTCACTAACAGCCCGGAACAAAATAAATATATATCAAATAGGTCCCTAAACACAAATTAATGAAGATCTTAAAATGGACCTAATTAAAGATAGCAATAATATATATGTCTCAAAAAATATGTAGGCATAAACAATATTTAATATGTTAGTCTACTCACATAGTTGTCAGTGTCAATATTATTTATAAAATAAATAAATAAATATAATATATATAATAAAAATAATACTAACAAAATCTCCCACTTGAATGATGTATGATTCTGAAATTTTATATGCACATATCATACACATATATAAAGCCAAAGTATACACATTATACTATCTAAACAAATATATCACAAAAATCTGGTCCATTAACTATATTAGCAAATGCTCTTTTTACATTTTATTAGGAATTTACTTCAAGAAAGGACATGGTAGGAATTATTCAAATTGTGTCTCTTAGAACCCCCATACTTAGCATTTTCTCCTTCCATTTATTTCCCCTCACATTTCATTTGTCATGCTCTCTGCTATCTTTCATCTTGGTTTCGTATACACATACACACACACAGCTTTGGTAGAGTATCTTCTTCCTCCCCTTCTTTGGGTCCCTTGGGTGTTTGTAAGATAAGGTATGCTTATAATCTCTTCTCTTTTCTTTTCCTATACTTTGAAACACTAGAAGGGATTTTGGGAATTTTCAATTTGCAGCTCTTGATGTATGAAATTAGCTGAGATTCTAAACTTCTTCAATCTAGAAACATGTTTTCAAAGTGTATTTTGATGAGAATTTAGGAAGATTTTACAAAGTAATGGTTAAAGGAAGAATGTAAATGTTTTGCTAGTGTTTTGAGCTTTAAATCTATCATAAATGCTCCTAACAAACCCCTCTTTTTTATCATGAAAGAACCTTTAAGCTTGATTTTGGAAGGTTTAGTGCAGATTTTTTAGGTGCCCCTTTGCTGTCCAGACTACTGGCGCCAGCCTTGGCACCCTAACTTAGGCATTCCTGTAAGAGTCTGGTTAGTTGACACGAGCCCAAGCACTAACCAATCTAAGTCTCTCTATCCAAATGGCACCTGGGTGCCAGACCTTTTCTTCTCTATCTAGATGGGGCCCAAGCGCTACCCTACTAGAGCATCCACACATGTAATCATTTTAACTTCGTTTTTACTTAATTTCTTGACCAGTGCTTAGGGGTGTCTTAGGCATCTTTCCTCCCTTCAAGTGGCCTCTATATCCATCTCCAACATGGGAATTCGATAAGGTGACCTTAAGTCTAAGGTCAGGTGGTTCACGCCACTACGATGCCAAATCGCCCAGAATTGAATTTGTGGCAATTTGCAGTATAGTGATCCCTAGGTCGTATTCACTCAAGGAGCCTCACTTCTTGATACTAATTAATCGTTCTAAACACCTAAACACCAATTAAGAGTACATAAACGTGGGGGGGGGGTTTTGTAGCAGTACTAACAAAATAAATAAAACAGAACAGCAATTAAACACTACAACAGCAACAAAATATGCAGCAACAGCAGTAACAGCAGCAGCAGCAGAAATTGCAAGATATTGACAGTAAAGAGACTATGTAATCAGCCACTAGGATTCATGGGAGTGTAACTATCATTACCTAACTCATTGATTCAGTTTTGTTCTCATTCCATTGTTTGGTTCTTTATGAAAATGTTTCTAGAATAACATCTAGAATTTAATGCTACTAATTACAGTCAAGAACATCTCTTTACTATAACTAGATGCATTCAGTGGAATATCTCAACCAAACCAAGTTAAATATATCATTTAACTAGTCATTTCGCCTCCCTCACTTTCCTAATCAGTCAAGCAAGGTTATGTTTTATATATAAGTCAGTTTATGTTACATTCTCAAGCTCTAATCAGAATTTGACAACAAAATAAACATGACAGCAAAACAGAAACGAAATGAGATGAAAATGGAGAATAAAACACTTAACTTGCATTCTTAGTTCAAGCTACAACATCCCAGTGGTCTAGTGACTAATTACAATGAAAACTTAGCCCTCCATGAGAGCAAAACAGCAAACAACAGAAGCAAAAACAGAGAGGAAGAGAGAGCTGCGAATTTTCTAAGTCTGGTTGCCTAAAAATGAAAGTATTCTGATTTCTAAAACTGATTCCCCTTCAATGCCTTAGAATATTCTACCCTAGATGCTTCCTCCATGATGTAGCAGCACTTTGACAGCAAAACAGCAGTATAATTAATGTTTCTGCAGTAGAAAGTAGGCATGGCAGCAGCAGATTTAATATTTCTGCAACAGAAAGTAACAAACAGCAGCAGAACATAGGTATGGCAGCAGCAGAACAGCATGGAAGAATTGATATCTCAGCCTTGCTTTCTGACCTACGAAATTTAATATTCATGCCCTCAAATTCTGACTACATGGCATTCAATAAGAGTTCAAGTGGGCCCCACATCCGATATATCCTAGTCAGCATATGCATCATCCAAAAAGTGCCACATTAGCATCCAAATCATCATCTTTGTCCATGTCAGCATTTTTCTCTCCAAAATTAAAATTTGTAGGAATTAAATTGAGCATTTTACAATTCAAGTTCTAAAAATATAAAATTGAAACACATTCAATCCATAAATAGTTTATACCCAATAAATTCCAAAACATAATAAAATTAGAGAATTGGCAACATTGGAATAGCCATAGGACTAAGATAGGGACTAAAAAGTATATAAAAATACCCGATATCAAATCCCCCACACTTGGCCTTTTGCACTCCTGGGCAAAATAATATTCAGAACACCAAAAGACACCAAAGGAAAAATGTGGAAAGCATGCTAGAATAGAATAATTAAAATTTTGAAAAGATTTAGTACTCGAAGGAAATTAATCTTAAATTTCTAAGATTTCAAGCATCATGGCAATTTAATTTGATACGAATGAATTCAAGTAATTAGCCTCCTCACCAGGAATGTGTTTACTCTCTATTCTCTCAAGTGTCTAGTGTAAATCACTCGAAATTCAACTTATCACAGAATTCACTACCATAAGCTTGTCAAGGATCTAAATCTCCACTACTTGAATCCAATACATACTTGAATCAAAAGGACTTTACGAGGTTGTAACGTGGGTAAGAAAAATAGTGGGAAACCAAGGGAAAGATTGAACAATGAAACAAAATATAGTAACAACTCAAGAAAATGAAGAGTATTTACAAGTGCAATATAAGAGACTGAGTATAAATAAATTTGGGTCTCAATGTTCTATCTGCTCCTCTTTTTCATTATTTTCTCTCTCTTTTTTTTTCAAAATTTTTTTTCTTCTTTTTTTTTCTTTCTCTTTTTTTCTTTTTTTTCTTTTTCTTCTTGACTGGCCAGTCTTTTTCTTTTGCTTGAGAGGAAGTAGAAGAAATATAGTCCAGAACACCCCAAAATTCACAAGATTTTTCAGCATATCAATCCCTTAAAAGAATTTAAAATACTCCTCACATCTTAAGTTGAAGAGAAAAAATATTGTTGTAGGCAGAAAAAGTGGTGGAAGGACGCAGGAAAGAAAATGGATAAGGCACAAAATGACATACAATGGAAACAATGATAATGGATGGCTATTTGGCTACAAGTGGTTACAAGAAACAAATGCCTAAATCATTTTCAAGCATGTACAAGATATGTAGCCTCAATCAAAGATTCAAGACAAGTTCTAGAGTGACAATCCATGATAGAGAACACACAACAAGAAGAATAGCATTTTTTCACTTAGGCTCAAATCCTCACAGCTAAAAGACTATTACTACAAATTTATTAAAGTCAACGTCATTGCCATTTAACTTGAATTCCTTAGAGAAATAAGGCTAAATTCTCTTCATGCTAAGTCAATCTACACTTTAACTATTTCATCATGCATAATTCCACACCAAAACTCCATCAGTTTTTTTTTCAAAAATAAAACATCAAATTCGGGCAAAACAGAGTAGCAAAATTCTGCACTGCAGAAATTCTGGCGACTCAGCTTTACTGACACAAAACTACACCAAAACAAATGCGAAAGACACCAAATAAAATTCTACAGCTAGAAGACATATAAAGCTTTAAAAACATGTAAAGAAACTAGCAAAATCCGTTGCCAATCAGTACAGAAAATTCATGCAAGACAGCTCAAAAATTCTGGACAGAAACAGAGAAAACAGAGGAGACAGCAGGAAATTTTTTTTTTTTTTGGAGAATAAACTCAAATTCTCTCCCCCCACACTTAAACATTGCATTGTCCTCAATGAAAATTATTACCAAACATCAAATAAAATGAAGAGGACATAAATTAAAAGGAGGGAAAGAGTACGGCCTTATCATGGAGTCGGAACGTTGTAGAGTTTGATTTCCTCTACAGTTTCTTCTTTGAAGCCCTCGTAGAACTTCTTCAACCTTTGCCCATTTACCATGAACTGCTTGTTGGTGGCCTCATTTTGAATTTCTACTGCACCAAAAGGAAAGACATTAGTAATAACAAAAGGGCCAACCCATCTAGAGCGAAGCTTACCGGGCATTAGCTTGAGGCGAGAATTATAGAGAAGGACTTTATCTCCCACTTGGAATTCTTTTTTCTCAATTTTCTGATCATGTAAAGCTTTTGTCCTCTCTTTATAGATGCGCGCATTCTCATAAGCCCCTAGTCTTAGTTCTTCCAGTTCTTGAAGTTGCAACTTTCTTTCTTTACCGGCTAGGGTCATGTCCATATTGCATTGTTTAACGGCCCAATATGCCTTGTGTGCAATCTCCACCGGCAAGTGACATGCTTTACCAAATACCAAGCGGTATGGAGACATGCCGATGGGAGTCTTGAAAGCGCTTCTATAGGCCCAAAGCGTATCGTCAAGCCTCTTACTCCAATCTTTTCTGTTGGGTTGCACAGTTTTCTCTAATATTTGCTTTATCTCTCGGTTGGAGACTTCTGCTTGCCCATTGGTTTGGAGGTGGTAAGGTGTAGAGGTTTTGTGCACCACCCCATATTTCTTCAATAGCCCTTGCATGTTTCTATTACAAAAGTGTGATCCTTGATCACTGATTATGGCCTTGGGGACACCGAATCTGCAGAAAATATGTGAACGAAGGAAATCTATAACAATAATAGAATCATCAGTTCGGGTGGCTTTAGCTTCCACCCACTTCGACACATAATCCACAGCAACTAAGATATACATGAAGCCAAAAGAAACAGGAAAAGGACTCATAAAGTCAATACCCCAAACATCAAAAACATCACAAAAAAGAAGAGGTTGTTGAGGCATTTCATTTGTTTTAGACACATTTCCAGTTCTTTGACACCTAGAACAATTTTTGCAAAAATCAAAGGCATCCCTAAATAAAGTAGGCCAATATAAACCAGAATCTAACACTTTTCTAGCTGTTCTTTGGGGACCAAAGTGTCCACCACATGCAAGAGTATGACAAAAATTCAGCACAGATGCAAATTCATGATTTGGAACACATCTTCTAATAATTTGGTCACTACAAATTTTCGACAAATAAGGGTCATCCCACACATAGTACCTAGCCTCGCTTCTTAATTTATTCAATTGATGTCTATTTTGGTATGTAGGCAATTCAGATGCAACAAGATAATTCACCAAATCAGCATACCAAGGCTCACCAATACCATGCAAAAGGAGGAAACACTCATCTGGAAAATTGTCTCTTACAGGGAGATATTCCAATGGAAGATCAGAAAGCCTACTCAAGTGATCTGCTACTACATTCTCTGCCCCACTCTTATCCTTGATTTCCACATCAAATTCTTGGAGGAGCAGCATCCATCTAAGCAATCTTGGCTTTGGATCTGGCTTCTTCAACAAATATTTCAGTGCTGCATGGTCAGAAAACACAATTACTTTGGAGGCAAGCAAATATGATCTAAATTTTTCTAAAGCAAAAACAATTGCTAAAAGCTCCTTCTCTGTGGTTGTGTAATTTGATTGAGCTGAATCAAGGGTACGGGACGCATAGGCTATGACATGCAACTTCCTCTCTACTCTTTGTGAAAGTACTGCTCCTACAGCAAAATTTGAGGCATCGCACATGAGCTCAAAGGGAAGCTCCCACTGTGGAGGTTGGATGATAGGAGGGGAGGTAAGTTGCTTCTTCAACTCATCAAAAGCTGACCTGCGAGCATCATTAAAAATGAAATCAGTTTCTTTTTGGAGGAGTTTAGATAGGGGTAGAGCGATCTTACTGAAGTCCTTGATGAATCTCCTATAAAATCCTGCATGGCCAAGAAAAGAGAGAACTTCCTGCACAGAAGCGGGGTAAGGCAAAGAAGAGATAACATCAACTTTGGCTTTATCTACTTCTATGCCACGTGGTGACACTATGTGGCCTAGGACTATTCCTTGCTCTACCATGAAATGACATTTTTCATAATTCAAGACCAAATTTTTCTCTATGCATCTCTCAAGTACTCTCTCCAAATTTTTCAAACATGCATCAAGTGAGTCTCCATAAACAGAAAAATCATCCATGAACACTTCCATGCAATCCTCTAACAAATCAGAAAATATGCTTAACATGCATCTTTGAAAAGTGCCAGGTGCATTACAGAGACCAAAAGGCATGCGTCTATATGCAAAAGTACCAAAGGGACAGGTGAAGGTAGTCTTCTCCTGATCTTCAGGTGCAATGTGAATTTGAAAATATCCAGAAAAACCATCAAGAAAACAGTAATGAGACTTGCCAGCAAGTCTCTCAAGCATTTGATCAATAAAAGGAAGTGGAAAATGATCTTTTCTAGTTGCTTGGTTCAACTTCCTATAATCAATGCAAACACGCCAACTATTTTGAACTCTAGTGGGCACTAACTCATTATTTTCATTTGCTATAACAGTTACCCCGGTTTTCTTTGGCACTACTTGTACCAGACTCACCCACTTACTATCAGAGATAGGATAAATAATACCAGCTTGGAGGAGCTTACTTACCTCCTTCTTGACCACATCAAGAATCATGGGGTTGAGTCTTCTTTGGGGTTGCCTCACTGGTTTCGTCTCTTCTTCAAGGAGAATTCGGTGCATGCACACTGAAGGACTAATTCCAGGAATGTCTGCTAGAGTCCACCCAATTGCCTTCTTATTCTTTTTCAGCAAACTGATCAATTTTTCTTCTTGATTGGGGTTCAAGTTGTTGGCCACAATGATTGGAAGTTTGTCTCCTACTTCCAAGAAGGCATACTTGAGGTTTTCTGGTAAAGCCTTCAACTCCAATGCAGGTGGTTGGATGGAGGATGGAATTAGTTTTTGTGGAATCACATCCAAGGAAGCACCTACAAATTCAGTTTGCTCAAAGACAGAATCCTTGGCTAAAGAGGAGGAAGGGTTAGCAGCACAAGAGGAAAGAGATGAAGAATGTGCAACATTACAATTTAAATCACTACACCTACAACTACCTAAAATAGAAACAGAATCTAAGTATAAGCTAGAGAAATTTACAGAATCAGAATGCACATCAGAATCCAAATCACTATGCAAATCAGAATGCAACTCAGAATTGTCAGCATTTAGAGAGTTTTCAATTTTAGTGCAAGCATGACAAAATTCAGAACCAGCACAGTTGCATTCAAAGGCATCTACCAAATCAGAGAATTCAGGAAAATCAGAAATTAATTCAGTTTGGAAATCATCACATGCCTCATCAACTAAGTTATCCAAAAAGTTAACCACATGCACATTGGAATGATTTTCTATAGGATGTTTCATGGCATCCAAAATGTTAAAATCAATTTTGTTACCAGCAAACTCCATTGACAAAGTCCCTTCATGCACATTAATGATGGTTTTTGCAGTTTTCAGAAAAGGTCTACCAAGTATTAATGGTGCATGGCCAGGAGTATTATCATTTTCCATATCAAGCACATAAAAATCAGCAGGAAAAATGAGATCTTTAACTCTTACTAGGACATCTTCTAAAACTCCTGCTGGATGTGCTGTGCTCCTATTGGCAAGTTGGACAATCACTCCAGTTGGTGAAAGAACACCAATTTTGAGGCTCGAGTACACTGATTTGGGCATAACATTGATTGAGGCTCCCAAATCCAGCATAGCATTGGAGAACTCCATGTTGCCTATTGTGCATGGTATTGTGAAAGTTTCAGGATCTTTGCACTTGGGTGGCATGGGTGGTTGGATGAGTGCAGACACATTTCTTCCCAAATTAACTCTCTCATTACCCCTTAAACGCCTCTTATGAGTGCACAACTCTTTGAGGAACTTGGCATACTTGGGGATTTGCTTAATTACTTCCAAAAGTGGGATATTGACCTCTATTTTCCTGAAGGTCTCCATGATCTCTCTATCCATATCAGATTCAGAAGCTTTCCTTGATTGAGTCTGCCTATTGGGGAAAGAAAGAGGAATTTTCTGAACCACTTCTTCATCCTTTTTATTTTGCTCACTGGTTGAAGATGAAGGAACACTTTGCTAGACATTTGATTTTTCTGGTTCAGATTCAGAAGCTGGAATGTCTACTTGTTTGCCACTCCTCAAGATGATGGCACTCACATTACCTCTTGGGTTGATCACTGGTTGGGATGGCAAACTCCCTGAACCTTGGCTTTTCAGCTCATTGACTGTTGTGGCTAACTGGCCAATTTTAGTTTCCAAATTCTGCATATTTATTTCTGTCCTTTGCTGGAACTGAAGAGTATTGGCAGTCAGTTGCTTCATTAGATCCTCAAGACTAGGCTCAGGTTTCTTGGGTGCTGGAAGAGGTGTATGGCTAGCTTCAGGTTGGTTGTATCTTACATGGGGTGGCTGGTAAGGGGGGTTAGATGTATTCCCATACTTGAAAGCTGGATGATCACGCCACCCAGGATTGTAGGTGGAGGAATATGGGTCATATCTCTGTTGTTGTGGCTGCATGGGTCTACCAGGGAATATACCAGCACATGACTCAGTTGGGGTCTCTTGCAGCTGAGGGCATTGATCAGTATGGTGGGTATTCAGGGAACAAATACCACAGGCTGAAGGAGGAGGGGCTTGTTGTTGTGTTCTCTGATTTAATGCCAATTGCCTCACCATTGAAGCTAATTCTTCCAATTTATTTTCTATCCTTTGTTGCTCCATGGGAGGTGTCCTCACCTCATTGACAGTAACTGTTGGATCACTCAATCTGGTTCCAAATTGCTGAGCATTTTGGGCCATCTTGGCCAACAATTCATTTGCTGCAGTAGGAGTCTTATCCACTAATGCCCCACCAGCAGCTGCATCAACTATATATCTGTCCATAGGCAGTAATCCCTCATAGAAATACTGGATGAGAAGTTGCTCTGAAATCTGGTGGTTTGGACAGCATGAGCAAAGCTTCTTAAACCTCTCCCAATATTCATGCAGAGATTCACCATTCAACTGTCTAATCCCACTGATATCCTTCCTGATTGCTGCTGTTCTGGAGGCTGGAAAGAATTTTTCTAAGAATAACTTCTTCAGCTCATCCCATCTTGTTATCAAGGCAGTGGGTAGATAGTAAAGCCAATCCTTGGCTGCCCCATCCAGAGAGAAAGGAAATGCTATTAATTTGATCTGTTCTTCTCCAACTCCATGTGGTCTCATGGTAGAGCAGACAACATGGAACTCCTTTAAGTGCTTGTGCGGATCTTCTCCTGCAAGACCATGAAACTTAGGCAGTAAATGGATTAGACCAGATTTTAGTTCAAAGTTAGCATCCAACTCAGGATAATTTATGCACAATGGTTGATAATGCACATCAGGTGCAATCAACTCTTTAATTGATTGTTCTTGCCTATTTTGAGGCATTTGTGCATTTTGATTATCCATCCCAGTTATCCCAGCTGACTCAGAATCTGTACACTCCAACACAATATCAGATTCAGAATCTGATTCAACTTCTACACTATTGACAGCAAACTCAACAATTTCAGCAAGAATTTCAGAAACTATACTAGTCCTAATGCTATTACTTCTCACTAGCCTATGGAAGGTCCTATCAATTTCTGGATCAAAAGGTGGTAAGTCCACGTGACCAGACCTTCTCATATACTAGAAAGGGCACAAATTCACAAGGAAACAACAAGAAAACAACAAAAACAACTAAATCACTACAAAAGACTCCAACCGATGAAAATCACCAAAAATTTAAGTATCTCAGAAAAATATGATTTTTCATGGAAAAATTCTTGACAAATTGGAGAGACAAACACAAAAAACAGAATTCAAAAATTCAAACTACAAAAATCACACTAAAAATCACAATTAATTAGAAAAATCAAAAAAATAGTAAAAAATAGAAAAGGAGGCCTAAATGATGGAATTTGGCAAAATGGCCACCCGAGATGGTATAATTAATGTTTCTGCAGTAGAAAGTAGGCATGGCAGCAGCAGATTTAATATTTCTGCAACAGAAAGTAACAAACAGCAGCAGAACATAGGTATGGCAGCAGCAGAACAGCATGGAAGAATTGATATCTCAGCCTTGCTTTCTGACCTACGAAATTTAATATTCATGCCCTCAAATTCTGACTACATGGCATTCAATAAGAGTTCAAGTGGGCCCCACATCCGGCATATCCTAGTCAGCATCTGCATCATCCAAAAAGTGCCACATTAGCATCCAAATCATCATCTTTGTCCATGTCAGCATTTTTCTCTCCAAAATTAAAATTTGTAGGAATTAAATTGAGCATTTTACAATTCAAGTTCTAAAAATATAAAATTGAAACACATTCAATCCATAAATAGTTTATACCCAATAAATTTCAAAACATAATAAAATTAGAGAATTGGCAACATTGGAATAGCCATAGGACTAAGATAGGGACTAAAAAGTATATAAAAATACCCGATATCATCAGGGTAACTACAATTTGCTAAATAAAACTTTTATTACATGTTCGTTATGAAGTGTTGGAACATTTGGGAAATACTTGATATCTACCATTTTTATATACATTTTAACCCATAATTTGGTCTATTTGCATTTTCATCTATGAGAATTCTCCAATTTTATTACACTTTGTGATTTATTGGGTTTAAATTAATTTTGGATGGAAAATGAATTATTTTCATATTTTATGACTTAAATTATTAAAGACTTAATTTAATCCATTTGTGTGCTTTGCAGAATTTAAATTTGGAGATTTTTCGATGATATGGCGCTGAGGTGGACATTCTTGCTGATGTAGGACTTTTCTTATGAGTAGAATGCTAATTGGGACTTGTTTCGGCATTTTTACTAATATAGAGACATGTGGGGCCCTCAATGCATATCACCTTCTGCATGCAGCCAAGCCTTTGCTTACCTCTTCCCAAACTTTGCTAAAAATAGCATATTAGCTTTCTGCATTGCAAAAGAGCCCTTCTGCTTCACTATTTTCATGATCTGCTGCTGCTATCTGTTGGCCCCTTTTTGCAGAAAGAAATCAGCCACATCTTAGCTCTTCTTTTGAAAGTCAACTAAGCATCTAGGGTAGAATTTTCCAAGGCATTTTAGGGCATCATTTTTGCAACACAGAAGACACTTTCATTTTGTTGTAACTTAGCATTTTCGTAGCTCTTCCTTCTTCTCTATTTTCCTTTTGTTGTTTTTCTGTTTTGCTCTCATAGAGGGCTAAATCTCCATTGTAATCAGTCATGAGGACCTTGGGATGTTGCAGCTTAAACTAAAAATGCAAGATAAGTGTTTTATTCTCCATTTCATCTCATTTCGTTTCTGTGATGCTTTTATGTTTATGTTACTGTCAGATTCTAATTTGAACTTGAGGTACATAAACTTATATATATATATATATATATGAGATATAACCTTGCTTGACTGATTAGAAAAGTGAGTGAAACGAAATGACTAGTTAGATGATATTTAACTTGGTTTGGTTGAGGTTTTCTTTTGAAATGCATCTAGTTATAGTTAGTGAAGATATTCTTGACTATAGTTAGTAGCATTAAATTCAAGAAGTTACTCTAGAATCATTTTCATAAATAACCAAATAGTGAAATGAGAATAAAACTGAATCAATGAGTTAGGTAATGATAGTTGCACTCCCATGAATCCTAGTGTCTAGTTATATAGTCTCCTTACTGTTAACACTGTCATTTTCGCCTGCTGTTGATTAGCTGCTAGTTTGTTACTATTTTAAGTTTTTGTTGCTGTTACTGCCGATAACCCCCCCCGGTTTATATGCTTTTAATTAGTGTTTGGGTGTTTAGAGCAATTAATTATTGATTAGAAGTGAGGCTCTTTGAGTGAATATGACCTGGGGACCACTATACCGCAAAAATTGCCACGAATTCAATTCTGGGTGATTCGGCATAGTAGTGGCGTGAACCAGAATTTTAACGCCACTGCCGGGGAGCCAATTCACTTCTTAGTTGTTAATTTAGTTGTTCCATTTTGTTTTTGTTTAATTTTTAGTTGCTTAGTGTTGCTGTAGTGGTTTACAAGTTTTGGAGTCGTTTTCTCAAAAACTAGTCAAAACTAGTCATTTTCTAGTCAGCGAAAAACCTAACTATCTCTGATTGACCTCAAACTTGGTAGACCACTAGTTTTTGACGTTTCAAGCAAGTCGCAACCCCTACTTCATTTTATATGTCTTCTAGTTATAGTATTTTATTTGGTGTCTTTCGCATCTGTTTTGGTATAGTTTTGTGTTGGTAAAGCTGAGTCGCCAGAATTTCTACAGTGCAGAATTTTGCTACTCTGTTTTGTCCAAATTTGATGCTCTCTTTTTGAAAATTTGATGAAGTTTTTGTGTGAAAGCATGCATGATGAAATAGCATAAGTTTTGAATTGACTTAGCATGAAAATGATTCAATATTCTTTTTCTAAGGAACTCAAGTAAAATGGCAATGACATTGTTTTTAATGAATTTTTAGTAATAGTCTTCAAACAGTGAGAATTTGAGCTTTTATTGCAAACAATATTCTTTCTTGTTATGTGTATTCCCTATCATGATTTTCACTCTAGAATTTGTCTTGAATCTTTGTTGAAGCTACATTACATGTACATGCTTGGAAATGATTTAGGCATTTGTTTCTTGTAACCATTCTAGCCAAATAGTCATCATATATGTTGTTTCCATTGTGTGTCACTTTGTGACTTACTTTCACCTTTCTTTCTTATGTTTTCTAGCTCTCTTCCACCCTCAAACAAACTCTTTCTTTTCCCCAAACTTAGGATCTGAAGAGCTTTAAAAATTTCTTTTGAAAAGAGATTGAGCATGTACAAAAAGAAGGATTTGTGGGCTGTTTTGAAATTCAGTTTTGCTACTTAAAAGAAAAGAAAATTTTGACAATTCTTCATGAACAATATACTATATAGAGATCAAAAAGAAAAGAAGAATTAAAAAAAAAAGAGAACAAAAAAGAGCAAGAAAGAAGAAAAGAAAAGTAGCATTTTGTGCCCGAATTTCAAAGTTCAATCTCTTGTGACTTTATTGATTGATGCTCTTCATTTCTTTAAGTTTTTGTTAAACTTTGTTTTGTGTATTTTTTTCTACCTTCCAATCATTCCGTCACCTAACCTTACATTTTTGTAATGTCCTAATAATTCAAGTATGTATGTGATTCAAGTAGTGGAGATTTAGATTCTTAACAAGCTTATGGTAGTGAATTTGTGATAGGTTAAAATATGAGCGTATTACCTTAAACACTTGAGAGAGTAGAGCGTATACACTCTTCCTTGTGAGAGATTATTACTTGGATTCATTCTTGTCAACAAAATTGCCATGATTCTTGAACTTTTTAGAAATTTAAGACTTGTTTTCTCCTAGCGTTAAATCTTTTCAAGCTTGAACTAATTCATTATTGCATACTTTCTACACTACTTGTTGTGTCCTTTGGTGCCTTTGTTGCTTTTAGCTGATTTTGCCCATTAGTGCAAAAGACTAAGTGTAGGGGATTTGATATCTAGCATTTTTATATACATTTTAACCCATAATTTCGTCTATTTGCATTTTCATCTATGGGAATTCTCCAATTTTATTACATTTTGTGATTTATTGGGTTTAAATTAATTTTGGATGAAAAATGAATTATTTTCATATTTTAGGACTTAAATTATTATAGACTCAATTTAATCCATTTGTGTGCTTTGTATAATTTAAATTTGGAGATTTTCTGATGATGTGGCGCTGATATGACACTCTTCTGATGAGTAGGATGCTGGTTGGGACTTGTTTCTGTGTTTTTACTGATGTGGAGACATGTAGGGCCCTCAATCCAGATCACCTTCTGTATGCAGCCTAGCCTTTGCTTACCTCTTTCCCAAACTTTGCTGAAAATAGCATATCAGCTTTCTGCATTGTAAAAGAGCCCTTCTACTGCACCATTTTCATGATCTGCTACTGTTGTGTGGTGGCCCCCTTATGCAAAAAGAAATCAGCCACATCTTAGCTCTCCTTTTAAAAGTCAACTAAGCATCTAGGGTAGAATATTCCAAGGCATTTTAGGGCATCAGTTTTGCAACATAGAGGGCACTTTCATTTTGCTGTAACGTAGCATTTTCGCAGCTCTCCCTTCCTCTATGTTTTCCTTTTACTGTTTTGTTGTTTTGCTCTCATGGAGGGCTAAATCTCCATTGTAATTAGTCACTAGGACCTTGGGATATTGTACTTGAACTGAAAGTGCAAGATAAGTGTTTTATTCTCCATTTCATATCATTTCATTTCTATTCTGCTTTTATGTTTATGATGTTGTCAGATTATGATTTGAACTTGAGGAACATAAACTGATATATATATATATATATATATATATATATATATATATATATGAGATATAATCTTGCTTGACTGATTAGAAAAGTGAGTGAAACGAAATAGTTGGTTAGATGATATTTAACTTGGTTTGGTTGAGGTTTTCATTTGAAATGCATCTAGTTATAGTTAGTGAAGATATTCTTGACTATAGTTAGTAGCATTAAATTCTGGAAGTTACTCTAGAATCATTTTTATAAAGAACCAAATGGTGAAATAAGAACAAAATTGAATCAATGAGTTAGGTAATGATAGTTGCACTCCTATGAATCCTAGTGGCTAGTTATATAGTCTCCTTACTGTCAACACTTTGTCATTTTTTCCTACTGTTGATTAGCTACTAGTTTGTTGCTATTTTAAGTTTCTATTGCTATTACTGCCAACAAACCCCCCCTCCCCATTTATGTGCTTTTAATTAGTGTTTGGGTGTTTAGAGTAACTAATTATTGATTAGAAGTGAGGCTCATTGAGTGAATATGACCTGGGGACCACTATACCGCAAAATTGCCACGAATTTAATTCTGGGTGATTCGTCATCGTAGTGGCGTAAACTAATACTCTATAGTAGTATTAATTGTCATATATTTATATTTATGAATGTTTATGTGACCTATGTTGGATCCCTTAAAAGGAATACTTTATATGTTAGAATGGTAGTTGCATACTTGCTTGTAAGAAAAATTTGTTCCTTATTGTCCACTTAATATAGTGGATTTTCTATTTATAGAGGTACGATTGGGTTTTGATGTCCCCAATCTTATGTTGCTACATGCATAGTAAGGGCCCTTGTATTGTGGTTGTTGAGTTACTTAGGAATTGGCCTTTGGCCCATATGTGAATGTGATCTTTGAATGTGTGCTCTTCTTCTTTTATATGTTAGTATAGAATATGTTATTCTCCCTGAAATTCCATTCTCACCCATTTTCCAACATTTCATATCTCGAGATTATTGAAAAAGATGTTTCCATTGAGTCATGATTCTAGTCTGAACCTCTTTGCCTGGGGTATTATATATTTTGTTCCTTACCATTCTTTTGTAAAGACTCTAATAGTGCTCTGTAAATTAAGTAGGTGAGGTTTGAGATGTAGTCTTTGTGAGAGAGTTTGACATATGTAATGTTGATCTTTTGTGATAGATCTATTTGTTGTATTCTTGGCACATGTAGTTCTAGAATGTAAACAAATAGATTCTTTGTAATCTTTATTGAAGTATTATGATATGTTTTCTCTCCAATTATGCTATTAGTACTTGTTGAATGATTATGAGATATTTTATATTTTAAATTCATATCTTTATGGCTTTGGTCCTTATGTTTCCAGTCAAGGCTTACAATGGAAGGTGTGGTACTCTACCATGCTAGCCATGTACCCAGATGGGGGTAGTGATAAATTTGGTATCATAAGGCTGGGTTAGGTCTCCTACTAATTTACAGAGCAAGATGACCTTAGTGGTACCACCTCCACTGCTACAAACCTGAGCGTAGCAATGGATAAAGGTCCTATTAAAGGCTTTGTAGGTTATCTTCTTGTATACGTCTTCCTTTGAGTTTTAAATTCAATAATTATGTGTGTCATGATTGTGGGTTCTAAGTTTAATAAAAAATTATATTGTAGGTTTGAGACCCCTCAAATGCCTCAAGAAGTACAAGAAAACGTCAGGGACCATCTAGGAGGCCCTTTGGTTATTCCCCCTTATAGCTAAGAAAAGAATGGCGAAGGGACGAGGGGATAAGACCTAAGTGCAAAATCAGCACAATTGAATATGTATTATCCCGCTACAGCGGTGAATTCGTACCGCTGCAGCGGCAGAACCAAAAAGTCAGCTTTTCAGAAAGGCTTTAAATAGCTTCCTAGGTTATTTTCAAAGGAGATTCTGATCCGAGGGAGACAGGAAAGCGCCGTTTTGGCTGAGAAGAGCAAGGGGAACCTGATTTTCAAGGCTTGGGGAACTCAATCCATCATCCCACATCAGATTCATGGCCAACTTTATCTCTTTTTCTGCTTTTTGCTGTTTATTTTCTATGAGTAGCTAGATTTTCTATCTAGGGTTACTATGAACTTGACTCTTGAATAGATTTTACATTCTCTCATGTATTTGCAACCTTATATTATAAGTCTTTCTATCCATTTTATTGTTGCGTTATATGGACTTGATCAATCTATATGTATGCTTGTTGCTGTCTTCAAACTCGGGAGAGGGAGGTGAGAGTAGAACACTGAATAGGAAGGACGAGTGCGTGAACCTTACTAAGTGTTTTCGCTTGTTAGCCAATAGGAATGTTAGTTAATCTCGTTTAATCAAAGCTAGGTTGGTTGTATTAGGCTTAGCCCACACAAGGAATTGCGTAGGAGTTGAGTGACTTAATTGAGATTCGGGAGGATTCTTTTAAGTTATTAGAATAACCTAAGATTAACTTATAGGGTTGAATAAGTTGCGAGTACATGAGAGGGGTTTTGTAATTTCTAAGATAGAGGAGAGGGATTAGTGACCCTAGGCTTTAATTAGACTATTTCATCATTTTTTGCATTGTTTACTGTTATTAAAAGAAAACTCATAAATATTTACTGTTATTGATTTTATTTTATCATTCATTGGCTAAAGCTATCTTCAATCCAATTGTTTAGTCCAACTAATTCAATTAAATTTCTTGGGTACTTAGTCGCTTAGTCCTCGTGAGAACGATACTTTTACTCTCAAATCACTATATTACTTGTGCGATTGGTGCGCTTGCCAAATCGACTAACAAGTTTTTGGCGCCGTTGCCGGAGACTAAGATTTGTGCTAATATTCAAAGAAATTTGAAAGTGTTAGCTTGGACGCTTCTTTGTTTTATTTTCTGTTTTGTCTTGATTTCTTTCATTTTTCTCTTTACTGTTCTATTTGAGTATTTAATCATTTAAGCTTTTCTTGTGTCAATTTATTTTTAGCTGTATTTTTCATTGTTAATTGGTGTTTCTTATTGTGTATGTGGCCGACATTGGACGATCCACCTTGAACAAGCATCGGTAAAGTCTGGCTGAAGACTATAAATTTAGCGCTCTTGGGAGGCAACCTAAGTTTCCTTGCTTTCTTAGTTTTAATTATTTTGTTTTGTTTTTGTTGTGTTGTTTCTTGGTTTTTAGTAGTTTTTATTACTTTGCTGTGAATTTGAGGTTGTGTTGGTGCGAACTTTATTTCCTTGGGACTTGATGTTGCTGTGATGGATTTTGAGATTGTATTGAACTTATGATGATGCACAGTTGTTGGATAGCAATTTCAATTTTTGGCCTATTTTATTGTGATGATGATATTATGCTGTCAATGTTGAATATTGCTGCTATTTGTTGTCTGTGTGTTAAGAGAGAAACATGGATGCTTACATTCTCATGTTTTAAACCCTCCTTAGTTCATTGAGGGCAATGTCAGATTTAGGTTTGGGGGAGTGGTTTAGCATGTATGTGGGTTCCTTTACTGAGAAATTCTGATTGGTTTTGTGTTGTCCTTATGATTATGTGTTGTAGGAGGAAAATTTGAAAATTTGAAAATTTTTCTGCAAGTTAAGCCAATTCAAACAAAAGCATATAAGATTTACCTCTTGAGTTTGCAAATCTTTAAGTTTTACATATTTTTTTTGAGTGTTAGCCTAATTACTTCAAAATTCCAGTAATCATGTTCATGTCTCTTTGAATGGTTTCTAGATCATTTTCATATATATATATATATATATATATATATATATATATATATATATAAGTGTTCAATAAGGGGCTAGTGAAAAAAGGATTCAATAAGGGGATAGCTAAAAGTTTCAATAAGGGGTAGGCTCCTATAATAAAAATAAAATGAGCAATTTACAAATTTCCAAGGAAATAAGGAAAGTAAGGAAGCTTTATCCTTGAGAACTAAATAGCGAAGCCCTTGAGAATCGAAATAAAACGATGCCTTTGAGAACACCGCTGCAGCGATGAAATATTCCCGCTGCAGCGGTGGAGCCCAAAATCAGCACAATTGAATATGTATTATCCCGCTGCAGCGGTGAATTCGTACCGCTGCAGCGGCAGAACCAAAAAGTCAGCTTTTCAGAAAGGCTTTAAATAGCTTCCTAGGTTATTTTCAAAGGAGATTCTGATCCGAGGGAGACAGGGAAGCGCCGTTTTGGCTGAGAAGAGCAAGGGGAACCTGATTTTCAAGGCTTGGGGAGCTCAATCCATCATCCCACATCAGATTCATGGCCAACTTTATCTCTTTTTCTGCTTTTTGCTGTTTATTTTCTATGAGTAGCTATATTTTCTATCTAGGGTTACTATGAACTTGACTCTTGAATAGATTTTACATTCTCTCATGTATTTGCAACCTTATTTCAATTAATATAAGTTTTTCTATCCATTTTATTGTTGCGTTATATGGACTTGATCAATCTATATGTATGCTTGTTGTTGTCTTCGAACTCGGGAGAGGGAGGTGAGAGTAGAACACTGAATAGGAAGGACGAGTGCGTGAACCTTACTAAGTGTTTTCGCTTGTTAGCTAATAGGAATGTTAGTTAATCTCGTTTAATCAAAGCTAGGTTGGTTGTATTAGGCTTAGCCCACACAAGGAATTGCGTAGGAGTTGAGTAACTTAATTGAGATTCGGGAGGATTCTTTTAAGTTATTAGAATAACCTAGGATTAACTTATAGGGTTGAATAAGTTGCGAGTACATGAGAGGGGTTTTGTAATTTCTAAGATAGAGGAGAGGGATTAGTGACCCTAGGCTTTAATTAGACTATTTCATCAGTTTTTGCATGGTTTACTGTTATTAAAAGAAAACTCATAAATATTTAATGTTATTGATTTTATTTTATCATTCATTGGCTAAAACTATCTTCAATCCAATTGTTTCGTCCAACTAATTCAATTAAATTTCTTGGGTACTTAGTCGCTTAGTACTCGTGGGAACGATACTTTTACTCTCAAATCACTATATTACTTGTGCGATTGGTGTGCTTGCCAAATCGACTAACATTAACCCAACCTAAATTCTTTAAGTTAAACAACATTGTTTAAACAGTGGTTTGACTAATTAGAAGTTTTATGATTTTAGGTATATATGGATATAACCATGATTGATATGTGAGCTTGGAATCATTAAAGATGGAAGCAAACTAATATGAAAAACACACCAAAGGGTAAAGGCATACAACCTTAACCTATATTGTTATTATGAATAAACATAGCTCTGTGAATTATAATGCATCTATGTCTAATAGTGACTATATGATAGTAGTATATAT
Organism: Biancaea sappan; assembly: GCA_037074585.1. Lineage (NCBI taxonomy): Eukaryota > Viridiplantae > Streptophyta > Magnoliopsida > Fabales > Fabaceae > Biancaea > Biancaea sappan. The sequence goes on along the minus strand of CM073491.1, from coordinate 57,591,235 downwards.
ACATGAGCCATGTCATGATGAATTGTGTACAGTGATGCTTGTAATATATATAACGTTGAGAAATGAATTATGATATGAAAAGTTCCACATGTATGTGAATACCTTGATACTCTATGAATACGAAAGTTCTGGTAATATGTGAACATGAACTACTTGCTAATATATGAGAATGATTGCTTTAATTGGTACATGATTAAATTTTCATGGATGTGTGTATGTGATTGACTTGTGCATGAAAGTGTTACTGAGTTTTCATGATGCGATTGATTCAGTACCTGTAACCCTATGGCCATGGTGAGGGGCTAGGTTGAGTAGGATTCACAGCAACCCCGGTAGCAAAAGTGGCTTAGTGGGCCTTCAGTCCACAATGCCATTATTAGTGAAAGGGCTTGGTGGGTCAAGTTTTCCTAGTGGCCCTATGTTATTTCGCAAGGGCTTGGTGGGTTACTGGAACCAGTTATGGTGATGGCCCATAGCGACTCGATCGACTAAGCATGTTCGACAATTATGTGATATGTTATGATTGTAATAGCTTGTAAATGAGTTCTGGCATTTGATATGCTTATGAATATGATCTTAACGTTAACAATATGCGTGGTTCTTGTTTATGACGAGACAACTTGAGTAAGTGCTAATAGCTAGTTGACTGATCATGATATTATGTTCTCAATATAGTCCCTTAGTGTTTCAGTATATATATGAGTGAAAGAGACAAATAAAGAAATCACATGTTTGTAAGTGTGTATACTAAGATGCCTCACATTTAATGAGGCATGTTTAATCTGAGTTTTACATGTTATGTATACGTTAATGTCACCATATTCATTATCTACATCATATATATATAGGTGTGTGTGTGTGTGTGTCTATGTGTATTCATGAGTTGTAGTATGATTGTTTTGGGCGAGTCAAGTGGTTAGACTCACTCCCTCATAGTTTCAAGTTTAGAAGACTTCATAACCAATGACGTATGAACCGAGAGTACCTTTCCATTGTTCGGGTAGGGTATAGCATCTTAGAGTCATATGAACTAAGTAATCTTAGTAAAGCTCTGTAATCGATAGGCCGTGCTTGAGTCTTAGCACCAAAAGTGGTTGCTAAGTGAGCACTATCAACCTTGTCATGATTGAGCCTCTCCTCCTCTTTCATACATTGAGCAATAAGCTTATTCAGTGTCCCTTTTCCCTTTTAAATGTTACAAGAAATTTTGAACTAGTTGAATTGAGGAGGCAGAGAAATCAAAAATAAGTGCACGAATAAAATACCTGTGATTTTCAGGTATTATTTAAAACTTAATTATTATGGAATAATTAAGGTTGTGGGAAATTTTTCATTGCATAATAAGGAAAATATGAGTTTTAGAAGTAGCAAAGTGTGTGGAATAATGAGTGGTGGAGAATCGAGGAGTGTATTCGTGGCACCGAGGGAGTTAAGAAAATAGTTAAGTCCAATGAGCGACTAAAATGAAATAAGGAAAACTATAGTGCACGTAGGATTTGGACATATCCGAGGTGAGGGATATTACATATTTGCTTTTACTAGTCTTGATGAGGGGTTGACCAAAAGGCAAAGTAGTAATTTCACTATAAACGAGTATATATAGGTGGTCTCACTCCTTTTTCCTTGTTTCTCATTTCCTTTCTCTCTCTTCACTCTCTCTTTTTTCTTTCTCTCTACCTTCTCTCTATCATCTTCCCCAAGCTCCAATGTACTGTTCTTCAATGAAGGAACGAGTCTCTGGCTACCAACCCTTGCAGGGAAAACAAGGAACAAGGTAAAAATTCCTATTTCCCAAATTTTTCCTATTTTTGGGTTTTAAGGCTTTTGGGGTAGATTTGAGGATTGAGGGTTGGTTTGCTAGTGAAATTTGGGGGTTCTTGTGTCAAAATTCTCCTTAGACACCGAGGATGAAAGCCCATAGAAGAAACCATGAAAAACGGTAGAAATTTGGCTAGATCTAAGCTAAAATTGAGAGAAAATTGTGTGGGTCACGATTGTGGTGCTTAGGCACTAAGCCCAAGTTTCAAGAATTTTTTGGGGAAGAAGAGTGCTGACATCATGCTAATTTTAGGATCTGGTGTTTTCTTGGACTTTTCTTCAAATAGTCATAACTTTTTCTTCCGGACTATACTTTTAGCAAACTTTATATTGTTGGAAAGCTCTTTGAGTCTAGTTTCGAATGGTATAAGTAAGAGTTATGACTAAAAAAGTGAGTAAAGGTTGGGAATAGTGATAGGAAATTTCTCTATCTTGTAACCTTGATATGTTGTTAATGGTTACTTGAGAGGGATGGCTTCTTGATACATCCTCCATACCTTTTGGATATAATCACCAGTATAGCTGATGGCATGTAGGTTGAACCATGACTTAATGAATAGTCGAGGCACAAAGCGAGAACCAAGAGAGCGTGGAATCTAGATGCAGGAAACATTGCATATTGCTTGTGTTGATTTGTGTATGTGGTACATGTTATGGTTGAGGGTACAATTTGAGGAACCGGATACATGTTATGGTTAAGGGTACAATCCAATAGGCTTGACACATGTTAAGGTTATGGATATAACCCAAGAGGCCAGACACATAGTTGGATTTCTCATGGGAACATAATCCCATGGGAAATGAGGTGGGGTTTCATGGTACACTCTTGGGGCCAAGATGGCGGTTGCCGTGGTTTGGCATAAGCTGGAACTCAGGGTAAGAGTCTTACCAAAGGGACAGTATGCCTATGGGTAGGATACACCTTCGGGCAGGGACAACGTCTACAAGCAGAATACGCCTTCAAGTCGGCATATAACCTTCAGGTGAGAATATAGCCTTAAGGCAAGATTACGCCTTTGAGCAGAGATATAGCCTTCAGGAAGGATGAAGCCTTCGAGCTGAGATATCGCCTATGGGCAGGGATTTATTGAGTGATAATCTATGAGAATGTAGACCCACATTAATGAAGCTTTTGAGATATGGTATAGAAGTGTGGACCCTTAAGTAGGGATATGTACATTTAATGTGTGTTGATATATATGTGTTGTGTATGTGTGTGATTGGGTAGGGAATATATGGTAGGATGTGATGCATGGTGGCATCCAGAGTATGCTCTTTAAGAGCCGAGGATGTGATACCATATGTATGCCTTCAAGTAGCTTGATGTCACGCGGGATAGGTTCTCGAGTGTATTATATATATATATATATATATATATATATATATATATATATATATATATATATATATATATATATATTGCATATCTATGTGGAGTAGGGCTAATATAGGCGAATCCGTGATTTAGACTCAGTTCCTCACATTTTCAAGTACAAAAGAACGAGCAGACCAAGGGCTCACGGATCGAGAATACCTCTCATTGTCTAGGGTAAGGTAATTTATTTTTATTATATTTCTCTAGTATGCTCTATAATCAGATAGGCCACTTAGAACATATAAGAAAAATATAGGCTTGAAGCAGTATTGGTAACTCACTGTCTGCGCCAATCATGAATTCGATTTTGGAAGTGGTAAAACCCTTAGCCCTGGTTCTGGGTCATGGCAATGAGTATGTCATATGATAATTGTAACTTAAGTGCCTTCAATTTTGTGACAAGGTTGGATATCTCCATGATGTACTTCAATCCCTTATGTTTTCCTTTTCCTTATGTCTCATTGAAACCAGCTTAGTCAAGATAGTGCTAGTTTTGACCTTTTCGTTTGGGGTGAATCAGAGGCTTTTAGGAAACTCTTAGCATCACTCTATTCTGAAATCCCACCACGAATGGATTCTAGAGTTGTGTGTTACATGATCTGTAGACTCATGTGATTTGAATACTCTTATTTCTCAAATGCAGTCTTTTGATAAACAGTATTATTGCCAGTCAAGGTTGTGGAGCATTCAAGATGAAATGCATGGTTATGATCCATGCAACTGAGCATTATCATAATGTACTCCTTCTATTTTTTGAAATTACTTCTATTCAACATGGGAATGTTGTTCATGTTAACAGAAATGACAAATACTACAATAGAAAACAACCAATAATGCCCTCATATGCAAAGTATATATAATCTTAAACATGTGAAACAGAACTCTATATTTACAAAAATTAGAGATACAACACATCATTCACATGTTCACATAAAGGTCTTAATCATTTTAGAGATACCTATTACATCAACATCTATTAGTCTTTGGATAGAATAAATACTTGTTAGTGGCACTCACTTCGCAAATGTAGCTAACCAATGTAGAACAACCACACTCACTCATACATGCCTTCCTTTAGGCCGACACATACTAAGTAAGCTTCCCAAGCATGTCATACAATAGTTAACTACCTTAAGTCTAGCTAACTAAATTCCTTTAAGATATTTAACGTGTATAAGCTTTCATAGTTCTCTTATTAAAACTACGTCAACTTGACCTAAATTAGCCACTTGGGTTACATCAATCTAATTCTAATACGAAAACATAATATAGAGTGACCATAATTTATGGCAAAACTTAAATGGTGTGATTTGAAAAAAGTTTTGATGAAAAAAATAAAGGTATGTGCTGTTTTAGCCTCAAATAAAAAACATCACACAAAGTTGAATACCCAGTGCTCAGCACTAAGTAGGCAGAACAAAAATGCCTTTTGGTGGCCCAGCACTAAGCGCTAGCCTCAAAACACTCACCCCGCAATGCTCAACGATGGGTTGGTAGAACAACACCAATGGTCCAGTGTTGAGAGCTGGCGATCTGAAAACACAAAAACTATTGTTCTTCATAAAACAACTGCTACTCTTCATCCAAATACCCCCAAATCACATCCAAAATCAAAATATCATGAACTCTACCATAGCTAAACACATAGTATTGATTTCAAAAGCACACAAATTCTCGCTTAATTAAGAAATCCCAAATTTTAGTGTTCATATGAGAAAATTCCTAAATTATAAAATTTTTCCCAAATCTGATTAACTTCATAAAAACCCAATATAAGTAGATGTGAAATTAATCTATAATAAAGGAATTATAACAACATAACCTTTATTTTTTCCCAATTTGACCAAATTCAAAATTTACACGCAATAAATTTCTTGACGAAATTTCAGATATGAACCCAAATTCGAATTTTAAACACAATGATTCTTATTACTTATAGAACCTGCCTCTATACTAATTTAAAGAATATTTTGTCTAAACAATAGTCAAATAGTCAAGATTCATAGAAACCCAAATGTGAAAAAAACTTAATCTATAAATATATTGGTTGTCGATCTTGATAAGTAATAAAAACACAAATTAAAGAGTAATGAAAGCATATCTTGATCCATTATGAACCCAAATACAAAATCAAAAGGTAGGCTCTTCTAGGAAGATATGAAAAAAACTCTCTCTTGTCTTTAGTCTGATGAAACTCAAATGAACATATACAGTTACTTTTCCAAAGTCATGTTTTCTCATACAACCCAAGGAACCACTAACCATAACCATCTAACCATGGATAGACCCATGGGTTGTCCCTTTTTATAATAATACCCTACCACTATTATTATTTAGGGTTAGACATCTACATATATATTATTTTCACTAACATCCCTTGCAACGTCTTCATACTTAGCAAAATATTAAAGTTCCTAAGCTTGGAGTTTCTAAATTTTTCATTTATTTAGGTCATATATAGGAGCTCCATTTATAATTTTCATTCAAATTGTCATATGTGCTTGAATAAATGATTTATACATTGAGGGTAAATACTTCTAAATTAATTACATGGCATAAATAATCATGTTTCACTTCTAAATGTCAAACTCATTCTACCCATCCCCTCCTAGCAAAGCTTGCTTTACTCTCATTGATCTGCTTCTCCTTCTAACTTATTCCCTGGAAATGGTCAATGACAAGAAAAATAGTGAGACATAGAAATCTCAATAGTCAGTAAATTAATTTTAGAAAAACAAGGACCATTTATAGTCATAAAAGCAAGTTCATCACACTTCATCTCATTTCAAATCATAAGCTAGTTCATAAATCATTTCAACTCATCTATGCCATTGTCATGCAAAAACCACACAAGGACTCTCCCAACACCACCCTGTGGAATCATCACATTGCTCAGTATCTCCCAATAAGGCCTCCCTCAACTCCACCCTGTAGAACAAGGTTAGCAAGACTTATGCTATCATCGTCATGCCTAGGTGCTTCTGCCTACACCATGGCAAGTCTTACTTTGGGCTTGTACCATCGTGCCCCAAATGCTTCAGTGTACACTACCTTAATACATGAGCATAACCACACATATACACATACATGACATGCACAAATTTGAATATCACATAAATCATCAATCAATCATATTCAGTAGAAAACGGTTCAATAATATAAGAACAACGCTTTTATGAAATGTAGCTAGCTACTTGGATTTGTCACCTTGTACTCGTTCTGCTGGAAATTATTCCAAGGTGTTGGCACAATAAGTAACTATTTAAAATCTTAAATAAAAATATTCTAAAATATAATCTCTTCCATTATACTTAAATTTCTAATTTTATCCCAAATTTCTATTTATTGAATTTAGTTTAATCTCATCTCAAGCCAGTATTTTTCATAATATTTTTGAGATGATATGTGTATATATATATATATATCATTAATTTAAATAACATATATATATTTACATGTATACATATTTATGCATAACTACATTTGGTTATCCATAAATATATACAAATATATAGCTTAATCAATTAATCAAATACATATTTATTTATAAATAATCATATACATGTAAACTTATAAAATTAACCATACATTTATGTATACTAAGTTGGTGTGTGTATGTATGCGTGTGTGTATATATATATATGTGTGTGTGTGTATAAATATAAAATACTAAAATATATCACATAATGTATATAAGATATATTTATCATAAGTACATATAAATATAAATATAAATCTATATAAATACTCACATAATAATTTAAATAACTAATTTAAACAAAATAAATTAGTTTTTATTTGATATATTCATATGAAATCAAATTTTAATTTGGTCTCTTTCTATTCAGTCCATAATTTCAGTTAAAATTGAATTTTATCTTAAATTTTATTTTTCTATTAAAAATGTTTCTATTTATTCACTTAAATCCCTAGCTAATATTTTCCTTTGCCTTTTACTTAATTTAATATCATATTTACCTTCATCCACGTCCCTAGTTCCAGAATATTTTTTTTCTAAGATTAAATCAACGCATGTAAACATTTTATTTCTTTAACTTTAGTCCTTGTCATGCATGTTACATTCTTTTCTCATGATTTTGATTTCCAAACCAGCCCAAAAGTTTATCTTAGATATTTTTAGAACTTATTTGATCATTTTCATCCATAAACTAAGCCAAAGAGAATTTTAAGAATGAAAATTCTAATTTCAAACTTATCCAAGACTTCCAAGCTTATTTTCTTCTACACTTTGAGTCCTAACTAAGCCAAAGAGAATTTTAAGAATGAAAATTCTGTTGACCCTAAGGCTATATGCCATAAGTTTTGATGATGACAAATATATTTGAATAGTAGCATTGATATATATAAAGATTAATTATCATATATATGCTACAAGTACTTAAGCATGATTATGTTATTTAATATGTATGTTGCATATATTGAATCATGCTATTAAACTAACCATTGGGTTTGCAAGTAAGATATATTTTATAGGTTGGTTCAAAACAAGAAGAGTGAGGATTGTATTGAAGAACAAGGAAAAGCAATATCATGCTTCACTCAAGGAAAACAACATGCAAGGATGAAGCTCCAAGAAATGAAGAATTAGAAGATTTGAAGTCTTGGAAGCTTGGATGCATCAAGATAGCCTATGTGTTTAAATTAGGTATATTTTATATAGGCTAGTATATTTGTGCAACTCAATGATTTAGATTTGCATACATTGGCTCAAGCATTTTTGAACAAAAAGTTAGTGAGATATGAAGTTTTACAAAAGTTATTTTTTGACCTTTGGTCACTCCTTATATCATATCTCATAAATGAAAAATCGGTTTTTCAAGTATCTTAATCTCATTTGATATTAGACTCAAAGATCTTTTCAACGGTATATTATTTATTCAAAACGGAGTCCAAATGAGAAATATATGACTATTCAAAATATAGTTTGAAAAACTGAAAGTTGATTTTACTGTAATAAAAAATTATTCTGTTCTGACCTATAGTCAGTATTTTGATTATATCTTTTAAAAGAAAAATAATTTTTGAGTAAAACTTAGCTCATTTGAAACTAGACTCCAAGAGCTTTCCAACGGTATATTATTTGTTTAAAACGGAGTTCAAATGAGGGAGTTATGAATTTTTAAAGAAAGCTCAAAATCTGGACTGCACTATAACGGCTATATAACGGCTATATAACGGCTAGTTTTGTAAAATCTTATATATATGACCTTAGATACACGATTTTGAGCAAGAACAAAGTCCTACAATGTGATATTAACTTCTTCTATCATCTTTGAGAGAAAGGAAAGCATTCTTGAGCCAAATCTTGCATATTCTCTATCATTAGAGTTATTAGAGCTTCATTTGTTTTCATCTACTCTTTAGAGAGAGTTTCTTTGTATTGTTGATTTTGATCAACACATATATTATTCTGAGTTGAGGTTCGCAAGTACCGGTGTTGGAAGAACTTGCTTTGGGTTGAGGAGGAGCCCGGATTCATAAATTCTCCATTGTGGTTTCGCAAATACCCGGATCGAATTTGCGTGGTTGTAGTGGTTTGCAAGTACCCGGATTAAACTTGCAATTATAGTGGAAATACTCAAGTGGTCTCTTGAGGACTGGATGTAGGCTTGGATTAGCCGAACCAGTATAAATCTCCGAGTTTGCTTTCTCTATCCCTTACTCTTTAATTTGTGCATATTGATATATATTCTTTAATTCCTTGATCTTTATAATTATTTATCTTAACAGCACATTGATTTTCTGTATTGTATTTATTATCCTAAGCATTGTACTTTTACAGAAAATCATTTTAACTTCCAATTAATTCTTGTGAAAAATTTATAAAACCCAATTCACCCCCCCTCTTAGGTTCCAACCATTACTTTCAATTGGTATCAGAGCTTGGGCTCTTGTTTAAAGACTTATCCGTCTAAGAGTTAGCATGGTTGGATATAGTGATTGGTTTATTTCTAAAAATTGTTCTTTCACAGAACCTCCAATTTTTGATGCTAATCATTTTCAATATTGGAAGTATGAAATGAAAATGTTTTTAATTTCAGTAGACCATAAACTCTGGGATGTTATAGAAAATGGTTCTTGTATGCCTATCAAGGAAGAACAAGGAAAATGCATTCCAAAACTTAAGAGTGAATGGAATGATACTGAAAGAAGTTTAATGCAACTCAATGCTAAGGTAAAATTGATTATTTCTTGTGCATTGAGTCAAGATGAATTTTTCAAAATCTCCAACTGTGCAACTGCAAAAGAAATGTGGGAAATTCTTGAAGTTGCACATGAGGAAGATCTTATTGCTGAGGAATTAAGGTATAGAAGTTTCATTAATGAACTTGAAATTGCTCAAATGAACAATTGCAAAACCATTAATGAGATACAACTTGTGCTTAATCAATTGCAAGCTCTTGGTATTGAACTTACAGAAAAATCTCAAATCACCAAGGTGGCAGACGAAGAAGAAAAAGGAGAAAAAGAGAAACCACAACCAAAAGGTGAATCATCAAAGAAAGCTTACCTATCTTCCAATTGGGGAAATAGCAATTCTGATAAGCAGAATACAAATGAAGAAGCCAACACTTGTCTTGTGGCCAGAGATAAAGATGAGGTAAATTCATTTGACTACTCTTTTGAAGAATTACAAGATGCCTTTGATGATTTACATGAAGAATCTCTTATACTTGCAAAGAAACTAAATGTTTCAAAACAGAAAAACTCTTCTCTTGAAAATGAGTTGGAAATATTGAAAAATGAATTTTCTATTTCCAAGGAAGAGAATTTTGTTTTTGAAAATCAAAACAAAACTTTGCAAGAAGAGAATTTGATTTTAAAAACAAATATCTCTACCAACAAAAATTGCTTTTGTACCAAGTGTGATTTTTTGAAAAAAGAAAATGATAATCTTAAAAACACACTTGCAAAACTCTCTCAAGGTAGAGAAATTTTAAATACCTCAGTTTTGAAACAAAGAAGAATTAACAAAGTTGGTATTGTTTCTAAAAAGAAATCAAACCAAAAGCAGTTTAAAAACTTCTTTGTTTCTGAAAAGATGTCCAATAGTCCAACTTGCACTTGTTTCTATTGTGGACTGAAAGGACACAAATCTTACTCCTGTTTTTATAAGAAAAATCTTGTTCATGGAGTAAAAATGAAATGGGTTCAAAAAGGAACTCATGACCCAGGCAAACCCAAAGAAATTTGGGTACCAAAGATAAATGAATAATTTGTAGATTTGCCTCGAAGCAAGGAGCGGAAATGACTTTTCAATGGCTACATCATTCAAACTCCACTCTCTTGCATCAAAAGGAGGCAATGGATAAGTAAACATATAAGCTGGAATGCATTGTAAGAATTTTGACTGATATGTTTACTACTCTCTAATGCTTTTGTCTGTTATCTAATATGCCTTACATCTATCCTTGATATTCATGCATGCTATATCTGAAAACAATTGTTAGGTGTGCAGATTATAGATTCAAATTTTGTTTTGATCTAAAATCTTTCTTCCAAATTTTGCTCAAACTATCCTTTTTACTGCATCATGAAAACTTGCTTCCATTACACGCACATTTTTCTTGTCTTCACAACAATAAGATTCCTCCTACCTATAATATTTATCCTTGCTGTAATCTTATTTAAATATTTTCAATGAAATCAAATATTTTGCAAAATTGCATTTCATGAAAGCATAGCACTTTTATTAATATGGTATATCTTGAACATAATGTTGCTCCTAGTACTCGAGATTTATTTGAACATTACTGATTTGAACATCAAAGTGCTCCACCAAAAGTGTTTTGCAGGAGTTAGTCCTCAAATCTATCCTCTAAGCTCATTCGTAATGATCGACCAATGCTTGACAGTGATCTTATTAGAGATTGTTTTCAAGAGGATCTTGCAAATAATCAATCAATTAAGTTCATTAAAATTGCAAGAAGATAGAATCAAAAGAAGAGCAATGAGCAAAACAAGAATATCAAAATCTTGAGGAGGAACTTCAAGAAGCAATAAGAGTTTGCCAAAATTGATGAGTATCTCTATTCTTTACCACTTTAATATTTAATTGAGTGATACTCCCTGATCATAATTGGCTATGTTGGCAATTTTTTTTTACTGACATACTTTCATTACAATGATATATTGTTCTCTAATATCTTACATATTTGATCATATCATTGTATATAAAGATATTGTCTTTATACCATTCATCATGGTTTGAGCATTATACATGTCATATCCTTTGTATAAAATATAGCTTATGAACGATTGTTTATGGATTATAGTTTATATCTGATTATATCTTACTAATCCATATTACCTCAATTATTGTACTACATACTCAAGTTATAATATGTTTTATCTTGATAAGTATGTAACTTGCTTTTGCTTTGAAATGATGATATATATGTCCATGTCAGAAAATTCTTTCCATCTTTAAAATGGATATATATTTTTCAATATATATATATATACTGTGCTGAATTTGTGTAGCTGATTTATTTTATCTTTCTTTATTATTATTTTTTTTGTACCGTCAAATAAAAGAAACCACTTGCATTAAAAAAAAACCGAAGGATTACATTGCATAATTAAAAAAAAAAGAAGGGAAAGTTTGCTCATGCATGAGCAATCTACAGGCGAGGTGGTCTTGGATTAGGAGGCCCGTATTGTATCATCACCCCTCGGCCATTCCTTGGAGCAAGAGACTGAGCAATGTCACGGAGGGTAGTGTAAATCCCATTCATACAATCAACACTTCTTTGTTGTTGATTGCAGAAGCATTGGGTAGACCAATAGAAGAACCTATCTATTCTTGAAGTCAGTGCCGCATTGTTGCGTTTAGCTAACTTCTCCTGGTCCTCTATCATCTTCTTGAGTTTTTTCACCTCCTGCTCCAGACAAGCAATTTTGTCTTCTGACGTATGGCCTGTACTAATCTCTTCAGCTTCTTCGATCTTCATCTTCTTCTTTCGAATCTCCTGAGATCCCTCCAAAGGCCTTTTACCCTTGTCCCTGCCTAGACTCAAGTTTAAGTCGAGCTCTTCCTCCCTGGCCTCTACTGTGAGATCAATGAACTTTCTTGCTGCCATGGTTTGAAATTTTTTTTGGAGTATGAAGAGAGAGGAATGTCAGAAAGTTGTACGCTCAGAGATGAATACTCTTTGTGGTGTGATAATTGACAACTCTGGGGCAGTTTTTATAGAGAGAAAATTGTGACTTAGAGCCAACGAAGATATCTCTTCGCCGCACCCCTACACGCTCATCCTATGGATTTTGCAAGCTGGAAGCCAGAAGTCTAGAGTACGCATGCACACCAACAACGCGTCGCATTAATGGCAAAACCACGAAAGTCAATTTTCGGTGGATTTGCGGCTGATTTAATTTGTTTTGATTAGAAATTTTAAGGATTAATAAAATGGTGATATTCAGAACCGTATCATTCTGCTTTGTTGTGTTGTTCTTGAGAGCATACATGATTACATCATGCTGTGATTATATGTATCGAAGAACATATGTTGTGTATGCTATTCATGCATCATGAGCGAAGGCTATGGCTAAGAATAATATTTCATGATTCCACATGCACTCATACAAAATGAGCTGTCAAAATTTTTACATGTACTCATCCTCAAGATACATATATAAATTCATTTTGAATGGGTATATAAATTGCTTCCTTTGTGCTGAAATTTATCTTATCCTTTATGAAGCAAATTTGTTTTGAAAAAGGACTTTAAAAATGCTTCTGTTATGTTAATATATTTTATCATATGAAGCAATATTTTTTTTGAAAAAGAAAAGGTCTTAAAGATCTCTTTTGTTGTTGATGACAAAGGGATATTGATGTTTCATATATGGATTATGAACTAAATGCTTGAATATATCTTATTACACTAATCCATATATATTGCTTCCTTAGATGAAACGTTTCTAAATTCCTTCGAAGCAAAATATTTTTGAAAAATATCGTGAATCTTTTGAATTGCTTCCACAATTCTGAAATTGCTTTACCATATTGAAGCATTATCTGTTTTGAAAAGAAAAGGATTTGAGTATCGTTATTTTAAATCACTTTTGCTATATGTTGAAATAATTTTATGCATATATGCAGAAATTGTTTTTCAGAAATCTTGAAAAATATTATTATTCGATTTATGGATTATGATTAATATTCTTGTTTATATCATGCTTTTCTAATCCATATATCATACTTCTGCTGTGTGCTGTAAATATTTCTATCATATGACAGCAAATGATTTTTTTTTTCAAAGAGTTTAATTTTTCTGCTATTTACTAAAAATGCCTCTTCATAAACAAGCAGAAATCATTTTCAATGAAAATATTGCAGAAATTTTTTCAAAAATCTTACTTCAAAATTCTGCAATCAAAAACTGAATTTCCTTTATAATGATTTGGACAATCTTTTTCAAAGGAAAAATGTTATGAAATTCAGGGGGAGCTTTGTCTCACTTGAATGTATTTTTTTTGAAAAAGAATATATCTTGAAAAATTGGATATTCATTATTCATTATTCTTTTTCAAATTATGCAAGGTTTAAGGGGGAGCCTAAAACTCTTTCAAGTTTTATCTTTTGGCTCATTTCATTTGACATGAGAAAAATTTTTCTAAAATTTTCTTTTTACATGTCAATGAAATCAATGATAAGTTTTGATGTATCCTTACCCCATACTATATTGACATCTTCTGACATCCTGACTTAATGAATGTATGTGCTTTAACTTCTATATATTGTGTTCCTTACACCTTTTTGTTGATGTCAAATAGGGGGAGAAGAAACAATAGAAAAATATGTATACGTGCTTATAACATTGCATTCATTATCTTGTGATACATATTTTTATGTGGTGATTTGTCATCATCAAAAAGGGGGAGATTGTTGACCCTAAGGCTATATGCCATAAGTTTTGATGATGACAAATATATTTGAATAGTAGCATTGATATATATAAAGATTAATTATTATATATATGCTACAAGTACTTAAGCATGATTATGTTATTTAATATGTATGTTGCATATATTGAATCATGCTATTAAACTAACCATTGGGTTTGCAAGTAAGATATATTTTATAGGTTGGTTCAAAACAAGAAGAGTGAGGATTGTATTGAAGAACAAGGAAAAGCAATATCATGCTTCACTCAAGGAAAACAACATGCAAGGATGAAGCTCCAAGAAATGAAGAATTAGAAGATTTGAAGTCTTGGAAGCTTGGATGCATCAAGATAGCCTATGTGTTTAAATTAGGTATATTTTATATAGGCTAGTATATTTGTACAACTCAATGATTTAGATTTGCATACATTGGCTCAAGCATTTTTGAACAAAAAGTTAGTGAGATATGAAGTTTTACAAAAGTTATTTTTTGACCTTTGGTCACTCCTTATATCATATCTCATAAATGAAAAATCGGTTTTTCAAGTATCTTAATCTCATTTGATATTAGACTCAAAGATCTTTTCAACGGTATATTATTTATTCAAAACGGAGTCCAAATGAGAAATATATGACTATTCAAAATATAGTTTGAAAAACTGAAAGTTGATTTTACTGTAATAAAAAATTATTCTGTTCTGACCTATAGTCAGTATTTTGATTATATCTTTTAAAAGAAAAATAATTTTTGAGTAAAACTTGGCTCATTTGAAACTAGACTCCAAGAGCTTTCCAACGGTATATTATTTGTTTAAAACGGAGTTCAAATGAGGGAGTTATGAATTTTTAAAGAAAGCTCAAAATCTGGACTGCACTATAACGGCTATATAACGGCTATATAACGGCTAGTTTTGTAAAATCTTATATATATGACCTTAGATACACGATTTTGAGCAAGAACAAAGTCCTACAATGTGATATTAACTTCTTCTATCATCTTTGAGAGAAAGGAAAGCATTCTTGAGCCAAATCTTGCATATTCTCTATCATTAGAGTTATTAGAGCTTCATTTGTTTTCATCTACTCTTTAGAGAGAGTTTCTTTGTATTGTTGATTTTGATCAACACATATATTATTCTGAGTTGAGGTTTGCAAGTACCGGTGTTGGAAGAACTTGCTTTGGGTTGAGGAGGAGCCCGGATTCATAAATTCTCCATTGTGGTTTCGCAAATACCCGGATCGAATTTGCGTGGTTGTAGTGGTTTGCAAGTACCCGGATTAAACTTGCAATTATAGTGGAAATACTCAAGTGGTCTCTTGAGGACTGGATGTAGGCTTGGATTAGCCGAACCAGTATAAATCTCCGAGTTTGCTTTCTCTATCCCTTACTCTTTAATTTGTGCATATTGATATATATTCTTTAATTCCTTGATCTTTATAATTATTTATCTTAACAGCACATTGATTTTCTGTATTGTATTTATTATCCTAAGCATTGTACTTTTACAGAAAATCATTTTAACTTCCAATTAATTCTTGTGAAAAATTTATAAAACCCAATTCACCCCCCCTCTTGGGTTCCAACCATTACTTTCAAATTCTAGTTTCAAACTTACCCGAGACTTCCAAGCTTATTTTCTTCTACACTTTGAGTCCTCTTTTTTCTGCTGTATTATTACGTTGGGCTGCACTTAGATCACTTAAAGTATCCTATTGTTTTGGGTTAGGAAAATAGGTGTAAAGCTCACTTTCTTTTCTCGGTTTTTGCTCTGTTTTTGGTGCAGTAGAACAGAGCATGTTTGTAGCTCACGGACTGTACCATATACTCAAGGAGCTCACTGGTTTTTGCTGCAGAAAAATGAGACACATTGGTTGCTTCCTCTCAGGTTCTATCTTGCAGATGAAGGAGGCTCACGGGTTGATGATAGGATCTCTTTCTCGGTTTTTACTGCAGAAAAGTGAAGCAGCTCACGGTTTTGCTGCAGAATTTCCCTCTCTCTCGGTTTATCACTGAGGACAGCCAAGGAATAAAGTTATGCATCCCTTTAATGCATAGAGGGTGTCTCACGTGGCTTCCCAGCACAGAAACACGGGTCACCTACTTCCCTCTCTTCCTCATTTCACACATATTTAGCTCACGGGTGGACCGCAGAGGAACAAAACGTGTTCCTCATTTCCCATATTTTCCCTTTTGCATTTCCCACACTCCTTTTTTCAGCACCCTCACCCTCTTGCCCTCAAAGTGGAAAACATGATTCTGCTGCAGCAAAAGAAGAGGTTGGCCGAGTGTAAAGCTACTGGTGCACGTGTACAAGTAAGCAAATGGAAAGAAAAATTTGCCCCTTTCACTTTTCTTTCTTCAGTAGTTTTCTCCCAAAACTAATGATTTGCGTACACGCATACCAATCATTTTAACTTTTTTTAAAAATATAATGCTATTTAACTTTATTTTATTGTTTTTTTAAGTCATAAACATCTTTTAATTCAGACGTGTTTGACACTTTTTTTAATAACGCGTAAGCATATTCAAAATATGTTTTTTTTTGTTTTTTCTTTTTGGTAGCATCCGATATCCAGACACTATGTTTAGATTTGAGGTAATTATAATTATAATGGACCCCAAGTTCTTATTGATTTTAACTGCATTACATTTTCAAGGAGTTGAACTCAAAAGTACTTGGTCTATTCCCGAGTTGGACGACAAAATTAAGAGACTTTGATCACAAGCTGTAAGATCAACTTTATTGGAAAGGGGGGTTGATTATGAGTAGCCACATGAGGGAGGGGGTTTCTCTTCTCGGCAAGCACAGTACCTCACAATTTATACTTGGCAAGCATAGTACTTATCAAGAAGAGGATCCAAACCCCCACTTGAGACTTCAATGAAAGAGCGGCTTCCTTATTTTTTCTTTTCTATTGAATTGTGAAAAACTTTTTTCTTTTAAAAAAATTATTTATATACAAATAACATTTAGGGTGTACACAATTGAAGCGATCAAACCAAGCCAATATAAACCAAAAAAAAAATTGAACAAAACCAAAAGAAGATGTTTAGATTGATTATTGGTTGAAAGATATTTTCAATCAAATTAAACTGAATCCACCACTATAATAATATTAAATTATATACATATATATACACACATACACACACACATATATATAAATATATATATGTACATATCGTCCCCCAGATTATACTAATGTTATTAATGTTGTATAAATTCATATTAAAATTATTAATAATTTTAAATTATCTCGAAATTATAGTAATATTTGCAAATTTGTCATACATCTACACCATTGTGCAGAGTTTTAAATTTATTGTTCTCATAGGTTGCGTATTAATTTATTAGTAGCTAAATAAAATATATAAAGTATAACATAAAAAAGAAACTAAATTGCATGTAGGACAACATGAAGTTATTTGACTTGACATTACTTCATTATTAATATAAAATATAATTAGGATTGTTATACTTTAATTTTACATTTTAACATTTTATTTTAAAATATATCAAAAAATGTCAAGCTAGTATTATGTTCATAATCAATGCTCATCTTCCTTTTGATGTCTTTTTTTATTGTTAACCTTTTTCAAAAAAAAAATATATATATATATATATACCCAAGGCAAAAGATACATTAATTTAGAAACATGAAATTTGATAGCAAAATATTATCAAAATATTTATACCTATAAAACAAAGATGTATTCATTTAGAAACATGAATTTTGAAAGCAAATCATTCTTTGTAAGGATATTTACAGCATCTTAAAAATCGATTGAACTAACAGAACCAAACTATGTTAAACTATTTTACAATATGTTTGATTCGGTTCAATTTGTCATATTTCAGTTAAGTCGATTGAACTAAATTACCCATAAATATCATAAAAAACTGATTAAATTAATCAAATCAAATTGACTTGCAATAGATTTAGTTGGGTTCGGTTTGTCATGTTTTAACTAAGTGGACCGAACCAAATCACCCATGAATATTTTAGTTTAGTTTACTTAAAAATCAATTAAATCGCTTTTACGTACACCCTAATTGCACCTAACACGTTTAGAGGTTCTTTTAAGCTTATGCATATATTTTTGCTAATTTGTAGATTAAATTAGTCGATAAAAAACTTATTAACTTGAAATTTCGTGGACTCACCAAAAATAGTAAATTTTTAAATTGACTTTTTAAAAAAAAATTGACTTTTGGTGGTGACTATGGGAGTTATCACCAAAAGTCTGATTGTTTTGAATTTTATTTTAAAAAACTCAAATTCTTCTAAATCGACTTTTGGTCTTTTTTTTTAAATTCAACATTTTTATTTATTTTTTAAATTAATTTTTGGTGTCGACTATAGTTTAATTTTTTAATTTTTTAAAAAAAATTTAAATTTCTTTAATTTTTTTTAAATTAGACTTTGGGTGACGATAAAAATCTAATTTTTTTAATTTTATTTAAAAAAATTAAATTTTTGATGACGACTCTAAAAAATCACCACTAAAAGTGTGATTTTTAATGATGACTTATTTAGTCGTCAATAAAAGTCTATTTTTGGTGATAACTTTAAAAGTTACCATTAAAAAATTACCAATGAAAGTCAATTTTTTTATAGCAAATAAGTTGGAAACGAGCAAATGTCTGATGGAAGAAGCAAGTTGATGTGCAAGTTGATGTTTAACTTTAACACCACTTCGGAACAAATAATGTGAACATAGAAAGTATGATTTTAAATAGTGAAGTCAATTTAAATAATAAGATGCTGAAATGGTTGAAGGGATACGCAAAAGAACTCTGCACTGAACAATGGCCAAGCCAATATTTTGTGTCTTCATTCCAATTCTAGCTGCTTGCTTGGTTTTGTGTGCACTTTCTGAGGGCACTTCAGGACTTACCCAAGAAGCTCAGGCTCTGCTATACTGGAAAAACAGTCTTCCAAACCAACCAATTTTGGAGTCATGGGTCTCTTCACCATCCACCAACGACTCCACTGCAGCTCAAGCCCCATGTTCATGGCGTGGAATTAAGTGTGATTTTTCAGGCAACGTCGTTGAACTAAACTTGAATCGTACTGGTCTTCAAGGTACCCTTCAAAAATTCAACTTCTCTGCATTCCCCAACCTTCTTCTTATTAATCTAAATTTCAACCAACTCACCGGCACCATACCGGAAACCATAGGGTTGCTCTCAAAGCTCCAATTCCTAGACCTCAATAATAATTTTATTAATGGCACTTTACCCCTTTCTTTTGCTAATCTGACTCAACTATATGAGCTTGATCTTTCAGGCAATAATATAACAGGATTACTGGACCCTCGTCTATTCCCTGACGGAACTGATCAACCCAAAACTGGTTTAGTTGCCATCCAAAATCTCCTCTTTATGAACACCCTGCTTGGTGGTAGAATTCCAAATGAAATAGGGAATATAAGAAATTTAACTGTGTTTTCTCTAGATGGGAGTTACTTCCATGGGCCTATACCCCCATCTTTGAGCAATTGCACACTTCTAAGCACTCTTACAATGTCTGCAAACTCTATCTCAGGTATTATTCCCCCTAGCCTTGGTAGATTGACCCACCTAACTGAAATTGGCCTTTTTGAAAACAATTTATATGGTCAAGTGCCACCAGAATTTGGAAACCTTTCATCTTTAACTATCCTTCAACTTGCTTTGAACAACTTCAGTGGCCAATTACCACCACAAGTGTGCAAAGGTGGTAAGCTTGTCAATTTCAATGCTGCCTACAATAGTTTCACTGGCCCAATCCCAGTCAGCCTAAGAAACTGCCCTTCCTTATACAGGGTTCGAATTGAATATAACCAACTGACAGGTTATGCAGATCAAGATTTTGGGGTGTATCCTGATCTTACTTACATTGATTTCAGTTACAATAGAGTGCAAGGTGAGCTTTCTGCAAATTGGGGTGCTTGCAAAAACTTGCAGTACCTTAATATGGCTGGAAATTCAATAGGTGGCACTGTTCCTGGTGAGATCTTTCAGTTGAAACAACTACAAAGCCTTGATCTGTCCTCGAACCAAATATCTGGTGAAATTCCTCCACATATTGGAAATTCCTCTAGCTTGTTCCATCTAAATTTGAGTGTTAACTATCTTTCAGGTATGATACCCAAGGCAATTGGAAAGCTTTCTAGCTTGCAATCTTTAGACTTGTCAACTAATAAGCTAGATGGACCAATCCCTTACCAAATAGGGGGCTGCTACAGATTGATAAAGTTAAATTTGAGCAATAATGACTTCAATGGCACAATTCCCTACCAAATTGGAAATCTTGTTGCCTTACTAGATTTTCTGGACTTGAGTTATAACTCACTTTCTGGAGAAATCCCAGCGGATCTTAGTAAGCTCGACAGTTTGGAAAGTTTAAATATGTCTCATAATAAGCTTATAGGTTCCATCCCTGATTCCCTAAGTAGAATGTTGAGCTTGTCAAGCATCAACCTCTCCTATAACAATTTGGAGGGTCCTGTGCCTTATAATGGGATTTTTAATTCATCTTCTCTACTTGATTTAAGTGGTAACAAAGATCTATGTGGGAGGATCCAAGGTTTGAAACCTTGCAGTGTCTCAATTTTTAAACCAGATGGAGGAAGTCACAGAAAGGAATTTGTAATAGCTACCGTTGCTTCTTTAGTGGGTGCACTGTTTATTTCGATGGTGTTAGTTGCGATTTTTGTAAGTCGCTGTAAGAGAAATTCAAGAGCTTTAAAACAAATTTCTCTTGCAGCCAAGAGAGAAAATCCATATTCTATATGGCACTTCAACGGTAGGATTGTATATGGAGAGATAATTGAAGCTACTAAGAACTTTGATGATAATTACTGCATTGGAGAGGGAGCTTTTGGAAAGGTTTACAAAATGGAAACGGCAGGTGGTCAAATATTTGCTATAAAAAAGTTGAGATGTGACATAGAAAACCTAGATATTGATGGTATAAAATCCTTCAAGAGTGAGATTGAAGCACTGACAGAAATTCGACATCGGAACATAGTGAAAATGCATGGATTTTGCTCAGGAGAGTTGCATACTTTTTTGATTTATGAGTACATGGAAAGAGGGAGCTTAGCTGATATGCTAGTAAATCAAATAAAAGCATCAGAGCTGGATTGGCCTAAGAGGGTTGATATTGTCAAGGGTGTAGCACAAGCTTTATCTTATATGCATCATGATTGTAATCCTCCAATCATTCACAGAGACATTTCAAGCAACAATATTTTATTGTCTGCAAATCTTGAAGCCCATGTCTCAGACTTTGGCACATCGAGGTTCTTGAAGCATGATTCTTCAATTTGGACATCATTTGCTGGTACATATGGCTATGCTGCTCCAGGTGATGACTTATCTAACTATATATGTCTAAACATTGAAGTTCTTATAAAATATCATTAATTTTTCTTATAAAATATATATTATACGGCTATGCTGCTTGTTATTGTTGCTATTTGTAACTGGTAATATATGACTTCTCCTTGTGGGTGGCGCAGAGCTCGCATACACAATGGCAGTGAGTAAGAAATGTGATGTGTATAGCTTTGGTGTTTTGGCTTTTGAGGTTCTGATGGGAAGGCATCCAGGAGACTTGATTTCCAAAATACAAGCATTTGCTATTCAAAATATCAACTTCAAGGAGATTCTAGACCCACGTTTGCCACCACCTTTGCAAGGGAAAATTTTGAAGGACTTGGCTTTGATTAGCAATGAAGCACTTTCATGTTTACAAATAAACCCTCAATGTAGACCAACAATGCGAAGCATAGCTCAAAAGCTGGAAGAATGAAATTGACACTACTAATTTCATCATGTTTTCTATGAATCTGCTACAGCAATTTCCTAGAGCACAAGTCATGTGCGTACTTATATATGCTCCAGTGCTCAAGTTTTTTTTTTTTTTCAATTGAAGTGAATCTTGTGCATGTTAATGACAATGTAATTTGTTGAAAACCATCAAACAAATTCACAGTCTAAATAATGTTTTTTCTCACTCAAATAGTGAGTTAGATAGGATATAGCGTAATGAGTTAATAAGTTAAATTAATTTAATAGCGATCGAACTAGATAACATTATGAGTATTTAGAAATAATTTATATAATATAGAGACGTTACTTGTATATGTATGTGAAATATTCAAACATATAATAAAAAATAATTAAAAAATGAAATCTATGCTTATTATTCCTTATTAGAATTTTTTTTTGTTGACCATAAAAGGATTGTCGCTAAAACATTTTCAATGACAACTTTAAAATTGCCACCAAAACTCTTTTAGAGGCAAATTTTCCAATGTTGGCATTGAAAGCCACTACAAGAAAGTTAGAAATTTAAGATGAAAACATTTGTTCTAGAAAACTTAAAAACATGTATCAAACTAATTAGAGATGGAATTTGAAATAAAAAAGCTATTATTTCAAAACTAGTCATCATTGATATTTGTCATGCTCCAAAATTGGACATGTAATCGGGATAACAAGTGGGGAACAGCCCCAAGTGCCGTAAGCCAAGCTTAACCTCAAGCAACAATAAAGCACATAATACACAACCCACCACAAAACCAATATTGTAAGAAAAGCTTTTCATTCATTGAAATATTTTTCATATTCTCATTATTTTACAATATGTTAAGTCTCAAAACAAAAGAACTTATCCAAAAATAATCCAATATTAACTTAATTAAAGGAAGCAAAAAACATCATCTTGAATTGTACATCAAACATAACTTTTTACGTGACTACAAAACGACTCTAGATATCTATTTAATAAACATCACTACAAGAAAATTGACTTTTAGTGACGACTTTTTGGTGGCGACTAAATAAGTCGCCACTAAAAGTTGACTTTTGGTGGCGACTTATTTAGTCGCCACTAAAAGTCGACTTTTGGTGGCGACTATAGTCGCCACCAAAAGTATTTTTTAAAAAAAATAAAAAAAAAGTCAGATTTTTTAAAATAAAATAAACAATTAGACTTTTGGTGGCGACTCTAATTTTTAAAAAAAAATTAAAAAAGTCATTTTTTTTACTTAAAAAATTTATTTTTTTTTATTTTTCTTAATTTTATTTAAAAGAAATTTAATTTTTTAAATTTTTTAAATTTTTTAATTTTTTTAAAAAATTAGATTATCAGTGACGACTGAAGTCTATTTTTTTAAGTGAAATCGTTTTTTTTTTTATGAAATTAGTTGAAGTTGGACTTTTGTGGTGACTCTAATAGTAATAATATATTTACTTTTTGTTAAGTTTAATATTATTTTATTTTTGTTTTATAATATTTTTGACCTAAAATATTTTTAACAGATTATATATATAGATATATATAATATTTTGCACTTACATAACACAAATGAAGCAGTGGCAGAATGGCAAGACACACATGGCTGCAAGCAAGGGACACAGGTTCGAATCTCAGGTATGCACATGTTTGGTTTAATTTCAAATAAACTTGAATATTGCACACAAAAAAATCGAGTCAGCTCGGGATAGCGAGTTATTGGATCGGCCAAGACCCGCACGAGTCGAATGGATCTCGGGTCGACCTTCCGGGCCAATCCGGATCTAAAAAGATGACGAGTGACTTTTGGTGGCGACTAAAGTCGCCACCAAAGGTAGTTTTTGCTGACACCAAAAATTATTTTTTTCACGAAATTTTTTTTTTGGCAATAAAAATGACTTTTGGTGGCGACTAAAGTCGCCACTAAAGGTAACTTTTGGTGGCGACTTTGAAAGTCGCCACCAAAAGAATCAGCCACGGACTTACGCTAACAACTTTAGTCGCCACTAAAAGTCGCCACCAAAGACTTTTAGTAGCGACTTTTAGACTTTTGGTGGCGACTAAAGTCTTTTTTTTTGTAGTGCATGAAAGACTATAAATACCAACCCTCAGAACAAAAGGGGGTCTTGAATCTAACCTTGTTTACATGACTACAAAACGACTCTAGATATCTATTTAATAAACATGAAAGACTATAAACACCAACTCCCAGAACAAAAAAGGGTCTTGAATCAAAGCTTTGCTAATACTCACACAAAAACTCTTCATTAGTTACCTGCTCTAAAAATGTTAAACAAGAGGGGTTGAGTCTCACACTCAGTGAGCATATAGTTATACCCAAAATAAACAAGCACTGCATCATTTCCAACATGCGCATTTGAACGACAAGAGGGATTGCACTTAAATGCATTAACCACTACTGCACATTCCTTTGGTCAACAAGTTGCTCATAAGTCATCCCATGTGGTAAGGGACCTCTTTGTAAGATAACACATTTCCAATTCTTTACTAGAGTTGTCTTCTAACCAACTTGCTTTCGTCTACATAGTCAAAATCATTATTTCAGATTTGGAAAAGTGAGTTGTGAGAGAGAGAAGTATAAGCCAAATCAACTTTGTCGATGAATATTATTAATCTTCAGAGCACATATCTACTTTTGGTCATAAATATGATTCAATGATTCAAAAGTCAAGAAATATTGTCCGAAATGCTTTTACTTGCTGAAGTCGTTTTGAAATGATGTATCACAAAATCCACGGCCTGCGCGCTGAGATAAATTCAACGACTTTCATTTATTAAGTTTTTTTTTTAAAGTAAAAAATTTATAAATATAAACAAATTCAATAATAATTAGAAATACAATAATTAATATAGAATTATAAGTGTAAATTTTATTTTTTTAAAAAAAATATTTAAAAATTGTAGAATTGGAAGCAAGAGGAAATCATTTCCCAAATCCACTATGGATTGTAGTGGATTGACCATAACTTTCGTAATGATTTAAACATTACCTTGAACAGTTCTATTAGACAAGCGTGGAATTGGAACAGGAGTTTTTGGACTCGATGAAATAAAAGTTTGGTTAAGTTCTCTTAAGAGAAAGCCCCATTAAAAATATTCATATTTTAAACAAGCCACCATTAATGCTTAACCAGCTTATTTTCTAACATGACAAATTTGCCTTTGTGACGATAATTGAAAAATTGATAATGAAGATTAACCATTACTTGTTTTGTGTACATTTATTTTATTATTCATTATTATTATTAGTATAAATTTTAATCAAACTCTACAGTTTTAATTTTTATTATTTTAATTTAAAATAAAACTAAAATGAGCAATATGTTTTTTTATTTTCAAAACATAAAACGAATTTTCAAATATTCAACGATTTTGATTTCTCCATTATAATTATTTTTGTACATAAGTAAAATAATCAAAATTTAAAAATAAAATTTAAATTTTAAAAATTTCAATTAGTAAAATCAGGACATAAAAAAATTAGAGGTAAAATTTTAAAGTTTATTGCTAGAAAAACAAACTTGTCATATTAAAATATGACGTTAAGTATTAAAGATGTGTTTATTAAATGATGTACACTTTATATACTTTTCAAAAGCATTAATGCTTCTTAGAAAGTGCCTTGGGATCGGCCACTGGTTAGTCAAACCCATAAGAATAAATTATAATTACTTAATGTGTAATTTCTCAAAAGGATAGTGCAAATTAAACTGCCTAAACAGCATTCCATTATTGGCAATAAAGAATTTTTGTCATGGAGAAGCCAATAATACCAGATTTTTTATTGGAAGTTCAGGAAAAATATTTATTGAAAGTCGTAATCCCAATTTATATTTATATCATTGTTAAAATAAATTTCAACTATTGAAGTTATGTGGCCATAATTTGTCAAAGCAGCTTCCTTAAGGAAGATTTATTGCTCTAAAAAATAATAAAAAGCATCTAGAAACAAATGATTATTCAATTTCTTAAATTAATAATCATTCTTAAATTAATAATCATTCATGTTTCATTTACTTTTTTAATATAAAAAAATTATCTTAGGATGGTCATATTTAAAATCTTAAAATTCAATGATAAATATTAGTTAAACTTATTTTATTATTTTTTATTTTATAATAATAATAATAGCAATAAAATGTTGCATTACTATTGAGCATCATTATTCTTATTATATGGTCACTACAAAAAAACTTCAGTGGCGACTTTTTGGTGGCAGCTAAAAAAATTGTCACCAAAAATTGACTTTTGGTGACAACTTTTGAGAGTCACCACTAAAAGAGGAACATTTAGTGGTGACTTTTGAGAGTCGCCACCAAAAGTCAATTTATTTTTAAATAAAAAAAATTTAGACTTTTGGTGGCGACTTTCAAAGTTGCCACTAAAAGTCACCTTTGGTGGCGACTTTTAGTTGCCACCAATGGCATTTTGGTGGCGACCCAAAGTGATCAAAAATCGTTTTTTATTTTTTTTAAAATTACTTTTAGTGGCAATTATAGTCGCCACTAAAGGTGACTTTGGTCTAAATTTTTTATTTTTATTTAAAAATAAATTAATTTTTGGTGGCGATTTTTGAGAGTCGCCATTGAAAACTGGACTTTTAGTGGCGACTCTCATAGTCGCCACCAAATGTCAATTTTTTATTTATAAATAATTATTTTTTATTTTTTTATTTTTTATTCTATTAATAATAATATATTTTCTTTTTGTTAAGTTAGATGTTGTTTCATTTTAGTGCTATAATGTTTTTGGTTTAAAATAATTTTAACAGATTATATATATATATATATATAATATTTTGCCCTTACATAACACAAATAAAGTGGTGGCGCAATGGCAAAACAGACATGGTTGCAAGCAAGAAGCCCAGGTTCAAATCTCATGTATGCATATATTTGGTTTAATTTCAAATAAACTCTAATATTACACCAAAAAAAATCAAGTCACAAAAGTCGTCACCATAAGTAACCTTCAGTGGCGACTTTTAAAGTCGCCACTAAAAGTAACCAAAATTAAAGTCGCCACCAAATATCTTTTAGTGACCACTTTTAAAGTTACCACTAAAGGTAACCAAAATTTTTTTTTTGACATGAAATTTTTTTTAACGAAAAAATGACTTTTTGCGGCGACTAAAGTCGCCACTAAAGTTAACTTTTGGTGGTGACTAAAGTAGTCGCCACAAAAAGTAGTTCAATCGCGAACTTTCAGCAACAACTTAGTGGCCACCAAAAAATTGTTGATGATGACTTTTTAGATTTTTGGTGGCAACCAAAAGTATTTTTTTTTGTAGTGGGTGTATTGATTGATTTCTAGTTATCAAATTAAATAAAATAAAAAATCTTACAATACACTCTAAACAGTAAAAGAATTAAAAGTTATGATTTTAGGATCTTATAAAGATTATTATTTTGAGGATAAATTTATCATATTAAAAAACAAACGCAACAATAATGATATTTGATTTAAAACGATAAATTTATTTTTTGTTATAAAATTTTATTATTTTTGAGAATTAGCAAACCGTCTTGTAAAAATATTGATAAAAATATATTTGAGGTCCCTATAGTCTTACTTAACAATAAATTATTTTTTATACTTTAAAAACAATAAATTTAATTCTTGTAAGTTGTAACATGAGTTGTATCACTGTCTTCTCTTTCTAATGTGTTACAAGGGCGTATTAGGAGAATGATGAATCAGTTGAAGTTAGTTGAAGTCAGTTAGAGATGTATCAGAGTTAGTTGAAGCAATCTATTTTAACAGTTGTATTTCATAGTCTATAAATACTGATTTGTATCACAGTCCAGAGATGAATAGGATACCATCCATTTTTTGTTCACTAGTCCTGTTCTCATTTTCTGTCTTTATCAATGCTCATGTTCAATTAGTCTTCCTCATCTTTCTTGAGAGCCTATTCTTCCTTTCGCTCTAAGCCAATGATAAAGAGTAGACCCAGTATAAGATGTTTTAAATTTTTTTCAATGTCATTATAATTTTCTGTTAAATATAAAAAATTCAATTATTGTCAATTATTTTATTACATTTCTTTCATTGTTTTCCATAATAATATAATACAAATATATCTGTTCTTTTCTTTTCTTCTTCTTAATATCCAACAATTGCTGGACTACAATGATAAGAATTATGTCTAAAAATAGGCGCTTAATATCGCTGGGCTTCACCAACGGCATTCATTAATGCTCAGACCATACAAAATTCTCTTGAACCTAGAACTTAATGCATGTTACCTTCTCATTTTTCAAACTCAACAAAAGGCTATGTCCAAATTTTAGTTTTGTGCAAAATATCCCCTCACAACAAACCGATAACGCCACTAATGATCAATGCCACATCATCAATAATTTGTAAGGTCAAAAAATTGCTCATAAGTCATCCCATGTGGCAAGGGACCTCTTTCTAAGATAACACACTTTTCCAGTTCTTTACCAGAGTTGTCTTCTAACCAATTGCTTTCGTCTACATAGTCAAAATCATTGTTTCAGATTTGGAAAGTGAGTTGTGAGAGAGAAAAGTATTAGCCAAATCAAATTTGTCGATGAATACTTTTAATCTTGAGAGCACATATCTAGTTTTGGTCCACTTAGCTTTAGAAATATGATTAAATTGCAATTCAAAAGTCAAGAAATATTGTCAAGGGAAAGATAACACACTTTTCCAATTCTTTACCAGAGTTGTCTTCTAACCAATTGCCTTCGTCTACATAGTCAAAATCATTGTTTCAGATTTGGAAAGTGAGTTGTGAGAGAGAAAAGTATTAGCCAAATCAACTTTGTCGATGAATACTTTTAATCTTGAGAGCACATATCTAGTTTTGGTCCACTTAGCTTTAGAAATATGATTAAATTGCAATTCAAAAGTCAAGAAATATTGTCAAGGGTAAGATGACACACTTTTCCAATTCTTTACCAGAGTTGTCTTCTAACCAATTACTTTCGTCTACATAGTCAAAATCATCGTTTCAGATTTGGAAAGTGAGTTGTGAGAGAGAAAAGTACAAGCCAAATCAACTTTGTCGATGAATACTTTTAATCTTGAGAGCACATATCTAGTTTGGTCCACTTAGCTTTATAATTATGATTCAACGATTCGAGAAATATTGTCTGAAATGCTTTTACTTAATAGCTGAAATCGTTTTGGTATTTGGAGTACAACCAAAATCCATCAAAATGGTTTGTCTCTTGCGCATAGAGCAAAGGCAAATTGGGAGCTGTTGCATTTTGATAATTCACAGTTCTCATTTATTTAATATTTTTAAATAAAAAATTATAAATACTAACTGATCAAATAATAATTATAAACATAATAATAAATATAATTTTTTTATAATTATTAAAAAATATTAAAATAATTAAAAGCATTAAATCAAGATTTAACAGCTCCAGTTTGTCTCTTCGCACAAAAACCTCCTTTAGAGGGAAACCATTTCCCAAATCCACTATGGACAGTAGTGGATTGACGATAACTTTTGTAAATATTTTAAACATTACCTTAAACAGTTCTACTAGACAAGTGTGGAATTGGGACAGGAGTTTTTGGACTTGATGGTGTAAAAGTTTGGTTAAGTTCTCTTAAGAGAATGCCCCACTAAAAATATTCATATTTTAAACAAGCCACCATTAATGCTTAACCAGCTTATTTTTTAACATGACAAATTTGCCTTTGTAACAATAATTCAAAAATTCATAATGAACATTAATTATACTTTTTTAATGTACATTTATTTTATTATTCATTATTATTATTACTATAAAATTTAATCAAACTCTACAGTTTTAGTTTTTATTATTTTAATTTAAAATAAAACTAAAATGGGCAGTGCGTTTTTTATATTCAAAACTTAAAACGAATTTTCAAATATTCTACCATTTTGATTTCTCCATTATAATTATTTTTTATATAAGTAAAATAATCAAAATATAAAAATAAATTT
Source organism: Biancaea sappan (assembly GCA_037074585.1). Lineage (NCBI taxonomy): Eukaryota > Viridiplantae > Streptophyta > Magnoliopsida > Fabales > Fabaceae > Biancaea > Biancaea sappan. Next base: position 57,561,368 of record CM073491.1, on the reverse strand, counting down.
TAAATTTTAAAAAATTACAATCAGTAAAATCAGAGCATAAAAAAAATTAGAGGTAAAATTTTAAAGTTTATTGTTAGAAAGAAAACTTGTCATACTAAAATATAAGGTTAAGTATTAAAGATGTGTTTATTAAATGATGTACACTTTATATACTTTTCAAAAGCATTAGTGCTTCTTACCAAGTGCCTTCAGGATCGGACACTAATCCGTCAAACCCATAAGGATAAATTATAATTACTTAATGTATAATTTCTCAAAAGGATGGTGCAAATTAAACTGCCTAAACCTCATCCGATTATAGCCAATAAAAAGTTTTTGTAATGGAGAAGCCAATAGTACCAGATGGTTTTAGTGGAAGTTCCGCAAAAAGATTTATTGAAAGTCGCAATCTCTATTTATATTTATATCATTGTGAGAATAAATTTTAACTACTGAAGTTAGGTACCCATAATTTGTCAAAGCAGCTTGCTTAAGGAAGATTTATTGGTCTCAAAAATAATAAAAAGCATCTAGAAACAAATGATTATTCAATTTTTTAAATTATAATCATTGACGTTTCATTTACTTTTTTAATATAAAAAAATTATCTTAAGATGGCCGTATTTAAAATCTTAAAATTTAATGATAAATATTAGTTAAACTTATTTTTTTTTATAATAATAATAGTAATAAAATGTCGCATTACTTTTGAGCATCATTATTCTTATTATAAAGTGTATTCATTTATTTCTACTTATCAAATTAAATAAAAATAAAAATCTTACAGAAAACTCTAAACAGCCAAATAAAAAAGTTATGATTTTATGATCTTATAAAAATTATTATTTTGAGGATAAATTTATCATATTAAAAAACAACTGCGACAATAATGATATCTGATTTAAAAGTTAAATAATTACTTTTTATATAATTTTATTATTTTTGAGAATTAGTAAACCCCCTTGTAAAAATATTGGTGCAAATTGATATGCCAATAACCTTCTCATTTGATTCCCAGGCAAAGTGACCCGTATATTCTATATATAGACCGGCACGTACAAGCAGTCTGAATTAATAACCTTATGATTTGATGATCTTGAAATATATAAATGATCTTTTTATTTAAATTATGTGTTGGTTATATAAATTTTGGATTCAGAAAACTACTATTTCTTAAAATTAATATGAATTATAATCAAATACATTTTTGACTGAATTACATTTAAATAATTAAAATAAATACCTTTTACATTTTATAATTTTATATAATATTTTAGGGAAAATTTATTTATAGCGTCTAAATAAATGGTCTAGATTGGTGCTGGAGCCTCCAGCTCCCAATATCAGTCGTTGATTTAATCCAACAATTGATATTTGGGGTGTCCAATCAGATCTAATTGAATATTATATTTTTATTACAATATTTAGTAAAAATATTTTTATAAATTAAATTTTATATTTATTGTAATTTTATAAAAACATATTCCAAATCATTAAATCTGATTATTGCGAACTCTCATCGGACAGTCTAGGATTAATTGCACAATTTTTTTTTTAAAAAGCACCCTAAATATCAATTAGAGTCAACGACAATCAATATAGAATTTAATTTATAAAAATATTTTTACTAAATATTGTAATAAAATATAATATTTAACTAGATTTAATTATCACTAACTCTGATAAAAAAATTTAAAATTAATCACATAATTTAAAAAAAAAAAGAGTAAAAAAACACTCCGAATATTGGCCGTTGAAATCCAACGATCAATTTTGAGAGCTGGAGGCTCTGGCGTTCAATCCAGACCCCTATAAATCAAGTCATGCTCATACCCATCCATATTCCAAAGCGTGTGGTACAAACACAGTCTGAATTAGTAAGTTTTTTTAATTTGATGATGTTGAAGAACATGGCCAGCGTGAAGAAGCTTACATGGATGCTTGCTTTGCTCTTTGTGCTTCTCTTCTCCTTCCAGCTCCCACTTCTTTCTGCAATTCGCTGTGGTGGTCCTCATGATTCAGGGAATGATGGACCTGGTAAGAAATATTTGCCACCAACTTCCTTTGTTGAACGAAAGTTAAGAGTCCTTTAAATTTTAAAATCTTCTACTTCCAAATGTTTCTAGCGTTTCTTTTTTGGGGTTATATTTGGGAGCTACGAATTATTTGCCTCACCAACAATTACCATTACATGATTATACGGCATAGTTCACTTTTTTTTTATTTGAAAAAGTAAATTATACTACTTTCTGTTTCCGTTTTACGGTATGCCTATTGAAAATATAATACAATATTCCCTAAATTTAAATATAACTAAACTATTTTGATTGACATTGATTTCTTTTATTAAGAAGTTAAATAATTACAAAATATTTTTTTAAAACATTATTTCAAATTTATTTTTTTAAATATAAATTTAAATTATTATAAATCTTAAAAAGTGATTTTCATATTGATCATTTAATACTTGTTGTTGTCTATATATAAAAAAGACGGACATGTTTTGATTTGGAGGAGACTTAGGATGTGTTTTGCAAAATTAACTTATAAGCTAGTTAAAAACTTAAAAGTTAACTAAAAGTTTATAAGTCAATTTTTATATTATAGCTGATAGTTGAAAGTCAAAAGCTTATAAGTTATCTTTCTGAATTAGAAGTGTTTGGTAAAAGTAGATGTTGAACTAGTTGAAAAATGTAAAATGACATAAAATGACGTATATTTTATAATCTCAAAATAATACAAATAAACATTTAATTTTTTATTTTTTAATTAAAATAATTTAAATTATTATATTTATAAAATTCATTATATATATATATATATATATATTGTATGTCAGATAATGGTATAATGGGTATTTTGATAAAATGATAAAGGTAAAATAAGAAGAAAAATACATAAGCGATAAAGTATAAGTTATAAGCTATAATCTACTCAAAGTAGCATATTAGAAAAAACTATAAGCTACTGAAATATGTTCATTTACCAAACATTTTTAATAAGCTTATAAGCTAGTTAAATAAGTTATGAGCTAATCAAATAAGTTATAAGCTCCTTTTTTGACCTTGCCTGGCAAAATTAGCTTATAACTTAGTTGAAAGCTTAAAAGCTAGCTAAAAGTTTACAAGCTAATTTTTAGCTTATAAATTATAGCTGAAAGCTGAAAGCTTATAAGTTAGTTTATTGAATTAAAAGTGTTTAGTAAAAATAACTGTTGAAGTAGCTGAACAATGTAAAATGATATAAAAGGACATATATTTTATAATCCCAAAATAATACAAATAAACATATTATATTATATTTTTAAATTGAAATAATTTAAATTATTATATATATAATTAATTAAATATATTTATATATTTTATTATATTAATTTAAATTATTATATATATTATATATAAATATGATATAATAATTTAAATTATTATATATATAATTAATTAAATATATTTATATATTTTATTATATTAATTTAAATTATTATATATATTATATATAAATATGATATATATATATATAAAAAATATTTATTTATATATATTATAAATATGTTACATATAAATAAATATATTTATATATATATACAAAACGGTGAGAGAAAAATGTAAATAAATATATTATTTTCTTAAAAATTATTATATTTATAATTATATATATTATTTTATATATATAAATATGTTATATATTTATAATATTTATATATTTTATTATATATATATATATATGGATTGTATGTCAGATAATGGTATAATAGATATTTTGATAAAATGATAAGGGTAAAATAGGAAGAAAAGTATAGAAACTATAAGTTATAAGTTATAAGCTACTCAAAGTAACATCTCAGAATAAGCTATATAAACTACTGAAATAAGCTCGTTTACCAAATACTTTTAACAAACTTATAAATTAGTCAAATAAATTATGAGTTAGTCAAATAAGTTATGAACTTCTTTTTTGATCTTACCAGACACACCCTAAATAGACGTAAGCCATATAGTTTAGACATTTATGAAAGAAAAGAGTATATTTTACATTTTTTTAATTTATTTTTGTTGCTTCTAGAATATTTTTGTTTTAAATTATATATGATACATCGATGTGATTTTATTGCTAAGCAGGATGTGTCTTGTCGTTCTGCAGGTGATAACAGGTGCAATTATTCTGAAATCAAAAACTGACCTGACAAGTTGATGTTGTGGCAAAAAGTTGCATTGTATGTGAAGGAGCAGAAACCCAGAAGTGGGAGAGAAAGCAAGAGTACTTAGTTCTTGGCTTGTGTAGAAATATGGTTTACAATGGATCTTTCTAAGCTTTTGTTTTTGTTTGTTATGAACATTTCCGAATTTATGGTTTGTAGCGAATGTGTCTTATTTTGTTTTTCCCCTTTCTAAACACTCATAATTTACGACGAGTTGTCAAATTCTATGTTTGTCAATGCTTTGACGATTCTCACACCGAAATTATTTAGGAGCATTGTCTAATCATTTATAGTGTAAGAAAGAGTTAACCATTGATGGTTAAGTAACTCATATTTGTTGATCAAGTAATATAGGAAATTCATGTCTTAAATAGACTATCCCATTCACGAAATAGAAACACGACAAACATATAATAGACAATGGATAAAAATAATTGAGTGGAGAACAAGTTGTTCGATTGACATTGTAGACAACGTATTTTGTTCGTACTTTGTAAATTTTTAGGAATTAGAAAGAAATAATTGGGAAGTGACTTTTAGCAATTTCTAGTGTTTAATGGTTAAAATGAAATTTGAAAGATTGGGATCTTTTTGAAAATCCTAAAATTTTGGGATTAAAAAATAAGGAATTGGGATATCTTTGAACATTCAACTAGCTTTAAGGTTCAAAGTGAAATATGAAAAAAAAATAAGGATTGTTTCCAAAGGAAAAAATAAATAAATAAAAATTGGGCTTTGTTGAAATTTCCATAAGTTTTGGGATTAAATTTCAAAATTAAGAAGTTGGGACTAGATTGAAAATTCAAAAACTTTTGAAGTTGAAAGTGAAATCTGAAAAGTTGGGGTTACCAAATAGAGTTTTTCATATTTTTGGGTATTTACTTAGTTTTCTCATTTTGCACATATTTGGTGAAGAATTTGGAAAAGGACGCTTTTGGAGTTTAATTGAAGATAAACTGAAGAAGAAAGAAAATTCACTGCCATCTTGAAAGTACCAGCGTCCCTTAACCTTAGACACTCCTGTTAAGCGATTTGACAAGTATATCAGTCGCACAAGTAATATAGTGATTTGAAAGTAAAAGTATCGTTCCCACGAGGACTAAGCGACTAAGTACCCAAGAAATTTAATTGAATTATTTAGACGAAACAATTGGATTGAAAACAGCTCTAATGAAAAACTGACAATAAAAGCAAGCTATGACAATAAATTTTTTATAAATTTTCTTTTAATAATAGTAAACAATGCAAAGATTGATGAAATTAATCTAAATTAAAAGCCTAGGGTCACTAATCCCTCTCCCCCGTCATAGAAATCGTAAAATCCCTCTCACGCATTTGCAACTAATCAACCAAATAAGTTAATCCTAAGTTATTCTAATAACTTAAAAGAATTCTCCCGAATTTCAATTAAGATGCTTAATACCTACGCAATTCCTTGTGTGGGTTAAGTCTAACACAACCAACCTAACTTTGATTAAACGAGATCATCCAATATTCCTATTAGCTAACAAGTGAAAACACTTAGGTTAAGGTTCGCACACTCGTCTTCCCTACTCAATACTCTACTCTCACCTCCCTCTCCCGAGATTGATAAGAGCAACAAGCATATAAATAGACTGATCAATTCCACCAAATACAACAGTAAAATGAATAAGAAAATATATATTGATTGAATTAGAGTTGCAATTACATGAGAGGAAAAACTATTCTAGAGTTGAGTTCATAGTAACCCTAGATGAAAAATTTAGCTACTCATGAAAAATAAAGAAGAATAATCAGAAATAAGAGTGAAGAAAGTCATGAATCTGATTTCGGAAGGATGATTTGAGGTCCGAAAACCTTCAAAGTTGAGTTCCCTCTTCTATGCTCAGCAAAGACGGCGTTCCTCCTCCTCTTCGGATCAGAATCTCCAAGTCTGAGTGGCTAAACAGAAGCTCCGCCACTGTAGTGGTGCGTCCTCACCGCTGCAACGGTGGAAGACAGAAAATGAAGCCAATAAAATGATGCAGCGGACTGCTACAGAGAGCAACGGAGGTACTCACGCTGCAGCGGTGTGAATTCACTGTTGCAGTGGTGGAAGACAGAAACTCCCAGCTGAAAATTCACTCCAGCGCCCAACGCTGGGTGGCTGGCGCTGCGCGCTTGACTGCACTGCAGCGGGAATCAAATGGCGCTGCAGCGGGAAGGGTCAGATTTGCTTCCCATGCTGTTTTGCTGCTTCATCTTTCCTTACTCCCAAAGTGTATTCTTTTGTACTCTACAATGCAAGGTCAAATGTCAATTACTAGCATGAAATTGAAGATGAAAATATAGATAATTGCAAGAGCTTAGGAAAAATCAATATCAGCATATCTTGAGGCCAGAAGGTCATAATTCAGTACAAATCAAGCAACAATGAGGTTCATTTACCAAGAAAAAGGCACATACATCATGTTAATTTGGCAATTAACAACTCCTCAGTACTTGGCTAACAACTCTACGATGACATTTTGGACCTTCTAAAGAATATTAGTACAGGGTGTTAGTCAGTAGTTAATTTGAATTAGGTTAGGGGTAATTTTGGATTTAGGGAATATTTAATTCGTAAAACCTCGGATATAAAAGGAAGCTTAAGGAGGAGTACGCAGATTTTGAAGTTTTTTTTAGCTCTTGAAGATAAGAATGAGCTTCAACTAGGTTTTTTCCATTGATTTTGTTAGTCTATATACTACATTTGCATGCTCTGATCTTATTTTCACTATTTCATTGAGTGGTTTTCTGTTGCTGTTTTTATTTTGTTACTAGGGTTTTTTAAGGAACCTCTATTATTTTTTGCTTAGTTTTAATTGGACTATTTAACCGCGACTAAGAGTAATTTTTGTTATAGTTGCTTCCTATAACAAACCCCCCAAGCACAACAACACTTTGTTTACCTTTGCACCTGGTTAATTTTATACATACCATTCCTTGTGGGATTGACATCCTCTTCATCCTATCATAAATATAATTTGTAAAGGGGAAGTAGGATTTTATTTTTGATGGCTTCAAATCAAATTTTGGTGTCATTGTTGGGGATTGATCTAATTTGTGTTTTGGTCTTGGATGACCAGGACTGGGCACAAAAGAGAACACTTACATTTTGATACAAAGATTGAGAAAATTGTCTATGGCCTAAGAAAGTCTAATAGGCAGCCAAAAAAAAAAAACCTGAGATAGAGGCAATGTCAAATTCTATTAGTCATTTGTCTACTAAACAAGTAGCTATAGGGACAATGGATAAAGAAAATCAGATAATGAGGCAATTAGTCGCGCCCTCAATTAATCAACAGCCACTATGCATTACATATTTGGCTTTGGATGTTGGATTTGAACTGAAGTCTGGATTAATTAATCTGTTGCCTACTTTTAGAGGATTGGAATATGGAAAACCCTCATAATCACTTGAAAGAGTTCCACCTTGTCTACTCAACTATGAAGCCACAATGTGTGACTTTGAAGCTAGAAAGCCTATTCTTTCTCTTTGGCTAATGCCTCCAAGGAATGGTTATTTTATTTGCCTATTAGATCTATCTCTACATGGGATGATATGGTCAAAGTTTTCCTTGATGAATTTTTCCCTGCATCTCGTGCTACACTAATTAGAAGGGAAATAAGTTGAAGTAAGCAATTAATTTAATGTGCATAGCATGGGTGTTCCTAGGTGTTAAGCTTACACAGATTAGGGGATTCTCATCTTTTGTGCTAGTCACGTGCTCAGTTTTGGGATATCACACCTAAATCTTTTTGTAATGTGAGCTATAAATGCATTTCAAAAATTATGGTTAATAGAATAACGAACTTTATGCCTAAGTGGATTTCTCCTTTCTAATCTAGTTTTGTTCCCAGTCGTGCTATCTATGATCTTTATTATATATGAAATTATTCGGTCTATGAAAAAATTAAGAAGGGTTTCATGATTATCAAGCTTGATCTTGATAAAGCTTATGACAAGCTTAGGTGGGATTTTATTGAAAAAGTTCTAGAAGATCTTAATATCCCACCCAATGCTAGATCTATCATTATGAAGTGTATAAAATCTACTTTCAATGTTATATGGAATGATAGCCTCATTGAAAATTACAGTCCCTTTAAGGGCATCTGCCAAGGAGTCTGATAGAGTATTCAAAATAGAGACCTAAAAGACTCAAGAACAATATCAATAAGATAAAAGAATTATCAGACTGATCCCAGAGACTTAGTCTTTTAGAGCCAAAGCCCTCCCATAACAAATGCTCCTACAACGCTCCATATAATACTCAACATACCTTCTCATTCTCCCTCTCCCTCTCCCTTATTTATAACAAACTCACTCTATAGAAATTACCTAATTACCCCTTAATAGAAATCCCATTACTAATTCTCTCTTTATTTCAATTGTTATCTCAATTGCAATCTCTGTTTGGGAAATGCACATCATATACAACCTAAATTAAGTGCAGATTTTCAATAAATCAGCACCAAAAACTCATGACAACTTTGCCCATTCTACATTCATTCTATTTCTGGACAGATTTGGGTACCCATCTTTTGAAAATTACTGGGAAGAAATGGAAATTCCAGAAATCACCGAAACTAGTAGAACTATCTACAGTACAAATTTCAAGGTTTCCACCGTTTGACCCATAAACAAACCATTTTAGCAACTAGATATCGGTTCTGTCTCAATTTCACAATGGCTTAGAAAATCACTTCATTGACCCATTAAATCAAATCCAAATGCCATGAAATTTGGTAAGGATTTGCCTTAATATCTTATTTGGGTGCCCAAAAAATTTTAGGACAGAATAAGATCATTTGGGTAGTGACATGAAATTTCTTCACCAACAGGTTAGATCTGAACATGAATCTAACTAGGTATTGTTTATATGATTTATTGGACCAGGCAAAAGTTATAAAATTTTTTTGAAGTTCCAGTTTAGATTGATAACATGTGGAGAGTCCCTCACAAAAATTTTAAGATTAAAAGACTTCATTTGGTCACTCACCTATTGTTTACGACACGCACAACCAGATATAAGATTAAGTAGAATCTTTGAATTTTACTAACAATTTCAAATATTAATCCTCAAGTCAGACCACTTAATCACCTTCCCAGTACCTACATAACTAGGATCTGCATCCCTTACTCATATTATACCAGAACCAATCAGAATAATTATGTAAATTACTAATTAAATCTATTTAACACCCACAACAACTCTTCTGCACAATCATCACCATCTTTTTTTTTTGGTGTATGTCTCTCGACCAGCTTTCATTTTGAAGTTTCTTGGCCCCAAATCAGATATTTAGCATTCACCCATTAAAGTTAGATACTCTCAACCAGTTCATAGTAAAATAAACAACAATTTACAACATAATAGAATTGGAACAACATCTATTAACTCTTGGGTAACTTGGTTTCTCAATATTTTGTTTTCACTGTATTTTTCTTCTCAGACCAGTAGAAATTCATATTTTAATTTCATCACTTTCTCCTTAGTTCCTTCTAATAATAATCCTTTAAATTCCAAAATTAAGCTTCCTAACAACAGCTGATACACATGCAAGACGAGAAGATGAACTTAATTAGAAAATCAGTAAGTTTTTCACTTACCTGATGCCTTTTCACTCTGTTTCGCTCTCGGTACTGCCATCTCATCAACTCTGTTCCGATCTACACTCAATCTTCTATTTTTCTACTGTAATATGTTATGAATCACTTTAATTTTGGGTTTATTCACTTCACCTAGAAAATTGGCACAAACAAGTAATTAGCTTTTTTTTTTATACTCTTTTGGTCACCCATGCTTGTGAGAAGGAAAAAAAATGTTCAAAATGGAGCAAAAATACCTTTTACCGTGTGCCTTCAGCTTTTGCCTCCATGGACCACCTTCTTGACAATGAAACCGTTGCCGAGAAACCCACATGCATAGCATCAAAGATTCCGAGATAAAGATAAATCAGAAATGGGTCGAAGGAGTAATGTCAAGACCTAAGTTCCATTTTTCCTCTATGGAGTTTTCTAGGGGCCATTGGTAGCTACACGTGTGCTGGAAAAGAAGACTTCATTCCATTATTGTATATTTTTTCTTGTGTTTGGTATGCCTTACTATAGAAGCTAGCCATGGACACAGGAATTCCTTCTTCAGTCGATTTCATGTTTATTCTTTCCCTTGCCTCATCGATGAAAAACTGGTCATCTGATAGAATAGAAACACATCTTTCCCCATTTGCCTTTATCTACTCACTGTAATGCCCAGGTTGCCCTTTGATGATGCCCTAGTTAAGTCGTTGGTTCACATTTATCGTGGGTGGCTTGTGTATTGTGGTGGTTGCTGTGACTCTAACAATGTGTCACTGTTTGAGGTTGTTTGACGCTGGTAAGACCCACACCCATCCTCCGTATCTCCTTCATGCATGCTAGTCATTGCTCTCTCAAATTAATCTTTATTTGTCAGTAAGTTTTCTTTTTCTTCTTAGCTCTATTTTCTTCCATTGCCAATTGATTGTTGTGGTCGTAGGGAATTGGTTTTATTGCTTGTTATGGTCGGAACATGTTTTGTGCACACTCGGCCTTCCTCTACTGTTTTTCAATTTCCATGTGCAGATTCTCTTCATAACAAGTTAAGAAAGGGCTCTCGAGCATTTAATAGAAACCTTCAATAGTTATGTAACTATGAAAGATGCAATTTAGCCACAATGATGTCCATCTGATAGAATGATATGTCTGCAAGTTCAGCTGTTATATTAATTAGTGATATTTACATACCCAAAATTGCAAGCCTTCTTATGTTCCTTTCATTAGTTTCTAGACTACAAAAGCCACGTTGAATAACACTTCATATAAACTGTCGTGAATTTTAGAATTACCCAATGTCAGAACCTACATTAGAGAATGACCCAATGTCAAGAACTATCTCAGTCTAGAAGCTTATTTATTTAATTAATTTAAGAGAGCAATATGGCTGCTTTTTATTCTGACTGCTTTGGTCATGAAGTCTTTGATGAAATGTTAATAACTGTTTCATCATTAAACTTAAGCTGTACGGATTTGGAGAAAGAAAAGGTTATATGGTTTGCAGTATATGCTTTATAGCCCTATTCGATTTTTGTATCTTGAGTATTTTGTTGTTTATTCTTGATTTTATTACATACATGTAAGATATTAATGACTCTATTTTGAATTGAAACCATATGGATTAGAAATTCTCTTATGATTGCAAAAAAAACCTGTTATAGTTATAGATGACTTGAAAAGGAAGATAATTGCAAAAGCAATTGGTTTAGTTGTATCTTGGTGGGTTTATATGATCCTCGCTATTTGTAAATACTACTCTATTCAAGGGATTGGTAGGCAGCAGATCGGTAGGAATCCATACACTATTGACTTCCATACTCATAAAACTCACTTTAGGGGCCTGATCTATAGCAGTGATGTAGCTTGCTTTAGCTTAACTAGGATGACTAAGTCAACACTAGGTAGACTCTATTTGATGCTTGATGCTAAGGAGGTTTGATGCCTATGAAAAACATGCTCGTAGATGTACAAGTGTCCATATTTGCACATGTCTTGTCTCGTCATGTAAATAATAGAGTCATCTAACAAAAATTTAGGAGATCAGGCGAAAGTGTCAACAGGCATTTCAATAGGGTACTTAACATAGTGATGTGTTTAGGCAAAGTACTATTCAAAACCCCTGAGTCGGTGCCTGCAAATTCAATAAATCCAGATGGAAATTGTTTAAGGTACTTGTTTATTCTAAATTTTTTATACGATCATTTTATATGTGGATTGCAAGGTAATTAGTCATCGTGGTGATTATGTAGAATTACGTTGGTGCCCTTGATGGAACACACATAAGATTACAAGTTCCAATGGAGGACCAACTACGGTATAGAAATTAGAAAGGGGAGCTTACAACCATTGTCCTAGGCGTTTGCTCTCAAAATGGTTAGTTTATATTTGTCTTTCCTGGGTGGGAGGGGTCTGTATCTGATAGTTGGATTCTGTGTGATGCAATTTCTAGGCCACATGGGCTTTGAGTTCCGTCAGATGAGCATTGAAATTTGAGTGAAAATAATATTCTAGCCACATTTAAGGAATGACTTGTGGAATGTTGCTTGTGTAGGGTGCTATTATCTGGTTAACGCAAGATACATGCAAGGGTTCTTAGCACCTTATCGAGGATAGAGATATCACCTTAGTAAGTGGAGACGGGGTTTTCAACCAACAAACCCTCATGAGTTCTTTAACATAAAACACTTAGCTATGCGTAACGTGATCAAGAGGTACTTTAGGTTGTTGAAAGGGCGGTGGGCTATACTTAGGAGCCCGTCATTTTATCCAGTCAGAACGTATAACCAGATTATAATTGCTTGTTGCCTACTCTATAATCTTATAATGCAAATAGATCCATTTGAAGACTTAGAAGGAATAGAAGTAGAAGAAATAGAAGAAGAAACCGATGAAGAGGTTCTGAGTATAAAACAGATGCTTGGAGTCAGTGGAGAGATGACCTAGAAAATGGCATGTATCTTCAGTTTAGGAATAGGCATAGATGAGAACCTTTACAGTTCTGAGAATTTGATCATTGTAGTTTAATATTGTAGTGCTGTGATCTTATTGTATGAACACATTTAGTGTTTTATATATCTAGATATTTGATGTTTTATTAATTGGATTAACAATTACTTAACCGAAGTAGCTTGATAATTATTATTTGCACATAATTACTTGACATGTTATGTTATCTGTTGACTAATAGCATGGCACATCGCTGGACACTTAAGGATGATAAAATGCTCGTTGACTCACTTGTGGAGCTAAAGCTGGCTGGAGAGTTGTATCGTTGTGAGAAAACTTTCAAAGTAGTGCACTTATAGAAATTGGAGAAAAAACTTGATGAACCCGGCCACAGGCTTCAGGGAAACCCCTATATATTATCTGAAGACCACTGGCAAGCTATCTATGATCTGCTTCATGCACCAAACAAAAGTAGGTTCGGATAGGACCCTGTGACAAAGTGCATCGTAGCTGAGCCATCTATATAGGATGCCTATCTACAAGTGAGTTTCCTTAGGCCTATGCTTTTGTACCTGATTGTTGTATGAAGTTGCAATGTGTATGTTGTATAATTGTTTGCATTTGTTTCCTATGCAGTTAAATAAGAGCAGGGTAAATTCGAGGAACAAATCCTTTCTGTTATATAAGTGATTATGCACTGTCTTTGGGAAGGATCATGCAATAGGACAAGATTCATAAACTTATGTTCAACATCACACAAAAGGTGGAAAGCCAATGTACAGTGGAGGAGGACATCATTCCAATCGAAGAACAACAACTGTAGGAGTCTGTCATACCTAATAAGACTCAATATCACTCTGAGACTGTTGGAATATCTGAGGCCTCACATGGTTTGAGAAGAAATCAGAGGAGAAGTAATGGTCAGGATCAAGTTTCTAGCTCAACTGAACTTAGTGATTTTATCCAGCAGGTGACCATTAGCATAGCCACATCACTTGATAAGTTGATCGGTGAACTAACTAAATCTGATAGAAAGGAATATACTGGAAAGAAGAGAAAGGCTGTTTAAGGGCTTGGTGAATGTCAATGGGCTCACTGAAGTATAAGTACTTCAAATAAATGTAGTGATAGGAAGGGATCCTTATCTGTTGGTTCAGCTACCATCTATGCCAGATGAGCTGAAGGCTTCAGGGATCAGATCTGCCATCTAATTGTGTTACAAAGGAACATGTGTTCTATCAGATGTCTGACTTTTTTTTTGTGGAGCACATGTGGTGTAAATGATAAATGATATTTTTGGATTTTTTGTATTAGATAACAGTGTTGGTTGGATATATGTAAGATATTATTGATATGAATTAATATGTATATTTGCTGATGTAGCAGTGTTGCTTGAAAAGTTTTAATTGTATATTATCTGGATTTGCAAAGAATAGATTTTCGATTTGGAATTGAGCTTGGCTGAGCTTCTAGCGTATATGTTAGCTACTAAAGACGTTGTAACTGGTTGATTGCTTGCCTTTAATTGGTCGACCAATTATATGTAGTCAGTCAACTTGTTGTAAACGGTTAACCAGTACCCTATAACCAGTCAACTGCTTACATGTAAGTGGTTAACCTGTTAAATGTTATCGGTCGACCTGCAGTAGCTAGTTCATCGGTTATTGGCTATCGGTCGACTGGTGCTTGGGCCCTAATTTTTTCAATAACCAATCGATTGGTCCAGTTGACTGGTTGCATGCAACTGATCGACTGGCAATTAGATCCTATAGTAGCCGATCGACCGGTTGCTGGCTACCAGTCGACCATCACTTGGTCCCTGATTGTTATAGCTGCCAGTCAACCACTTGCATGAAATTGATCGACCGTTGCTTATAGTCTACAGCAGTCGGTCGACCGGTGCTTGACGGTCGCCTATATACGGCTTCTAAAAGGGTTTCTAAATATCATTTGAGCAGTCATTTGCCTCTGTTATCTCGGTTGACTGAGAGGCTTTCACTTCTTAGTTCTTCAACTTCTTCTCTCCACTCTTCTTCTTCATCAATCTGAGAGGCTTTAGGTTCCTTAGGGGCTTTCAAGCTCTTTGATGGCTTCATCTTCAAAGTGAACACGGACCAAATCCCCGATACTAAGAGAAAGTCATTCTTAGTAAATTTTTGGATTAGGATTACTATGCTAAGAGAAACATGCCTTTTATTACTTGTTTGGAAAATCTGGGGCTGAAAAATTTTCTGAAGTGTAGAGGGCATTGGTCTGATGAGGTAGTGAAAGCATTTTACATCACTTTTGAGTACATAACTAGAGATAAACTCTTTACTGCTGAGGTTAGGGGAATAAAAAATTTTATTCAAGAAGATAAATTTGCTAAGATTATTGGTATTCCACCACCTGATGATAATGCTCTGCGCTTCACTGATAATCATCACTCCTTAAATTCTACTCTTTATAACAAAGAGGAAACCTATAATACCATCAATAGGCAAGATGAGTTTTATGGTCAAGGGATCAAAATTAGTAATGTGAGTGTTAATGATAGATTGCTACTAAGTATTATCACGCATGTTTTGGTTAACCAACCAGGCAATTAGGCCGGGGGCAATGAATCTGAGTTTTTCATTATGGCTTGTATTTTAAACGGTACTCAATTCAACATTCCATATTTAATTATGCAATGCATGACTACCTGTTCTACAAATCAAAAGTCACCCTTGCCATACGCTAGAATCATCTCTAAATTTGTTAAGAACAACAAAATCAATTATTGCTTCAATATCATGAAACCCACCACCATTATTGATTGCAGTTCCCTAAGATAGATAAACTTTGAGTTGGTTGATAATGAATGGAGACACACACCAGAAAACTTAAATATGAAAAAGGCTTGGGAAAGATGAGAACAAGATATGGGGGCAGCAGAAGACAATATTGAAGAAGCAGAAGAAGAAGTTGAAGCAGATGCAGTAGCTCCTTATACATCAGCTAATCCATCCTCTCGTATGCTTAGTGATATGTTGAATAATTCCAACTAGATGTTGAGTTAGATGGAGTCCATGAACACTCGACTAACCTCCTTGAAAGTAAGCACAACCTTAGAGATTTAGTAACTCAAATATATGATACGTGACCTTAATCACTAGGATTGAGTAGCCTAGGATTGAAGACCTCTCCTTTTGTTGATGGCAAAAAGGGAGAAGATTTATGCTTTATAATATTGTTATTTTGTAATTGACTAAAATTAAAGTTTTATGAGCTTTATATTCTGTAACCTTAGATTATAATTTGTTGGATATATGGTTATGGTTATAATTATGGTTATGACTGATGATCTATAATTCTCTGACTTGCTTTCATATATTTTTGTAACTGCTTTCATATATTGTTGTTATTATGTTGAGAATAGTATATTATGGAAAAGGTGTGAATTGTGCATGATTAAGGACACAATGATTCAAGACACGATGGTTGGTGTTTATATGAAGATATGCAAGTAATGTATACATAATTTATAGTCTGAATAAGTAGGCCAAATATTACATAAAATCAATGCTACTCTTACTAGGGGTATTCAGAACATGGAACAAGTGGAATGACTAAATGACAGTAGGACAGGAAGAAGAAAATGGAACAAAAAAGTATGGCAACATTTCCATTAACATATGAGTTCAAGACTTACATAGTAACTCATACTGTGCAATACATTTTTAGGCTTTAACATACAACACTAATAACAATAGAACTATTGCTATAATAATTGCCATCCTATTCTTATCTGCTTGCATCGTCGTCCCCTCCATATCACTTTTCATCCTGGCAATATCACTTTTTTGTTGGGCCATGTCACATTTCAACTTGGCCATATCACTTTTCAACCTGGCCATATCACTTTTTAGTCCAGCCATATCACCTTTTAGTTCGACCACATCACTTTCAGGACTTGTGATCTGATCATCTGTGCATCTTGGGGTAACTTCTGCATCATAGTTGCTCGTCTCATCAACCTCCACCCATTTAAAGAATCAAAAATTTTCTCTTTCGCACTTGAAATACACTTGATTTAGGTTTTCATTAGAGTGGGATATTCGAAGGCTTGCATCTTTCCCACACTTGCAATTTTTGGAGCTCAACTGAAGACTACGCTTTCCAATGCTATCCCTAGTGCTTGAAGTCACCATTTTAAACCTACAATCATAATAGCACATGCAACATTTCACAAGAAAAGAATTAGTAGCATATTACATTCACCTAAACATAAAATTGCAATCACTGCACTTTTAACAAAGAAATAATTAAATAAATAGACACTTCCAAAAAGAAAATGAAAGCAGAGAAAGCAATGTAAGACAGAACAACATTGCACAGAATCAATTGAGGCAAGTGGGCTTCATTTTTCTTTTTAGACATTTTGACTCCTCAATATTGACAATTTCATACACTGATGATGCTTTAAGATACACATTTGGACTCCTCAATACTGACTCTTCAATACTTCTTAAGATATAGATTGACAAATACACACTTGGACTCCTCAGAGCGTGGCATTATAGTTAGATCTGTTGCAAATTAGTTTCTCAACTTTCACTGTGCCAAAATAGTTATATCAACATTATTTCATCCTTAACCATCAACATTTCGAACATAAACGTGGGATTTAGGGGTATTTAGAACTAAGACTATAAATTAGACTCAAGAAATTCCCAAGGTCATAAAAATTCATGAATTAATATGGTTTGGACCAATACATTGTAATTTTCAAACACAAATTCATGATCTTGAATAGGAATTCACAAAAATTCATGATTTCTAATTACAGAACAAGTCATCCCTAATTTTTGACCTATACCCTATACATTGTATACTAGAAGAAAAGGTATCGAACTAGACAAACTTGAGATGAAAAAGTGTTGAAGGAGTCGATCCTGTCTAAGCTGCCAGAGGGTTAACTATCGAAGCTGCCAACACCATTGTTTGGGTTCGTCATTGCTTCAAAGTCAATGGAGACAGCCATCTAATGTGAATGAGACTGAGATGGGTCTGTTAATTTTTTTTTTGGGGTTAAGTAAAGAATTTTTAGTTTAGGGTAAAATAGTAAATTACTTTTTATATTTATTTTCTATTATCTTTAAAAAATATAATAATCCTATTTTCTTCCTTTCTTTCCCAGTGCATACCAAACAAGTTTTTTTTCTTTTTCCTTCTCCTTTTCCATTCTCTTTTCCTTTCCATTCCTACTCTTTCTTGGATACCAAACGGCCCCCTAATGTTGTGGTGAGAGACATATAAGACACGTGTTCCTTCACTTTATTGATCTGATTGTAAGTTTCTTAGCTTAAATTTCTATAGGCTCCTTCCTCCATAATTCTTTATCACTTAAGTCCTTCATTGGTATTTTATAAAATTAAGTTTCACTCCAAAAATAAAAATTCTTTTGCCCAAAAATATCCTTATATAGGCTTTTAGTAATATTTTTTTTCCAATTCATTCAAGTCCTAAAAGATTCATCTTAAAAATTTCATTTATGTCTTTGATTATTACAATTTTGTTCCCATCTTACCTTATGCATCCCCTCTTTTTCTCTGCTTCTAACTTTTTGATGATAATTATGCACTATCTCCTAATACTGCAGATTGTGATCAAGTTGGTACAAGAATACAGGTTCTATAGATTGGTTCACACCACTACGATGCTGAATTGTCCTGAGTTGAATTTGTGGCAATTTTGTGATATAGTGATCCCTAGGTAATATTCACTAAAGGAGCCTCACTTCTAACCATTAACTAATCACTCTTAACACTCAAACAATAATTAAAATCTAACTAACACATGGAGGGTTTTGGTTGTGACAGATATAATCAGCATAAAATAGAAATAGTAAATAGTAGCAGTAAATAGAAAAGGAGAATATGTAACCAGCCACTAAGATTTATGGGAGTGCAACTATATTACTCAACTCATTGATTCAGTTTTGTTCTCATTTCACCATTTGGTTTTTTATAGAAAGTATTCTAGAGGAACTTCCAGAATTTATCATGTTTCTAGCTATAGTGAAGAAGAACTTCATTAATATATAGCTAGATGTAACTTCAAAAGACCATAACCAAATCAAGTTAAATATCATTTAACTAGCCATTTTGTTTTTACTCACTTTTCCAATTAGTTAAGAAAGGTTGTATCTCAAATACAAATCAGTTTATAACTCTATAAGTTCATATCAGAATTTATGATCAACATAAACAACAAATGCAAAACATAAAACGAAAATGAAATGAAATAGAGAATAAAACAAATTATCTTGGACTGAAAATTCAAGCTACAACATCCCAAGGTCCTAATGACTGATTACAATAGAAGTTTAGCCCTTTATGAGAGCAAACCAGTGACACAGTAGAGAGCAAATAGAGAGGAATAGTGACATATGAAAATACTAAGCTACAACAGAAGAGAATGATGTCCACAAAACTGATGCCCCACTAAATCTAAGGAATATTCTACCCTAGATGCCTTCAGTTAACTTTCAAAAAGGGCTGAGATATGGCTATTTCCTTCTGCAGAAGAGGCAGACAACACCAGAAACATGGAATAAGTGCAACAGAGGGGCTTTTTTTCATGCAGAATACTGATGTTGCCATTTTCAGCGAAGTTTGAGGAAGAAGAGGCTACATGTATGGTAATAAAGGTTGAATAATCTGAAATAAGGGCCCCACATGTCCATGCCATCTGGTCTACAGAATGGAGTGCCCAGTCAGCATCTTACTCATTAGAAAAGTGCCACATTAGTGTCCATGTCAAGAGGAGTGCCATGTCAGCACCATATCATCAAGAAATCTCCAATATTAATTTGTGCCAAATACACAAGATGGATTAAATTAAGTCTTCTATAATTTTAGTCCTAAAATGAAAAATAAATAATTTTTCATCCAAAATTGATTTAGACCCAATAAATCACAAAGATAAGATTAATTATATTTTGAATCATCATGTTGTTACTATAACCATTGCTTTTGGCCTTCATGAGGAGGTAGTATATGCGCTTGGTCTGGACGTAGATGTTGCCTGGAATATTACCAAGTGGAATAAGGATTTCAAGTAATTTCCTCATTCCAACAAGAGCCACATCATGAAGGGGCACATAACAATCTTGGATATAGTCATTGATTATATGTAATTAAGTTTGAAGGTAGGAACAACTTTGCACATGAAGATAATATTTCTTACTATACCAAGTGGAATAATATTTTTAATGTATATGATGGTTTGTCTTGTCAATTACATATGTTTGACTCCTTAATTCATACGACTTCTATTATTTGGGTGAACTTGAAAATTAATTGCCTTATGCCTTAGGAGATGGTTCTTTATTTGATGTTTTAGAGAATTGTGACTATGTGCATTGATATCTAGCATTTTTATATACATTTTAATCCCTATCTTAGTGTATTTGCATTTTCATCTATGAAAATTCTCCAATTTTATTACACTTTGTGATTTATTGGGTCTAAATCAATTTTGGATAGAGAATGAATTATTTTCATATTTTAAGACTTAAATTATTAGAGACTCAATTTAATCCATTTGGTTATTTTACAGAAAATAATTTTGGATATTTCTTGATGATGTAGTGCTGACGTGGCATTTTTGCTGACATGGACACTGATGTTGCACTTTTGGGTTGAGTGGGATGTTGACTTAGCACTCATTTCCACTAACCTGATGACATAGATGTGTGGGACCCCTATTCAGATTTGTTCAGGACTTTTTGCATTCATTCTAGCTTTGTTTCTTCCTAAACTTTGTTAAAAATGGCAACAAACCTACATTAATCTTTTGCATAGAAAAAGAACTCTTCTACTATACTTATTCTATGTTTTTTGCTGTTGATTGCTGGCTACCACTTTTGTAGAAGAAAACAGAAACACTTTAGTATCTTTTGAAAGTCAACTTGAGGGCATCTAGGGTAGAATATTCCTTAGACATTTAGCATTAGTTTTGTAACTCAGAACAAACATTCTCTTGGCTGTAACTTAGAAAATTCGTAGGTCACTTTTCCTCTGTCTTTCTCTCTACTGTTTTGCTGATTTTGCTCTCATGGAGGGCTAAATTCTCATTGTGATCAGTCACTAAGAACTTGGGATGTTGTCGCTTGAACTTTTAGTGCAAGATAAGTGTTTTATTCTTCATTTCATCTTATTTTCATTTTTTGTTCTATTCTTGTGTTTATGTTGATACTAAATTCTGATATGAACTTGTATAAGCATAAAATGATATGTATTTGAGATATAATCATACTTAATTGATTGGAAAAGCAAGTAAAACAAAATGGCTAGTTTAGATGATATCTAACTTGATTTGGTTCAGGTATTTTGAAGTTACATCTAACTATAGATTAATGAAGTTCTTCTTGACTATAGTTAGAAGCATTACAAATTTTGGAAGTTTCTCTAGATTTCTTTTCATAAAAAGTAAATGGTGAAATGAGAACAAGGCGGAATCAATGAGTAAAGTAGTGATAGTTACACTCTCATAAATCCTAGTGGCTGGTTGCATATTCTCTTTTACTGTCAATCTTTTATGTTATTGTTCTGGTGCTGGTTTGCTGCTGATTTGATGTTGATTTATTGCTCTTTTATGTTTAGGTTTGTCAACAACCCCCTTGTGTTAGTTAGGTTTAAATTAGTGTAATTAGTATTACGAACAATTGATTAGTGGCTAGAAGTGAGGCTCCTTGAGTAAATACGACCTAGGGATCACTATATTGCAAGATTGTCACGAATTCAATTCTAGGCGATTCAGCATCGCAGTGCATTTAATTTACTAAATGATGCCACTTTTAACATTGATGTTATTGACTTGCAGTGGATGATTAGGAAAAGAGGTTTCAAGTTTTGGCTACATCAAAGTGGATATTTTGTAAAGTTCTTTAGGAAATTTAGTAGTGTTGTGCAAATATGCACTTAATTGTCCATATATCTTTCTTCTATATGGTCATAGGTTTTGGCAAAATATTGTATAGGAGTTGTTAGATTGACTTCTTATGTTGTATAAAGATTATTATTATAATTATTTCAAAATAATAGAATGAGTTTACAATTGATTATTTGTCTTGTACATTGATTTTTTTTTATTTTCAGATTAAATGATAGAAAATAGATTATTGTGTTTTTTAGGTTGTATATTGAGTAATCTGACTAAAAAATATGTGCATGATTAAGAGAAAAGAAAAGAAGCAAAATAAAAACAATTTTTAAATTTAACTAAACTGACACTTTTAGTGGTGGTGCCACTATATAGTGGCGGTTTTATAAAACTGACACTTTTAATGGCGGTTTTCTAATGAAACTGCCACTATATAGTGGCAGTTTCCTCACTAATCGCCATAAAATTATTTAATGGCGGTTATTCCCATGGTTCACTGAAACCACCACTAAAAGGCTTGTGACGTAAGATTTAGTAGCAATTTGGCAAACTGCTACTAAATCTTCTAGTGGCAGTTTGAATCGACACTATATATGGCTAAAAATCGCCACTAAATCTTTGATTTCTTGTAGTGTTATTACTTGCTCGACCGGTATATTTGTCATGTCAACAACAATTTCCACGAAAGATTTTCTCTTGTAGTAAAATCTGCCACTATTAGAACAATTCTCAACATAGCCTTAACCTTCAACTTGAAAATCTTTCAAATTGATGTAAACAATGCTTTTCTTTATGGCTTTCTCAAGGAAAAGGTCTTTATACAGCAACCTCCTAGTTTTTAGCACTCTAATCCCACTCTTGCTTGCAGATTGAACAAAGCAATTTATGGACTAAAGCTTGAGTGATTGGTTGTTGTATTACATAAATTTGGCTTTGAGGCAACTAAAGTTGATCTGTCTCTCTTAATTAGAGCCACTATCAATCTATTACATATATGGTTATCTATGTTGATGACATTTTAGTCACTGGAAACAATGTTGAGTTCATTGCTTATCTTAAACATAAACTAAACGTGGAATTTGCATTGAAAGATCTCAGTCTTAAGTAATTTTTGGGAATAAAAGTCACATATGCTATTGATGATAATATCTACTTACCACAGAAAAAATACATCCAGTATTTACTAGTTAAAGCCAAAATGGACAAGGCTAGGGCTATCAATACACCTGTGATCCCAAGGGCCAAACTTACCAAGGAGGGAGAAAATCTTATGTCTGACCCTTCTCTTTACAGATCAAATGTTAGAGCTCTTCAGTACACCACAATCACTAGACTCGAGATTGCCTTTTTTGTGAATAAAGTTTGTCATTTTATGCAAAAGCCACTTGAAGAACATTGGAAAGCTGTAAAAAAGGATCTTGCGATATCTAGCAAGAATTATGTAATTTAGTCTCATATTCACTCCTTCTTCTAAGTTAAATCTCACTGTTTTCTATGATGCTAACATCACAACTGATATTGATGATTGTAGGTTATACATCTAGGTTTTTTATATTCTTTGGAGAAAATGTTGTTTCATGGAGTGCTAGGAAACAACTATTGGTGGCAAGTTCAACAGCAGAGGCAGAGTATAGAAGTCTTGCTCTTGCTGTTATGGAAGTAATCTAGCTGTAGTCCTTATTGACGAAACTTGATGTTCTTATTCTGTCAAAGCCTTTATTGTGATAATATGATTACTATTCTACTATCAAAAAACCCAATTCTACATAATCGAACAAAGCATTTGGAGTTAGATCTTTATTTTGTCAGAGAAAACATGCTTACAAATCAAATCTTAATATTGCATATTCCTTCAATGTATCAGAGAGTAGATATATTCACAAAACCTTCATCTTTCTCTAGGTTTTATTTTCTGAACGATAAACTTTGAGTGGGTTATGTACCCTCCTTGAACTTCTAGGGGCATATTATATCAGTAAGCAACTTGTTTAGTAACATGAATTGTATCACTATTGTCTCTTTCTATTATGTCAGTTGTAACCCACTCCAAGTTTACAAGGGCATATTAGTAGCATGATGAGTCTGTTAAAGTTAGTTAAAGTCAATTAGAAATGTATCAGAGTTAGTTGAAGCAATCTATTTTAACAGTTGTATTTCATAGGCTATAAATACTCATATGTATCACAGTCCAAAGATGAGTAAGATACCATCCATTTGTTGTTCACTAGTCATACTCTCATTTTCTGTCTTTATAAACGCCCATGTTCAATTGGTCTTCCTCATCTTTCTTGGGACCCTCTTCTTCTTTTCGCACTCTTTCTTTGGAAGCCATTGATGAAAAGTAGACCTAGTATAAAATGTTTTAAATTTTTTCAATGTTATTATAATTTTCTGTTAAATATAAAAAATCAATTATTATAATAATTATTTTATTGCATTTCTTTTTTCCATAATAATATAATACAAATGTATCTTTTTCTTCTCTTTTCCTTTTCTTGTACAAGTACTATTATTGGAATCTTGTGAAGAATTATGTGCCTATAGGAAATAGGGGCTTAATATCACTGAGATTCACAATCATCATTCCTTAAAGGTCGAAATATATAAAATTTTCTTGAATCTAGAAGTTAGTGCATTTTACCCTCTCACTTTTCAAACTCAACAAAAGGTTCCATCCAAATTCTAGTTTAGTTCTGTGCAAAATATCCCCTCCAGTCAACCCCATAACTCTATTGATTAATGCCACATCATCAAAAATTTGTAAGGTAAAAAAAATTGCTCATGTCATCCCATGTGGTAAGGGACCTCTTTGTAACATAACACATTTTTCTAATTCTTTATTAGAGTTGTCTTCTAACCAACTCGTTTACATTGTCAAAATCATTATTTTAGATTTGGAAAGTGAATTGTGAGAGAAAAGTATAAGCTAAATCAACTTTGTCAACGATCTAGAAGCTTTAATATTACTTGCTTACCTTGGATCCCAATTCACTACTAATCTGAGAAGCTTGAAAAGAGTCATTTGAGAAGATATATTATTCAAATTGTTCATATAATATATACTTATGGTGCAAATAAAAAGGTAGCGTGAGTAAAACTTCAAGTATATTACTGATGGGGTGATAAACTTCAAGGCAGATGAACCTCTCCAAAGACATCCAATTATTAAGGGTTATCTCCATGAAAACTCAAAAGAATATAATTTTAGTCTCAATTTGGGAAAACGTATTTCATCAAAACTTCAAATGCTGACATCCAATAAACTGAAAGACTTTGAATTATTAACTTAATGAATGTTAGTTGACCTAATTGTAATGATAATCTAGCTAGTTCAAATGATACTAATAGACCGCATGACTAGCTAGTTGAACCTATTGTAGTGGAAAATTCATCTTACGCAACACTACTTCTAGATGATCCCAAGAGATTTTATCATACACTTTTTGAATATTAATCTTGAGAGCCATATCTAGTTTTTTTTTTAAATTTAAACAGAAGGCTAAACTAAGCCTAACCCAATGAGAACACCCATCTAGCCTGACCATCAGGACCTAAGTCCCTCTGCAAGATAGGATTCAACTTCTCAAGAGGCTTATCCAAAACTCTTATCCCTGCATCTAAATCAATAGCTGCCATAGCCAACCAATTAGCAACTTCATTTCCTTCCTTATAGATTAGCTTGAATTTAGTTTCCCAGTCTTTGCTCATAATCACTTCAAGTTGATGAACCGAAGACGAGAGCAGATGGTTCTTTCGGCAACCCTTCTTGGCAAAATCGATCGTGATTTTTGAGTCCTACGATATACAGACTCGCCAGTAGCCCCTGTCCTAAGCAAGCTGTAGGCTGGCAGAGATGCTCCAGATCTCTATCAATAAGCCATCGAGGGCTCTGAGCGCCATCGTGAAACCCGAGACCCACCTGCCATTTGGGTCTTGGATCATTACCCTACACCTGGCCAAGGACCCGTCCTCTTTGCTAGCACCGTCGATGTTGCACTTCACCCACCCCACTGCTAGTGGTGACCATCTCATAGAAACTTCCTTGTTGATTGAGTTAGAGAAGATCAACACTTCAAAAGAGTCTTCGAACTACTTGTCCACAGTGATAATGGTCCAGAACACATTCATAGAGTCATAGACTTTGTTTTTAAAAATAAATGCATTTCTTCTTAGCCAGATTCTCCACCTGCTACCCCAAAGGTTAGTTTCCAATTCATATTATCAAGCTTTTTGATCTCTTTTTTGCTATTAAACATAATCTAATCAATTATATTCCCATTGAAGAATTCTGGCCAGTTAGTATGTCTTATGAGCATTTTCCACACATCTTTATTCGCAGGATAGTTTCTGAGAGCATGAACCATCGTTTCTTCATTAGTTCTGCAAATAGGACATAATGGATCAGAGGTGAGATTTCTTTTCTTCCTCTGAAGATTTGTTAGAATTTTATTGTGTGCACATAACCATAAAAATGTTCTGTTGCGCTAATTCCCGGGCCACTTCCATATTAAGTTCCAATGTCAACTGACATTTAGTTATTCCTCCTTGGAGAGGAATTTGTATATAGACTGCATAGAGAAATCGATTTCTTTGGGATGATTCCAGACAACAAAGTTAGTAGTATTATCACTTGCACAAATCTTGACTTTCAAGATACCATTATAGATCTCCTCTGGCAAGTAGTGTCAGAGTTTCTCCAAGTTCCAATCCCCATTTGACTTGATGAGTCATTAACTATTTTCTTCAATTTTGTCTCATTTAGATTTCTCTTTGCCACATCTCTAAGATAAGTGCCTTTACTGAACCAGTACTCATTCCAGAAGCTCGCCTTCTTTCCATTGCCCAATTTCCAAGTAAACCCCTCTAATACTTTATTCCATATTTTACAAATACCTTAACAAAAATTAGAATTTTGATTTCTACAGGAAACTTTTGGGATGATATCTTCACCATAACCATATTTGCTTCTTGGCTTACGAGCCCATAGGGAGTCCTTCTCACTGATTAGTCCTCATCCTACTTTCATCAAGAGAACATGATTCATGTGTTTTGCCTTTCTGATGCCCACACCACCTTCGTCCTTCGGCCTACAAAGGTTCTCCCATGAAATAAGGTGTATACCTTTACCCTCAGAGTTGAAACCCCATATAAAATCTCAAGAAATTTTATCAATTTTCTCACAAACACTGTTTGGTAGTGAATTAGTCTGCATATAGTATACTAGAATAGTATTCAAAACAGACTTATTTAGGGTGATACGTCCCGTAAGGGACAAGAAGTTTGCATTCCAAAAATTAAAAAGTTCTTCTATTGGTTTTACTGTGATACAAGGGGATGCCCAAATATTTCCCAAGATCTACAACTAGAGTAAAACCCGACTTTGACTTATTTCTATAACCACATTCAGGTAGATATTCCTTGAGTAAAAGAGATGCGTCTTTCCTATATTAACTTTCTCTCCTAAGGCTTTGCAAAAGTTCTTGGTTCACGCCACTACGATGCCGAATCGCCCAGAATTGAATTCGTGGCAATTTGCAGTATAGTGATCCCCAAGTCGTATTCACTCAAGGAGCCTCACTTCTAAACAGTAATTAATCGTTCTAAACACCCAAACACTAATGAAAAGTACATGAACGGGGGGTTTGTTGGCAGTACTAATAAAAACAGAACAGCAACCAAATAACTACAACAGCAGCAGCAGCGAAATTTGCAAGGTGTTGACAGTAAAGAGATTATGTAATCAGCCACTAGGATTCATGGGAGTGCAACTATCATTATCTAACTCATTGATTTAGTTTTGTTCTCATTCCATCGTTTGGTTCTTTATGAAAAATGGTTCTAGAATAACATCTAGAATTTTAATGCTACTAATTACAGTCAAGAGCATCTCTCTACTATAACCAGATGCATTCAGTGGAAAATCTCAACCAAACCAAGTTAAATATATCATCTAACTAGTCATTTCGCCTCCCTCACTTTCTTAATCAGTCAAGCAAGGTTATATCTTATATATATAAGTCAGTTTATGTTACTTCTCAAGCTCTAATCAGAATTTGATAGCAACATAAACATAACAGCAAAACAGAACTGAAATGAGATGAAAATGGAGAATAAAACACTTAACTTGCATTCTTAGTTCAAGCTACAACATCCCAGTGGTCCAGTGACTGATTACAATGAAGACTTAGCCCTCCATGAGAGCAAAACAGCAAATGATAGAAGAGAAAACAGAGAGGAAAAAAAAACTATGAAATTCCTTAGTTACTGAAAATAAAAGTGTCCTCTGATTTTTAAAACTGATGCCCTTCATGCCTTGGAATATTCTACCCTAGATGCCTCATTGGATGCCTCCTTGGATGATGTGGGTAGCAAGACAAGTTACTCCATTCCTTTGCTGTTTCTGTCTACCATTAATTGCTGCAGAAGGCCCATGCTGTCATTCCCCTTTACTGTAAAGTGGAGAACAATGGGGACCAGAAATCCAGTCAGCCCTAGTCAACCATTCAATGCCCAGTCAGCATGTCTAGGTGGCCTCCAAGTAAGCAAAACGTCCATGCCAGCAATTTTTCTCTCAAATAATTAGATCTGAAATTAAGCATATGAATTAATTGGGATAAAATTATGAATTTGAATCATATTAATTCTATAATTAATTTACACCCAATAAATTCAAAATATAATAAAATAGGAGAGTTGGCAACATTGAAATAGCAATACGACTAAGATAGGGACTAAAAAGTATATAAAAATGCTTGATATCAAATTCCCCACACTTAGCCATTTGCACTCCTGGGCAAAATAATATTCAGAACACCAAAAGACACCAAAGGAAAAGTGTGGAAAGCATGCTAGAATGGGATAATTAAAATTTTAAAAAGATTTAGCACTTGAAGAAAATTAATCTTAAATTTCTAAGATTCCAAGCATCATGGCAATTTAATTTGATACGAATGAATTCAAGTAATTAGCCTCCTCACCAGGAATGTGTTTACTCTCTATTCTCTCAAGTGTCTAGGGAAAATCACTCGAAATTCAACTTATCACATAATTCACTACCATAAGCTTGTCAAGAATCTAAATCTCCACTACTTGAATCACATACATGCTTGAATTATTAGGACTTTGGAAGGGTGTAATGTTGGGTGAAGGAATGATTGGGAGGTAGAAAAAAATACACAAAACAAAGTTTAACAAGAACTTAAAGAAACGAAGAGCATCAATCAATAGGGTTATAAGAGATTGAACTTTGAAATTTGGGCACAACAATGCTACTTTTCTTTTCTCTTTCTTGCTCTTTTGTTTTTTTTGTTTTTTTTTATCTCTTTATATATATATATATTTTTTTTTTTCATGAAGAGTTGCCAATTTTGTTTTGTTTTTTTTTTTAAGAATAAAACTGAAATTCAAAACAGCCCACAAATCCTTCTTTTTGCACATGCTCAATTCAATCTAATTTCAAAAGAAAGATGTTTCTAAAGCTCTTCAAATCTTAAGTTTGGGGAAAAGAAATGATTTGTTTTAAAGTGGGAGAGAGAGCTAGAAAACACAAGAAAAAAAGGTAGAAGTAAGGTACAAAGTGGCACACAATGGAAACAACACATAGGATGACTATTTGGCTAGAATGGTTACAAGAAACAAATGCCTGAATCATTTCCAAGCATGTACATGTAATGTAGCCTTAACAAAGATTCAAGACAAATTCTGGAGTAAAAATCATGATAGGGAATACACACAGCAAGAAAGAATATTATTTTACAGTGAAAGCTCAAATTCTCACGGTTTAAAGACTATTACTAAGAATTCATTAAAAACAACGTCATTGCCATTTTACTTGAGTTTCCTAGAAAAAGAAGACTGAATTCTTTTCATGCTAAGTCAATTCACAATTTAAGCTATTTCACCATGCATGCTTTCACACAAAAACTTAATCAATTTTTGTTCTTGATCAGGCTCTAGATTGTTGGCTACAATCACTGGAAGCTGGTCTCCTACTTCTAGGAAGGCATACTTGAGGTTTTCTGGTAAAGCCTTCAACTCCAATGCAGGTGGTTGGATGGAGGATGGAATCAGTTTTTGTGGAGTCACATCCAGGGAGGCACCTACAAATTCAGATTGCTCAAAGACAGAATCCTTGGCTAAAGAGGAAGAAGGGTTAGCAGCCAAAGAAGAAAGAGATGAAGAATGTACAACATTACAGTTGAAATCACTACACCTACAACTACCTAAAACAGAAATAGAATCTAAGTCTAAGCTAGAGAAAATTGCAGAATCAGAATGCACATCAGAATCCAAACTATTATGTAAATTAGAATGCAATTCAGAATTGTCAGTAATTAGAAAATTTTCAATTTCAGTGCAAGCATGACAGAATTCACAACTAGCACAATTGCATTCAAAGGCATCTACAAAATCAGAAAATTCAGGAAAATCAGAAATTAATTCAGTTTGGAAATCATCAATGCCTCATCAACTAAGTAATCCAAAAAGTTAACCACATGCACATTAGAATGATTTTCCATAGGATGCTTCATGGCATCTAAAATGTTAAAATCAATTTTATTGCCAGCAAATTCCATTGACAAAGTACCTTCATGCACATTAATAATGGTTTTTGCAGTTTTCAAAAAAGGTCTACCAAGTATTAATGGTGCATGGCCAGGAGTATTATCATTTTCCATATCAAGCACATAAAAATCAGCAGGAAAAATGAGATCTTTGACTCTTACCAGGACATCTTGTAGAACTCCTGCTGGATGTGCTGTGCTCCTATTGGCAAGTTGGACAATCACTCCAGTTGGTGAAAGAACACCAATCTTGAGGCTTGAGTATACTGATTTGGGCATAACATTGATTGAGGCTCCCAAATCCAGCATAGCATTGGAGAACTCTATGTTGCCTATTGTGCATGGTATTGTGAAAGTTCCAGGGTCTTTGCACTTAGGTGGCATAGGTGGTTGGATGAGTGCAGACACATTTCTCCCCAAATTAACTCTCTCATTACCCCTTAAACGCCTCTTATGAGTGCACAACTCTTTGAGGAACTTGGCATACTTGGGGATTTGCTTAATGGCTTCCAAAAATGGGATATTAACCTTTATTTTTCTGAAGGTCTCCATGATCTCTTTATCCATGTCAGATTCAGAAGCTTTCCTTGATTGAATCTGCCTATTGGGGAATGGAAGAGGAATTTTCTGAACCACTTCTTCATCCTTTTTATTTTGCTCACTGGTTGAGGATGAAGGAACACTTTGCTGGACATTTGATTTTTTTGGTTTAGATTCAGAAGCTGGACTGTCTACTTGCTTGCCACTCCTCAAGAAGATGGCACTCACATTGCCTCTTGGGTTGATCACTGGTTGGGATGGCAAACTCCCTGAACCTTGACTTTTCAGCTCATTGACTGTTGTGGCTAGCTGACCAATCTTAGTCTCCAAATTCTGCATATTGGTCTCTGTTCTCTACTGGAACTGAAGAGTATTGGCAGTCAGTTGCTTCATTAAATCCTCAAGACTAGGCTCAGGTTTTTTGGGTGCAGGAGGAGGTGTATGGCTAGGTTCAGGTTGATTGTATCTTGCATAGGGTGGCTGGTAAGGGGGGTTGGAGGTATTCCCATACTTGAAAGCTGGATGATCACGCCACCCAGGATTGTAGATGGAGGAATATGGGTCATATCTCTATTGTTATAGCTGCATAGGTCTACTAGGGAATATACTTGCACATGACTCAGTTGAGGTCTCTTGCAGCTGAGGGCACTGATCAGTATGGTGGGTATTCAGGGAACAAATACCACAGACTGAAGGAGGAAGGACTTGTTGTTGTGTTCTCTAATTTAATGCCAATTGCCTCACCATTGAAGCTAACTCTTCCAATTTATTTTCTATCCTTTGTTGCTCCATGGGAGGTGTCCTCACTTCATTGACAGTAACTGTTGGATCACTCAATCTGGTGCCAAATTGCTGAGCATTTTGGGCCATCTTGGCCAACAATTCGTTTGCTGCAGTAGGAGTCTTATCCACCAATGCCCCACCAGCAGCTGCATCAACTATGTATCTGTCCATAGGTAGTAATCCTTCATAGAAATACTGGATGAGAAGCTGCTCTGAAATTTGATGGTTGGGACATTTTGAACACAGCTTCTTAAATCTCTCCCAGTACTCATGTAATGATTCACCACTTGCTTGTCTAATCCCACTGATGTCTTTCCTGATTGTTGCTGTTCTTGAGGCTGGGAAGAATTTTTCTAGGAACATCTTCTTCAGTTCATCCCATCTTGTAATTAAGGCAGTGGGCAAGTAGTAAAGCCAATCATTGGCTGCCCCATCCAAAGAGAAGGGAAAGGCTATCAATTTGATCTGTTCTTCTCCAACTCCATGTGGTCTCATAGTAAAGCAGACAACGTGAAACTCCTTCAAGTGCTTGTGCGGATCTTCTCCTGCAAGACCATGAAACTTAGGCAACAAATCGATTAGACCAGATTTTAGTTCAAAATTAGCATCCAACTCAAGATAATTTATGCACAATGGTTGATAATGCACATCAGGTGCAATCAACTCTTTAATTGATTGTTCTTGCCTATTTTGAGGCACTTGTGCATTTTGGATATCTATCCCAGTTGCCCCAGCTGACTCAGAATCAGTAGACCCCAACACAATATCAGATTCAGAATCTGATTCAACTTCTACACTATTGATAGCAAACTCAACAATTTCAGCAAGAATTTCAGAAACTATACTAGTCCTAATACTATTACTTCTCACTAGCCTATGGAAGGTCCTATCTATTTCTGGATCAAAAGGTGGTAAGTCCATGTTATGAGACCTTCTCATACACTAGGAAGGGCAGAAATCACAAGAAAACAACAAAAAGAACAAAAACAGCAAAATAAGCACACAAGGCTCCAACCAATGAAAATGACCAAAAAAGAAGTATCTCAGAAAAATCTAATTTTCTTGGAAAAATCCTTCACCAATTGGAGGCACAAAATCAACAAATAGAACTCAAAAATAAGATCTACAAAAATCAAACCAAAAATCACAATTAATTGGAAAAATGGTTAAAATAATTGTAAAATGGAAAAAGTGGTCTAAACGTTGGAATTTTGCCGAGATAGGGCGGTGCTCCTCACGACAAAGTCGTAGGAGTTGTGCCCGAAATGGTCATGTTTAGTGGACTACCAATTTTGCAAGTCAACCCGATTTAGTTTTTTTAGCTGATGAATAGTGGTTGAAATATAACTAGGAAACTTGAAAAATTGATTTGAAGAATTTGTAATCACTTCTAACAATACCAAGCCACTAAAAATCAAACAAGAACACAATAGAACAACTAATTAACACTTAGAAATGAATTGGTTCCCTGGCAACGGCGCCAAAATTATGGTTCACGCCACTACGATGTCGAATCGCCCAGAATTGAATTCGTGGCAATTTGCAGTATAGTGATCCCCAAGTCGTATTCACTCAAGGAGCCTCACTTCTAAACAGTAATTAATCGTTCTAAACACCCAAACACTAATGAAAAGTACATGAACGGGGGGTTTGTTGGCAGTACTAATAAAAACAGAACAGCAACCAAATAACTACAACAGTAGCAGCAGCGAAATTTGCAAGGTGTTGACAGTAAAGAGATTATGTAATCAGCCACTAGGATTCATGGGAGTGCAACTATCATTATCTAACTCATTGATTTAGTTTTGTTCTCATTCCATCGTTTGGTTCTTTATGAAAAATGGTTTTAGAATAACATCTAGAATTTTAATGCTACTAATTACAGTCAAGAACATCTCTCTACTATAACCAAATGCATTCAGTGGAAAATCTCAACCAAACCAAGTTAAATATATCATCTAACTGGTCATTTCGCCTCCCTCACTTTCTTAATCAGTCAAGCAAGGTTATATCTTATATATATAAGTCAGTTTATGTTACTTCTCAAGCTCTAATCAGAATTTGACAGCAACATAAACATAACAGCAAAACAAAAATGAAATGAGATGAAAATGGAGAATAAAACACTTAACTTGCATTCTTAGTTCAAGCTACAACATCCCAGTGGTCCAATGACTGATTACAATGAAGACTTAGCTCTCCATGAGAGCAAAACAGCAAATGACAGAAGAGAAAACAGAGAGGGAAAAAAACTATGAAATTCCTTAGTTACTGAAAATAAAAGTGTCTTCTGATTTTTAAAACTGATGCCCTCTATGCCTTGGAATATTCTACCCTAGATGCCTCATTGGATGCCTCCTTGAATGCCTCCTTGGATGATGTGGGCAGCAAGACAAGTTACTCCATTCCTTTGCTGTTTCTGTCTACCATTAATTGCTGCAGAAGGCCCATGCTGTCATTCCCCTTTGCTGTAAAGTGGAGAACAATGGGGACTAGAAATCCAGTCAGCCCTAGTCAACCATTCAATGCCCAGTCAA
Source organism: Biancaea sappan (assembly GCA_037074585.1). Classification (NCBI taxonomy): domain Eukaryota; kingdom Viridiplantae; phylum Streptophyta; class Magnoliopsida; order Fabales; family Fabaceae; genus Biancaea; species Biancaea sappan. The sequence continues at coordinate 57,527,333 of CM073491.1, read as the reverse complement.
CATGTCTAGGTGGCCTCTAAGTAAGCAAAACGTCCATGCCAGCAATTTTTCTCTCAAATAATTAGATATGAAATTAAGCACATGAATTAATTGGGATAAAATTATGAATTTGAATCATATTAATTCTATAATTAATTTACACCCAATAAATTCAAAATATAATAAAATAGGAGAGTTGGCAACATTGAAATAGCAATACGACTAAGATAAGGACTGAAAAGTATATAAAAATGCTTGATATCAATTCTCTAAACAAGTCTAAACCACTTTGATTTGATTAATATCCGCTTCTACAAAGAGAAATAAATCATCAACAAAAACAAGTGTGATAGATTAAGACCATTCTGTTAATTTTAATTGGTTTCCAATGCTTACTATTAACAGCATATTCAATTAAATGGGTAAATATCTCCATATAGAGAACAAAAAGATAGGGAGAAAGGGGATCCCCCTGTCTAATTCCTCTAGAGGTCATAAAATACTCAATCGGTTCACCACTCTAAATAATTCTCATTTGACACTTTGCCACACAACTCATAATGATATTGATCATAGACTTAGATAACCCAATATCTTTGAGGGTGCCCTTTAAGACCTTCTAACTTAGGCGGTCATAAGCTTTTTCAAGATCAACTTTGATCATCATGAATCCCTTTTTGCCTTTTTTATTCACCATAGAATGGATTATCTCCTATGCAATAATAATATTATATGAGCTATGTCCACCTGGAACAAAGCTACATTGAGTGGGAGATATGATATTTCCCATATTGGGCTTCAATATGTTAGCAATGATTTTAGTAATAGCTTTGTATACCCTGTTACACATAGCGATGAGTCTGAATTGCTTAAGAGAATCTAGGTTCTCCACTTTGGGAATCAAAATCAAGTCTGTATCGTTGATTGTGTCAATTCTGGTATGGTCATGAAAGCAACTTTTGATAAACCTACAGATAGAGCCTTCAATAGTGTTCCACTGGCTCTAAAAGAAAACAGCATGGAACCCATATGAGCTAGGTGCTTTAAGTACACCCGTACTGAAAAAGCATCCTTTATTTCCTCAGATATGATCTCCGTATTCATCCTTTCAAGGTTTTGAGTGTCAAGCTTAGGAATGACCCCTTTGATAAGGTAGCTAGTAGTTTCCACCTGATCTTCTTTTGAGAATAGATTCTTGAAATAAGTAGTTGTCATCTCCATAATTTTCTACATAGCATGGAACCCATATGAGCTAGGTGCTTTAAGTACCGTACTAAAAAAGCATCCTTTATTTCCTCAGATGTGATCTCCGCATTCATCCTTTCAAGGTTTTGAGTGTCAAGCTTAGGAATGACTCCTTTGATAAGGTAGCTAGTAGTTTCCACCTGATCCTCTTTTGAAATAAGTAGTTGTCATCTCCATAATTTTCTACATAGCATGGAACCCATATGAGCTAGGTGCTTTAAGTACACCCATACTGAAAAAGCATCCTTTATTTCCTCAGATGTGATCTCCGCATTCATCGTTTCAAGGTTTTGAGTGTCAAGCTTAGGAATGACCCCTTTGATAAGGTAGCTAGTAGTTTCCACCTGATCCTCTTTTGAGAAAAGATTCTTGAAATAAGTAGTTGTCATCTCCATAATTTTCTATTTATCTGTGATCATTTTGTCCATGTCATCTTTTAGATCCTCAATTTTATTTCTTTTTTTCCCCATCAACGTAGCCGCATAAAAAATTTTTGTATTTTTGTCACCAAATTATAGCCACTCATGTCTAGCTCTTTGGCACCAAAGTATTTCTTCTTGCAAAAGGGTCTTTTCATAATCCTTCCAAAGGATGTCTTGCAACTGGTTTAGGTACTGGTTAGTCCCACTCGGATCCGCTTTATCAATACCATTTAATCTATTGGCCAGCGATCTTTTCTTTTGTTTATGTTTCCAAAAACATCTTTGTTCTACTTTTTAATCTACTCGGTTAGGCGAATACTAGCGCTAGGCCAATCATCTTCATTGTGCCAATTTTCCTTGATTAAGTCTTTAAAAGAGCTTTCTGTGGCCCAACTACCATAAATCTAAATATGTTTGGAGGTCTTTTCTCTTCCTCTTCCATTCCCAACATTAGAAGGATTGGTCTATGATCAGATTTGAACCAATTTAGGTGTTTAATGTAGGAATCTTTAAAGTGTGCAAACCAATTAAAATTTGCCACTATCGAATCAAGCCTCTCTTGAATCCTGCCATTTTTCGAAGTAAACCTAGGGCCACAAAAATTTAAATCCATGAGATTACAGTTTGTACAACAATTATTAAAATCAGACATTGATTTAAGATTAGGTCTAGCACCCCCCTGTTTGTCTTCCATCCCTTTATAAGCGTTAAAATCTCCAATGCAGCTCCATTTTTTATTTCCCATCGAGTTGCTTAGATTCACAAGCTGGGTCTATAGCTCTTGTCTAATAGAAGGAATGGGGCTACCATATGCACAAGTAAAAAGGACACTTTCCTTTCCTTCTTTGAATGAAATATTGCTATGGATAAGTTGGCTAGAGGTACTAATAATATTAATATTCACATTGTCTCCTTCCCATAAAAGCCAAATACCACCTGAGAAGCCTTTTGCCTCTACTCTATAACTGTCCTGAAACCCAACTTGGAGATAATATTGTTTGCTCTTTGACCACTCACTCTAGGCTCCACAATAATCATTACATGAATATTATAATTTTTCTTAATTTCTCGCACCAACCTTGGGAAGTGTAGGGCTCCTGCACCCCTGCAATTCCAGGAAATAATATTAATCATATTAAATGTTGGGAAAAGAACTAGATCAACAACAAAGGCAAAAAGACCAAGAACTACTCCCTTTAGGCTCAAGATAGATTAAGCACTTCTATCACTAGTAGGTGCTTTGCCCTTCTTTGGGCTCATATTTGATTGCAAGTCCTTTTCTCTGTTTGAGTCTTTCTCCATAGACTTTTCTAGATTATAAGGTCTATTTTCCAATGTAAAACCTCCAAATCTCGGTTGTATGTAATTTTGAGGGTGGATAGGTTTATTAAGGTCAAGAGTGAATAAAATAGGTTTAGCCTTCTCCCAATGAGTACTCAGCTTTTTTGGTTTCTAAATTTTCAAAGACGCCAGGGAGTTTGTTTTTAGCATATTGTTAGATTTTTTCATTTCTCCCCCATTTGGCTTAACATATTTCTCCACTATATTTTTGCTTTTCATCATTAATATCACTTGTTCTTCTTTTGCTAATTTATGGCTCTCTCTGTTGTAGTTTTGTATTGAATCCTACTTGTACACAGGAAAAGTAAGGTCAAAGAATGGTGTAAGTATTATGGTTGACAAGGAATGGATGCTGAGTGTAGTAGAGGTAAAAGGATTGGGATAGGATTCTATGCTTAAGAATAATTGTTGTAAGAGATACTATCTATATCATTAGTGCCTATGTATCCCAAGTAGGGGCAGATTGGTTCACGCCACTACGATGCCAAATCGCCCAGAATTGAATTCGTGGCAATTTGCAGTATAGTGATCCCCAGGTCGTATTCACTCAAGGAGCCTCACTTCTTAATACTAATTAATCGTTCTAAACACCCAAACACTAATGAAGAGTACATAAACGTGGGGGGTTTTTGTGGCAGTACTAAAAAAATAAAACAGTAACCAAATAAATACAGCAGCAGCAGCAAAATTTGCAAGGTATTGACAGTAAAGAGACTATGTAATCAGCCACTAGGATTCATGGGAGTGTAACTATCATTACCTAACTCATTGATTCAGTTTTGTTCTCATTCCATTGTTTGGTTCTTTATGAAAATGGTTCTAGAATAACATCTAGAATTTAATGCTACTAATTACAGTCAAGAACATCTCTCTACTATAACTAGATGCATTCAGTGGAAAATCTCAACCAAACCAAGTTAAATATATCATCTAACTAGTCATTTCGCCTCCCTCACTTTCCTAATCAGTCAAGCAAGGTTATATCTTATATATATAAGTTAGTTTATGTTACATTCTCAAGCTCTAATCAGAATATGACAGTAACATAAACATAACATCAAAACAGAAACGAAATGAGATGAAAATGGAGAATAAAACACTTAGCTTGCATTCTTAGTTCAAGCTACAACATCCCAGTGGTCTAGTGACTAATTACAATGAAGACTTAGCCCTCCATGAGAGCAAAACAGCAAAAACAGAAGAGAAAAACAGAGAGGGAAAGAAAGCTGCGAATTTCCTAAGTTACTCCAAATAAAAGTGTCTTCTCCTTTTTAAAAATAATGCCCTCAATGCCTTGGGATATTCTACCCTAGATGCCTCCTTGGTTGCCTCCTTGGTGCTTCTTCCATGATGTGGGCAGCAAAACAGCAAACAGCAGCAGAAAAATAGCAAACAGCAGCAGAAAAGACAGCAGACAGTAGCAGAAAAACAGCAAAATAGCAGCAGAAAAACAGCAAACAGCAACAGAAAAATATGGCAGAAAACATGGAAAAGGGAGGTGCATAATTAATATTTCAACCATACTTTTCTGACCTACAAAAAGTAATATTTCTGCCCAAAAATTCTGACTACATGGCATTGAATAAGAGTTTAAATGGGCCCCATATCCAGCACAACCTAGTCAGCATCTACATCACCTAAAAAGTGCCACATTAGCATCCAAATCAGCATCTTTGTCCATGTCAGGACTTTTCTCTCAAAAATTAAAATTTGTAGGAATTAAATTGAGCATTTTACAATTCAAGTTCTAAAAATATAAAATTAAGACACATTCAATCCATAAATAGTTTATACCCAATAAATTCTAAAACATAATAAGATTAGAGAATTGACAAAATTAAAGAGGCAAAAAGGACTAAAATAGGGACTAAAATAAATGGAAAAAGCATGTTATCAAATCCCCCACACTAGGCCTTTTGCACTCCTGGGCAAAATAATATTCGGAACACCAAAAGACATCAAATGAAAAGCGTGGAAAGCATGCTGGAATGAAATAGTTAAAATTTTGAAAAGATTTAGCACTTGAAGAAAATTATTCTTAAATTTCTAAGATTCCAAGCATCATGGCAATTTAATTTGATACGAATGAATTCAAGTAATTAGTTTCCTTACCAGGAATGTGTTTACTCTCTATTCTCTCAAGTGTCTAGGGTAAATCACTCGAAATTCAACTTATCACAGAATTCACTACCATAAGCTTGTCAGGAATCTAAATCTCCACTAATAGAATCACATACATGCTTGAATTATTAGGACTTTGGAAGGGTGTAAGGTTGGGTGAAGGAATGATTGGGAGGTAGAAAGAAATACACAAAACAAAGTTTAACAAGAACTTAAAGAAACGAAGAGCATCAATCAATAAGGTTATAAGAGATTGAACTTTGAAATTTGGGCACAACAATGCTACTTTTCTTTTCTCCTTCTTGCTCTTTTGTTTTGTTTTGTTTTTTTTTTTGGAGAGTTGCCAAAAAAAAATTTTTTTTTTTTGGAGAGCAAAACTGAAATTCAAAACAGCCCACAAATCCTTCTTTTTGCACATGCTCAATTCAATCTATTTTCAAAAGAATGAGGTTTCTAAAGCTCTTCAAATCTTAAGTTTTGGGAAAAGAAATGATTTGTTTTAAAGTGGAAGAGAGCTAGAAAACACAAGAAAGAAAGGTGGAAGTAAGGTACAAAGTGGCACACAATGGAAACAACCCATAGGATGGCTATTTGGCTAGAATGGTTACAAGAATCAAATGCCTAAATCATTTCCAAGCATGTACATGTAATGTAGTCTTAACAAAGATTCAAGACAAATTCTAGAGTAAAAATCATGATAGGGAATACACACAACAAGAAAGAATATTATTTTGCAGTGAAGGCTCAATTCTCACGGTTTAAAGACTATTACTAAAAATTCATTAAAAACAACGTCATTGCCATTTTACTTGAGTTCCTTAGAAAAAGAAGACTGAATTCTTTTCATGCTAAGTCAATTCACAACTTAATCTATTTCACCAAGCATGCTTTCACACAAAAACTTCATCAATTGCTCAAAAATAGAGTGTCAAATTCGGACAGAACAGAGCAGCAAAATTCTGCACTGCAGAAATTCTGGCGACTCAGCTTTACTGACACAAAACTATACCAAAACAAATGAGAAAGACACCAAATAAAATTCCACAGCTAGAAGACATATAAAGCTTTAAAAACATGTAAAGAAACTAGCAAAATTAGTAGCCAATCAGTACAGAAAATTCATGCAAGACAGCTCAAAAATTCTGGACAGAAACAGAGAAAACAGAGGAGACAGCAGAAATTTTTTTTTTTTTTGAAAATCAGCTCCAATTAAATTCTCTCCCCCCACACTTAAACATTGCATTGTCCTCGATGCAAATTATTACCAAAAATCAAATAAAATGAAGAGGACATAAATTAAAAGGGAGGGAAAGAGTACAGCCTTATCATGGAGCCGGAACATTGTAGAGTTGGATTTCCTCTACAGTTTCTTCTTTGAAGCCCTCGTAGAACTTCTTCAACCTTTGCCCATTTACCATGAACTGCTTGTTGGTGGCCTCATTTTGAATTTCTACTGCACCAAAAGGAAAGACATTAGTAATAATAAAAGGGCCAACCCATCTAGAGCGAAGCTTACCGGGCATTAGCTTGAGGCGAGAATTATAGAGAAGGACTTTGTCTCCTACTTGGAATTCTTTTTTCTCAATTTTCTGATCATGTACAGCTTTTGTCCTTTCTTTATAGATGCGCGCATTCTCATAAGCCGTGAGCCTTAGTTCTTCTAATTCTTGAATGTGTAACTTCCTTTCCTTACCGGCTAGGGTCATGTCCATATTGCATTGCTTAACTGCCCAATATGCCTTGTGTGCAATCTCCACCGGTAAGTGACATGCTTTACCAAATACCAAACGGTATGGAGACATGCCGATGGGAGTCTTGAAAGCGGTTCTATAGGCCCAAAGCGCATCGTCAAGCCTCTTACTCCAATCTTTTCTGTTGGGTTGCACAGTTTTCTCTAATATTTGCTTTATCTCTCGGTTGGAGACTTCTGCTTGCCCATTGGTTTGGGGATGGTAAGGTGTAGAGGTTTTGTGCACCACCTCATATTTCTTCAATAGCCCTTGCATGTTTCTATTTCAAAAGTGTGATCCTTGATCACTGATTATGGCCTTGGGGACACCGAATCTGCAGAAAATATGTGAACAAAGGAAATCTACAACAACAATAGAATCATCAGTTCGGGTGGCTTTAGCTTCCACCCACTTCGACACATAATCCACAGCAACTAAGATATACATGAAGCCAAAAGAAACAGGAAAAGGACCCATAAAGTCTATACCCCAAACATTAAAAACATCACAAAAAAGAAGAGGTTGTTGAGGCATTTCATTTCTTTTAGACACATTTCCAGTTCTTTGACACCTAGAACAGTTTTTGCAAAAATCAAAGGCATCCTTAAACAAAGTAGGCCAATATAAACCTAACACTTTTCTAGCTGTTCTTTGGGTACCAAAGTGTCCACCACATGCAAGAGTATGACAAAAATTCAGCACAGATGCAAATTCATGATTTGGAACACATCTCCTAATAATTTGGTCACTACAAATTTTCCACAAATAAGGGTCATCCCACACATAGTACCTAGCCTCGCTTCTTAATTTATTCAATTGATGTCTATTTTGGTATGCAGGCAATTCAGATGCAACAAGATAATTCACCAAATCAGCATACCAAGGCTCACTAATACCATGCAAAAGGAGGAAACACTCATCTGGAAAATTGTCTCTTACAGGGAGATGTTCCAATGGAAGATCAGAAAGCCTACTCAAATGATCGGTTACTACATTTTTGCTCCACTCTTGTCCTTGATTTCCACATCGAATTCTTGGAGGAGTAGCATCCATCTAAGCAATCTTGGCTTTGCTTCCGGTTTCTTCAACAAATATTTTAGTGCTGCATGGTCAGAAAACACAATTACTTTGGAGGCAAGCAAATATGATCTAAATTTTTCTAAAGCAAAAACAATTGCTAAAAACTCCTTTTTCGTGGTTGTGTAATTTGATTGAGCTGAATCAAGGGTGCGGGACGCATAGGCTATGACATGCAACTTCCTCTCTACTCTTTGTGAAAGTACTGCTCCCACAGCAAAATTTGAGGCATCACACATGAGCTCAAAGGGAAGCTCCCACCGTGGAGGTTGGATGATAGGAGGGGAGGTAAGTTGCTTCTTTAACTCATCAAAAGCTGACCTGCAAGCATCATTAAAAATGAAATCAGTTTCTTTTTGGAGGAGTTTAGATAGGGGTAGAGCGATCTTACTAAAGTCCTTGATGAATCTTCTATAAAATCCTGCATGGCCAAGAAAAGTGCGAACTTCTCGCACAAAAGTGGGGTAAGGCAAAGAAGAGACAACATCAACTTTGGCTTTATCTACTTCTATGCCACGTGATGACACTATGTGGCCTAGGACTATTCCTTGCTCTACCATGAAATGACATTTTTCATAATTCAAGACCAAATTTTTCTCTATGCATCTCTCAAGTACTCTTTCCAAATTTGTCAAACATGCATCAAATGAGTCTCCATAAACAGAAAAATCATCCATGAACACTTCCATGCAATCCTCTAACAAATCAAAAAATATGCTTAACATGCATCTTTGAAAAGTGCCAGGTGCATTACAGAGACCAAAAGGCATGCGTCTATATGCAAAAGTACCAAAGGGACAGGTGAAGGTAGTATTTTCCTGATCTTTAGGTGCAATGTGAATTTGAAAATATCCAGAAAAACCATCAAGAAAATAGTAATGAGACTTGCCAGCAAGTCTCTCAAGCATTTGATCAATAAAAGGAAGAGGAAAATGATCTTTTCTAGTTGCTTAGTTCAACTTCCTATAATCAATGCAAACACGCCAACTGTTTTGAACTCTAGTGGGCACTAACTCATTATTTTCATTTGCTATAACAGTTACCCCGGTTTTCTTTGGCACTACTTGTACCAGACTCACCCACTTACTATCAGAGATAGGATAAATAATACCAGCTTGGAGGAGCTTACTTACCTCCTTCTTGACCACATCAAGAATCATGTGGTTGAGTCTTCTTTGGGGTTGCCTTACTGGTTTCGTCTCTTCTTCAAGGAGAATTCGGTACATGCACACTGAAGAACTAATCCCAGGAATGTCTGCTAGAGTCCACCCAATTGCTTCCTTGTTCTTTTTCAGCAAACTTATCAATTTTTGTTCTTGATCAGGCTCTAGATTGTTGGCTACAATCACTGGAAGCTGGTCTCCTACTTCTAAGAAGGCATACTTGAGGTTTTCTGGTAAAGCCTTCAACTCCAATGCAGGTGGTTGGATGGAGGATGGAATCAGTTTTTATGGAGTCACATCCAAGAAGGCACCTACAAATTCAGATTGCTCAAAGATAGAATCCTTGGCTAAAGAGGAGGAAGGGTTAGCAGCACAAGAGGAAAGAGATGAAGAATGTTCAACATTACAGTTTAAATCACTACACCTACAACTACCTAAAATAGAAACAGAATCTAAATCTAAGCTAAAGAAATTACAGAATCAGAATGCACATCAGAATCCAAATCACTATGCAAATCAGAATGCAACTTAGAATTGTCAGCATTTAGAGAGTTTTCAATTTCAGTGCAAGCATGACAGAATTCAGAACCAGCACAATTGCATTCAAAGGCATCTACCAAATCAGAAAATTCAGGAAAATCAGAAATTAATTTAGTTTGGAAATCATCACATGCCTCATCAACTAAGTAATCCAAAAAGTTAACCACATGCACATTGGAATGATTTTCCATAGGATGTTTCATGGCATCTAAAATGTTAAAATCAATTTTGTTGCCAGTAAACTCCATTGACAAAGTCCCTTCATGCACATTAATAATGGTTTTTGTAGTTTTCAAAAAAGGTCTACTAAGTATTAATGGTGCATGGCCAGGAGTATTATCATTTTCCATATCAAGCACATAAAAATCAGCAGGAAAAATGAGATCTTTGACTCTTACCAGGACATCTTCTAGAACTCCTGCTGGATGTGCTGTGCTCCTATTGGCAAGTTGGACAATCACTCCAGTTGGTGAAAGAACACCAATCTTGAGGCTTGAGTATACTGATTTGGGCATAACATTGATTGAGGCTCCCAAATCCAGCATAGCATTGGAGAACTCCATGTTGCCTATTGTACATGGTATTGTGAAAGTTCCAGGGTCTTTGCACTTGGGTGGCATAGGTGGTTGGATGAGTGCAGACATATTTCTCCCCAAATTGACTCTCTCATTACCCCTTAAGTGCCTCTTATGAGTGCACAACTCTTTGAGGAACTTGGCATACTTGGGGATTTGCTTAATGGCTTCCAAAAGTGGGATATTAACCTCTATTTTTCTAAAGGTCTCCATAATCTCTTTATCCATGTCAGATTCAGAAGCTTTCCTTGATTGAATCTGTCTATTGGGAAAAGCAAGAGGAATTTTCTGAACCACTTCTTCATCCTTTTTATTTTGCTCACTGGTTGAGGATGAAGGAACACTTTGCTGGACATTTGATTTTTCTGGTCTAGATTCAGAAGCTGGACTGTCTACTTGCTTGCCACTCCTCAAGATGTTGGCACTGACATTGCCTCTTGGGTTGATCACTGGTTGGGATGGCAAACTCCCTGAACCTTGACTTTTCAACTCATTGACTATTGTGGCTAACAAAAACTTGTTAGTCGATTTGGCAAGCGCACCAATCGCACAAGTAATATAGTGATTTGAGAGTAAAAGTATTGTTCCCACGAGGACTAAGTGACTAAGTACCCAAGAAATTTAATTGAATTAGTTGGACGAAATAATTGGATTGAAGATAGCTTTAGCCAATGAATGATAAAATAAAATCAATAACCGTAAGTATTTATGAGTTTTCTTTCAATGACAGTAAATAATGCAAAAACTGATGAAATAGTCTAATTAAAGCCTAGGGTCACTAATCCCTCTCCTCTATCTTAGAAATTACAAAACTCCTCTCATGTACTCGCAACTTATTCAACTCTATAAGTTAATCCTAGGTTATTCTAATAACTTAAAAGAATCCTCCCAAATCTCGATTAAGTTACTCAACTCCTACGCAATTCCTTGTGTAGGCTGAGCCTAATACAACCAACCTAGCTTTGATTAAACGAGATTAACTAATATTCCTATTAGCTAACAAGCGAAAACACTTAGTAAGGTTCACGCACTCGTCCTTCCTATTCAGTGTTCTACTCTCACCTCCCTCTCCCGAGTTCGAAGACAGCAACAAGCATACATATAGATTGATCAAGTCCATATAACGCAACAATTAAATGGATAGAAAGACTTATATTAATTGAAATAAGGTTGCAAATACATGAGAGAATGTAAAATCTATTCAAGAGTCAAGTTCATAGTAACCCTAGATAGAAAATCTAGCTACTCATAGAAAACAAACAGCAGAAAACAGAAAAAGAGATGAAGTTGGCCATGAATCTGAGGTGGAATGATGGATTGAGCTCCCCTAGCCTTGAGAATCAGGTTCCCCTTGCTTTTCTCAGCCAAAACGGCGCCTCCCTTCAGTCTCCAACTCCAGAATACCCTAAAAATTTCATCTGAAGCCTTTTATATCAGTGTAGGATCGCGACTTACCGCTATAGCGGTAAGTCTCCACCGCTATAGCGGTACAGGACAATAAAGAATGCTTCCAGCAATTTTGGTGCAGGGCTCACCGCTATAGCGGTGAGTATCCACCGCTATAGCGGTGGTAGACAGAAAGTGGCCATCTGTTTCTTCCTCTTCAGCTTCGTCCATCTTGCCTTACGTCAGAAAGAATAAAATGATGATTAGTGACGTTCTTGGTCAAAGAATCACATGAAGAAGACTAAACTCTAAAAATTCCTAAACTAAACTAAATCAATCAAAAACAACGGAAAAGATATACAAGCAACCACAAGTAGGCGATAAAATGGATCAAAGATTCAGCACCAAATGGTACTAAATCTAGCACTTAACACTGACCAATCTTAGTCTCCAAATTCTGTATATTGGTCTCTGTTCTCTGCTGGAACTGAAGAGTATTGGCAGTCAGTTGCTTCATTAAATCCTCAAGACTAGGCTCAGGTTTCTTGGGTGCTGGAGGAGGTATATGGCTAGGTTCAGGTTGATTGTATCTTGCATGGGGTGGCTGGTAAGGGGGGTTGGAGGTATTCCCATACTTGAAAGCTGGATGATCACGCCACCCAGGATTGTAGGTGGAGGAATATGGGTCATATCTCTGTTGTTGTGGCTGTATGGGTCTACTAGGGAATATACCAGCACATGACTCAGTTGGGGTCTCTTGCAGCTGAGGGTACTGATCAGTATGGTGGGTATTCAGGGAACAAATACCACAGACTGAAGGAGGAAGGGCTTGTTGTTGTGTTCTCTGATTTAATGCCAATTGCCTCACCATTGAAGCTAACTCTTCCAATTTATTTTCTATCCTTTGTTGCTCCATGGGAGGTGTCCTCACCTCATTGACAGTAACTGTTGGATCACTCAGTCTGGTGCCAAATTGCTGAGCATTTTGGGCCATCTTGGCCAACAATTCATTTGCTGCAGCAGGAGTCTTATCCACCAATGCCCCACCAGCAGCTGCATCAACTATGTATCTGTCCATAGGTAGTAATCATTCATAGAAATATTGGATGAGAAGCTGCTCTGAAATCTGGTGGTTTGGACAGCATGAGCAAAGCTTCTTAAACCTCTCCCAATATTCATGCAGAGACTCACCATTCAACTGTCTAATCCTACTGATATCCTTCCTGATTGCTGCTGTTCTGGAGGCTGGAAATAATTTTTCTAAGAACAACTTCTTCAGCTCATCCCATCTTGTTATCAAGGCAGTGGGTAGATAGTAAAGCCAATCCTTGGCTGCCCTATCCAGAGAGAAAGGAAATGCTATTAATTTGATTTGTTCTTCTCCAACTCCATGTAGTCTCATGGTAGAGCAGACAACATGGAACTCCTTTAAGTGCTTGTACGAATCTTCTCCTGCAAGACCATGAAACTTAGGCAACAAATGGATTAGACCAGATTTTAGTTTAAAATTAGCATCCAACTCAGGATAATTAATGCACAATGGTTGATAATGCACATCAGGTGCAATCAACTCTTTAATTGATTGTTCTTGCCTATTTTGAGGCACTTGTGCATTTTGGTTATCCATCCCAGTTATCCCAGCTGACTCAGAATCTGTAGACTCCAACATAAAATCAAATTTGGAATCTGATTCAACTTCTACACTGTTGACAGCAAACTCAACAATTTCAGCAAGAATTTCAGAAACTATACTAGTCCTAATGCTATTACTTCTCACTAGCCTATGGAAGGTCCTATCAATTTCTGGATCAAAAGGTGGTAAGTCCACGTGACCAAACCTTCTCATATACTAGAAAGGGCACAAATTCACAAGAAAACAACAAAAACAACTAAATCACTACAAAAGACTCTAACCGATGAAAATCACCAAAAATTTAAGTATCTCAGAAAAATCTAATTTTTCATGGAAAAATTCTTGACAAATTGGAGAGACAAACACAAAAAACAGAATTCAAAAATTCAAACTACAAAAATCATACTAAAAATCACAATTAATTAGAAAAATCAAAAAAATATTAAAAAATAGAAAAGGAGGCCTAAACGATGGAATTTGGCAAAATGGCCCCCGAGATGATCCTTTGGATGATCAAGGGATCAAAACTTGCTTAAAATGTCGAAAACTAGTGGTATAGCAAGTTTAAGGTCAATCGGAGGTAGTTAGTTTTTTGCCTATAAATAGTAACCGATAAAAACTCAAAAACTTGTAAACTGTTTCAACAATACTAGATAACTTAAAATTAAACAAAGAAACACTTAAACAACTAATTAGATAACTTGGAAGTGAATTGGCTCCCCGGCAACGGCGCCAAAATTCTGGTTCACGCCACTACGATGCCAAATCGCCTAGAATTGAATTCGTGGCAATTTGCAGTATAGTGATCCCCAGGTCGTATTCACTCAAGGAGCCTCACTTCTTAATACTAATTAATCATTCTAAACACCCAAACACTAATGAAGAGTACATAAACGTGGGGGGGTTTTTGTGGCAGTACTAAAAAAAATAGAACAGCAACCAAATAAATACAGCAGCAGCAGCAGCAAAATTTGCAAGGTATTGACAGTAAAGAGACTATGTAATCAGCCACTAGGATTCATGGGAGTGTAACTATCATTACCTAACTCATTGATTCAGTTTTGTTCTCATTCCCTTGTTTGGTTCTTTATGAAAATGGTTCTAGAATAACATCTAGAATTTAATGCTACTAATTACAGTCAAGAACATCTCTCTACTATAACTAGATGCATTCAGTGGAAAATCTCAACCAAACCAAGTTAAATATATCATCTAACTAGTCATTTCGCCTCCCTCACTTTCCTAATCAGTCAAGCAAGGTTATATCTTATATATATAAGTTAGTTTATGTTACATTCTCAAGCTCTAATCAGAATATGACAGCAACATAAACATAACATCAAAACAGAAACGAAATGAGATGAAAATGGAGAATAAAACACTTAGCTTGCATTCTTAGTTCAAGCTACAACATCCCAGTGGTCTAGTGACTAATTACAATGAAGACTTAACCCTCCATGAGAGCAAAACAGCAAAAATAGAAGAGAAAAACAGAGAAGGAAATAAAGCTGCGAATTTCCTAAGTTACTCCAAATAAAAGTGTCTTCTCCTTTTTAAAAATGATGCCCTCAATGCCTTGGGATATTCTACCCTAAATGCCTCCTTGGTTGCCTCCTTGGTTGCCTCCTTGGTGTTTCTTCTATGATGTGGGCAGCAAAACAGCAAACAGCAGCAGAAAAGACAGCAGACAGCAGTAGAAAAATAGCAAAATAGCAGCAGAAAAACAGCAAACAGTAGCAGAAAAATATGGCAGAAAACATGAAAAAGGGAGGTGCATAATTAATATTTCAATCATACTTTTCTGACCTACAAAAAGTAATATTTTTGTCCAAAAATTCTGACTACATGGTATTGAATAAGAGTTCAAATGGGCCCCATATCTAGCACAACCTAGTCAGCATCTACATTACCTAAAAAGTGCCACATTAGCATCCAAATCAGCATCTTTGTCCATGTCAGCACTTTTCTCTCAAAAATTAAAATTTGTAGGAATTAAATTGAGCATTTTACAATTCAAGTTCTAAAAATATAAAATTGAGACACATTCAATCCATAAATAGTTTATACCCAATAAATTCCAAAACATAATAAGATTAGAGAATTGACAAAATTAAAAAGGCAAAAAAGGACTAAAATAGGGACTAAAATAAATGGAAAAAGCTTGTTATCACAGATGCACATCTTAAGGAAAAGTTTTGGAAAGATTTGGAGGGATTGGTCAGAAGCATACCTTTAGAAGAGAAGATTTTCATCAAGGGGGACCTTAATGGCCACGTTGGGAAATAAGCGAGACAATATGAGAGGGTTCATGGTGGCTTTAGTTTTGGGGAGATTAACAAGGAAACACAGTCTATACTTGATTTCTCAATGGCTTATAATTTCAAGGTTGTCAACACCTGCTTCAACAAGCGAGAGGAGCATTTAATCATATACAAGAGTGGAGCTTCAAGGTCACAGATTGACTTCTTTCTGGTAAGGAATCTAGATAGAAAAATTTGTCAAAATTGTAAAGTTATTCTTGGGGAATCCGTGGTAACTCAACATAGGGTTTTGGTCCTTGACATGATTATTAAGGGTCAGAAATAAAAGCATCGACAGGTGATAAACCCTAGGACCAAGTAGTGGCAGCTAAAGGGGGAGAATCAACAGACTTTTAAGAGAAGACTGTTGGAGGAAGGGTCTTGGGAGTTACGAGAAAATGCTAACATCATGTGGAAAGAGATGGCCAACAGGGTTAGAAAGATAACTAAATCACTTTTAGGAGAATCTAAAGGTTTTGGACAAAGAGATAAGAAATCTTGGTGGTAGAATGAGACCGTTCAAGAAAAGATCAAATTTAAAAGAGATTGCTTTAAAGCTATCAATTTGTGCAATAACTCGAAAAATTGGGAAAGGTATCGGAAGGCTAATAAGGAGGCTAAAAAAGCAGCAAGTGAAGCACGATCTAAAGCGTTTAAAAAGTTTTACAAGGACTTAAGAACAAAAAAAGGGGAACAAAAGATTTACAAGATTACGAAGACTAGAGAGATGAAATCTAGAGATTTGGATCAAGTAAGATGTGTTAAGGATGAAGAAGGAAAAGTTTTGGTTACAGATGGAGATATTAAAAACAGATGGCAAGGTTACTTTCATAAGCTCTTTAATGACGGAGCAGGGTCGACCTGTGATATGGAAGATTTAACAACCTTGGAGAGAGAACAAAATTTGGCATATTATCACAAGATTAAGGTTGATGAGGTCAAGGAAGCTCTTAGAAGAATGGATAATGGTAAAGTCGTTGGTCTTGATGGTATTTTGATAACATGCAATTTTCCATATATTTTAGCCTCTATTCTAGCCCTTTTTGCATCTTGATTTTTTCCAAAACTCTAGTTTTATAATGTTTTGAATTATTTTGGGTGAAAGTTAATTATAGATTTATGTGCTTTAACTCCATAATCTTACTCCAAAATGGTTCATTTATGTGTTTTACACAGTTTAGAGGGATTTGGACTTGAATCGAACAAGAAACAAAGCAATAGAGAGTAAATAAAAAATGCTGGAAAAAATGGCCTGGCGCCAGAAACAGTAAGTCAATAGGATGACGTGGAATACAGAGGAAAAATTAGGTTAAGCCAGTTCCCGGCGTTGGGATCACAGCGCCCGGCGTTGGGATGGCACCGCAGAGAGCCACTATAAATACGATTTTTAGGTCAGAACAGAAGAGGCTTCGCTCCAGGCTTCAAACCCGCGGCTGCTGCAGACAGAGGTGACTTCCAGAGCTTGGTTTGAGGGAAAGGAAGCCTTCCCACTTGGGAATGGCTCTCCTTCTCCCATTTTCTCCCCTTTTCTTCCATTTTCCTTCTTAGTTTCTTAGATTTCTGCTATATTTTCTGTTATCTGTCATGTTCTTCTTCTCTTCCATGTAATTTCTGAGTTTAAGGATTGATGTAGTTCAGTTTTATGAAGCTTTATTGTTGAACATA
The DNA here is from genome assembly GCA_037074585.1 of Biancaea sappan. Taxonomy (NCBI): domain Eukaryota; kingdom Viridiplantae; phylum Streptophyta; class Magnoliopsida; order Fabales; family Fabaceae; genus Biancaea; species Biancaea sappan. The sequence goes on along the minus strand of CM073491.1, from coordinate 57,510,156 downwards.
TTCAGTTTTAATATATTTTCATTTAATGGAGTGGATTTTACCGATTATTCTTCCTCTTGAATGCTTGATTAACCTTCAATGAGTTTGGGATTTTGATGTTTATGCTAGATTTAGCTGGATATTAAGCTTGACCTTGTAATTTTCACCATAAATCAGATTATCTAGATATAGATAGTTTTATTTATGTGGCTTGAATAATTTTCTTGAGCTTCATTACTTAATTGAATGATTGATCTAAGATTTTAGTCAATTATTTTAGTTAAGTTAGATTGTAATTTCAAGGTTTTGGATTCAATCATATTTTAGAAAATTGGGCAACATTGAATGAATTGTAATTTAATTGAATTGTTCTTCAATGATTCAAAGATTAATTTGTCTATGAATTAATCGGATTAGACCAAACGAAATCAATCCCATTTTCTTGTGTAATCGGTCATTTGATGAAATGGAAATTGTAACTTAATTTATTTGAACCAATGAGTATTTTCTTGGCCAAAGTTTTGTTTTATTTATTGTCCTATGAAGCTTGTTATCTATACATGTATGTGATTGCTGTGTATTTGTAACGAGTGGGACAAGAGATAGCATGTCATATGCGATTGAGGGGCATTGATGTGATTAGGACTTGATCGGATTGTATTTGAGTTATAGATTAGTGAAGATCTTCCTAACTATAATTTTAATATAATTCAGTCGTAGAAAATTTTCTGAGAATTTAGATTGAAAATTACATAATAGAATTAGCCAAGAATATTCAAAGGAAAGGATGATGATGTACAATTCCATGGAATTTGTGACCAGTTGCACATCTTTTGTCTGTTTTGTTTTCTGTTTAGTTATTTAAATTTTCATTATTTATATTGCGTTGTTTCAATCATCCCCCCTTTTTTGTGTAATTTCTGCAATTTCCTTCATAAGTCTTAATAGCATTTCACTTAGCCTAATTGAATTTTATTTGATACCTCAATCTCTGTGGGACGATACTCTACTTATCACTTTATTACTTGTTGCGACCCAGTATACTTGCTGGAATATTTTATGTGCTATAAATTATACGGACCATATTTCTATTGAAGTTTGGAAGTGTTTACGAGAGGAGGGTACTATCTGACTAACTAAGCTCTTTAATAAGATTTTAAGGTTCAAAAAAATGCCGGAGGAATAGAGACGAAGCACTTTAGTGCCTATATACAAAAACAAAGGAGACATCCAGAACTGCGCAAACTACCGAACGATTAAGCTTATGAGTCACACTCTAAAATTATAGGAAAGAGTGATTGAACGTAGGTTAAGAATGGAGATGAGTATTTCAGAAAATCAATTTGGATTCATGCTAGGGCGATCTACTATGGAAGCTATTTATCTTCTAAGAGGGTTGATAGAAAGGTATCGGAGTTAACAAAAAGACTTACATATAGCGTTTATTGATTTGAAAAAAGCTTATGATTGAGTACCAAGAGAGGTGCTCTGGAAAGCCTTAGAACAGAAAGGTGTACGGGTTGCATATATTAGAGCTATAAAAGATATGTATGAGGGGGCTACAACTAGTGTGAGAACGTCTGGAGGGGAGACTAGAGACTTCCCTATTAAGATTGGCCTACATCAGGGATCATCATTGAACCCTTATTTGTTTGACTTAGTTTTAGATATTCTGACAAAACATATCCAAGAAGAAATCCCTAAATACATGTTTTTTGCTGATGATGTTGTTCTCATAGCAGAGTCAAGGGAAGAGATTAATTTTAAACTTGAGTTATGGAAAGCTACTTTAGAATCGAAGGGTTTTCGTCTGAGCAGGAGTAAGATAGAGTATATGCATTATAAGTTTAACAAGCGACAAGCTAGAAACGAGTTGGAGGTTAAAATTAGAGATAATATTGTATCACAAGTGTCAAAGTTTAGGTATTTGAGATCTGTTATACAAGATGACGGCGAAATTATTGGAGATGTGACACATATGATACAAGTTAGGTGGTTAAAGTGGAGAATGGCATCAGGAGTTGTTTGTGATCGAAAAGTACCTGATAAGTTCAAAGGAAAGTTTTATCGTACTGCTATAAGACCAGCGATTTTTATATGGGAGTGAATGTTGGTCAATAAAATGACAACAAGAGCATAAAATTGGAGTAGTGGAGATGAGGATGTTGCGTTGGATATGTGGTTATACAAGAAGAGAAATGATCCGTAATGATTATATACGAGGGAGAGTTGGAGTGGCACCTATTGAGGAAAAAATGACTGAAAACTGTTTAAGGTGGTTTGGGCATGTTCAAAGAAGGCCATTGGAAGCGCTAGTAAGGAGAGTTGAGCAGATGGTTTGGAGCCCTGTGAAAAAAGGTCGAGGAAGACCAAGAAGGACACTTAGAGAAGTTATTGAATGAGATCTTCTGGTAAATGAGATACCTGAAGAATTGGTCATTGATAGAGCTCAATGGCGTCGTGCGATCTATGTAGTCAACCCTACCTAGTGGGCTTTGTTGTTGTTGTTGTTGTTGTTGTTGCTATTGTCCTTGTTTATCTTCAGATTGTTCTCTTCTCCATTAGCCTCTTTATCTTTGGGGTCCCTTGGAGTATCTTCTATGCAGACCTCCTCTTCACCTTCCTCCTCATCTCCAAAAACTACAAACAGAGACTCACTGATGTTTGGAGATCACTAGGTGTTTCCCCCGGAAGGTCTACTATTAACAGGTATTGTTTTCCTTCCATCTATTTTGTTGGTTTGCTGTTTTCCTGCTCTTATGTTATGAGGGTTTCTTTTAGCAATCATCCGTCTCCCAAAAACCTCTTCATTTCCTTTTAGATTGTTATCTGTATCTTTCCTAATTCCAGCAAGAATATTAGGATCATTAATAGTGTCCTCTCCCACCATGGTCTGATTGGGTATTGACGTAGCATGAAGGGACATGTTTCTTTGTGATGACCATATTTTCCACAATTAAAGCATATAAGACTGAGTCCTTCATACTCAATTATGTATGTCCTATTTCTAATCTTTAATCTTGGAATCAGTTTTTTTTTTCTAGATTAATTTCAACACTGATTCTAGCAAATCTTCCTCTCTCTATTGAGTTCAATTCTCCACCCATTTGATTTTCTTTTATGGTATGAACATCAACCTTCAAAGTTTGGCCCACTTTGTTCCCTGGCTTCCAAAGGAAATGTTTATCATAGTATTCTATTGGAAAATCTGGGATTCAGATCCAAACAACAATTTTCTTAATAGAATTTTCAAATGGTCTAAATTCGGGTTTCCATCTCTGTACAGTTAAGTAGTGAACAAGTATCATCCATGGTCCGTTGTAAAGAATCCGATCATAGTCAATGAGCTCCACAAACCAGACCAAAAAGAAGTCATTTTGTAAATCAATTAGTTAAAGTTCCCAGATAAGTTCCATAATTTGACCAGCCTATTGTACAAAAATTTGTATCCAATTCTTCTTCCTAGAAGTTTGATAATAATTGCCTTTCTCCAAGGCTTGCACAGATTCTTTCTTTCTTCCACAGTGATATCAATGTGTGGACAGAGAGGGTCCAATTCCTCTGTTTCTTCGTTCAGTAGTTCTTCATCCGATACGTCTTCATCCCACTTCTCTATGTCTTCACACCCTTCTCAGCTTGCTACGAAATAACGATTGAAGCCCCCTCTGACTGCATTAAATTTGTTTTCTCATTTTGCCTCTCATTCTCCCTCATATTTACTGTTGTATCATTTGTATCGTCTATTGATTTAGATTTCTTCATGCTCCGGGTTGAATGATCATCATCATCTGTAAAGGTTTCTTCACAATCTTGTTCCATTAAAGATTCAGTTTATTGGAGAGATTCCAAGACCAAATTTCTTCACAATCTAGTGATCGGTTGTGAATAAAATAACGTGCACATATCTAGTTTTTGTCCCCTAATTAGCTTTATAAATATGATTCAATGATTCAAAAGCGAAGAAATATTGTCTGAATGCTTTTGCTTGCTGAAATCATTTTGGTATGGTGTATCACCAAATCCACTTTGGACTGTAGTGGATTGACCATAACTTTTGTAATGATTTTAAACAGTACTTTGAACAGCTCTACTGGACGCGACGCGTGGAATTGGGACTGTAGCTTTTGGACTTGATGATGCAAAAGTTTGGTTAAAGTTCTCGAGAGAAAGCCCCGTTAAAAATATTCATATTTTAAACAAGCCACAATTAATGCTTAACCTTATTTTTTAACATGACAAATTTGCCTTTGTAACAATAATTGAAAATTGTTAACGAACATTAATCATACTTATTTTTTGTGCAATTATTTTATTCATCATTATTATTAGTAGCATAATTTTTTAATCAAACTCTACAGCTTTAATTTTTATTATTTTAATTTAAAATAAAATTAAAATGAGTAGTATGTTTTTGTTTTATTTTCAAAACATAAAACGAATTTTCAAATATTCAACGATTTTGATTTCTCCATTATAATTATTTTGCATATATGTAAAATAATCAAAATATAAAAATAACATTTAAATTTTAAAAAATTACAATCAGTAAAATAAGAATAAAAAATTAGAGGTAAAATTTTGAAGTTTATTGTTAGAAAGACAAACCTGTCATATTAAAATATAAGGTTAAGTATTAACGATGTGATTATTAAATGATGTACACTTTATATACTTTTCAAAAGCATTAATGCTTCTTAGAAAGTGCCCTTAGCGTCGGACAATAGTTAGTCAACCCCATAAGAATAAATTATAATTACTTTTTAATGTATAATTTCTCAAAAGGTTGGTGCAAATTAAACTGCCTAAACACCAACCCAATGTTGTCAGAACCGGACCGGTCATTAACCCGAACAGGCTTTTGGGTCATCGGATCACTGGTTCAACTGTCGGGTCATCGAGTTAATTGCTGACCCGGATAAATGTATTAAAAAAAATTAAAATTATATATATACCTATATATCTTTACAAATAAATTAAAAAATAAATAAAATAAATATTTTATATGTAAATTTCATAATTTAAAGTCATAAACATCCAAAATAATTTCTAAACATCTATAATAATTTAAACATAAAGTCATAAATATTCATAATAATTCATAAAATCATAAATAAAATCATCCAAATATAATAATTCATACATTTAAAACCTTAAACATCCATAATAATTTATAAAGTCATTAATAATTAAGAAAAATTACTTAATTTTTAAGAAAAAAATTAATTTATCCTCTTTAAATTAAAAATAATAATTTTGATATTTTATTTTATAGTATTTTCAATTTTATTAAATAAAATCCACCACGTGTAGAATTCAAATTAATCTTTTAAAAGTTTAAATGACTTGTTATAAATTTAAAGGACTAATTTGAAACCAATATTTGTTATAAACTACTTTGAAAACGTTTATTGTCTAACGTAATACTTTGGAATATTTTAACCTTAAAGAGTTAACTTCAATTTTAAATAAAATTTATGAAAATGAAAGAGGAATTTAACTAATATTTTTAGAGAAATAAAATGAGAATATTATGTTTCAATTTGTTTGTAGTAGAACGATGTAGATATGAAGAAAAAGAAAGTATTAATTTTTAGAGTAAATAAAACAAACTTTTTTTTTGAGGATTATTAATCAATGTTAGCCATAAAAAAATTTAAAAAAAAATTAAAAAAAAATTCGGGTCAATGGGTCGCCGGGTCACCGGGTTGCCCGGGTTTTGACCGGGTCGACCGGGTTTTGACCGGGTCGACCGGGTTTTGACCGGGTCACATGGAAAACGGTCTAAAGTCCTAACCCGAACCGGGTCATGTCCTGGATCACCGGTTTCCAGATCGACCCGGCCGGGTCGGTTCGGGTCATACAACTATGCACCAACCCATTATTGCAAATAACGATTTTTTGTAATGGAGAAGCCAATACCTGAAGTTTTTATTGGAACGTGAACAAAAATATTTATTTATTGAAAATCGTAATCCCAACTTATATTTATATTATTGTAAGAATAAATTTTAATTATTGAAGTTAGGTACCTATAATTTGTCAAAGCAGCTTGCCTATGGAAGATTTATTCCTCTCGACAATAACAAAAAGCATCTAGAAACAAATGACTAATTATTCAATTTTTTAAACTAATAATCATTAATGTTTCAATTACTTTTTTAATATAACAAATTTACCTTAAGATGGTCCTACTCAAAATCTTAAAATTTAATAATAAATATTAGTTAAACTTATTTTATTATTTATTATTTTATAATAATAATAATAATAATAATAATAATAATAATAATAAATGTTGCATTACTTTTGAGCATCATTATTCTTATTATATAGTGTATTGATTGATTTCTATTTGAAATATCAAATTAAAAAATAAAAATAAAAATCTTACAATAAACTCTAAACAGTAAAATAAATTAAAAGTTATCATTTTAGGATCTTAATAATTGTTATTTTTTGGATAAATTTGTCATATTAAAAAAATGGCAATAATAATATATAATTTAAAAAGTTAAATAATTATTTGCTTTTATAAATTTTTTATTCTTTTTTTGAATTACACTATAAAAAACTTGAATTTCGATAGAGACAAAATTATCAACGAAAGTCAAAAGGTCTATATATATATATGACGGCGAGAAAAGTTGTAAACAATTTACATAATAGACTTCTCATTTGATTTCCAGACAAAGTGATCCATATATTCTATATACATATAGAGAGAGTGGCAAGCAGAAGCAGTCTGAATCAATAACCTTTTGATTTGATGATGTTGAAGAACATGTGATATGAATCCTAAAGTATTCACTGAAAGAAATACTAAAGAATCAGAACGGGGGAGAAATGCTGAAGAAACATAACATGGAGCTACTGGTGCTGAAGTGGTCTCTGGTGTTGATGTGGCCAATAATCCAGGCTGAAGAAGAGGAAGAAAATTACACCATATGGCTACACGATTACTATACTGCAGGAATGGGAGAGGCGACCACCAATACCTGTCATAATTCTGTCATTTCATTTTGTCATTTTTGTCAAATGGGATTTTGCTTTCTGGTTGTTAGGATAAATAAGGAGGGGAGTTCATCTTTATGGGGCAATGAGAGATTTATATGGTCAATGACCTAGAACCACCCTTTGCTTGAAAGAGGGATACGCAGTGTATAATTTTCCCATCTTCAGGGAATATGATACTACTACCTCTATCCAATCCACTCTTTGTCTTTTCATTTTTTTTTTTTATTTACTTCTTTTAACTTTTCTTATTCTCATCAATTGGTGCTTTTATTGAGAGGTTGCAATGGCAACAATTAACTCAACACTTGAGGATCCATTTAAGGAGATGACTGATTCATTGAAAAGAATAGAAACTATGTTGCGGCAGTATTTTAGGCAAAAGTTCGGTCAAGAATGGGAAGAAGTGAAATCAAACAATGTTTCAGAATGTTCAGCTACCGTGGTACCTTATGATGTAGATGATGAAGACACCATTGAAACAACAGATCTCAAACTCACTTTTCTTCAAGAAAACAATTGAGAAGGAAATGGAGCTTCAAGAACTTCAAGTTTTCTGTGAGAGCCCGCCAACTTTAGTTACAGTAGGGAAGATCAAGGAAGAGTTAGAAAATGAGATAGCTCATATTACAGGGAAGGATGCCCTTGAAGAATCGCTTGAAGTAATTAGATGAGCTCAACGTGGAATCCATGACAAACATGTGGGACTGATGAATATGGATGGGTACCACAATTTTCTATTGTCATTCATTGAGAAGGCTGTTGATGAAGGCTTGATCTTCCCTATGGCACATCCCACATTGTAAGAGTTTGGTGCTTAATCTTGATGAGAATATATCTATTTGTTTTGTGAGATATATGATTATCTAGAATCTAGCTCATATCAGCATTGCGTCATCCACCTCGAAAAAAATTATATCAGTATAGTCAATATTTTTCCTTTTGACCCATGGGGAAGTAATAAGAGTGTATGTGATATGTGGTGTTCGTAGAATGGGCCTTCCACGGTAACGACGAATCTTCTATTCTCGATTCTTCAGAGCTTCTTGATGATAGCCACTATTCTGGCCACAGTATGATGAACTGAACTCCCTACCTTATTTAATTTATCCTAACAACCAGAAACCAAAATCCCATTTAACAAAAACGACAAAATGAAATAACATAATTATGACAGCTACTGGTGGTCCCCTCTCCCATTCCTGTAGTATAATAATCGTGTAGCCAAATGGTGTACTTTTCTTCCTCTTCTCCAGTCGTGGATTATTGGCCACGTCAACACCAAAGACCACTTCAGCACCCGTAGCTCCATGTTCTGTTTCTTCAGCGTTTCTCCCCTGTTCTGATTCTTTAGTATTTCTTTCAGTGAACACTTTAAGATTCATATCAATCATACCTCCCTTCCAAACAACCTTGTCCTCAAGGTTGCTTCTGTTCATGCCAATCTTATTTTCTGCTGAAAAGTTATTAGTAGCTGCAGAAGCACTTGCAAAGCTGAACAATGGCAGTTTCAATTTTGCAACCTTATCTGGATCACCAAGCTCTAACCTCTTAACTTTCAAGCTCATGCCTACAATGGGGCAATGAGAGATTTGTATGGTCAATGACCTGGAGCCACCCTTTGCTTGAAAGAGGGATACGCAGTGTATATTTTCCCATCTTTAGGGAATATGATACTACTACCTCCATCCAATCCACTCTCTGTCTTTTCATTTTTCTGATTTACTTCTTTTAACTTTTCTGATTCTCATCAACATGGCCAGCCTGAAGAAGCTTACATGGAAGTTTGCTTTGCTTTTTATGCTTCTCTTCTCCTTCCGACTCTTACTCCTTTCTGCAAGTCGCTGTGGTCCCCAAGGAGTTATGGAAGCTTATATTGAACGATCAAATAAATATATAGGTAAAAGACATTTGCCACCAACTTCCTTTGTAAAACCAAAGTTAAGAGTCCTTTAAAATTTGATATCTTATACTTCGAAATGTTTCTAGTGTTTGAGTGATATTTATTTCTTTTATTAAGAAGTTAAATTATAAAAAAAAAATTAAAACTTTATTACAATTTTATTTTTTTGAATTATAAATTTAATTTATTATAAATCTTAAAAGTTGTTTTTCATATTGAAAAGGACAAGTTTCAGTTTCGGGCAAGAGACTTAAGGATTTAGGGCCTCTCATTGGCCAATAAAACCAAGGAGCCTCCTTGGCCATTGTGGACTGTCAGATGCTTGCTGTGGACGGTAGAGATCTCATGTTGGTGAAATGTTATGGGCCATTGGATCAACTTCATCCAACGGCCCAGATCGTGTAAGGCCAATTAAATGAAACACAATGTTAATACTTTTTTTTTTCTTCAGTCACTCTCCTCCCGGCATGTGTCCTCTCGCCCCGCCTGTGTCTCAACCCGATCGGAAAATACCACCCGACCCATTTCGCCATTTATTTTCTTTTATTTATTTATTTTTTAATTTCAAGAGCTCCACTGTCTTCTTCATTGTCTTCCATGATCAATGGGTCTCCCCGTGGCTTCCAATCTCTCTGCCTCTTCACTGTTTGAGTGGTCGGGGCGCCATGTGTCTTCATCTCTCCCTGTGTCTTCCTGTCTCTCCTCACCGGTCGTCTTCAACGGGGTATACAGAGAGAGAGTCAGGGAGATTAACACTGAGAAATAGAGTCATGGCATATACTTGCAATGAGATGTTTCATCCATAACCAGAGAAAGAGTGAGTCACGGAGCTGTCCAAGCCATTGGATATCTCATCTATGAATAGAGCATTTGCTGTCCGTTGTAATCACACGCTACTTCTGTCATCCAGATGATTTCATTCCCACCAGTGTATTAGCACAAATGAGAAGAACATGCGATCAACGTAACGTCCCCTACGTAACTGTTGCCATGCTTTGTGCTGATCTGTGAAAGCCATATCGTTCCTTTTCTCTATTATCGGTATATAAGTAGGAATAACCGAGTTGGCACATTCTGCATCATAGTTCAGGCAAGCATGAAACAGAAAGCCAGATGTCTACCTAATGAAAACATCAATTCATGTATGTAATAGTACTAGCAATTTTCGGTGGCAAATGAGAAAAGCATCTCCTAATCAAAGTCATTTAGGTCGAAAAATATTCCTCTAAGCCCTCTCCTCTCATTCTGATGCTGAATGAAGAATAAAGATCCAATAAATAAATACGGTCCACGGTCAGTAAATAAATAAACAGTCAGAAAAAGCATGTGCTCTTCTAATTTGATAAACCAAATTATTTATAATGAATCCCTTTTAACCCTTTGAAACACAATTAAACCAGAAGCACCCAAAACCACAAAAAATGAGGCCACCGGAAAAATGATTACCATAAAAACCCAGAACTATAAAAACCCAGAACCAGAAAAATGAAGCCACAAGAATATTGAAGCCAGAGGAACCCACAACCACAAAAATGAAGCCACCAGAAAAATATTACCAAAAAAATCTAGAACTACAAAAACCCAGAACCAGAAAAATGAAGCCACAAGAAGATTGAAGCCAGAGGAACCCATAACCACAAAAATGAAGCCACCAGAAAAATGATTTCCACAAAAACCCAGAACGAGAAAAATGAAGCCACAAGAACCCATAACCACAAGATGTACCCATAAGCCATGTTTAATGAAGCCACCAACCCAACATCCCAAAATAATGAAGGATTCTCCCCAAAAAGAAGAGGGAACAATGAGAGGAAAAAAAAATAAAGCCACATCCCAATACTCTAATTAAAAGAATTAGATGCCAACCTCAATTGTTTGCATGTGAAAAATTGTCATTAAAATGCAATTCTTCCAGCAATTCATAGGGTGATCTATAGGCGCTTACATCAAACAATAACATGTATTAGCATCTCAGCAACATACTTATTTGGCCAAAAAAAAAAAATCTTAAGTTACTTCACAAAATCTAAACCATAAGCATTTAAGTGAAGCTCAGTTCAAGAAGCGGTGCTAGAAGTGTTGAGCAAGATATGCTAGGTTGTGCTTCATTCATCTACAAATAGAAATTGGATAGATAAATGCATAAAAAATAGTGTATGGCTAAATGCATAAAAAATACAATTTACTTACTCTTATTGAGGCTACTCTGTTATTCTTCTTTCCCCTAGGCTCAACACAACTCTTATAGCGTCTATTGTTTGCACCGTCTCTTTGCTTGAATCTCATTGACAATGGTGTGCACTGAGATCGAGGGGGGCGGTGGGAGCATTGACATCGACATTTAGATCTGTATCTGGATTATTTCTAGTCGAATTGAGCTCAACAAGTTGCTTGTGCAAATTATCAATGACGTTAAACATCAATGAGCGACCTTCCGCTGACCTACATACTTCTGTTGATACATTTATAGATCTTCAAGTGAGCTTCCTAAACCATTGTGTAGTCTGCAGCCTAGGATCGTCCTCTATCCCTCTCCTTATAGCATCGTATACTATAAAAGCTCTTGCTTTGTTCGTCCAATGAGAAATAATATATCTATTAGGGACTAGTTTTATGTTATACACATCATAAACCTTGAAGGCATGTAGTTTAACCCACTACGACTGTCGAGTCGCCCAGAATTGAATTTGTGGCAACTTACAATATAGTGATCGTCCCAGGTCGTATTCTCATAAGGAGCTTTGCTTTTAATTGCCTAATTAATTATTCTAACACTAATTTACCCCTAGTTACCTACTAATTAACTACCTAATTAACACCGGGGGTGATTGCTTAATTAAGTGCAATAAATAGAAATTAAAACAGAACACATACAAAACTGAAATAATAACAAAACTGAAACACTAACAGAAACGAAATTACACTAACATAGAAATGAAATTAATCATCGAATCCTTATAGTTACAACTATCATCATTCTTGTCTTCATATTAATTCTAGCATTCTCTATCAATAGGATTTCTAACTAATATTTCCAAGAGACTTCCTAGAACTAGATTTCAAATAAGTTAAACCTAATTAAATGCAATCCGATTAAGTCCAACCTAATCAAGTTAGATAATCATCTAAGCAATTTATTCCTATTCAACTTGCTACACTAACCAATAAAAGCAAGATAACATCTCAGATTAAAGAAATGAAACTAGTAATCACACTCAAAGAGGTTCACCAGCACACTAATGAACATGAAAAAAAAAAAAAGATATGAAATCAGAACATAAATGAAATAGAAGAACAACGAGAAACTCATCTGATTTAGCTCTAAAAACTTAGGTTGCAACTTTAGTTCATCCATGGACTAATTACAACACTTTTTAGCCTTCCATGGAGGCCAAAACAGAGGAGAAAATTTGGGGGAGGGGGTAACCTACGAAATACTACAAAAAGTCGAAGAAGAGGATGTAATACCTGCCAATTTTATATTTATATAATTGATGGTATTACGGTGTTTTAATGTTATTGCGAAAATAACTCTAATTTTAATGCAATATTTAATAGCATTGTTTTTATTTTGTTATTTTCAATCAGCTAATTTCCATGAATTGGAGGAATAATTTCGGGTAATTAATTTATATATTTGATATTATTTGATTGGATTGGGTATTTTATCTTGTGGTGGTATTTTCTATAATGTGTGGAAAATTGTGAAAGATGTATTAATTGGAATTAATATAATTAATTGAGATTTTATTTGAAGTGGGTCAAGTGGGTCGGGTATGGGTCCATGGGTCGACCCATGACCCACCACACTATAAAAGGATTTTCTACCATTTTTTCTTCATTTTCCAACATAGGGATTTTGGGGTTTTGGTGAACACCCATTTTCTCTCTTCTCTTTCCTCATCCAACTTTGTTTCCTACTGATTAAACTTCGGTTTCTGGTTGCTATTCGCATCTCTGGACAATTCTAGGACTAAAGGTAAGATTACATCTTATTAATCTCCTCTAAATTCTTGAATTTGTCCATGCCCTAGGTTTTGAGGAAGTTTTGGGGTTTTTCATAAAAACTTTGTCTCTTTGCCTCCTTTCTTTGATTTGTTCAGTTGGTTTTGTTATAATCTTGTTCATAGTGACAAAACAAACAAGTTTCATGGATTAAAATCCAAAAACATGTTCTTGAGAGATTTCTAAAGAATTTGGGGAAATTCATGAAATTTATTTGTTTTGAGTTTTAAGAGTTCTAAATAGCTTCATGAACATTGTTTTGGCTTGAAAAATCAAAGGAAGAAGACAAGGGAAGCAAATGATGGATTTTTGGAAGATTTTTCTCCCAAATCCATGAAGAACAGCTCAAGAACATGAAGAATCCAGATCCTGGCACCAAGGCACCAGGTGTGGCACCCAGGTGCTAGGGTTCGTGTAGAACATACGTGTTTCAGGCTCCCAGGCTCCAATTGTGGCGCCAGGCGCCGGTGTACTGAGGGTCCCTTGGTTCATTTTCAAATAGCCATAACTCTTTCGTCCGGACTATGTTTTCAACAAACTTTATATCGTTGAAAAGTTCTTTGAGTCTACTTTCCAATGGTTAAGTTTCATTTAGAAATTATGTACCGGTTAAGAGTTATGACTAATTGAGTGACCAAAGGTTAGGGATAGTGGTGAAGATTTTCTCTATTTTCTCTATTATTGATGTTGGTTGGTTCTAGGTGCGGGGAAGTTTCTTTGGCTTCATATCTGGGAACTTTTATGTGGTAATCTTGGGCGGCATCGAGGTGAGAGGATAACCATGCCTTTTTAAGTTTTTATTTAAATTGACCAAGTTAATATAAATCTCATTCATACCATAGTTAGTAATTCTTTAATGAAATTCCCTAGTTAGTGGAAATAACTAGACTAATGGATTTCATTGAATGATTGTGGAAATTAATTGTAGGATTTACTTTGTGGGAGTTATTTTGTGGGATTTAATTTGTGGGATTTATTTTGTGAATTTGGAAGTTTATGTTTATTTATATTTCTAGTTAATTATATTAATTAAAAGTGGAATTATGAGTGGAATAATTACCATTGTTGTGGTGTGGAATGTATGTGGAATTAGAGGATTGGTTATGGTATTGTGTTCTGTGAATGCATTGCATATCATTATCTGCACATTTATATTGCTTTTGAAAAAGAAAAGAAAAGAAAAGAAATGTGGAAAGCAGAGGGTTGATCTTCTACAGGATATGGATATAGTCAAAGGTGTGTGCCTTTGGAATACACTCATTGAGGGTTGGTCTTCAATAGATAGTAGGAAGAGTGGGAAATGCGCATAATGCATAATACATTGCATAATGCATTTTGGAGTGGATGTTTACTTACACTTTTTTATGCATTTGAGAATTGTTTATGAATTATCTTGTGAGACTATAGACTAACATAAGGGTTGTGGATTGTGGTTGTGGGGTAAGGTATGCTATTTATATTATATTTACTGATAAGTGCTGATTGTGTACACTCTGATTATGGTAGTGAGGCTGGTATTTGTACTTGTGCTCTATTTCAGTGCACAGTCATTTACTCACTGAGTTTTTATAAAACTCACACTCTTTATTGTTGTTTTAGATTTAGCAGCTGAGGAGGTTAGGGAAACCGTTAGAGTTTAGCGGTTTAGAGATATACTTCACTTAGTCGATGGATTCTTAAGGAACCAAGTTGTGGACTCTCTGTTATAGAACGCTCTGTAAACTTATAGGCCACCTAGGTCTTACTGGGTTGAGCGGTTGTTAAGTTCTCAAGTTAACACTAATTTGGTACTTTTTATTTAATGATTTTACCTTCAATTTATCTAAACATGTTTACTCTAAAATGATTTTTGTCCTTTTAATCACCTCTTGAACTTTAAAAGCTTTTTGCATATTTCTTATCTTAAATCCCAATTTTTACTATTGATTTGTGCCATTTTTGTGAATCCTATGTAAGGTCAAAAGTTGGGAGTCAATTAAGGAAAGGAAGCCTTAAAGTTGCTGAGTAAAGAAGCCAAAGAAGCTAAGAATGGAAATCCTTGCTAATGTCATGTTTCTGCCACTCACCGCTGTAGCGATAGTTCATCTGCTGCTTCCCTCAGCGATGCGCTTAAGGTTTTCGTAGTTTATGTTTTTCTGCCTTCCACCGCTGCAGCGGTGGAGCCCAAAATCAGCACAATTGAATCTGCATTATCCCACTGCAGCGGTGAATTCGTATTGCTGCAGCGGCAGAACCAAAAAGTCAGCTTTTCAGAAAGGCTTTAAATAGCTTCCTAGGTTATTTTCAAAGGGGATTCTGATCCGAGGGAGACGGGGAAGCACCGTTTTGGCTGAGGAGAGCAAGGAGAACCTGATTTTCGAGGCTTGGGGAGCTTAATCCATCATCTTACCTCAGATTCATGGCCATCTTTATCCCTTTTTCTGCTTTCTGCTGTTTATTTTCTATGAGTAGCTAGATTTTCTATCTAGGGTTACTATGAACTTGATTCCTGAATAAATTTTACATTCTCTCATGTATTTACAACCTTATTTCAATTATATAAGTCTTTCTATCCATTTTATTGTTGCGTTATATGGACTTGATCATTCTATATGTATGCTTATTGCTGTCTTCGAACTCGGGAGAGGGAGGTGAGAGTAGAACACTGAATAAGAAGGAGAGTGCGTGAACCTTACTAAGTATTTTTGCTTGTTAGCTAATAGGAATGTTAGTTGATCTCGTTTAATCAAAGCTAGGTTGGTTGTATTAGGCTTAACCCATACAAGGAATTGCGTAGGAGTTGAGTAACTTAATTGAGATTCGGGAGGATTCTTTTAAGTTATTAGAATAACCTAGGATTAACTTATATGGTTGAATAAGTTGCGAGTGCATGAGAGGGGTTTTGTAATTTCTAGGACGGAGGAGAGGGATTAGTGACCCTAGGCTTTAATTAGACCAATTTCATCAGTTTTTGCATTGTTTACTATTATTAAAAGAAAACTCATAAATATTTACTGTCATTGATTTTATTTTATTATTCATTGGCCAGAGCTATCTTCAATCCAATTGTTTCGTCTAACTAATTCAATTAAATTTCTTGGGTACTTAGTCGCTTAGTCCTCGTGGGAACGATACTTTTACTCTCAAATCACTATATTACTTGTGCAACTGGTGCGCTTGCCAAATCATCTAACAGCGGTTTATTTATTGTAAATGTATTTTACTCTATAAATTTACATTTTGCATAGTTGTAGATTATTAGGATTGCGTTGAAATATTCGAGTTACCACTGAGGTATCCCTTGGTTGTATATTAAATAATATGTCAAATTTCCCAGGCATTATAGTGGAAGTCTTCATCACTTGCAAATAGAGGTTTGAAGGTGTCTTTAACCAGCAGTAAGAGAAAGGGACGAATTTGCATCTTGTTTGACTCTATTATGCCGTCCCTTTCCTTTTTACTTTATGCTATAACTACTATTAACTTTCTACTGGTTTTGATGCTGCCTTGCTACTGTTTCTATTGCTTTTGCTATTAAAGCAGAAGCTACTGTTTGCTATGCTGGAAAGTGTAGAAAAATGGGCCCCACTAGACCAGTCAACTTTAGTCAACTCCAGTCAGCTGTCATGTCATCAAAGGTCGTCACCTCAGCATCCAGATGGCGCCAAGTCAGCAAAATTACTTTCCAATTATTTATTTAAAAAATACACATCTGAATTAATTGGGATAAAATATGAAATTAAAACATATTAATTCTAAAATTAATTTATACCTAATAAATCCAAAATATATTAAAATTGAAGAGTTTACAATATTAAAATGGCAAGGAGACTAAGATTATGGACTAAATTGCATATAAAAATGCCCAATATCAAATCCCCCACACTTAGCCTTTTGTACTCCTAGGCAAAATCAAATTCAGAACACCAAAAGACACCAAAGGGAAATTGTGCAAACATGTAAGCATGAAATAATTTAAATTTGAAAAGATTTAGCACTTGAAGAAAATGAATCTTAAATTTCTAAAATTTCATGCATCATGACAATTTCATTTGACAAGAATGAATTCAAGTAATTAGCCTCCTTACAAGGGATGTGTATACACTCTATTCTCTCAAGTGTTTAAGGGTAATTCACTCAAAATTCAACTTATCATAAAATTCACTACCATAAGCTTGTCAAGTATCTAAAATCTCTACTACTCATGTCCATATCCATGGGCAAACCTATTTCCTAATTCTAAGTTTCCCAACTTCCATGCCTAAACTTTGATCACTACCCAATTCTCCTTACAACTTCTCTTATTCAGTCCTCTGGTCAGAAACCCTTTGTTTCAAAACTTTTTGGATGAAACACCCATCTTTTAGTTCTCTAACCTAACAAATTTGGTCAGCCCCTCATGATTTATCAACCACGGTCCATACCTGTCAAAAAGCCTTAAAGAATTGGAATAAGGAAACTTTTGGAAATATATTCAGTAAAATTAACAGAACAAAAAAAAGACTTCTTGGAATACAAAAATCACTAGACTATGGAGTTAACAATCAACTCCTAACTCTCAAGAAAAACCTTCAAAGTGAGCTAAATTAGCTTCTTGACTATGAGGAAAGCTAAAGGATGATGAAATCTAGATTAAACTAGGTTGCATTAGGAGATAGAAATAACTCATTCTTCTATATCACTACCCTAAATAAAAGAAGGAAGAATAAAATCACTCAAATCCTAGATTACTGACCCTATTCTCATCAAGAATCTAATCATCTCCCACTTCAAAAGTATCTACACAGCAGACCAAAATGACATTACTAAAAAATTTTCCCTTCTTTGACACTTATAACACCACTCATCTCACTACTATTCCTATTGAAGAAGAAATCAATCAAGCAAAATATCAATCCCTTAAAAACCCCTGGAGAAGATGGCTTACATGACATCTTTTATCAAAAAAATTGGGATTCCATAAAGCACAAATAGGTTCATGAAATTCAAGAAATCTTTAGACTTTGTTCAATTCTTGCCTCTTGGGGGAACACCCTCTTTTGTATCATCCCAAAATTAGAGAACGCCCACCAAGTTCACCACTTTCGACCAATTGGGCTTTGCAATACTCACTATAAAATCCTTGCAAAGCTCTTAGTAAATAGACTAAACCCATCCTGTCTTCCATCATCTCTCCCTTTCAAGGTGCCTTTACTCCCTAAAGACAATGTTCTGACCTATTTTTGATAGCCCAGGAAACAATTCATTCAATGAATTCCTCTAAATCTAAAGATGGCTGGCTTATCTTCAAAATAAATATTACTAAGGCCTTTGACACAATATCCTGGTACTTCATTGAATAAATCCTAAATCTCTGCAACCTTCCCTAAAATTTTAATACTCTTATCCTATCATGCTTAAAAAAAGTTTCTTACACCCCTATTATTAATGGTAGGAAATGTGAGACCTTCACCCCTCAAAGAGGAATTAAACAAGGAGATCCAATCTCTCCATATATCTTCATTCTTGCTATGTAACACCTAAACAAACTCATCAATGACCAAATCCAAGAAAAAACATGGAAACCATTTACTTTCAAAAAATAAGAACATAGCTATTTCCCATTTGCTCTTTGCAAATGATATCATACTTTTCTGCAAAGCAAACAATGACAACATTCATACCATCCATACAGTCCATTCCTCATTTAGCTCTGTCAATGGACTTCAAATAAACCAACAGAAATCCAAAGTTTGGTTTTCTAAACAAGTAGAAAGCCAAAATATTGATCTTTTTCATAGATTATTTAAGGTGAATAGAACACATAACCTTGGAATGTATTTAGGCTTTCCTCTCAAACCTAACTACAAAAAGAACGACTTTAACTTCATAATAGACAAACTAAATAAGAAACTTCAGGGTTGGAAAAGTATTCTCCTCTCTAAGGCAGGGAAAACCCAACTAATAAACTCAACTCTGTCTAATGTATTCAATCATGTAATGAATGCCTTTTTGCTCCCTAAAAGCATTAGAAACAAAATTGATGCTACTACCAGAAACTTCTTTTGAGGTCACACCTCTACCACTAAAAGGCTTCATACCATTAAATGGGATAAAATAGCTCAACCTAAGGATATGGGGGCCTAGGAATCAGAACAGCAACCTATCAAAATAAAATTCAAGTTCTTAAAAGGATCTGGCACTTTCAACTCGCCCTAGTAGCCTATGGTGTAAGGTTTTCTCCCACAAATACGAGAAAGGAATTTCGAATAGAAAAAGCATGAAATCTTATTCACTTAGAAGTCTACAGAAATTTCTTCCCCCTTATAACCTTTGCACCAGAATCAATATTGGTGATGGAATGAACACGAAACTCTAGGAAGACGTTTGATTAAAACAAAATCTTAGATCGCAATTTATAGGTCCCCTTCTAAAAAATAGACCATGAAAAAATAGTTAGCAATATTCTCCAAATATCTACACACTCATACTCCTAGAGTTTCCAAAGTCTTCCTCCCCTCCCCGAAAGAACCATCCTTGAAATTAAATCCCTCCCAGTCCAAAACTAGAATACATCAGCCAAAGACATAATTACTTGGAAACTTTCTAAGGATGGCTAATTTAATTCTAAATCAGCTTACAATTTTATCATCAAAGATCGGTTTCCCCCTCAAAGACACCTTCCCCAAAACAACGATATCTTCAAACATATTTACAAATTGAAAGCTCATCCCCAAGAAATATTCTATCTCTAGTTAAGAACTCACCAAGGACTCATGGTCAACACAACCTTAATCAGAATAAACCCCACACATAATAATTCATGCCATTTATGTAACTTCGAACTTGAAACGCACCTTCATGTACTCAGAGACTATAGGATAATAAAACCAATATGGAACTCCTTATACCCCCTGCCCCAAAATTTCTTCCAACTTAAGTATAAGAGTTGGCTAATACAAATATCAAAACTACCACAACCAAATTCTTTGACATTCCATGGAATACCCTCTTCTCCTACTGTCTAAGAGGAATTTGGATAGCAAGAAACCACCATATATTCAAGAACATCCCCTTCAATCTAACCTCAACAAGGAATAAAATTTTCTCCCACTGTGTTGAATTCTAGACTTCTTCTAATTTTACTTCTAAGAAACAAAACTAAATTGCTACACCTTTAATGGCATAGGTTAGACCACCAACAAACTAGTGCAAGCTCAAAGTGGACGGCTCTACAAAAAATGAAGAAATTGCTATTGGCAGTATCATCAGAAATGATAAATCTGAATAGATCATTGACTCTGCAAATTTCATTCGCATTGGAACCCCTCTGACTGCAGAAGGATGGGCCCTCCAAATTGGCCTTCACATAGCCTCAACCATAGGGATTGAAAACTTAGAAATTGAAATAGACTGCCAGGAACTCCTTTCTTTGATCAATGAAAATATTCTAATATGTCAACCCATGTTTAATTTGATTATGAATTGCAGATCCCTTATTTCGAAGGTCAGTAATATCAAGATCACCAAGATTAATAGAAGCCAAAATATCTGTGCTGACAAATAGGAAAACTACATGAGAACCCATGGAAGACACTCTGAAACCTTTTTGTCTCCTCCTCCTTTTGTTTCCAACACTACATGGAGGACCTAAGCACTAGCTAGTTTTATTCTACATCTTTTGATTGTGTTATTGTTATTTTGAACTTTATCTTGTTGTTGTACTGTATTGAACCTTACTTTTAATATATTCCCCTTTTCACCCAAAAAAAAGGAAGAAAGAAACATCATCTTTAACTATACATCACACATAACTCTTTTAGGAGTCTTACGTGACTACAAAATGACTCTAGATATCCACTTAAACAAGAAAGATTATAAACACCAACCCCCAAAACAAAAAGGGTCTTGCATCAAGGTTTTGTTAATATCCTCACACAAAACTCTTCATCAGTTACCTGCTCTAAAAATGTTAAACAAGAAGGGGTGAATCACACACTCAGTGAGCAGATAGTTATACTTGAAATAAACTAGCACTACATCCTTTCCAACATGCACATATGAATGACAAGATAGATTACACTTAAATGCATTAACAGCAAATTCCTTTGGTCAAAAAATTGCTCATAAGTCATCCCATGTGGTAAGGGACCTCTTTGTAAGAAAACACACTTTTCCAATTCTTTACTAGAGTTGTCTTCTAACCAACCTACTTTCTTATGTCTATATAGTCAAAATCATTATTTCAGATTTGGAAAATGAGTTGTGAGACAAAAGTATAAGCCAAATCAACTTTGTTGATGAATATTATTAATCTTGAGAGCACATATCTACTTTTGGTCCACTTAGCTTTATAAATATGATTCAAAAGTCAAGAAATATTGTTTGAAATGCATTTACTTGCTGAAATCGTTTTGGCATCATGGTGTATCACCAAATCCACAAAAATAGTTTGCCTCTTTCGCATAGAGATAAATTGGGAGTCATTGGATCTTAATGATTCAACAGCTCTCATTCATCAAGTATTTTTTTAAATAAAAAATTTACTAGTACCAACTAATTTAATAATAATTGTAAGCACAATAATAAATATAAAATTATAAATATAAATTTTATTTATTTTTTTTAAAATATTAAAAAAATAGAATAATTGGGAGCAGGGCGCAAAACATTTCCGCAATCCATTATGGACCATAGTGGATTGACCATAACTTTTGTAATGATTTTAAACATTTCCTTGAACAGTTCTATTAGACAATTGTGGAATTGGGACAGGAGTTTTTGGACTTGACCTATGATATAAAAGTTTGGTTAAGTTCTCTTAAGAGAAAGCCCCATTAAAAATATTCATATTTTAAACAATCCACCATTAATGCTTAACAAGCCTTTTTTTAACATGACAAATTTGCCTTTGTAACAATAATTGAAAAATTGATAATGAAGATTAATTATACTTGTTTTGTGTACATTTATTTTAATATTCATTATTATTATTATTATTAGTATAAATTTTATTCAAACTCTACAGTTTTATTTTTATCATTTTAATTTAAAATAAAATTAATATGAGCATTATTTTTTTATTTTCAAAATTTAAAACGAATTTTCAAATATTCAATGATTTTGATTTCTCCCTTATAATTATTTTATATATAAGTAAAATAATCAAAATTTAAAAATAAAATTTAAATTTTAAAAATTACAATCAGTAAAATCAGAACATAAAAAAAATTAGAGGTAAAATTTTAAGGTTTATTGTTAGAAAAACAAACTTGTCATATTAAAATATATAAGGTTAAGTATTAACGATGTGTTTATTAAATGATGTACACTTTATATACTTTTCAAAAGCACTAACGCTTCTTAGCAAGTGCCTTTAGGATCGTACACTAGTTAGTCAAACCCATAAGAATAAATTATAATTAGTTAATGTATAATTTCTCAAAAGTTTGTTGCAAATTAAACTGCCTACAGATCATCCCATTACTGTCAATAAACAATTTTTGTGATGGAGAAGCCAATAATACCAGATGTTTTTTTGGAAGTTCCGCAAAAATATTTATTGAAAGTCGTAATCCAAATTTATATTTATATCGTTGTAAGAATAAATTTTAACTACTGAAGTTACGTACCCATAATTTGTCAAAGCAGTTTGCTTATGGAAGATGTATTGCTCTGAAAAATAATAAAAAGCATCTAGAAACAAATGATTATTCAATTTTTTTAAATTATAATCATTCATGTTTCATTTATTTTTTTAATATACAAAATTTATCTTAAGATGGTCATAGTTAAAATCTTAAAATTTAATGATAAATATTAGTTAAACTTATTTTATTATTTATTTATTTATATAATAATAATAATAATAATAATAATAATAATAATAATAATAATAATAGTAATAAAATGTTGCATTACTTTTGAGCATCATTATCCTTATTATATAGTGTATTGATTAATTTCTACTTATCAAATTAAATAAAAATAAAAATCATACAATAAACTCTAAACAGTAAAAAAGTAGAAGTTATGATTTTAGGATCTTATAAAGATTATTATTTTGAGGATCAATTTATCATATTAAAAAACAAACGCGACAATAATGATATCTGATTGAAAAAATTAAATAATTATTTTCTTTTATATAATTTTATCATTTTTGAGAATTAGCAAACCCCCTTATAAAAATATTGGTAAAAATATACTTGAGATTCCTATATTTTCACCAACAATATTTAATAAAAACATTTTTATAATTTAAATTTTATATTTATTACAATTTTATAAAAATATATTCCAAGTCGTTAGATCTGATTATTGTGGATTTTAATTAAATAGTCTAAGATTAATCACGCAATTTTTAAAAAACCCAAAAAAAAGGCACTCCAAATATCAATAAGAGTCAATGATAATTAATCTATAATTTAATTTATAAAAAAAATTTTACTGAATATTGTAATAAAAATACAATATTCAGTTTAGATCTCTAATTATTACCGACTCTCATCGAGCAGTTTAAAAATTAGTTGTGTAATTGAAAAAAAAAAAGCAAAAAAACGCTCCATATATCGACGTTGAGGGGTGAGGCTCCAACACACCCCTGCATATACGCTCTCCGATTCCAAAATCAAGTCATACTCATACCCATCCATATTTCATAGCGTGTGTGGTACAAACACAATCTGAATTAATACGTTTTTGATTTGATGATGTTGAAGAACATGGCCAACCTGAAGAAGCTTACATGGATGCTTACTTTGCTTTTTGTGCTTCTCTTCTCCTTCCAACTCTCACTCCTTTCTGCAAGTCGCTGTGGTGGTCCTCCTGGCGGTCCTCGTGGTCGTCACCTTGGTGCTCCTCTTCATGACGGAGCACATGGTAAGAAATATTTGCCACCAACTTCCTTTGTAAAACGAAAGTTAGAGTCCTTCAAATTTTAAAATCTTGTGTTTCCAAATGTTTGTAGTGTTTGTTTTTTGGGGTTATATTTGGGAACTATGAATTATTTGCCTCACCCACAATTACCATTACATGATTATAAGGCATAGTTCACTGCTCTTTTTTTTTTTTGAAAAAGTAAATTATACTATTTTTTGTTTCTGTTTTACGATATGCCTGTTGAAAATATAATACAATATTCCCTAAAGTTTAAATATAACCAAATTATTTTGAGTGATATTGATTTCTTTTATTAAGAAGTTAAATAATTACAAAATATATTTTTAAAACTTTATTTCTATTTTATTTTTTTAAAAAATATAAATTTAATTTATTATAAATCTTAAAAATTGTTTTTCATCCCATTGATCATTTAATACTTGTTGTTGTCTATATAAAAGAAAGACATGTTTTGATTTCGGGGAGGAGACTTAAATGTATATTTCCAAAACAGATGTATAATTTAGACATTTCTCAAAGAAAAGTATATTTTACATTTTTTTTAATTTATTTTTGTTGCTTCTAGTTTTCTTTTTCTTTTTTTATAATTATATATGATACATCGATGTATTTTTTTTTTTTTGATGAAAAGGAAGAAATTATATTAATGTATTAGAAGTAGTACATTTAAAAGGGTCCAGAAAATAGTTTGAAGTAAAAGTTACAGAATGCCAAAATGCATAGGCCAAAGCTAAAACAGAAGAAGCTAGAATGAAATCAAGGTTGATTGAGATCTACAAGGTATACATCTTGGACAGAGCAAGGAGGCAAAAGGAATGTCCTTAGTGGCCATCTTTTAACTCTTGCTTCTCTTGCCATTTTGTCAGCACAATTGTTTTGTGTTCTCCCAATTTTTTTTAGCTTACAATTATCAAACTTGGATATAAGGTACCTGCAATCATCAATAATGGTTAACAAGAGGTGAAAATTAAGATTTGAACCATTCATGAGGTCGAAGAGATCTTTGCAGTCGGTTTCAATTTCAATATCTTTGATGCTTAGGTCCAAGGCGATATTAATACTAATGTAGAGGCCCCAAGCTTATGCTAGTAAGCATGTACCATTGCCAATGAATTTCCCATAGTTATCCAAGTTCCAAAATGGGATCTCAGAACTCCTCCAGCAGAAATAGCATTATCCTTTGCTGAACCATCTATATTGAGCTTACAACAACCATGAGCAGGTTTTTTCCAAGCCAATAAAACATTTGGGGAAAGAGAGATATCATGAGAGGAAGGGAGAGCAGAAAGTGACTTTTTGGGAGGAATATTATACCAAAATTCTGCTGCTTTGAAAAGAATTAAATTCTTAACAATTGTTGGGTGAATGTTGCACTTCTTGAAGACATAATCGTTTCTTGAGATCCAAATAGATCTAAGAGCAAAGGAGAAGATTGTTTGCCATGGGATACCATAGGAGCTTATATTTGAGTTTTGAAGATTTTCCTTTAACTAGGTTTTGATTTGTTTTTCAAAAAAGGAAGAGGGTTTGAAGGATAGTCCAAATTTGTTTCACTAGGGAGCAATCCCTTAAAATGTGAATGAGTTTCAAGACTGTCTTTGCAAAGTGGACAGAGGGGGTCGGGGGAGCATTTGCATTTGTGAAGTTTCAAGTTTACAGAAGCCATTGTCTGAAAGCTTGCCAACATAGAAGGATTTCACGAGGATGACACACAGTCTTCCAAATCCATAGGTAGTTTCTATTTAAAAGGGAAGTTTGTAAGGTTTCTTGAGTTTTAGAGAGATTACAAATATAGAAATAAGTTGATTTTGTTGTGAAGTTTCCATTTTTTGTTAAACCCCAAATTCGTTTATCTGGACTGGAATGAGTAGTGTGGCTAATTGGAGTTTCCTTTTATTTGAGAAATCAAGCTTGGGGGTAATTGAAGGGTGAGATTGTTAAGGTTCCAAACACAGCCAATGTTTTTCCTTAAAAGAAATGAACTGACATTTTTCCCCTCTTCAAAGGGTTGGAGAGGGCCATAAATTTGACTTCTTATACTTTTACCTAATCAGTTGTCATACCAAAAGTTAGTATTGTTTCCATCTCTTATCACTTTTTTAGATCAAGAGGAAAAGAGATGTGTTGTTTTGTTAATGATCTTGTAGATGAAAGAGGATTTGGAACTTTTCTTTTCAAAGTTAGGACCATATTTATTGAGGAAAGTATCGGATAAGATATTTTGGGGGGAGTTATATATCCTCAACATGGTGCTAAGGAAAATCACCTTATTTTGGTGTTGAGTTTTTCTAATCCCCAAACGTCCTAGAATTTTAGGTTTGCCAATTTCATCCCAATTTAAAGTGTGTATTTTTCTAGTGTTGGAATCATGACCCCAGAAAAAATTTCTTATAGATTTATCAATTGATTTTGCTATTTCTCCCGAGAGGATACGCTTTAGGTAGTAGTTAGATAGGCTAGTCACAGTGGAATTGATTAGCTCAATTCTTCCAGCTTTGGAGAGAGCATTAGTTTTCCACCCTTGAAGTTTTGAGTTAATTTTGTCAAGGATAAAATTAAAATCCCTTCGTTTGTAGCTTAGTTTGAGAGGGTTCCCTAGGTATAGGCCAAGGTCATTATAGGATTTCATATTTAAAACATTCTGGACAAGGTTAATAGATTCAGTGGGAGCAGTTTTGGAGAACCAAGCTTTGCATTTCTCTAAATTAATGGTAAGCCCACTAATGTTAGAGAAATGAGTTAAGCTTTCATGAATTTCTTTAATACTTCCAAGAGTGGCTTTACTAAAATGTAGAATATCATCAGTAAAAAGAAGGTGGGAGATGGGGGGCTATTTTCTTTTAATTTAAAAGGAATCCACTTTGCTAGTCAATTTTCTCATTAATGATGATGGTCATATATTCCATGGCTAGAATGAAAATGTATAGTGAAATGGGGGTCACCTTGCCTAATTCCTCTAACTGGAGTGAAAGAAAGGGATTTTTTTTCCCATTAATTAAAGGGGAGTAGTTGACAATTTTTAGGCATGAAGTGAGGATTTCAGAGAAAGTTGGAGGAAGGTTGAATAGTGAAAGAATTTTTGCAATGAAATTCCATACAATAGAATCACGCACCCATTTTTAGTTTTAGATTTGTTCATTGAATGCATTGTTTCTTGGGCAATTAGAAAAAGATCTGAGGATGTCTTCTAGGTGTGAAAGTCCCTTGGAAAGAGGAGATAAGGGTGTGAAGATAGGGCTTAAGTCTATTAGCAAGAATCTTGGCTAAAATTTTGTAGTATGTGTTACAAAGGCCAAGAGGTCTAAAGTGTGAGGGCTTATGAGCATTGTTGATTTTGGGGATTAGACACAATAAGGTTTTACCCCATGGGGCAGGAATGGATCTAGAGATGAAAATTTCTTGAATTGATGGTATGATCTTGTGCTTAACAATTTCCCAATTTTTTTGATAAAAGATTGCATGTAGACCATTCTCTTTAAGAGGGTTAAGGCTAAATAGATTATGCTTTATTTCTTCATCATTGGGAATGGAGATCAACTTGTCATGAAGGAGGTTACTAAGAGATGGGAAATTTAAAGAAGAGGGTGAAAGGATCTCCAAATCAGTTTGGATTGGGTGAGTCAAGTAAGTTTGGTGAAGATGGTTAAGAATTTCCATTTCAATTTCAAGTGGGTTAGAAGTCCAAGATTGGTCAATTTTTTGAATAGAAGTAATTCTATTACTCCTTCTTCTATTAATGGTATTGATTTGCAAAAATCTGGTATTTTTGTCACCCAAAGTTAACCATTGTATTCTTGATTTTATTAACCAAAGACTTTATTCATTCTCAAGTAAATTTTTTAATTGATCTTGAAGTTGTTTTTCAAGGTTTAGAAGTTGGACATCATTCCTATAATCAAGACAATGTTGGATTCCCTTTAGCCTAGATTTAGTTCTAGCAATTTCCTTTAAAATGTTTCCATATACTTGAGAGTTCCATATTGAAAGCTCATTTCGGAAGGAAGAGATGGTTAGTGGGAGATTAGAGAGGGAGTTGTTCTAAATGTTACAAGTTAGAGAGAAAAAGGTTGGGTGTTTCATCCAAAAAATTTCAAATCTAAAAGGCTTAATTCTACAGTTCACATTTGGTTTAGTTTTTAAGAGAATTGGTGAGTGGTCATATGTGATACGGGGAGGTGGAGGATTTTAGTTTCAGGGAAGAGTTGGATCCAATCTACTCTAGCATGAGCTCTATCTATCCTAGTTCAGATGGTGTTCCTAGGTTGTCTGCTGTTAGTCCATGTATATTTTGGGCCAACGAAGCCTAAATCATTGAGATTTACAGAATTGAGAAAATCATTAAAAATTTTCATTTTTGTCCTGCTAGGTGGATTACCACCAAATTTTTCCTTAGGGTGAGCAATTTCATTAAAATCTCCCATGATGGGCCAAGGTATTTTAATTAACATTGAAATGAAAGATAATCTTTCCCAAATGTGTTTTCTAATCTCAAAAATCGGGCTAGCATAAAGGGAAATTAAAAGAAAGGTAAAAGAGTTTAACTGGATTTTAAGATACACTTTGTGAAAAGTTGATGTTATAGGCTCAACAATAATGTTTGCCAGATTCCCGAGAATCCATATCCCCTCTAGAGAAGCCCAAAGCGTCAACCTTGAAGTATCTCTCAAAGCCCAAGGTACTAATAATGAAAGTTGCTCTGTCACCACTTAGGCGAGTTTCAGTAAGAATAAATATATCAGGAAAATAGTTGTTCCTCATTTCTCTAAAGGCTCTTCTAAAGTTTGCATTACGAGCACCTCTAGTATTCCAACAGAGAATGTTCATGGGATTAAAATTAAGTAGGGATTGGCACTAAAGGTAGGAAATGGCTTAAAGAAGGAGAAAGGGTGAAAGATTTCCTTGAAATCAATATTTGCACTCTGGATGTTAAGAATGCATTTTATTGCGGGTGGGGAGTAAGAGATACCACTAGGATTTGATCTCCTCTTAATTATGAGGTTGTCCTCAGGGCTAGGGTCTGCACATGAGCCAGAAAGGGTGGTGTTTGGTATTTTATTAGAAAGATGCAAAGGGTGTGATTCAGAAGGTTTTGGTTGCTTGCTGGATGAGGGGAAGGAGAAGGGACTTCTGGATTGCAAGGTTGTTTGTGGATTGTCATAGAGGTTGGCTTTGGTATTGTTTCAAGAGGGTTCCGTTCATTAGATGAATCCATGCACAGAACCACAAAGAGTTGATGACCAATCCCCTCATTAAGATTATCCAAATCATGGTTGCTTTCAAGCTGTGAGTTGTTAAGAGGAGGATTGTCCTGTTTTGTGGAAGGGGAATTAAGACTGTGATGCTATATATTAGGGGGATTCGGATCGGGATAAGAAGGCAAGTCAGAGGGTAATCATGAGGGAGGGTTGGTGATGGATGGACTGGGCTTGGAGGGGGAGCAAGAGGGTGGTCCAGGGCGGATTTGGGTTCTCTGCCTTGTTTTATCCTGCCTGGACTTTTGGCAACAGTTTTTTCTGTTGCTAAAAGTTTCAGTAACAGAATTTTTTGTTGCTGAAACTTTTAGCAACAGAAAAAACTGTTGCTAAAAGTAATATTGCACTCTGCATTACTTTTAGTAATGCAGAGAACCCACATCCGTCCAGGGCGGCTTGGTTCTCTATTTTTTGGTACAGAGTTAAAAGATTTGGTGATGTGAGAGGGTGCGTTGGAGTAAATTAGGTTTGAGGCAGTTGATAAAGAAGAAGAGGCAGAGGAGTTATTAATAATTTGAGGGATTAGACCTTCATTAATTTTTTCTAGGCAATCATTTGTAGATTTTGGGCTCAAGGTGTGTTTAGAGAAAGAAGGAATTAAAGGCAAAGAAGATAGTGATGATGGATTAATTATGTTTTTGCCTTTCTTATTTGAAGTCAGGAGGTTGGGAGTTAAGGGATTATAACACGCGTATTTGAAGCTTTAATGTTAGATTTCAAAAGTTTCGTTTGATCTGAACTAGGATTATGATTTTTTGTTACAGTAGCTTCCTTTATTTTTGATTTTTCAAATTTCCTACAATTTGATCTGTTTATTTTCCATAATGGATCTAAATTATTACATTGAACAGTAGAAAAATTTGCAGCAAAGGAGACTAACCCAGCAAAAATATGGGAATTTTCAAATAAAATTTGATACTGGCTTTGGTTTACCTGAATGTGTTGTGGGAGCCGGGATTTCAAGTCCACTTCAATACAGATTTTTACCATGAAAGCTTGATTTTATTGCTAAACTGGATGTGTCTTGTCGTCCTCCAGGTGATAACGGTTGCAATTATTCTGAAATCAATAACTGACTTGACAAGTTGATGTTGTGGCAAAAAGTTGCATTGTATGTCAAGGAGCAGAAACCCAGAAATGGGAGAGAAAGAAAGAGTACTTAGTTCTTGGTTTGTGTAGAAATGTGGTTTACAATGGATTTTTCTAAGCTTTTGTTCATTTCCGAATTTACGGTTTGTAGCGAATGTGTCTTATTTTGTTTTTCCCCTTTCTAAACACTTCGTAATTTACGACGATTTGTCAAATTCTATGTTTGTCAATGCTTTGACCATTCTCAAACCGAAATTATTTAGGAGCATTGTCTAATCTTTTATAGTATAAGAAAGAGTAAAGCATTGATGGTTTAGTAACTCATATTTGTTGATCAAGTAATATAGGAAATTCATGTCTTAAATTGACTATTCCATTCACGAAATAGAAACACGACAGACATATAATAGACAATGGATAAAAATAATTGAGTGGAGAACAAGTTGTTTGAGTGACATTGTAGACACCGTATTTTGTTTGTACCACGTAAATTTTTAGGAATTAGAAAGAAATAATAGGGAGGTGACTTTTAGCAATTTCTAGTGTTTGGTGGTTAAAATGAATTTGAAAGATTGGGGTCTTTTTCAAAATTCTAAAATTTTGGGATTAAAAAATAAGGAATTAGGATATCTTTGAAAATTCAAAAACTTTGAGGTTCAAAGTGAAATATGAAAATATAAGGATTTCCAAAGAAAAAAAAATGCAAATTGGGCTTTGTTGAAATTTCCAAAAGTTTTGGGATCAAATTTCAAGTTTAAGAAATTGGGACTAGATTAAAAATTCAAAAACTTTTAAAGTTGAAAGTGAAATCTGAAAAGTTGGGGTTACCTAATGGAATTTTTCATATTTTTGGGTATTTACTTAGTTTCTCATTTTGCACATATTTGGTGAAGAATTTGGAAAAGGAGGCTTTTGGAGTATAATTGAAGACAAACTGAACAAGAAAGAAAATTCACTGCCATCTTGAAAGTACCAGCATCCCTTGACCTTGGACACTCCTCAGTACTTGGCTAACAACTCTACAACGACACTTTGGACCTTCTAGAGAATATTAGTACAGGATGTTAGTCAGTAGTTAATTTCAATTAGGTTAGGGGTAAGTTTGGATTTAGGGAATATTTCATTCGTAAAATCTGTGATATAAAAGGAAGCTTTCAGAGGAGTACGACGGACCTTCTGAATTTTATTTTTCTACAAATTCTATAATGACCCTTAGTGGCCGAATCTTTTTTTTTTTATAGATGGAGTTAATTTGAACATGAAAATTCTTGTAAATATTAGAGATATAAAGTACTATTTTGTTATTATTTTATTACATTTCTTTCATTTTTTCCATAATAATATAATACAAATGTATCTCTCCTTTTCTTTTTCTTAATATACAGCTATTGCTGGACTCTTGTGATAAGAATTATATGCCTGAAAATATGGGCTTAATATAGCTGAAATTCACTAACATCATCCCTTAATGGTCATAATATACAAAATTCTCGAGCCTAGAAGTTAATGCACTTTATCCTCTCACTTTCAAACTCAACAAAAGGTTCCGTCCAAATTCGAGTTTTATGCAAAATACCCCATCCAATCAAACCCATAAGTCCACTAATAATCAATGTCACATCATCAAAAATTTGCAAGGTCAAAACAATTACTCGTTTGTCATCCTGTGTGGTAAGGGACCTCTTTGTAAGAAAACACACTTTTCCAATTCTTTACTAGAGTTGTCTTCTAACTAGTGGCGGAGCCACATGTGCTTGAGGGGGTGCAGCTGCACCCCCTGGATTTTATAGAATCATATGTAAAAAAAAAAATTTCATTTTACCCCCCTTCTTATATTTTTTTTAACCCCCTTAATTTTTTTTGGATCTCCTTCAATGACTCAGTCCCTCTCTGCTGTTTACAGTCATGAGACCCCCACTCCCTAGAGTTACAAAATTTTTTTTTGATGATAGTTAATTTCTCATTCTATTATTAGGGACCTCTTTGTAAAAATTTGAAATTTGGTGTTTTTGTACATAATTCTAATTCTATCAAATTGGTTCATTGATTGTGTAATTAGGATCATGAGTAATATATTTGTGAAGTCAATTTCATGAAATTTTTTCTTGATGATGGTTAATTTCTCATTCCATTATTAGGGACCTCTTTGTAAAAGTTTAAAATTTGGTGTTTTTGTACATAGGTCTAATTTTATTAAATTGGTTAATTGATTATATAATTAGGATCATGAGTAACATATTTGTGAAGTCAATTTCAAGAAATTTTTTCTTAATAATAGTTAATTTCTCATTTGATTATTAGGGACTTTTTTGTAAAAGTTTGAAATTTAGAGTTTTTGTGCATAAGTATAATTCTATCAAATTGGTTAATTGATTATGTAATTAGGATCATGAGTAACATATTTGTGAATTCAATTTCATGAAATTTTTTCTTCATAATTGTTAATTTCTCATTTGATTGTTAGGGACCTCTTTGTAAAAGTTTGAAATTTGAGATTTTTGTATATAATTCTAATTCCATCAAATTGATTGATTGATTATATAATTAGGATCATGAGAAACACATTTGTGAAGTCAATTTCATAAAATTTTTTCTTAATGATGGTTAATTTATCATTCCATTATTAGGGACCTCTTTGTAAAAGTTTGAAATTTGAGGTTTTTGTGCATAGGTCTAAATCTATCAAATTGGTTGATTGATTATATAATTAAGATTTAGAAAAAGAAAATTTTTTTTATAATGAAAATATTTTTTAAGAGAAAATTACCATTAGATCTAAAAAAGTGAATGAAAATTTTACCCCCCCTAATCGAGGGGTTTTAGATACGCCACTCCTTCTAACCAACTTGCTTTCGTCTAAATAGTCAAAATTATTATTTCAGATTTAGAAAGTGAGTTGTGAGAGAGAAAAGTATGAGCCAGATCAACTTTGTCGATGATCTAGAAGCTTTACTATTACCTGCTTACCTTGGAGCCCAGTCCGCTGCAGATCTAAGCTGCTTGAAAAGAGTCATTTGAGAAGATTTATTTTTCAAATTGTTCATATAATATATGCTGGTGATTCAAATAAAAAGTAGCTGAGTAAAACTTCAAGTACATTACTGATGGGTGATAAACTTCAAGGCAGATGAACCTCCAGAGACATCCAATTAAGGGTTGTCTCCACGAAAACTCAAAAGAATTTAGTTTTAGCCTCAATTTGGGAAAATGTATTTCATCAAAACTTCAGAAATGCTAACATCTAAACTTCATATATTAACACACTGCATGACTAGATAGTTGAGCCCATTGTAGTGGTAAATTCATCATACGCAACACTGCTTCTAGACAATTCCGAGAGATTTTACCATACACTATTTGAATATTAATCTTGAGAGCACATATCTAGTTTTGGTCCACTTAGCTTTATAAATACGATTCAATGATTCAAAAGTCAAGAAATATTGTCTGAAATGCTTTTACTTGCTGAAATCGTTGTGGTATGGTGTATCACCAAATCCACTATGGACTGCAGTGGATTGACCATCACTTTTGTAATGATTTTAAACATTACCTTGAACAGTTCCATTAGACGTGTGTGGAATTGGGACCGTGGATTTTGGACATGATGATATAAAAGTTTGGAGAGAGAGAAAGAGGAGGAGGAAAGAGAGAAAGTGAGGAAAGTGGGAGGCATTTGGTGGAGGGCAGGGAGGGAAACATAACCTTGAACAGTTCCATTAGACGTGTGTGGAATTGGGACCGTGGATTTTGGAGATGATGATATAAAAGTTTGGGGAGAGAGAAAGAGGAGGAGGAAAGAGAGAAAGTGAGAAAAGGGGGAGGCATTTGGTGGTGGGTAGGGCGGGATCTGGCAAAGATAAAGGTAGGAGGAGGGAGAAGAAGAAGACAGAGAGACGAGGTGAAGACGAAGAGAAAGAGAGAGCCCTAAGATGAGGGAGAAGAATTTTTTTAAAAATTATTTACTAAAGATATTTTTGTAATTTTGAAGTATGGATTAACGTAACAAGTGATTTGGTAAAAAAATTTTATTATGTGAAAGTCCACTCAACATTTTTATTAATATATTGATGGAATTAACAAAAAAAGACATATATAATAAAATTTAAAAAATAGGAACATAATTGAGTAAAAAAAATTTTTTAAGAGCATAAATAAAAATTAAAATAAATGTTAGGAGTATGTAGTACACTTTTGTCTAAAATATAACGTTCAGTATTGACAATGTGTTTATTAAATGATGTACACTTTGTATACTTTTCAAAAGCATTAATGCTTCGTAGCAAGTGCCTTTAATAGGGTCGGACAATAGTTAGTCAACCACATAAGAATAAATTATAATTAATGTATAATTTCTCAAAAGGTTGGTGCAAATTAAACTGCAACACCAACCCATTATTGCCAATAAAGATTTTTTGTGATGGAGAAGCCAATACCAGATGTTTTTATTGGAAGGTCAACAAAAAGATTTATTTAAAATCGTAATCCCCACTTATATCTATATCATTGTAAGAATATTTTTTTTTGTGAAATGAAAATTATATTAGAAGAACAAGGAAAATATTACAACAGAAGATTTGTATCTGCCATGAGCACAGAATTTGGGAGCAGCTGCAAGATACAAACAAGATAGCTAATATAAGTGGCATGAAGTAAAAATAAAGAAATCTTGCAAAGAGATTGTAGATGATAGAAAAGTCATTGTCCACGGTCAAAAAGCATTGTGAACAAAAGAAGGAGGCGAGTTGAACGATCTCATCGGCATTCTTGTTTTTCTAGCATTTTTTGCAAGTAGGTCAGCAACAATATTTTTTGATCTTGGAATTTTGTGGAGCTTGTAATCTTCAAATTGAAGGAGAAGATGCCTACAATTTGAGATGATAACTGCCAAAGGATGAAAATCATTTGTAGCATCTTGGAAAAAGGTTGAAAATTTTCAAACTATCTGTTTCAATTTCAATCTTTTTAATCTGTAAAGAGATAGCGATTTGCAACCCTAAGAATAAGGACCAAGTCTCCGCAAGCATCACTATACCCATTCCTAAGAATTTTGAGAACCCAAAAGTCCAATTGCCTTGATCATTTCTAATGACTCTACCAATGGCTAAAAGATTGTTTTTAACTGCTCCATCAACATTTAATTTTTGCCATCCAAAAAGTGGTTTATCCCAAGTAGACATATTCATATGGGACTGTGACATTGGGTTTGAAGGAATTAATGCAAAGTTTTTTTGAGGGATGGAAGACCAAAATTCAAATGCTCTTTTAATGATTTGATTTTGGATATCTAAGCTACTGTAAAGCAATGATTTAAAAACAAGATTATTTTTAGAGAGCCAAAGTTTTCTAATTGAGTAGAGAGAGATAGTTTTCCAAGGGATGTTAAGATGACTAGGTGTCTCATTTTTAGAATTTGAAAATAACTAATTTTGATAGTTTTGATTGAAGAAATTTGAGATATTCGGAGGATTTAGTAAGAGCCACACCTGTTTAGTAAAGGTACAATCTCTTAATCTATGAAGATGAGATTTAGGAGAAGACTGACAGCAAGGGCAAGGTTGTTACTCACACAAGAAGCTTTATGCATTCTAACTTTAGTGGGGAGGCCTTTTACAACAGACTGCCAAAGGAAAAGTTTTTCTCATTTCCATATCTAAGAATAATTTCTTTTAAGACAATGATAGAGTGATTGTGAGAATAAATTTTAATTATTGAAGTTAGGTACTGTAATATCCCAAGAATTTTTATGAATATTTAAAGTCTGATTTGAAGTTTAGTGAAAAATTTAATTATGTGGAAAATTTTCTTTTTGAATTAGTGAAGAAAATGTGGAAATAGAAATTTTTATTTTTAATTTAGGAAATTTTTACAAATTATCAAGGACTAAAGTGAAAAGAAAAGAAAGTATAGAGGACTTTTGAGAAATGACCAAGTAGGAACCCGAGAAGAAGAATAGAGCTTATGGGAATGAATTATGAGTCCGGTACCGAAAAGATGATGGATTCGAGGTTAAAGTGGAGTTTGAGATATTGAGAGGGACTAAAGTGAATAAGGAAATTTGTGGGGCACCGAGGATTTAGAAACACCTGAGGTGAGATTTTATGAATTTGCTTTTGCTAGTCTTGACTGAGGGTCAATTGCAGAGCAAGTGATAATTTCACCCCGGGCGAGTATATAGGTGGCCTCACCTATTTTTTATTCATTTTTCTCCTTTCCTCTCTCTCTCTTCACTTTCTCTCCTCTCCTTCTCTCTTTCTTCTCTCTAATTTCTCTCTCTACTCTCCAACTCTACAACCGGGCTTTGAAGGGCGGATCTCGGGCTACGGGGCGAGCCTCTAGGAGCCAAGCAACGTAGGGAAAGCAAGGAATCGAGGTAGAAATTTCTATTTATTAAGCTTTTCTCTATTTTCTAGTTTTAAGAGTGTTTGAGGAAAAATCGAGATTCCGGCTTCGTTTCTCGATTAAAATTGGTGATTTTGGTGTCTAAATGCTCCTTAGACATTAAGGGTGAGATCCTATGGAAGAAATCATGAAAAACGGTGAAGATTTGGCCAGATTCGGGCCAAAACCGAGAGAAAGTCGCGAAGGGTCGCGATCGTGGCGCCCAGGCGCCATGTGTGGCGCCTAGGCGCCAAGGACATGTGGGGAAGAGAAAGGCATGGCGCCCAGGCGCCGGGCATGGGTGGCGCCCAGGCGCCAGGTGTGTCGGAAAACCTTAGCTCATTTTCAATCGGCCATAACTTCTTCATCCGGACTCCATTTTGGGCAAACTTTATATCGTTGGAAAGCTATTTGAGTCTAGTTTCCAATGGTATAAGTTTCATTTAGATATTCATTACCGATTAGGAGTTATGACTTAAGATGTGAGTAAAGGTCGAGAGTAGTGGTAGAAAATTTCTCTATTTCGTAACCCTAATGGTTTTTGTCTGGTTACAATAGGAATGGTCAAGGTGCAAAGTGGGAGTGCCGAGAGCGTGAAATCCAGGTGAGTGGGTTAATACTTGCTATGATTAAATATCTGTTATTGACTTTTTGCATCATAGTGGAAATATGTTGTATATCCAAGTTTGAAGAGGATGATGTGGAACGATGAAGCATAAACAATTGTGGAACGTGTCTGGTAATGTATATAATTATATTTTCTTATTTTCCCATGAATGGAGGTTATATAATGGATTGTGAATGGCATGTGAACTGAGTTGAATAATTGTTCTATATTATGGGTTATGTTGTATACATGCTATGTTGCTGGAACCACATTTATTATGTTGTGGCTTGAATTGTAAATGACTGAGTTGTGTATGTGGCTCAAGATTATGATTGAGGATGTTTTTATATATGATTGTGATTGTGTTTGACTGGAAAGGAAAGGCATGGTGGTGCACCCCATGGAGAAATTTATGTGAAGTTATAAGGGTGGAGATTATAAATGGAGCGATAAGGGTGGATGCGGCAGGGGCCGCGGGCAACGATCCAGAGGTATTCTGGACGACCCGGTTGGTACGGGAAATTTGTGTGAAATTGATTTCACCGATTGTTGTTGTGAACTTTTGAATTATGTTGAAATGTATTTGATTTATTTGGATATTGTCGTGAAGTACTACGAATAATATCATATCATATGATGATCGATTTACGTATGATTGCTGCATGTTATCATTATGATGTATGATATTTTTTTGTCATAATGTTGTGTTATCTACTCACTGGGCACGTGGTTTGCTCATACCCCTCTTATTGATATTTTTTTTCAGAGTTGACAGCTGAAGGTAAATATCGGAACAAGGAATTATGGATCCTTAGTCCATGATTACCTTTTCATTTGTTCAGGATAAAGGTATAATAGTTAAGTTTTATTCTAAGTTGTATAAATCTAGAAATCTCTGTAATCGGGTAGGTTCATTCACTGATGTAATGTGAGTAATTGTAGTATGTATAAAGAACTCGTTTTGGTTGCATGAAAAAGAATTGTATGATTTTTAAGAGAAAGATAGGCTTACGGAGGTGAAATGAAATTCACTTTCCGTGCCGGTCACGTGCTCAAATTTTGGGACGTGACAAGTTGGTATCAGAGCTTTGGGATTAGGTCTCCTACCGATTACAGAGTAAGGTAACCTTAGTGGGATCTCCTCTATCGTGGTGAACCCGGGCACGACTATAGAGAGATGGCTCCACTGAAGGTCCTGTAGGATGTTTTCATTTCCTTTTCCTCCAAGACTTGTCTTTTCTTATGAATTATGTTTTTAGTTTTAGTTTTAGAGAGTTATGGCTATACTTTTGAACTCGGTAAGGGAAAGGTTATTATTTGTTTTGATTCCGTTGCTGTCGGATCAAATTGTATGTATGGGGCTATATATGTTAAATTCATGATTGATTTTGTGTGACTGATTTATTTTATCTTTCTTAATTTTATTATTACTATTTTTGGAGTACCATCCCATAAAAGAAACCACTGGCATTAAAAGCAGAAGGATTACATTACAAAAAAAAAAAAAAAACAATTACTCATGCATGAGTAATCTAAAAGCGAGGTGGTCTCGGATTAGGAGGGTTGTACTGTATCATCACCCCTCGACCATTCCTTGGAGTGAGAGACAGAGCAATATCGCGGAGGGTAGTGTAAATCCCATTCATACAATCAACACTTCTTTGTTGTTGATTGCAGAAGCACTGGGTAGACCAATAGAAGAACCTGTCTATTCTTGAAGTCATTTCTGCATGATTGCGTTTAGTTAACTTCTCTAGGTTTTCTATCATCTTTTTCAGATTTTTGACCTCCTGCTCTAGACAGGCGATTTTGTCCTCCGAGGTATGGCCCGTGCTAGTCTCCTCAGCTTCCTCGATCTTCTTCATTTTCTTCTCCTTCTGCTTCTCTGGAGACCCCTCAAAAGGTCTTTTGCCCTTGTCTTTGCCCAGACTTAAGTTTAAGTCGAGCTCTTCTCTCCTGGCATCCACTGTGAGATCAATGTACTTCCTTGTGGCCATGATTTGGAAAATTTAGAAATTTATGTCGAAGTATGAGAAGAGAGGAATGCTGAGAAGTTGTAGGCTTAGAGATGATTACTCTTTGTGGTGTGGTAACTGAGAACGTTGGGATAGTTCTTATAGAGGAAAAATTTGAACTCAGAGACAAAGAAGATATCTCTTCGCCGCACCCTATACGCTTAACCTATGGATTTCTGCAAGCTGGAAGCTAGGAGTCTAGGGTAGGCATGCACACCAACAACGTGTCGCATTAATGGCAAAACCACGAAAGTCAATATTCGGTGGATTTGCGGCCGATTTACACTTGGTTTTTCCATTTCTCTCGTTGGCATTTTCTGAAATTGAAGGAAGTCGACAATGTAGCCATTACAGAGTGTCTTGGATGTTTTCACGATGAACTAAAATGTATTTCTATGCTTTCTTGTATTGTTCTTGAAAGCCTTCAGTTAAGTATAATATACATGATTGATTGAATTATACTGTGATTATATGTATCTAAATACATATGATATGTATGTATGTTATTCATGCATAGAGAGTGAAGGTTATTTGTTATGGCCAGGAATAATATGTAATGATTCTACATACATTCAGAGAATGAGAAGTCTGAAATTTAAAAGAACTTGAATAGATGAAAATATATATAGATAATGATGTATCTCTATGTTTATACATATATACATATATGCTCGTAGAGGCAAGTGAAAGGTAAAATTTTTCTCTCACTTTATGGAACGCTTGATGTGTAGATGTGAGAAGTTTTTATTTTAATATGTATGTTTGAAAATGTGTAAGCTTAGGGCAAAGCCACGGATTAGAAACCTAGATAAGGCTAGTATGAAGCTACCCGTTCATGGAGTAATATCTCGATTTAGAATTATTGGATAAGACAAATACAGAGTTAAGAAGCCATAAATTGAAGCGGCGATTAGTTTAATAATTTGAGCAAGAGTCAAAAGTTAGCCGAAATTTTTGAGGAAATCTTTTGTATTAGATTATATTTTGTTATTTTCTGGCATGCTTATCTGAGACCGTTGGCATTGCATCGGATAAGGTCTGTAGGTCATCTTTAGAGTATGATGTAAAGGTTTTGTAGCCCTAAATTTCGTCTATATATAATGGATGCCCCATTACGCTGCTCACTACACTAAGAGTTTATATCTATAAGCTTTCTAGCATCAAACTTCTCCTTCTGTACAACCTTTATAGCTCAGAAAAATATGGCCGGCAATAAATCTTTCAATTTAAATTTTGAGGCTGGCAAGGTAGAGCTGGATCTAAATCTTAGCCTGGAGAATTATAAGAATAAGAGATCCATGGAAGAGTCACCAGAGGCTAAGAAAAGAAAAAGGGATGTAGTAGAGTTAGAGGATGTTAGCACAGCAACATCTTCTAATAATGAGCTTGCGCTTATGAGACAAAAGATGGAGGACTTGGAAAGACTGATAAACCGCCACTTTGAGGACCAGGGGAGATTGATAAATCGTCTCTTTACAGAACAAGAGAAGCTTTTGAACCGTCATTTTAGGGAATTGGCGAATAGAGTTGATAGACATTCGATGTTTGCAACTCAAAATTTTCGTGACCAACAAGCGAGATGTATTGACTGTATGAATGGAGTGACTTCTGCACTTCGCCAAATTTCCCAGACGTTTCCTCCAGAAACTCTTTCTAGGCTGCAACGATTAACTTCCTCCTTAAGGTCTGAAGCACCTTCTTCTTCTAGACCTGGAGCATCTTCTGCATTTCAAAAGCCTCCTCGTTCTTAATTTATCTTTTCTTTTGTTTGTACCTAAAGCTGATGTTTGATCTAATGTTTAAGTATTAAAATTATCTGTTTTGTAAATCAAGTTCAGCTTGTTGCCTGTAACTTATGTATTAGAAATAAAAATATGTTGAACTTGTTATATTTTGTACTTGATTGTGAAAATTCTAAGAGAGAGAATGAGATATAAACAAAATATTGGCATTTGCTTCAATCTTGAGGTAAGTTTTGAATTCGGAGGACCGAATTCTTTTAAGGGGGGAAGAATGTAATATCCCAAGAATTTTTATGAATATTTAAAGTCTGATTTGAAGTTTAGTGAAAAATTTAATTATGTGGAAAATTTTCTTTTTGAATTAGTGAAGAAAATGTGGAAATAGAAATTTTTATTTTTAATTTAGGAAATTTTTACAAATTATCAAGGACTAAAGTGAAAAGAAAAGAAAGTATAGAGGACTTTTGAGAAATGACC
Organism: Biancaea sappan; assembly: GCA_037074585.1. NCBI lineage: Eukaryota > Viridiplantae > Streptophyta > Magnoliopsida > Fabales > Fabaceae > Biancaea > Biancaea sappan. Next base: position 57,468,835 of record CM073491.1, on the reverse strand, counting down.
AAGTAGGAACCCGAGAAGAAGAATAGAGCTTATGGGAATGAATTATGAGTCCGGTACCGAAAAGATGATGGATTCGAGGTTAAAGTGGAGTTTGAGATATTGAGAGGGACTAAAGTGAATAAGGAAATTTGTGGGGCACCGAGGATTTAGAAACACCTGAGGTGAGATTTTATGAATTTGCTTTTGCTAGTCTTGACTGAGGGTCAATTGCAGAGCAAGTGATAATTTCACCCCGGGCGAGTATATAGGTGGCCTCACCTATTTTTTATTCATTTTTCTCCTTTCCTCTCTCTCTCTTCACTTTCTCTCCTCTCCTTCTCTCTTTCTTCTCTCTAATTTCTCTCTCTACTCTCCAACTCTACAACCGGGCTTTGAAGGGCGGATCTCGGGCTACGGGGCGAGCCTCTAGGAGCCAAGCAACGTAGGGAAAGCAAGGAATCGAGGTAGAAATTTCTATTTATTAAGCTTTTCTCTATTTTCTAGTTTTAAGAGTGTTTGAGGAAAAATCGAGATTCCGGCTTCGTTTCTCGATTAAAATTGGTGATTTTGGTGTCTAAATGCTCCTTAGACATTAAGGGTGAGATCCTATGGAAGAAATCATGAAAAACGGTGAAGATTTGGCCAGATTCGGGCCAAAACCGAGAGAAAGTCGCGAAGGGTCGCGATCGTGGCGCCCAGGCGCCATGTGTGGCGCCTAGGCGCCAAGGACATGTGGGGAAGAGAAAGGCATGGCGCCCAGGCGCCGGGCATGGGTGGCGCCCAGGCGCCAGGTGTGTCGGAAAACCTTAGCTCATTTTCAATCGGCCATAACTTCTTCATCCGGACTCCATTTTGGGCAAACTTTATATCGTTGGAAAGCTATTTGAGTCTAGTTTCCAATGGTATAAGTTTCATTTAGATATTCATTACCGATTAGGAGTTATGACTTAAGATGTGAGTAAAGGTCGAGAGTAGTGGTAGAAAATTTCTCTATTTCGTAACCCTAATGGTTTTTGTCTGGTTACAATAGGAATGGTCAAGGTGCAAAGTGGGAGTGCCGAGAGCGTGAAATCCAGGTGAGTGGGTTAATACTTGCTATGATTAAATATCTGTTATTGACTTTTTGCATCATAGTGGAAATATGTTGTATATCCAAGTTTGAAGAGGATGATGTGGAACGATGAAGCATAAACAATTGTGGAACGTGTCTGGTAATGTATATAATTATATTTTCTTATTTTCCCATGAATGGAGGTTATATAATGGATTGTGAATGGCATGTGAACTGAGTTGAATAATTGTTCTATATTATGGGTTATGTTGTATACATGCTATGTTGCTGGAACCACATTTATTATGTTGTGGCTTGAATTGTAAATGACTGAGTTGTGTATGTGGCTCAAGATTATGATTGAGGATGTTTTTATATATGATTGTGATTGTGTTTGACTGGAAAGGAAAGGCATGGTGGTGCACCCCATGGAGAAATTTATGTGAAGTTATAAGGGTGGAGATTATAAATGGAGCGATAAGGGTGGATGCGGCAGGGGCCGCGGGCAACGATCCAGAGGTATTCTGGACGACCCGGTTGGTACGGGAAATTTGTGTGAAATTGATTTCACCGATTGTTGTTGTGAACTTTTGAATTATGTTGAAATGTATTTGATTTATTTGGATATTGTCGTGAAGTACTACGAATAATATCATATCATATGATGATCGATTTACGTATGATTGCTGCATGTTATCATTATGATGTATGATATTTTTTTGTCATAATGTTGTGTTATCTACTCACTGGGCACGTGGTTTGCTCATACCCCTCTTATTGATATTTTTTTTCAGAGTTGACAGCTGAAGGTAAATATCGGAACAAGGAATTATGGATCCTTAGTCCATGATTACCTTTTCATTTGTTCAGGATAAAGGTATAATAGTTAAGTTTTATTCTAAGTTGTATAAATCTAGAAATCTCTGTAATCGGGTAGGTTCATTCACTGATGTAATGTGAGTAATTGTAGTATGTATAAAGAACTCGTTTTGGTTGCATGAAAAAGAATTGTATGATTTTTAAGAGAAAGATAGGCTTACGGAGGTGAAATGAAATTCACTTTCCGTGCCGGTCACGTGCTCAAATTTTGGGACGTGACAGGTACCTATAATTTGTCAAGCAGCTTGCTTATGGAAAATTTTGCTCTCGACAGTGACAAAAAGCATCTAGAAACAAATGACTAATTTGTCAATTTTTTAAATTAATAATCATTAATGTTTCATTTACTTTTTTTAATATGACAAATTTACCTTAAGATAGTCATATTTAAAATCTTAAAATTTAATAATAAATATTAGTTAAACTTTTTTATTATTTTTATTTTATAATAATAATAATATAATAAAATGTTGCATTGCTTTTGATCAGCATCATTATTCTTATTATATAGTGTATTGATTGATTTCTATTTGAAATATCAAATTAAAAATAAAAATAAAAATTTTACAATAAACTTTAATGTATAAACAGTAAAATAAATTAAAAGTTATGATTTTAGGATCTTAATAGTTGTTATTTTGTGGATAAATTTATCATATTAAAAAACAAATATGGCAATAATGATATCTAATTTTAAAAGTTCAATAATTTTTTGCTTTTATAAAATTTTTATTATTTTTTTAATTACACTAAAAAAACTTAACTTTCGCTAGCCGAAAGACGAAAAGTCTATATATATATATATATATATATATATGTAGTGCCGACAAAAGTTGTAAATAATTTACATAATAGCCTTCTCATTTGATTCCCAGACAAAGTGATCCATATATTCTATATATATAGAGAGATTGTGTGGCAGGTAGAAGCAGCCTGAATTAATAAGCTTTTGATTTGATGATGTTGAAGAAAGAACAATTCTAGCCTGAAAAAGCTTACATGGAAGCTTGCTTTGCTTTTTGTGCTTCTCTTCTCTTTCCAACTCTCACTCCTTTCTGCAAGTCGCTGTGGTCCTCGAGGAGCTTATATGGAAGTTTATATTGACGAATCAAATCATACTATTTCTCCAGGTAAAAAACATTTGCCACCAACTTCCTTTGTAAAACCAAAGTTACAGTCCTTTAAATTTTAAAATCTTATACTTCGAAATGTTTCTAGTATTTGAGTGATATTTATTTCTTTTATTAAGAAGTTAAATTATAAAAAAAATATTTTTAAAACTTTATTTCAACTTTTTTGAAATATAAATTTAATTTATTATAAATCTTAAAAGTTATTTTTCAAATTGATCATTTTAATGCTTGTTGTCTACATGAGAAAAGGACAAGTTTTGGTTTCGGGGACGAGACTTGAGCTATATTTTCAAAACAAAAGGAAGCCACATATTTCAAAAGAAAACTGTAATAATCTACTTGTTTTTCTTTTTTAATTTATTTTTGTTGCGTTTAGTTTTTTCTTTCATTTTTTTATTATAATTATATATGACACAGCGATGTAATTTTATTGCTAAATTCGTTGTGTCTTGTCCTCCTGCAGGTAATAATAGTTGCAATTATTCTTAAATCAAAAACTGACTTCAAAAGTTGATGTTGTGGCAAAAAGTAGCATTGTCTTGCGAGGGTGAGAGAGTGATTATGTGTGGTACTTAGATCTTGGTATTTAATTGTTGTGTATTATAATGTATGATATTTTTAAAATTATTATTAATATTATTTCATTTTTTTATGATTTAAAATTATTTTATACTAAATAATAATTATATATATACATATACATATACATACTAAAATTATTTTATACTAAATAATTAATATTATTTCATTTTGCGCAGAGTAGTACAAGGGATACTGGTGTTGACCCGTGCAAGAAAAAACCAATTTGATGGCAAACTGGGTAGCTAAACTCGAACCAGGATTATTTTCAAATTTTCTAAAGGTATAAGAAAGAGTAAACCGTACAATTGATTAGTAACTCATTTTTTGTTGACCAAATTGATAATGCCATTGACGAAACAAAAGCATAATTAACAAATATATAATAACCATGGCTATTTTTCAATCTTTCATAGGCATAGTTGTTAAACTCAGCTACTTAATTCACAAACTATTCGATTTTATGATCATCGGTATCCAAAATGAGTAAATTCAATTCTAAACTTAGAACTCAGTCAAAATCGCCGAGTAGTTGACTGAGTTTCCATAGTATAATCTAATTTAAACATTCATAACTTTTTCATTTGAATTTTGTTTTAAGTAAAACATATCATTAGAAAGATCTTGTCTAGTTTCAAATGAAATAACTTTCACTCCAAAACTCTATGCCGTTTAGAATATATGATCAAACGAGTGACTAAATGTCAAAAAAAGTCGATTTCCAGATGCTACCAAACGACTTGTAGTTTTTAATTTTATTTTAAACAATAATAACTTTCTCATTTGAACTCCATTTTAAGCAAATGATAAATCTTTGTAAATCTTTCTGAGTCTATTTTTAATTAAGATACGTTTCATTAAAAAATTCTTTACCATTGAGAAGATATGACTAAAACAATGACCAAAGGTCAGAAGTAATAGACTTCTAGATGCTATTAGTCGGCTTGCAATTTTCAGATTTACTTTAAATATTCATAACTTTGTTATTTAAACTCTATTTTAAGCAAATTTAACTTTATATGTACAAGGACTGAAATTCTAACTAATCATTGATGACTACTAATATCTAGTTTTATGAGTGAGCCTTTTTGTCTGTGTATATACTAAGTCAGTGATTGTTCTCAATTATTTAATTTTTAAGGAGATCATGAGTATATTGCTACTTAATAGATTTAATTTTTAAAATTTTGTTTAGGAACTAGGAACCTAGCATACTCTCTCTGTTATTCTAGTTTTGTTGTGTTAGAGCATATATATATATATATATGTTGTGTTAGAGCATATATATATATATATATATATAATAATCTATTGAAGGGAAAGGTATATGTAAACTTTTATGAGTTTACAAGTCAAGTTTACTTTCTTAGTTTAACCCCTTCTCCGAGTTTAGGTAAACTCTCAAGTTTGAGAACCTTGTTTATAGGTATAAGAAAGAGTCGACCATTGATGGATTAGTAATTAAGCATTGATGGATTAGTAATTCAATCTATTGACCAAGTAATATAAAAAATTAGTTGAGTAAAACATCAAGTATATTATTGATGGGTGATAAACTTCAAGGCATATTGATGAACCTCCAAAGACATCCAATTAAGGGATGTCTCCACAAAAAAAATAATTTAGTTTTAGTCTCAATTTGGGAAAATGTATTTCATCAAAACTTCAAATGCTAACATCTAATAAATGGACAAACTTTAAATTATTGATTGAATGAGTGTTAGTTGACCAAATTGTGATAATAATCTATATTTCCACCCTGGCAATCTTGGGTGAACGTATCTACTAATTCTTGAACAACCTCTACTTTGTTATGGTGTCGATCTATCTTGACTTTGAGATATTTCCTCAGGTATTGTTCCTGCTTGATCCTAGAAGTTTAAGTTAACATTTTTTTTGAACTACCTTTCGATTTTATGACATAAAATTATTTATGAATTGTCCCTATTAATATTTTTCCCTATCAATTGTGAGTATAGATTGCCCAGCCGTGGTCCATTGACTGCACATCTCATGTACATGGATAATCTTGCATTGTTATCAAGATCTATTGTTGGATCGTGGAATCCTACAATCCTAAGATCCTATGGACGAAAATCGATCCCAATCCCACTCAGGATCGATTTTGTAATAACACTGTGCAAGATCAATATCCTATAGGATCTAGATCTTGCATGTAGGATCGATCTTGACATTTTTTTTACTTAGGTCCTTGGTCAAAAATTTCCTTTTGTCTAATTTTTGATATAAACTCGTCTTCTATTTCATCTAAGTCCCTAGTTTAGGAATATATTTTTTTATTTGTCAAAATCATCTCCTACAAACTTTTCAGTTTGTTCACTTTTATCCTGTTCTTCACTTCCATGCTTTTTTTTTTCTGATGGTTTGGTCCTCTAAATCAATATATAATTTCATTGTTTAGTCACGGTATGATTAAATCTATCACGGTTTAGGAATATATTTTTTTATTTGTCAAAATCATCTCCTACAAACTTTTCAGTTTGTTCACTTTTATCCTGTTCTTCACTTCCATGCTTTTTTCTGATGGTTTGGTCCTCTAAATCAATATATAATTTCATTGTTTAGTCACGGTATGATTAAATCTATCACGGTTTAGGAATATATTTTTTTATTTGTCAAAATCATCTCCTACAAACTTTTCAGTTTGTTCACTTTTATCTTGTTCTTCACTTCCATGCTTTTTTCTGACGGTTTGGTCCTCTAAATCAGTATATAATTTCATTTTTCAGTCACGGTATGATTAAATCTATCATTTCTACCGAAAAACAATAGAAGAAATGAATTAAAATTCAAGTTTCAAAACTTACCTTTTATTTACTTAAGTCTTTGATCAAAACTTTCCTTTTGAGTTTTGTCCAATTTTTGATATAAACTAGTATTCTACTTCTTCTAGGTCCCTAGTTTAAGAATGTGCTTTCTTATTTGTCAAAACCATCCCTTACAAACTCTTCTATTTATTCACTTTAGTCCATATTATTCACTTTTATGTTTTTTTTTCTCACAGTTTCATCCTTCAAATCAATCCATAATTTCATTTTTAGTTATAATATGATGGTTTTGTATTATATACAAAATTTATGTTATTATATATATATATATAATATTTTTATATATTTTTTAACAGTATTTTGATAGAATCTTACGATCCTCGATTTGATCCTATAATCAATATTTCCTGTGCCCTCTTACAATCTTGTATAAGATCCCGATCTTGACAACATTGTGATGTCATTATTTTTTTACAAGCTAAATTATAAGCTTGTTAGCTTGTTCAAGATAACTGGTTAAAATGCATGAAAGACATTGTAACATAGTGTTGGCAACTGTATATAGACGATATTATAATTATACATGTTTAGTTATTCTTCAATTAGTTAGTTATAGAAGTGTCGTTGTCTTCATGTATATAAGGATCCCTTGTACAATTGTTGGATGATTATTTTTAAATAAAAATATATGTATGTCAAACAAAAGGTTTTCTTGGTCGACAAGTAATCCTCCTCAGTAATGCAACAAAATGGTGCCAATTGTCTAAGTGTCAAAATGGTGATCTGGCACATTCGACAAAGATTAGCAATTCGACGGAGATGAAGTTGACAGAAAAGTATAAGAAGGGTAGACGTTGAACTCATAATGATTCGCAAACATCCATGTATGTTCATTGAAATTCAATTATTAGAGGCACATCATCTGACAGGCAAGTCCGATTAAAATATCATCAAACAAATAAGTCTAAAGACAAAAGATGTCGAGTGATGGAGATGTCAATTAGTGATATGACTTGGTTGTCAAATGATGAAAGCAAGAAATTGTCGAACGAAGGCTGTCGAAGACTGTTACTCCAAAAGATAGTTGTGTTGAACCTTGTAAACTGCCACTTATATAGGTTAGGGTAGTTGTCAAGCATTGTAAACTGTCACTTACATGGTGATTAGATAGATAGGCAATTACTTCAATTATTTGCATAAAAATACTGAGTTAATCATTATAAAAAGGGTTGGCAATTCTTAATTAAAAATCCTAACATCTCACATGAGCAAATTAAAAGATCAACATCAAGCATGCTTTCGCTCCTTACATTTTAGTCAAATTTAATTCAAAGTCTTTATGCTTTCGCTCCTTACATTTTAGTCAAATTTAATTCAAAGTCTTTAATCGCTTTCATTTACTTTATGCAATTTAATCACTTTCCTTTTAAACTTTATATACTTTAACTTCTAGCAATCTATTTTCAGCAGTTTACTTTCTGTCATTTACATTCTGTCATTTACTTTCTGTAATCTACATTTTATGTACTTCACGTTCTACAACTTACTTTCCTACAAATTTACTCTTTTTATTTAACTTCTGTAAAAAGCTTATTTCAGGCCTTACACTCTTTTGTGCAAAATTTGTCTTTTAAACGAGATTACCGCATAAATTTAAAAACACAATCACTCTCGATAGAGTCAAGTATTTGTTGTCAGATTTGGCCATTTGACCAAAAATCACCGTAAACAAATTGGCACGCCTGATGGGCTAAGTTCAGAGTAACTCGTTATATGTATTCATTTGAGAAGTGGTAAATTCATACTTTGTTCTTCTTACACTCATAATTTAGAAAACTTGAGTAATGCAAATGGTGCTAATCAAGTGACAAGTTCACTAACTGCATCTACGACTATCGTAACCATGACAAACATGCTAGCAGTTTCAACAACTGTTAATTCTATAGAATTTGTGCCAAACATATCCCTTTCGAGAAACCCCATTTTGGAACAAGTGTCTGGATCGACATCAGTGTCACCGAATCTAGTAAGCAGGCTCACCTCAATATAGATTATCTCAAGGGTATGTCCCTCTTGTGATGACCCAATTTGGGATTGAAAATTAGTTGACTAATCCCACATGTCAAATGGTTCAAAGCCAAGCAATCAGTTTTGCATTGGCAAATATGGCAAGAACCAGTACTCCTACTATGTTCCGATAGGAGAGACTGAATTTGGGACCTATTATATAAAATATGTTGAGAGACATGCCAAATAATGTCTCCATATCTACTGTAAGTTCATTGACTAACATTCAACAGTAAATGGACGAGAGTAATCACGATATGGCGAGTATGCTGACACAACAAATGGGTGTCGTCACTACAAAAAAAAGGGAATATAGCGTCGGTTTTTTAACGTCGGTTTCAAAAACCGACGTTAGATGCCGCAACTTGCGTGGTTTCTATAGCGTCAGTTACAACCGACGTTAGATTCTGAATTTAGCGTCGGTTTTTATAGCGTCGGTTAAAACCGACGTTAGATTTTGTATTTAGCGTCGGTTTCTATAACGTCGGTTAAAACCGACGTTAGATGTCGCATATAGCGTCGGTTTCTATAGCGTCAGTTAAAACCGACGCTAAATGCCTTATTTTAAGAAAAGAAAAATAAGAGAATTTCTTCCGCAAAACATGTCATTCACATATCTCTTTCGTATTTTAGTTTCACTCTTCTTCTCTATTTCAATTCCCCTCCAATATTTTCTCCCACACCCACCTCTTGACCTTAATCCTTCCAATAATTTCATTTTTAACCATAATCCTTACATTCTCATCGTGAGTGTGAGAATGCTGGAGAGAGTAACAACTGTGTTGGGTTAGAGAGAGAGAGAGAGAGAGAGAGAGAGAGAGAGAGAGAGAGAGAGAGAGAGAGAGAGAGAGAAAGGGATGCCATAGACAAGGCATCAACGTGAGATAGTCTTTCTCACACTTCATGAATTTTCGACCCATTTCTTCCTTATCATGATTTCTTGGTCTCAAATTCAGTAACATCTCCACCTCAATGTAGTGTATACATATATATATATATATGTATATTTAGTGACAGTTTTTGTAAAAATCTCCCACCAACTTCATCTTAGCTCCTGTCTCAAGTCCAGCCTGGTGAGTTGTCCTTCCAAGCTCGATTGTTCTTCCCCTTCTTTGTGTGATATGAACACTTATGTACACTAGCACACTTAACCTTCAGCCATAGCTTCACACACACATGAGCACCACTACCCACTTTCAGTGAAAACTTCTGAACACTTACAATTTTTTTAATCAAAATGAAGTCTAATCATTTAAATACACAATTTTTCACAGGTTAGAATACCCACAACTTCTTTGAATTTGAAAGGTTATGCAATTTATTTTATTAATGTTAAAAATTGATTATATCTTATAAATGTTTGGAACATGATCTTGTTCTATTTTATATAACAATATGAAGATCTTATTTTATTGTAATATTATAAAGAATGAAAATAGAGTATTTTATTAAAATATTTGAACTTTAAAAAAAATCTAATGTTTTTAAAGAAAATAATTTGAAATTTTTTTACTATTGTTTTATTATTTTATCCAGTAGATCATTACAAAAAAAAGTGAAATATTTATTTTGTTAGGACATGTGAAACTTGTTCTTTTAAAATGTATTAACTTGTAACTTTGAATTTGATGTAAAATGAAGAAAAATTCTTTAAATATCTCAAATGAAAAAAAATTCTTCATACATTAAATTAAATTAATAAAAAACACCAAAATAAAACTAATTCTTCATTAATTTTCTCTCACAATACCTTTATATTCACTAAACTAATTTATATATTTATTTTAAAAATAAAATTAATAAAAATTTTTACCTTTTAAATAAAATAACTAAAAAATGAATAAAATTTTCAATTTTTAGTAGTTCTTTAAAATAAAATAAAATAATATTTTTTAGTTATTTATTTAATTACCTTTCATTAAATTTCCATTTTTAAATAAAATAGATTGATAATTTTTCTCTACAAATAAATTTTAGTTCTTATAATTTTATTTATTTTAAGATTTCTTCTTTAATATTTTCATCTTTTAAATTATATCAGTATTTCTTAAAAAAAATTCATTTTTTCTTCCCTCTCGTTTTTTTTCTCATTTGCAACGTATATCAGACCCATCCCTCTCCATTTTTGATGTTTCCCTCTCAAATTTCAGACCCATCCCTCTCTTTTTCAGTTTCCTTTTTCATTTTTCATGTTTCCCTCTCAACCCTCGCCGTCCCTTCCTCCCCTTTTCTTATTTCCTTCCTTTACCGTCATTGTGGCCCAAGACGAAGAGTGAGGCGAGAGAGAACAGAGCAACGCTCCCCTTTCTTCTTTCCTTCCTTCAACCGCAACCATCGCAATCCAATTTTTTCTCAGGTAATGGTTTATATAGTTTAGCTATTTACTCTTCCATTCCTCTACCTCCATCCCTTTAATGGCTTGGGTCTGTGCAACACAGAGGTGGCCGAGAGAAAGAGAGAGAGTGGGGCAATGGAGTCTCAATGGAGAAGCGCAATGGGGCCATTACGTTGGGGAAGGGCAGTCCACGACGATTCTCTACCTATTCTAAAGGGTCTTCGGTCTGAGGTTGGTACTTAATCTTTTCTCCTTCCATCTTCTTCACAAAACCCAAACCCTAACTGATTTGGAGAGTAAATTGACAAATCTGAAATGTTTCTACTCCTCTACCTTTTCCATTTTTATTCTTTGAAATTGTGGCTTGATTACGGGAAGGAAACTTCTAGGAAAATTAATTTTTGGTGTTGACTGTACATGGGGTTTGTTCTTAAAGAGGACATTTAGAGTTCACTTTGTGATTTTTTTATAGTTAGAATCTCTGTTTTGGTGGGTTGGATCATTACTAGTTAATTTTTATTGCTCAAAGGGTTCCTATAAAATGTTTGATATTAACAGTAGAATCACATATGTATCTGTCACTGTTTTATGTTGGAACTGGTCTTTTCATATTCTGTTGCTTTCTCAGATAAGAGAAGATATCAAATCTGGTGTTTATGTGGAAAATCTTACAGAGGAGCAAGTGTGTACAATACCTCCACATGACAAATACCTCAGAATGCTCACACTTCAACAATTAGTATTCGTCTTTTTAGTTTGCAATATCAACAGTTAAAGTATATATAGGTGCTTGTAAATTTTAGTTGTTCTATTTGTTGCTTGTAGTTTTTTGCTTATATCCTCATTGTTTTTAATTTAGTTCTCAATAATAACTATTAAAATATATTTTTTAGTTGTTCTATTTTTTTTCAGGGAGATGAAAATGAACAATGTAATTGACAAAAGCACATACCTTCAAAACCAAATTATGCAACCGAAAGCTAAGTATATTATGGATTCACAACATTCCAGTGGGTAAGTTATTTGAATTTCATACATTGTATGAAGATCATAAATCATACAGTTCCAAGGTCATAGATAGAGATACTGATGTTTAGTATGTGTTTTGATTTATGTTGAGTAAGAGAATAATTCTAGACCAATCACTTTTTTGCTCCATTTTTGCTTTTCTTGGATATTCTTTTTAGGCCATTTTAGAATAGATCAAGATATTCTGTTTTTTCCTTAGACTATGATTCCATATCCATCCCGAATTAGCTTTTATCCCACTTTGGTTAGTAATATTTTGCTATTTGATATATATATATATATATATATATATATATATGACAGCTTTTGATGTTACTGGTTTTATGTGTCTTTGAATGACCAAATCCACTCCTAAAATCATGAAACTTTGTGGAAAGGTTCTTTATATTGTAATAAATTGATCTGGAAAGTTTTAAGCAAGATAATGCTGGTTTTCTTGGTGAATAAGCATGAGAGCATCACTTGCCCAGTACAGAGGAATATCTGAACAGTTTAGGAATTTGGTTTGGTTATGGTAGTTAAAAGTCTCTTTTTGAGCTGAAATTTTATGGCATTTAGCCAAGACATAATGCTAATGATCTCCAAAGTTTCATTGCATTTATATATGTCTAAGATAGTCTGTTGCACATAAGAACAGAACTAATGGCAGAATTGGGAAATTCTGATATAGGAGTACTAAAGTGATCATTTGAAGAGCCAAATCTTGGATTTTTGGGCTGATATTTTTATTCTAGTATGCCAATACATAAATAAGGATGTATACAAAATTTCATGAATTATGGAGTTCTGAATCAATACCAGAATTTTTGTTAAGTCATGGCTAAAATCAACCTTAAAACAGAATTTAGGTGCATGATTAGTTCCTTGAGTTTGGGCACTTAATTTTCTATTTTAGGTGTGCAAGATGAGTTAAAAAGGGAACTTAATACAGTATTTTGGCCCTAAACTTAATATAGTTTGTTCATTTTGGTTTCTTTTCCTTTTCCTCTGTTATATTCAATTGCTTTGAAGTTGCATAGTGAATTAAAAAATAAAGGGAAACTCATAGCTGAAAATGCTAGATTTCTTAAGCGTCAAAGAATTAAGCCTAGTAAGCCCATTCTGTAATTTAATCCATACTCTTTAGGTGAATAATTTGTCAATATGATATCAAAGTGTCATTGGCTAAGTGATCAAGAACTAATTTATGAGTTAATCCCTTAGTGTTCTGTCATTGGACCCTTGTGCAATGATGGTTAATTGGTCAGTGCAATAAGAAATGATATTTTTTTATTGATATCTATTTCTATTTCTTTGGACTCATTTTTTGTTGGTTATTGATATCTATTTCTATTTCTATTTATTTCTAATTTTAACTTTATTTATCTTAAACATATTATTTATTTTAAACAATTTTAACTTTATATAATTTTAGATTTATTAATTCATTATTTTCATTTACTATGGACTATAATAATAAATATTATGTTTACAGGTACCTGAAGCAAACAATGCATGAGCTTCACTTCAAGGATGTCAACGTTCTTCTGGAGCTAGTCACAACCCATGACTATGACTAGTTGTAATATTTATTTTGTTAGGACATGTAAAATTTGTTTTTTTAGAATGTATTAACTTGTAACTTTGAATTTGATGTAAAACTTATGTTTAAAAATATATGTTTTTATTCAAATATTTTTTTTTATAGTTTGGCTATTATTATTTGTTAAATTTTGACCAGATAATATTGGTTTTGGAAATTAATGGTAATTTCAATTTAATTAAACTATAAAAAAATTGCCCAAAGTTATTTAACATCAGATAAAATTGATTTTAAATCAAACATTTAGCGACGGTCGAAACCGATGCTAAATGATAATAACAAAAAAAATTCAAAAGTCATCTAACGTCGGTCAAAACTGACGTTAGATCACTCACATAACGTCGGTTACAACCGACGTTAAATGACCAAATAATCATCAGTATGTCATCTAACGTCGGTAAAAATTGAAATTAAATTACAACTTTAACATCGGTCATAACCGACGTTAATTGTCAAAATTTAATGTCGGTCAAAATCGATGTTAAATCACAAATTTAACGTCGGTCAAAACCGACGTTAAATCACAACTTTAACGTCGGTTATGACCGACGTTAAATTTCAGAATTTAACGTCGGTTTTGTCAAAACCGACGTTAAAATCATTTAACGTCGGTTATTTCCACGGATGTCAAAACCGACGTTAAACAACCTCGCAACGGAGCAGATAACGTCGGTTTTGTAAACCGACACAAAATCGACGTTAAGTCGTTTAGCGTCGGTCAAAACCGACGCTAAAGGGTGATTTTGACTGACGCTAAATTCTAATTTTTTTGTAGTGCGTATTGAAACCCTTGATGGAAAATATGAATAATGCATGTAATAAGTTAGCATTGCAAAATCTGTCAACTCATTTGCATTTGACACATTTGTCTTTTAAACGAGATTACCACATAAATTTAAAAACACAGTCATTCTCGATAGAATCAAGTATTTGTTGTCAGATTTAGCCATTTGACCAAAAATCACCGTAAACAAATTGGCACGCTTGGTGGGCTGAGTTCAGAGTAACTCGTTACATGTATGCATTTGAGAAGTGATAAATTCATACCTTACTCTTCTCACACTCACAATTTAGAAAACTTGAGTAATGCAAATGGTGCTAATTAAGTGACAAGTTCACTAATTGCATCTACGACTACCGTAACCATGACAAACATGGTAGCAGTTTCAAAAATTGTTAATTCTATAGAATTTGTGCCAAACATATCCATTTCGGGAAACCCTATTTTGGAACAAGTGTATGGATCGACACTAGTGTCACCAAATCTAGTAGGCAGTCAAACGACAAGGTTTGCACCTCAATATAGATTATCTGAAGGGTATGTCCCTCTTGTGATGACCCAATTTGGGATTGAAAATTAGTTGACTAATCCTACATGTCAAATGGTTCAAAGCCAAGTAATCAGTTTTGCATTGGTGAATATGGCAAGAACTAGTACTCCCACTGTGTTCCGATAGGAGAGACTAAATTTGGGACCTATTGTACAAAATATATTGAGAGACATGCCAAATAATGTCTCCATATCTACTGTAAGTTCATTGACTAACATTCAACAATAAATGGACGAGAGTAATCACGATATGGTGAGTATGCTGACAAAACAAATGGGTGTCATATTGAAACCCTTGATGAAAAATATGAATAATGCATGTAATAAGTTAGCATTGCAAATGGGCAGATTAACTCAGGCCTTGGGGATTGTTGTGCCTGAAAATGTCCAACAAAAACAAGTGATTGTGGCCAAAGATCAAGGCCAAAATCAATAAAACAACGTAGTACAAGGGCAACACCAACCTCATTCTTAGTTGAGACATGGTCAAGTACAAATCTTGCTTCGAAATAAGTCACAGGTAGATAATGTCGTAAGAGAATTCCAACAAAACCTTATAGGAAACCAAGTCGAGCGTAATGTAAATCAAGTAGTCGAATAAGTCCTTAATAGATTTTGTTTCAACGTAGATTATACTAATAAGCCTTATTTTACCTTAGCGTTCCCTGATTAGGTTTAACAGGTAGAATTGCGTAGAGGAATAGTCAAGGTTCCTAAATTATCTAAGTTTGTTGGAGTGAGTGGTGAATCGACCATCGAACACATCGTACAGTACACCATTGAAATGGTGGATCTAGCGACAGATGAAAGACTTGATATAAGGTTCTTTCCTAGTTCACTCATGAAAAATGTCTTCTCTTGGTTCTTGACATTAAGATCGAATTCTATTCATTAGTGGGATCAAATAGAGAAAGTTTCCATGACCAATTTGTCAAAGAAGATCTGAAAGTTGGTTTGATGGATTTGTTTAATGTTAAAAGGTTATACAATGAATCTGTTGAAGATTAGTTGGAAAGATTCAGGCAAATAGGGAGTAAATGTTTTACCCCAATTCCCAAAGTTGAGATTATCAAAATGGCTATTGGGGCCTAGATTATTATATTAGGAAAAAGCTTGTCAACTAATATTTAGTTGACCTTGCCTAACTAGGAGGCAAAGTTTGACAAATAGAACAGTTGAAAGCTGAAAAAATGCAAAAGCAAAAGAAGTTTCTCAAAAGAGAAAAGGTAAACTACTTTGGAATGGAAGAGTCTGATGAAGAAGATGATAATGCTGATTACGACATAAATCTTACCGAATTAAAAAGTGGACCTCCCTATATTTGTCAGGCTATAAAGCCTATGAGGGCTAAAGAAAAGATGAGCTATGTCAATAGAAAAGTATACACCTTCAACATAACAAAAGCCAAACAAATTTTTGATGTTTTATTAAAAGAAAAACAAATAAAATTGTCAAAAAAATATAGGCTGTTAAAGCCTGATGAAATTAAAGATAAAAAATATTATAAATTTCATAATGTATTCAGTCATGTGACTAACGAATGTATACATTTCAGGGACTTGATTCAAAAGGCCTTGACAGAAGGAAGATAGAAGTTCGCTGACAAAAAAGCAGACATGAAGGTTCATGCTGATCCCTTCTAGACAAATGTTGCAACTATTGACAGCCAAGTTCCTTTAAACATTGGCATGGTTGACTTGAAAAGAAAAGGAAAGAAGCATGTCGAAGTAGATTCGACTGAAGTAGATACTGACCCTATGGCAGACCCATACGACACATACTAAAAGTCTTGGGACACTTATAAAGAATTCATAACAAGAAAGAAAGGTTCAACATCAATTTAGATATGCCCAAGATTTGTCCACTTGTATGATCCAGAAGCCATAGAAGCACTTTGAAAAGCCATGGTTTATACCCAATTAATTGAGAATTGGGAAAAAGAAATACTTCCTAAGAGGAATTCTCAACAGAAACTATCTTATACATCAAGATCTCGGCCACATCATTTTGTAGGCTGAATTCTAATGGATGGTGAGTTGAAAAGCTAAAAGAGTCAATTGGGAGCATTTGATTTCCTAAAACCATTTCCGACACATCAAAACTCGAGTGCCATCTGCAAATGTGAAGGTCGGCAAATAGGTGAAGAATTCAGGGTTGACAAACAAGGATACTGTCAGAAGAAATAGATTCCGTAAAAAAAATTTTTGGAACGAAGATTATCATTATGGAAAATTAATTCCATTTGACAAAAATAAGCCTAAAGCATCTCATCGGCCTTTGTCAAAAATCAAGAAACTAAGGCTGTAGAGGTATTGGCAAGCCAAAAAAAGGAAAGCCCTGATAGATGTACTCCAAATCAAAGAAGAACCTTCGGGGTCAGGAAAGAATTGTTTGGTTATTGAAACTGAACCATTATCTGACACAGAAATCACTACACCACGAGAAGAAAATGTGGCACAACCACATCCAAATTGTTAAGTGCATGGCTTCAAGAAGAGATTGCGAAGGCACAAAAATTGATGCAACTGATGCCTTTGAAATTAGAACGTGACAAAATTATATTCCTTTCCTTTCCTAAAAGAAGCTGGTCAGTCAGGTTTGGTGGAAACTGAGAAGGCCAACTGCGATAAAGGAAAATAAATAGCCATGGTAGAAGTCAAATGGAAAGATTATGAAGACTGGACTAATAAAGAAATAAAAGTAATTTTGGAAGATTCCACAACTGACATCAAACAGAAAAAAGAAACCTTAGGGGTAACTTATCGAGTTTAAACTTGAGTACCATATGTCTAACATGGATTTGTTTACCGACGAGATCATAGACACCCTTAATGATCCTAAAGATCCTCTAGGTTTCAACGACGAGGAAGAATTTGACCTGGACTTTGATATGGATAAGGATTTAAACAACATGATCATGGCTATGGGAATAACTTTGTCAAAAAAAAGGATCTAACAATTGTCCAGTAGATAGGGATTATTTTGAACTTGGACCATTCATGGATGAAGATGACTGCGACCCAGTTCAAGAAAAATTCAGAGACATTGAAGAAGAAGACGCCAAAGGGAAGAAAGATGCAAATGGGCGTCATATCAACATCAATCAAAATCTCATTTCCATGATACCACCGAAATATGAAGCTCATTATGAGATTTATGTAGGAGATAACGAAGAAGATTTAGAAGACTTGTCGGAGGATTAGTTATTTCTAAAAGACAATATTATTTCAGGATTCAATAGTCTAGAGGATGACTTGGATGCCGAACTCAACAATTTGGCCAAGTTTGAAAAACTAACTGATGTACAAAAGGCACATCTATGGCTTTTGCATATCAAGGCCCCATTGGAAGGGAAGCTCACCAACAGAGTTTTTGTGGATGGTGGAGCTGCCATTAATTTGATACCAAGAGCTATATTCAAGAAGCTAGGGAAAGATTAGTCTGACTTAATTCAAACTAATATGGTTGTTATTGATTTGAGTGGCAAATCTTCTTCTTCTAATGGAGTAGTGATGCTGAATATTCAAGTCGATTAGTTGAAAGGGAAACTATCTTTGTAGTAATTCCTTCAAAGTCTAATTATAATATATTATTAGGTAGAGATTGGATCCATGCTAATGAAGCCATCCCGTAGACTATGCATCAGAAATTGATCCACTGGAATGGCTAAGGACAAGTGGAGGTTGTAGAAGCAGATGATAGTCCATGTTACTTACAGCAACTCCACATCGACTTCAAAATTTACACTCTGAATGTCAGACCAATAGCTATAGAAGATGAAATGATCAATAAGGAGGCTTTGGAGGTCTGCTGAATGGATCAATTTGGTGTCAAATTAATGGGTAAGGCCGATGAAAATCAGCCAAGCACTAGCCATGAGTCTTAAGACTCAAATGGATAGGTTGTCGGCCCATCTGGCTGACAAGGCAATCAATACAACAGAAGGTATGCTATCAGATTGCATTATAAATAATGGCCCTTTGGGATTTGAGAAAGGGCCCGATGAAAAGATAAATGTCGAAGCAAAAGTTCCCTTGGAAGAGTTAACTTGGGTATTGAAGAGAATAAAAGACCCATTTTTGTAAGTGCATTTATGCCAAAAAGAATTGAAAGAAGAACTTGTTAGGTTAATTACATAATACAAAGATTGCTTTATCAGGGATTACAACAAAATTCCTAGTTTAAGTATAGACCTTGTCAAACACAGATTACCACTCAAGGAAGGATGCAGACCTATCAAAAAGGCAAATAGAAGATTTGCTCCTGAAGTGGCGCTGAAAATTAAATAGTAGGTCGAATGGTTGCTCAAAGCTAAGTTTATCAGAACTGCCAAGTATGTCGAATGGCTCTCTAATGTAGTTCCAGTTATTAAGAGAAATGGCAAGTTAAGAGTATGAATGGATTTTAGAAATTAAATCTGTCTACTCCAAAAGATGAATATCCAATGCCTATAACATATATGTTAGTAGATACCGCGTCTAGGCATGAAATTTTAAGTTGTATGGATGGTTATGCAGGTTATAATCAGATTTTTATAGCTAAAGAGGACATGTCGAAAACCGCTTTTAGATGTCCATGAGCTATTAGGACATATGAGTGGGTTGTCACGCCTTTTGGTTTGAAGAATGTAGGGGCCACCTATCAAAAAATGATAAACACCATCTTCCATGATGTTATAGAGAAGTTTATGGAGGTTTACATCGATGACGTCATTGTGAAGTTAGAAGATAAGCAAAACCACTTGACACATTTGAGGGAAGCTTTTGAAAGGATGTGAAGGAACAACCTTAAAATGAATCTAGACAAATTTGCTTTTGGAGTGTCGGTAGCCAAATTTCTAGGATTCTTAGTCCATAAAAAAGGTATTGAAGTAGACAAGAATAAGACCAGAGTAGTTTTGGAAGTTGTTGTACCAACAAATAAAAAAGAATTACAATCCTTCTTGGGGAATATGAACTTCCTAAGAAGGTTTATATCCAACTTGTCAGGCAAGACCAAAGTCTTTTCACCTTTGGTCAAGCTAAAACCTAAGCAAGATTTCGTCTGGGAGCCCTGTCACCAGGAAGCTTTTGATCAAATCAAGCAATATCTGACGAATCCTCTGGTCACCACGTCAACCTTTGAAGTTATATATTTCAGCTTCTAAGGAAACAATAGGATGTTTACTAGCTCAAGATGATGAGAGTAGTGTCAAAAAAGCCATTTATTACCTTAGTCGAGTTCTAAACGATGCAAAAACAAGATATAGTGTAATTGAAAAGTTATGCTTGTCATTGTATTTTTCTTGTACTAAACTGAAATATTACATGATGCCTTGTAATGTATTGTCATCTCAAAGACGAATATAATAAAATTTTGTGTTATCTAAACTTGCTCTCAACAAACATATTGGCAAATGGATGATTGTGTTGTCAGAATTTTTTTTACAATATGTTCCAGTGAAAGTCATCAAAGGGCAAGCATTGGTTGACTTTCTAGTCGACCATCTTGGCCTTGACATGGATAACGACATAAATTTTGTCGAATTGAGACTATAGCATCTTTAATTCGATGGATCAAGGCACAAAAAAGGAAGTGGCACTGGGATTCTGATAATTTCCCCTAAGGGAACTCCAACCAAATTTATGTTTGTACTAAAGTATTCTTATTCTAACAACGAGGCTAAATATAAAGCTATATTTTCGGATTAGAAATAATTTGTCAAATGAAAGCACGAAGAGTACAAAACTTGGAGATTCCCAGTTAGTCATCAAACAACTTACTCAGGAATACAAATGCGTTAATCAAAATCTGATTAAATATTTTGCTGTGGCGAGTAAGTTAATGAAAAAATTTGATAAAGATATTGTCCAACACATTCCTAGGGAATTAAATGAAGAATCCAATGAATTAGCCCAAATAGCTTCTGGGTATAAGGTTTCTCGAAAAGTTCTATTGGATCTAATAGAAATTAGAGAACTTTTATGTCCCTTAGAAGAAATGGATGTGTTACAAAATGACGTTCATGCAAATAATGATTAGAGAAAAAACAATCATTAATTATTTAGAGAATCCAAGTTCTGAATTAGAACAAAAACTCAAATATAGAGTGTTAAATTTTGTGCTGTAAGGTAGACAATTATATAGAAAGACTATCGACAGACAGTTAGAACAATGCTTAAGTGAGTCAGAGGCATACATTGCCTTGTTAGAAGTCCATGAAGGTATCTGTAGAGCTCACTACGTAGGAGAGAAAATGAAATGGGTCCTTCGACGATGAAGATTTTACTGGCCGACACTAGTTAAAGATTGTATAATATTTGCCAAGTCTTGTGAAGAATGTCAAAGACATGGCTATATACAAAACATTTCAACTAGTGAATTACATTCAATTATTAAGCCTTGGCCATTCAGAGGGTGGGCTTTGGACTTGATAGGCTAAATACATCCTCCTTCATCGAAAAGACATGAATACATTTTAATGAGGTTGATTATTTCACTAAGTGGGTTGAAGCAATCATGCTAAAAGAGGTTACCCAGCAAGATGTGATCAATTTTATTAAAATTCACATCATTTGAAGGGTTGGAACACTTTAAACTTTGACAAACAATCAAGGTACCATTTTCACTGGACGAAAAGTTGTAGAATATGCTGATACTAGGAAAATAAAATTAATTACATCAACACCAGACTATGCATAGGAAAATGGTCAGGTAGAGGCCATCAACAAAATACTTATAAGCCTGATTAAAAAGCATATTGGTCAACAACCTAAAAATTAGCATAGTACCCTTGATCAGGTTCTTTAGGCACATAGGAATTCGCTAAGAGAATCGATAGGCACATCACTGTATAAATTAGTTTATGGTCACGATGCCATTTTGCCTATTGGGATTAATCTTCAATCAATTGGAATTCAAAGACAAGATGAATTACCAGTTAAAAGTTATTGGGATTTAATATTCGACGAATTAAATGAGTTGATTGATGAAAGATTAATTGCTTTAGAAAATTTAATTCAACAAAAAGAGCAAGTTGCTAAATTTTATGACCATCAAGTTAAGTACAAATCTTTTAACTTAGTCGATTTTGTATGGAAGGTAATTTTTGTCGCCAAAATGGGAAGGACCATTTATGATTACGCAAGTATTTTCTGGTAATACCTATGCTCTCAATGAATTAAACACTAGGTTAAAAGTGAAATCAATTAATGGCAAATATATAAAGCAATACAGGTCGACAATGTGTGAAGTAAAGATTAAATAAAGAATTTTATTACATAAAAACTTGTACAATTGTACTTCATATAAATTGTCGAACGCTATAAAAAAAAGATGATCAAAACTTATCAGATTAAAAAGACCGACAATATAAAAATAAATTTATCAGATAAGCCTAGTTGACACAACTACATTTGGTGTAAACATTCCTAGGCAGAAGACAATGTCTCTTTGTCTATGCAGGCCATCAGATAGTCAGTCTCTAAAGATTTCATCTTCTCGGCAAGTGCTTGGGCTTTGACCGTGATGGTTGTGGCACTCTCATTAATTTTCTCCCATTTCTCCAAGCGTTCTATCATATTATTGTCTATTCTATCTCTTAGCACTTTGAATGACTCCAGTTCTTCTCTGGTTTTTCTGATTCTTTTTTCCAACTCACCGAGGAATTGCCTGGACAAGATAATATTATGATTAACCTAGTCCCAGCTCTCCTTCCCTTTAGCTATCATCTCGTCTTATTGATATCTATTAGCCTTTAAGTCTCATAACTGACTTATGACAATTTCTTTTTCTGATATCACCTTTTTATAAGAAAAGATGACCTGATTGAAAGTAAGAGCTTTGTCAGATAAATTGTTAATAAAATCTTGAAAGGATTAATAAAGGCTTCGACAGGAGATAGGAAGCTGTGACCTGACTAGTTCGAGTTCATTCAAGATAACTTGAATTCTACTTCTCAAAGATGTAATAGCCTCGAAGGAATAATCAAGGAAGTTCTTCAACTCTTTTAGTAGTTTGTCCACCCTTGGGTCTATTGAAGTTTCCTCTGGGACCAAAGAAGAAATTGTTGAAGTTAGATCACTTGATAAAAGATTGATCAATGCATCTATATCCAGATCATTAGTGCTAGGATGATTAGAAGGTCCTAATTAAACTGTCAGGTAAGTTAGATTAGGGATGGGAGATAGAAGAGAAACATCAGCCATCAACACCTCCATGTCTATATTTTCTCTAATGACAAATGCAGATCACTTTGTGAAGGTAAATCGACAGCAGGGTGGCTTTGTTGGGAACTAAAAAGCACTAGCTCCTATCCATGTTCTTCAGGCGATGGAGATCATCGAGGTGGAGAGTGAACAACTGCTGATTCCCTGAAAAGAAAAGCTTTAGCTGCTTCAATAGTAAGCTCTCCATGATGGGTTTTGACTAGCAACAACATTGTTGAAGCCTCAATCTGAAGAACAATATGCGAAGCCTCAATCTAAGGAATTCCAACAGACGTTTCAGTGATAGGAGCTTCGCCTTGAAGAACTCCGATATATTAGTCTCAAGATGAAATACATGTATAATATAAAATTTGTCGAAGGATCATACTCTTAGTTGGGTCTACGGGTCTATTTTTTTAATATAGAAGGTAAAGTTGAATGCTCAGGAGTAAACTCTTTGTCCTGTCAAAAGAAATGAAATAAGTATGTTATATTTTGACAAATCATAATACTCGATAGATGAAATATACCTGAGACTCAATGGCTACGTCAGAAATTACTAGGACTTTACATGCTTTGGACTTCTTGGAATCATGTTCGATGCCAAAAAAAACTATTTTTCTTTTCATTTGAGCCTTTTTCTTTTTTAGGCCTAGCAGTTGCTTTTTTGGATAAGTCAGGTTGAGGAGATGCAGTAGCCGATTAGCCACTCGTTCCAGTCATTGATTGGTCACTTGCTTTGACCAATCTTATTCTCCTCTGCTAAAGAGGTTGACAATCTTCCTCTTCTTCTTTTTCAGACTCGACAACGACTAATTTCTCTATTTGCTGCTTATAAGTCTAGGGCTCCTTTAAGGGGAGCGCTGCAGATAAAATCATAAATGTGAGTAGTCAGAAGTGATCATTGTCTTTGAACAAACAATATTGTATACCTTGGGGAAACTTGGTGGCAATCCTTGTAGCATCAGTTTGTTTAGAAGGGAGGGCAAACTGACAAGTGAAAGTAACTTCGTCATTCTTTGTTTAAGAAAAGTTTATGATAGATCCATGTCTTTCGATAAATTTGAAGTTACCTACCCTTGTCGGTTCCCTATGG
The DNA here is from genome assembly GCA_037074585.1 of Biancaea sappan. Lineage (NCBI taxonomy): Eukaryota > Viridiplantae > Streptophyta > Magnoliopsida > Fabales > Fabaceae > Biancaea > Biancaea sappan. The sequence goes on along the minus strand of CM073491.1, from coordinate 57,444,800 downwards.
AATATATCAACCAAACTAAAATGAGCACAAGGCAAGGGCACTGGGTCCAGAAAAAGAACTTTTTTAATAAATTCTTGTGGAATATGAACATCAAGAAATTTTAAATATCTAAACCCATGTCGAGCCCTATGCTCTTGTTTTCGTTTGGCTACAACTTCTTCCACATTGTGAACAATCCAATGGTCGTAGTAAGGATCCCATTTTATCTTGTAACATTTCTCAAAGGCTCGAATTTCCTTCAAGTGCTCACCTTTGGTTTTTGATGCTGGATTGCGTTCCTATATAGGTGAATCGACAAGTATGTCAAAATAGGTCCTAATACTTTGGTGATATGATTAGTAGTATTTTTACTACTAATCGATAAAACAACTTGACACTCATTGTGAAACTTTAAAGGGGACAAGTTCCAAGCATTTTTGGCGTTGGTCATTTCTCTCATCAGCTCCCTGACATCCTCTTCTTTAGAGATATGGGCGTTGACGAAGTGGTCCTCTGATACAGATGAGAAAGGAGTTGGAATTGACTGGCAGAAACCCATCTATCGAGCTACCGTATTGGGTAGAAGGACGTAAAAGCTGGTATCTTTCATGTCAGAAGCAACTCCAAAAATAATCTGTGGATAGAGAAAATTCAACTAGATTGAAACTCCTTCTTTGTTGGAAGTTATTAGACAAGTGAACCACCTGGGACCTTTTTGATGACCAGCAAATAGAGCGAAGTTTATCTTCGTTGAATCCCAAGCAATAGAATGAAAAATTTTGAAGAAGTGGAAAAAAATTTTCTTCTCATCCTAGGTGAGGGAGTCACACGTCAAATAGCAAAGCCTCGGTTTGTATGAACCCAACATGTAACTAGCCAATTCGTCAAATGGAGACCTAATAGATAGAGGCTGCTCTAAAATAGCATTTAACGACAATTGAAGCAGCCAGATAGGACCTTCGACATTCTCTTTCTTGGATTGAGTCCTAATATTGTCGACCATTTGGTTCATATATTGAAAAGGATTAGCAAGGAGCCATTGGCTCAGGGAAAGTTGAGCGCCTTCATGGATAAGGTTGGCCAAGGGCTGAAGGGATTTGGCTACAGTTACAGATTTCATGCCAAACACATAAGTCAACAGCCAAAATAGAAGGAAGGCGACATGTTCTTCATTCGACATGTCGGATGAACTTTTGTGGTGAAAATTCACAAAAGAGGAAAATGAGGTGTGTTTGCTATGTCAAAGACTGTCAAACGTATCATACCGTATGAAAAATGGAAGTTGTTGGTGGTCTTATTCCAGAAAAAGACCAAAGCTCTAATCATGGCGAGGTTGATTCTAATAGTATGTTGGGAGAGTTAGATGAAATTAAAAATACCCATCTTTTTCTACAGTTCACCTTTCTATGCTTGCACCCTATCAAGCCAAGCATGATAAAAATCAATTCGAGAAGGTGATGTCCAGAACATCCTTTTGGCTTTCTGAAAATAGTGAATAGGGATCGACGAACCCAAAGCAAGAATAGCTTCATCAAGGGTTTTACAAGGGAACACCCGTTGGAGGTTTACCGGGAAGGTTTCTAGAGTTAGCACAGGTCCCAAAAACGCAGGAAGAGGAGTAGAAGAAGATTTATGAATAAAGAGGATTACCTTTGATTTTTTGCTACATTTCCGAACAATTCATGACTAGATCACAGATTATATTTTTATTCTTGGCAATGATGGACTGTTTGGCAGAACAAGAGGCTCCAGCATCGATAGAAGATGCCATTGTTGAGAGTAACCTAGGGATAAAGGTTTTCAGAAGTTTTTGGAAGTTCAAAGAACAATGGCGTAAGGAAGATGCAAGTAACGCAAACAACATAGTAAGTGGCCTGACTACTAGGGTTTAGGGTTTTAAAGGCTTGAGGAACATGAAACATTAGGAAGGCAGTGACAGTTCACGTGTCAAGATAGGGCTATCATATGAGGGATAATCATGATTTTGAGCTAAATCCCTAAGAAATTTGGTGTTAGTTACGAGGCTACTTAAAATTTAATTCTCTTTGTGTCCATCAAGAACAAAATTTTGGGGGAATCTATTAGGTGATTATTTTTAAATAAAAATATATGTATTTGTCAAACAAAAGGTTTGCTTGGTTGACAAGTAATCGTCCTCAGTAATGTAACAAAATAGTGCCGATCGTCTAAGTGTCAAAATGGTGATCTGGCACATTCAACAAAAATTAGCATTCGATGGAGATGAATTCGACAAAAAAGAGTAAGAAGGGTAGACATTGAACTCGTAATGATTCATAGACATCCATGTAGGTTTGTTGAAATTCAATCATCAGAGGTACATCGTCCGATAGGCAAATTTGATTAAATTATCATCATACAAACTAGTCTAAAGACCAAAGACGTCGAGTGATGGAGATGTCAGTTAGTGATATAACTTGGTTGTCGAATGATGAAAGCAAGAAATTGTTGAACAACGGCCATTGAAGATCGTTACTCCAAAAGATAGTTGTGTCAAACCTTGTAAATTGTCACTTATGTGGGTTAAGGCAGTTGTCAAGCATTGTAAACCATCACTTACGTGGCAATTAGATAGATATGTAGTTACTTCAATCATTTGCCTATAAATACTGAGTTAATCGTTGTAAAAAGGGTTGGCAACTCTTGATTAAAAATCCTAACATCTCACATGAGCAGATTAAATGATCAATATCAAAGTATGCTTTCCACCCTTTCATTTCAATCAAATTTAATTCATAGTCTTTAATTACTTTTGTTTACTTTATGCAATTTAATCGCTTTCCTTTTAAACTTTATGTATTTTAACTTCCAACAATCTATTTTCAGCAATTTACTTTCTGCCATTTACTTTCCCCCATTTACTTTCTACAATCTACATTTTATGCACTTTACATTCTATAACTTACTTTCCTGCAAATTTACCTTTTTTATTTAATTTTTGAAAAAAAGCTTATTCCAGGCCTCACGCTCATTCTTACAAAACTTTTCAAATCACTTGCATTAGACACCCTTGTCTTTTAAACGAGATTACCACATAACTTTGAAAACACAGTCGCTCTCAATAGAATCAATCATTTATTGTCAGATTTGGCCCTTTGACCAAAAATCACCATAACAACAGTGCTCACATATATGAAATTCTAATCCTACTCAGATTCTTACATGGAATCAGAGCTTTCCTAGAACTCTCATTGATATAATGGAAAATAAAAACTCCTCTTCTTCTGGTAACAATGGTGAAGTGCAAATTGGTGGAGCACAGAACAGAGGACCACTACTCGGAATCACTAAAAGAAACAACAATGTAGTTTCTTTCTCGTATAATATCTTAATTAGATTGGACGAAAATAATTTCTTACTTTAGCAACAGCAAATCCTTTGTTAGTTCACAAGTATACTCTATATGGGGGTAATAGAGTATATATATAATTTTTTATTTATTCCCTTAAAGGATTTTAGGTTCCACTTTATCTTATTAGGGTCCAATTAAAAGTTTTCGTTCAACAAATAATAACTAAGATAATATAATGAGATGGGAAGAGAAAAGACACCATAATTTATAATGGTTCAAAAGAATGTCAAGGATTCACCTACATCCACTCCTTACAACACATAGTTATGAGTATTTTATTTAAGGGAAAATATCACCAATACAAAGAAACCATATTTAGGTTCAGCCTCCAACTTTTATACTACCTAATAGCAACCTTCAAACTGATCAGTAAGATCCTGCTTTTATTATTTACCAGATAGGACTTCATATGTCTCTAGCAAAATAAAAAACTTGATCCATCATTCTTACAATTCATGGGTATAGTCTTGAGAAACACCTGGTAGCAAATGAGCAAGTACCATTGATGTTCAAGAACCCGCAAGATGAAGTAATAGAAACTATTAACCCAGAATTTATTGATTGGGGAAGGCAATAGCAGCTTCTAATGTCTTGGCTTTTTCTTCAATGTCTGAAGGAATGCTTACAAGAGTGGTTAGATGTGATTTTGCGTGTGAGATTTGGGAAAGAATCTGAGTACACTTTGCCTCACAAACCAAGGCAAAGGTGAAACAGTTCAAGACTCATTTACGTGCTACAAGAAAAAGGCTTACTAAAGATGAATAAGTATTTGCTGAAGGTCAAGGGTATTGTCGACTCCTTAACAGTTGTTGGAAGCCATGTTCCTGTGAATGACAATGTTGAAGCAATCTTCAATGGCTTGCCTAATGAATATGAATTTGTCATCATCACGGTAATCTCCAAGACAATCATATACAATAGATGAAATTAAAGCGCTATGGTTGGCTTAAGAGAGCAGACTGGAAAAGAAAGTACAATTACAGCTTAGTGATAACAGAAAGTCAGAACTCAACGATGGTAGTGTAACATCCTGATTTATTACTAATTAAAATTTTAATATTTCTAAGAATTATGAGAGACTATTACTAAGTATTAGGTATTTAATATTTAGGAGGAATTTTGATACAAAAGAAATTTTTAGGACGAAAATATTTGACTAAAAAGGAAAATAAAATATTAATAAATATTGAGTATTTAATATTACCTTATTTAGTCCTTACTCAAATAATTATTTATAGAAATTTAAAATAATTATAATATAATAATTATACTAATCTATATAATTGGTCTTGTGCATAAAATAGTTTTGGTGTTAATAATAATATGTAATGATACATATATAAATATATATTAGTAGGATTTAAATTAACTACATTGATCATTATATATATATATATATATATATATATATATGTAAGTACAGATGGTATAGCATTCTCGGTGGAAAAAAGAAAAAAAAAATATATATATATCCATATAAGCAAAAAGATATTAAGAGCATGAATATAATATATAAATATATATATATATATATATATATATTGGCAAGATGGCAACACAAAAATTCTGTTAGGACACATGAAGGAGATATAATAAAATATATATATACATATGTAGAGAATAGCAACATGTAAAAGACATATAAAACAAAATAATAATAATATGTTATGCAACACATAATAGCACATGGCTTTTAGATGTCAGCAAAATGGAAGAAAACACATCCTCCCAAGCTTCAAACTTTTCGGCTAATATAAGAAGCAAAATAAAACTCAAACATGTAATCTATATTCCCCAATACATTGGCCAAATACAAGACAGCAAATTCTCATCCAAGTGGCTCCAAGTTGCATTGTATCCATGACAACAGCAATACCTTCCAATTTGCAGTAGAAATAATTGACTCTCGGACATCACCACTTGCCTCCCATTCCCTTCTATAAATAGGTTAGCTTCCCTTCCCTTCCATACACCCACAAACCGAGAGAGAAAAGGAGAGAAACCATGAGAAAGAGAAAGTACAGCAACAAGGACAGTAGCAGAAAATCTTCCTCTATTTCCAGCATAAAATAGAGATTTTCAGAAAAGAAAACAACAACCATAAACTCGATTTTTCTAAGCTGTTTTAGGGAGATTCTTGTGCAACTAACCTACACAAGTGTTGAGGGAGAAGTGACAGTAAATAGGAAGCAAAAAACCAGAACCAAAACTAGTGCAAAACACCCCTTCTTTCACGTGAAGTCACAGTAAGTTTTTGGAAAATTTGAGTTTTTTTGTAAATTGTTTCTTTAGCTTAGTTTATAGGTAGAAATGGTTACATAGGTCCTAAAAACACCTAAGAAAGAAATCTGGGTAGATTTTATTTTCTAACTCACAAGCAAGAAAGTGAAACAAAAAAAGGGAATAAAGTGAAAGAAATGAAAAGTTTGTATATGTTGTTTTAATTTTAGAAACAAATTATATTCTAGGACTAGGGACCTAGATGAAACAAATTATGAACTTAGATCTTGCAAAGGAAAAAGGAAAAATATTGCAAGAGGGACCTCGATGAATAACACAAAAGTTTGTAATTACTGAAAAAAATTTAAGAAAAATCTAGTTTTAACTAGAATCTAATTCTATGTAATATGTTAACTAAAAACTTATTTTAATTAAATTAGCTATTTATATCATTATGTGAAAATTTATAAAATTATATTTATACTTGTATCTAAATCTTATACATGAATAAATACATAAGTAGTACATTTAATATTTCATAAGTTATGTCATCTATGTTACACCTCTATTTTATATATATATATATATATATATATATATATATCTAAGTATACTCATATATATGTTCACCGAAACTTATATACATAAGTGTATATATATTGATTTTATAAGATTACATATATATCAATTATTTACAAATTTATAAGCATTTGATTAATTAAGCCATATATTTTAGATATGAATAATTAAATTTAGCTATGTGGTACACGTATATTTTTATATATACTTATGCAACTTATTATATTTATATACTAATATATATATAATTGGACACATAAGTGTATGTATTAACTTTATAAGTTTACATATATATAAATTATTCACAAATAAATAAATATTTGATTAATTGATTAAGATATATATATATATATTTATATATATGGATAATCAAAATTAGTTATGTATAATTATGTATACATGTAAATATGTGTGTGTGTGTGTGTGTGTGTGTGTGTGTGTGTGTGTGTGTGTGTGTGTGTGTGTGTGTGTGTGTGTGTGTGTGTGTGTGTGTGTGTGTGTGTGTGTGTGTGTGTGTGTGTGTGTGTGTGTGTGTGTGTATAAATATGTATTATATATATGAGTCATTTAAATTAATGATATATATATATATATATATATTTACACACATAATCTCAAAATATTATGAAAAACATTTGTTTGAGATGAGATTAGACTAAACTCTATGAGCAAAAATTTAGGATAGAATTAGAAATTTAAGAAGATCAGGGAAAAATGATATTTTAGAATCTTTTCATTTAAGATTTTTAATAAAGTTATATGCATTATTTGAATAGGTCAGAATTCGTGAAATGAATTTCAAGAAGGATTGAATAGTCTTTGAGCTAAAAGACAAACTACAAAGTCCAGGTAGTTTAGAAATTCATAAAAGCTTGTTTTTGCTACTTGCAGTTTAGCAATTCATAAAAGCTTGTTTTTATTACTTGTAGTTTTAGCAATTTCATAAAAGCTTGTTTTTACTACTTGTAGTTTAGCAATTCATAAAAGCTTGTTTTTACTACTTGAATATTATATATGTCTATGAAGTTTTATTTAAAGCTTGAAAGTTTACTTCTATGTTTAACTTGGGAGCTCTGCTTCCATGTCAGCTTGAAAATTATATTTTCATGTTTCAACTTGGAATCTTTCTAGCTTGAGTTAAAAGATTGCAGTAGTATGGCAAATTTTGATTTGTATTATGAACAATTGTAGAATGTTCTTTTCTATTTAAGGAATGTAAGTACAAGTTTTAAGCATTTGAATATTAGAGTTTGATTTAAAAAAATTCTCAAATTTTAGTACAGTAAAATACACCACTACACTTTGTAGTTGCATTAGCACACAACCTAAACCTCTAAGAGATGCACCTATATAAATCACGAAAGGCTTCTGAAGGTCAAGTATAATTAATATCGGAGTTGATGTTAATCTAACCTTTAATTCTTGGAAACTTTTTTCACACTTACTATCCCAAATAAAAGGCAGATTTTTCCTTGTTAGCTTGGCTAAAGGTAAAGCTATTTGTGAGAATCCCTTGATGAACTTTCTATAATAATCAGCTAATCCTAGGAAACTCCTAATCTCTATTACGGTTTTTGGTCTTTCCCATTGTAAGACGACTTCTACTTTACTAGGATCAATAGATACTCCATCACTAAAAAAAATTTTCTCGATTTGATCCATTGGGCAAAATTCTTTATTTCGTGAATGATTACTCGATCTCTTATGTTTGCTCTAACTTTCAAAGTGACTAACCTTCCAGGCTTCATCATGGGTATTCTTTAAGTAGGAAGAGAATTTGGCCAATTCCTCAAACTTCGCCTCATATTTAGCCATAGATTGCTCCCCTTGTCTAATCTAGATAAAAGTTGTTTCTTTTTCTATCTTTACGCAATCTGGAAAGTATTTATCAAAGAAAGTATTTTGAAATACCTTCTATGAAATTTCTATTTCTTTAGATTCCAATAGCTTCTGGGCTCATGGCCACCAGTGCTCAGCCTTGCCTACTAATTTGAGCACAGCTAAGGTTACTTTCTACTGAGAGCTACACTCCATTACACCAAAAATTTTCTCGATTTGATCCATCCACTCTTGGGCTACGTCTGGGTCATGAGATCCTTTAAATGAAGGAGGATTATTCTTTCGAAATTCCCCTAGAATCTGGTTAATTTAGTTGTTAGTTTCACCTTCCTTTCTTTTTAGAACTTTAGTGGTGGCAACCTACTTGTCTTCTTGTCGATCAGCTCTAGCCACCAAGTGTTGTATGTTCTGAGTAAGGGTTTCCAAGATTTCGGCTTGGGTTCTCTTGGATGAGGCAATTCTACAAGATACTGGAAAGGTTGTATTTCTAAATCATTGAAATAAGCTAATTAAACACATAGCAAATATCATCAAAAGTATCCTATTTCTACCCATAAGGTGCCTAAATCTTTGCTCTGATACCAAATTTTCCAAAAACTTATCCTAACTTCACGTGAAAGAATGAGTGCTTTGCACTGGTTTTGGTTCTAGTTTTTGCTCCCTATTTACTGTCAATTCTCCCTCAATACTTGTGTAGGTAAGTCGCAGAAGAATCTCACCAAAATAAGCTAGAAAAATTGAGTTTATGGTTGCTGTTTTCTTTTTCTGAAAATCTCTGTTTTGCGGTTGAAATAGAGGAAGACTTTTTGCTACTGTCCTTGCTGTTATACCTTCTCTTTCTCACAATTTCTCTCCTTCTCTCTCTCAATTTGTAGGTGTTTGGAAAGGAAGGGAAGCTAACCTATTTATGGAAGTAAATGGTTAGCAAGTGGTAATGGTCACTACATGTAACCATCATCGGCCAAAGTCACAAATTAATTACCCCTACTCCCCACATGTATAATTTTCTACTCAGCAACACTCATCACATCGCACATGACATGGAAGATATTTAGGTTAATTCCATACTATAACCTTTTCCTAAATCCTCCTAACACACATAATCTTCCATACAGCTCATTTTTTCCACATTTCAGAATTGGATTCATTCAAAACTATCTCTTGACTGAGAGATTGTATTGTATTTATGCATACATTCAAACTTTCATAGTGATGTAATTCAATCTTATCATTAAATAATGCACCACAATTATTTATAAGGAAAATAATCAAACAAAGTAAGGTAGAAATTCCCTCACCATAACTCTGACCTATCCATTTCACCCCTCTTTGGTGTTTGGATGTGAAAACCTTGCTTGAATCCTTTAGAAAGACATCCTTGCCAAATGGAATGGAAAACACATAAGAAAAGAAAACCAACAAACTACCAAAAGCTGTCTGATAGGGACTAGTTAACTGCCTTGCCCCTGCCAGTTGACTGATTTAATTACGTCAATATCAATTTGAGAATACTAAGTTGACTATTTACACCCTACCAGTTAATCAATACGTCACTGCCAAACCTACCTTTCCAACCCAGAAGCTATTGGTTTATTGATGAAGACTTGCCAGTCGGCTGATACACCACTGCCAAGCTAGATTTTCCAACCCACAAGCTATAGGTTGACTGGTGATGACCTATCAGTTGACTGATATGCCACTGCCAGACCTGGTCGAGGAGCACCAGAAGAAATCAATCAACTGATAGGCACACGGCAAATGATGTATCACTTGACAGATTACAAAAATCTTTTGCATAAACTTCCCAATCCTTTCCAACTTTTAAATCTTCATAATTTCTCTTAGTTCTTAGTTCTTATCCATCCTCCAAATCACTAGGAATCAACCCTAAACAAGGAAAACCAACAACATTCAAGATTTACCAACTAATCTTCCAAATTCCCAACCAAAAACCTAATCTCCCTCCTAACTCCGAATTTTGGTGTTCAACAGCCCTAAATCAGAAATTCTTCATGTTTTTTTCCAAGATTATTGTTCCATTTTCACCATCTAACATGTAGGATTGTTTTAAATTGATACATACTCTAAAACTCATCCATTTGATCCTCAAATTCTCCCAAAAACCCATAATTCTGAAAATGAGTAGGAATGAAGGATTTGGCAGCTCTTACATCTTGTCTTCTCTTCTCTAGTGATGCTTGGTTATTGTAGGACCATGCCCACACTGAAGAATAGTAGCTAGAGGTTAAGAGAGCATAGTTCCATGGGGTTGGGGGTGAAAGGCGAGAGAGAGAGATGAGAGAGCAAGAATGGGGAGGTGAATAGGGGTTTGAAGGGTGTAGGTGATATCGGGCATTTTTTATTTTCAATTTAGTCCCTAATCTTAGTCTTCTTTCCATTTTAATATTGTAAACTCTCCAAATTTACTATGTTTTGAATTTATTGGGTGTTAATTAATTATAGAATTAATATGTTTCAATTTCATAATTTTATCCCAATTAATTCAATTATGTATTTTTCAGATAAATATTTAAAGAGTGATATACTTACATGGCACCACTTGGATACTGACATGGACACATTTGATGATGTGGCACTGACAGGAGTTGACTAGGACTGACTGGGGGCCACTTTTTGCACTTTACAGAACAACAGCAGTAACAGTAGCAAGGCAACAACAACAGATACAGAAGACAGAAAAACTAGAAGAGAGCAGCAAAAAAAATACAGTAGAAAGGGACAACACTTACAAAGTCAAACAAGGCAAATTTGTCCTCTTCCTTGACAGCAAGATAAAACACCCTTCAGACCACCATTTTCCTGTATTGAAGAACCATTCTTCTTCCATCTCCTCTATAGTTTCATAAGTCTTCTTCCCCCCTCATTTTTATGTATTTTGGCCTTCAAGAAAGGCTAAAAAGTGTTGTAATCAGTCCATGGATGAACTGAAGTTGTAACTTGAGTTTTTGGAGCTTATTCAGATAAGTTTCTTCTTGTTCTTCTATTTCATTTCTGTTCTGATTTCATAACTCTGTTTTCATGTTCATTTGTGTGCTAGTGAGCCTCTTTGAGTGTGATTATTGGTTTTCTTTCTTTAATCTAAGATGTTATCTTCCTTTTACTCATTGGTGTAGCAAGTAGAATAGAAATGACTTTCTTAGACGATTATCTAACTTGATTAGGTTTGGCTTAATTAGATTGCATATTGTTAAGTTTAACTTATGTGTAATCTAGTTTTAGGAAGTCTCTTGGAAATATTAGTTAGAAATCCTAATAATAGAGAACACTGCAATTCATTTGAAGACAAGAATGATGATGGTTGCATTCTAGGGATTCTATGACTAATTGCATTTGTGTTGTAATTTCTATTTTTGCTATAGTTTGTAGTTTATGTTTTGTTATTGGTCTGTTTATGTTTTCTGCCTTAATTATGCAATCACCCCCCAGTGGTAACTAGGTAGTTAATTAGGCTATAATTATAGTAGATTAGTGTTAGAACAATTAATTAGGAAATTAGAAGCAAGGCTCCTTGAGAGAATACAACATGGGAATATCATTATATTGTAAATTGCCACAAATCTAATTTTGTGCGGTCAAAATTATAACAAGGGTAAAATTGTAATTTCTCAAACTCACATATTGTGCTATATTTCCAGAAATGTGACACGACCCCAACATCTACTCCTCATTTTCTATATAGAGTTTTAAAATTATCCGAATCTCTCGCTCTCCCTGTGCCTTGTCTTTTCTTGTCCTTTCCACTCATTAGATTTCCCAAGGTACAAGACTCTTTTACACCACTTCCTCTCTTCCAAACAAAAAAAAAATTCTACATATCTTCACATTCATATTGATACACCCTCACAGTAACACCCGGAAATTTAGGATGTTACAATACTTCCTTTTTAAAGAAATTCGGTCGCTGAATTTCCACTTCTAAACCCAACATGATTTTTTTTAAGGATTCTCATGTTAAGAGAACCATCAGTATAGTTCACACCAAGTATCAACATTCAAATCATGATATTTCGATATATTTCTTTCCAAGCTTCCCTCAGAACCGCAATAGCAACCCTTCGTCTTCCCCAATATAACTTTTACTTTGTATCCTTGCATCACTATGAATGTAAGCCTAATCCCATAACGGTATTTCTTCCACAAATTTATCCTATTCATCTTGAAAACTTTTAATTTCTTATACCACATAAGTGACTCATCCATCCAACCCAAGGCATACTCATATATTACAAACTAAGCCACACAACTTATGCCATACATAACCTAATATATCAAGATACACGATGATCAGGCATTCATAGCCTTTTCCACAAATTATATCAACTCAACATCCACCGGATCTAAATCCTGGATCTACACTTTAAGGGTTCTAGCTCATGCCCACACCGGTAGCATGCACTATGTACCTTGGGGAAATCCTTCCTGGATTTTTGTCCATGCCTCACAATTAATCTAACCCCTATAGGTACATCCCTCTTGGCCCAGGCCCACGTTCCATACTCTGGCAACTATTGGCTCCCGGCCTCAAGAGTGCACCATTAGGTCTTACCCAAATAATCATCATCTCAAATGTCCATCCTTTTGTCATAATCAACTCCGATGAGGTAAGATTATAATCTATCGATGTCATATTAGAAATCCCCATTATGACATGGGATTGACTCTTGGAATCATAATCTGCACAGAAAGGTCACCCTACTGTACCTTCATGATATCTTTCTATACCACTTCATATTGACCATTGTATCTAACTAAATCACCTACTAACAATCTCACATCTATCTACCTGGAGGGAGGGGAGTAAAGTCCTACCAGAAAGTCCCCCTTAAGCTCAAAGATACTCTCTTGGGGGAAGACCTGTTTGCCAACTCGTCCTTAATGACCAAACATGGTCTTGACACTTTTCTCTTCTAGTCGTGATCAGTTTCACAAATAGAATTAAAAATTACTCCATGTATCTCTAATCCATCATTCACAAAGCCCTCTTACTTTGCCAATATGCCCTAGACTCTTATTGAGTTACGCTTTCCAGCTGGCATGTCTATCAACAGCCACCCTGACATTAAAGGCTCATTCATTGAGCCTTACACTTGTTTTCCTTTCCTTTCTTGAAAATACCCCATAATCACTCATGCTATTTGCTCTCCTCTATCATGGAGTACACCTACGGGCTCTTGCCCTTCCTGAGTATAGTCACCCTAGCTCTGCTATGCTAGCTTGCCATGTTCTTTCCTATGGCCTCACCACAGGAATATCTTTCATTATCCAAGAGGCATCCCAAATCTAAAGTGGATGACTAACACCTTCCATCATCCACTAACATCATATACTTTCCTTAGAATGGGAGACACGAAAGGAACAGATAACACATCCGATAAGAGCTTTGGTAGAGCCGTCTCTCTATAACTATGCCTGGGTTTACAACAATAGAGGAGGACCTACTAAGGTTACCTTGTTTTATAATAAATAGGAGACTTATAACCCCTCTGATACCATCTATGTCACATCTAGGACCTAGGACCATGATTAGCACACTTAGCATATCACTCACACTGTCATAAGCCTTATATTTTACTAACAAACCCAAGAAGATACATATGAAACCTAGGTGGCCTACCCAATTACAGAGCATATTAGATGTTAACATTAAAACTTAACAAATAAATACCTTACCCCAGCCAAAAAGAGGGAGGCTCTCATACTATCATGCTAAACAAACTGATGATCTAAACCGTCTCCATAACCTGAAATTGTGAGAGGATGAGTCTAATCTATGTGACTCACCAAAGCATCTCTATCTTACACAAACCAGACAAATATATATATATATATAACTATCAGATTACAACAATGATTCAATAACTAAGTAACACCTCAAATACCTTTTCCAACTAGATGTCAATACCTCGATTTCCCCACTTACTATACACATCCCAAAACCCAGAGTGCTGAATGTCCTTGCTTCATGGAACAGTCGCTTCTGCCTGATTCATCCAAACACAAACAAGTACGAATAACGTATATATGTATACGTGAATATAAATTCCATCAAGTTAAATAATCCCACATTAGGCTCACATGTTACTTACCCACAACTAAGGATTTGCTATAACCACACTATACTGAAAAATAGTATAAACACCACAGGTTAAATAACACATTTAATCACAACACATTGAAAGGGAACAATGTTTCCATAACACATATCCACACACTATTCAACACTCCAAAAGCAACCAAGTTACACCAGAAATCAACCCCAGATTTCCATCCGTTCTTAAACTCTAGCTCGTACCACTTCTGGGTTTTTATCGGCTATCGTCATAGGAGACCTATTCTAGGAACTCTGACTCATAGGTTGTGTCTCTTAGCCAACTTTTCCAGTACAATCCACCATCTGAGTCTCGCTGGACCTAGAAATGCACCAAGCCACGCGTTACTGACCTCGATCCACTGGGCTATGTCCTCAACCAATATATAGGGCTCTTGTATCATGTCCTTAACCAATACACAAGGCTCTTGGATCTTGTCCTCAACCAATATATAAGGCTCTTGGATCATGTCCTCAACCAATACACAGGGCTCTTGGAGCATGCCCTCAACAACACTTATACTCATAATCACAATCACAATCATAAACAAACACAACATCCCAAGTCCATAACCAAGGTATGCTATATAATTATATCAACTATACATATATATATATATATATATATTTCCATGTGATATCACACATATGGCTCCTAGAGGTGCATACACGTATATGTTATGTCCTCTTGATTATAAGTGTAAATAGTTCTACATATCTGCACATATATGAGTGCACACTTGGTGACAAAATTTAATTTTTAAAGTTATATATTTGTACTAATGAATACATGTGCATTCGTTTGGATTTCCTTATTTCACCACAATACAAAATGGTTTGACATGGGTGCGTGTCTACACATAACCCTTTTTGAATGCCAACGAAATCAAGGAGGTGAATTATGCACCAATCCATAAAAAATTCTAATCTAAGCACTCTACTGGTCACTACATGTAACCATCATCGGCTAAAGCCACAAGTTAATTATCTGTACTCCCCACGTGTATACATTTTCTACTCAACAACAACACTCATCACATCACACATGAGATGGAAGATATTTAGGTTAATTCCATACTATAACCTTTTCCTAAATCTTCCTAACACATATAATCTTCCATATAGCTCAGTTTTTCCATATTTCAAAATTGGATTCATTCAAACAATCTCTTAACTGAGAGATTATATTGTATTTACACATACATTGGAACTTTCATAGTGAGGTAATTCATGCTCATCATTAAATAATGCACGACAATTATTTATAAGGAAAATAATCAAACAAAGTAGGGTAGAAATTCCCTTACCTCAATTTTGAGCTATCCATTTTGCCCCTCCTTGGTGTTTAGATGTACAAACCTTGCCTGAATCCTTTAGAGATACATCCTAGCTAAATGGAATGGAAAACATATAAGAAAAGAAAACCAACAAACTACCAAAAACTGTCTAATAGGGACTAGTTGACTACCTTGCCCCTATCAATCGACTAATTCAATTATATTAGTCTCAATTTGAGAATAATCGGTTGACTATTTATACCCTGCTAGTCGACCAATACATCACTGCTAGACCTACCTTTCCAACCTAGAAGCTATCAGTCGACTTATGAGGACCTACCTATCAACTGAAACGCTACTGCCAAACCTGTCTTTCCAACTCATAAGCTATCGGTCCATTAGTGATGACCTACTAGTCAACTAATACGCGACTGTAGACCTGGTTAGGGAGTACCAGAGGAAACCAGTCGATTAATAAGCATATAAAAGTCGATCGATCACCTGATAGATTACAAAAATCTTCTACATAAACTTCTTAGTCCCTTCCAATCCTCAAATCTTGATCATTTCTCTTAGTTCTTGGCTCTAATCCATCCTCCAAATCACTAGGAATCAACCCCAAACAAGGAAATCTAACAACATTCAAGATTTACCAACCAATCTTCCAAATTCCCAACCAAAAACCTAATCTCCCTCCCAAATCTGAATTTTTGCATTCAACATTCTCAAATCAAATATTCTTCATGGTTTTCTCCAAGATTCTTGTTCCATTATCACCATTTAACATGTAGGATGGTTTTAAATTGATACCCACTCTAAAACTCATCCATTTGATCCTTAAATTCTCTCAAAAACCCATAATTTTGAGAATGAGTAGAAAAGAAGGATTTAGGAGCTCTTACCACTCCTACACCGAGGATACATAACTGGAGGCTAAGGGAGTATGGTTCCATGGGGTTAGGGGTCAGAGGCGAGAGAGAGAAAGAAAAAGGTGGGAGAGATAAGAGAGCAAGAGTAAGGTGGTGAATGGGGGTCTGATGGGTGTGGGCAATATTTACACATATACATAGAAGTGAAAAATTACAAAAAATGACATTGGTCTGCTCGTGTGGTAAAAATTATAACAAGGGTAAAATTTTATTTCTTAGACTCACATATTATGCTACATTTCCAAAAATGCAACACGACCCCAACATCTTATCCTCATTTTCTATATAAAGTTTTTAAATTATCCAAATCTCTACCATTCTCCTTGTGCCTTAACCTTTCTCGTCCTTTCTACTCATCAGATTTCCCAAGGTACCAAGCTCCTTTACACCACTTCCTCTCTTCCAAATGGAATTTTTTTTTTGCATATCTTCACACTCACACTAATATACCCTCATAGTAACACCCAAGAATCCGAGATGTTACATGAGAGTTCATCACATCATAAAATGATCACTTCTATGTATAAATGTATAAGAATACAAGTGGACATCTTTGTATTTCGTAAAGAAATTCCTAATAATACTTGTCATGGTATTTCCTATATTTCCATTAAACTTGGACAAGCTATATGCAAGCCACTTTACAGGTTTTAATTTTATACGTAGGCTAAAAGATGACACCGTAATTTACATACATCAATCATTTGCAATCCTTCTTAATCCATCTTTAATCACATAGTAATTCATATATATCAAACATCTCATCCATCAATAACATGCCATTAAAATGTAATCATGCTAGAAAAGTAGTTTTCTTGAAAAGAAGGGAAAACAAACTAGCAATGCTAGATCCCTCACACTAGCTCTAAGCTAGTTAATCCTCTTCAAGCTTGATCTTTGAAAGCATGATCCTTGTTTAGATCCTTCAAAGATAAAGGACATAAGATAAAGGAATATAATTAAAATTCCACAAGTTGATTGGGAAGCAATTAGTCAACTGCCTTCCTTTTGGCGATCGATGGGCTCAACACAGCCAAAACTGAATGTGAGCAGCCGGTTAATTGGTGGTCACCTACCAGTCGTCAAATACATATCACCTAAATGATTTTGGCAGCCAACCCAAAAGCAACTGGTTGACTGCTGGTACTCAGCCAATCGACTGATGCATCTCCGCCACACTTGTAGTCTAACCCAAGAGCATCTGGTTGGCTAGTAGTATCCTACCGGTTAACCGGTGTGTCTTGATCAGATCTAAAAATAATGAGTAACAAAGTAACCAGTGAACTGCTCAGCATTCGACAGTTGATTAGTTGCCTCCTACAGATATGAAAAACAAAAGCCAAGATTTTCTCTAACTCTTCCAATTTAAATGTAACCCTTTCCCAACTCAATTCTAATCATGGGTTTTCATTAGCAAGGCTTAGGAAACAAAAATACATCAAAATCGAAGAACTCAACACCATGAAAATTCCTTCTAAGAACCCTAACTTCCTAAGTTTTTTTGTCGTGCTTTCAACATCATGATTTGAATGTTTTAATCCATAGATTCCATAAATTCCTTGTCCTGAAATGTTCAACAAACATCCAAGAAGGATTTTAGATCATTAATCTAGCTTAAAACTCTCAAGAGCACTCATCTTCACCTCAAATCCCTCATACCCAAAAATTAACAGCAAGAAGAAGAAGGAGGGAAGTTTTCCTTATTTTCTCTTCCTTCCAGTGATGGTCAGTTGCTGGAGATTAATGATTGGAGGATTGGGTAAGGCTCATTGGGGAAGAAGATGGAGAGAAGTGAAAGTTAGGGCTTGGGGGTGTGGTCTGCGAGAGAGAGAGGAGGAATGAGGGCTAAAATGTGTGTGTATGTCATATTTATGTACAAGAATATTCCTTTCCAAGTGAAATTACCAAGTTGTCCCTTTGCTTAAGCTCCAGTCAATTAGACAGTGGCAATTCTTGAAATTTCCTGATTCAGGTATTTTTAACACACACAAAACACCACACACTTCTTCCCTCATTTCCTCAACTCTTAGAGCACCACATCCCTCAACTTGCCTTATTTTCCATTTTCATAAAAGAGTATCACTTAAATATTTTTATTTAACCTTAGTCCCTCTACAGTCTCATTATCCATATGCCTTTCATGTGAAACATGCACACCCTCATCCTCAGCCACATATCACTTTATATACCACTAGGGGTGGGCACAGGTTGAGTCTAGTTAGGTTGAGAGTGATTCTCAACCTGAGTTGACCTATAAGCAACAGGTTAGGTTGGGTTAGGTCTAGTGTTTTTCACAATTGAACTCGAACCAACCCAACCCGCCAGTTAGCGGGTTGGTCAGGTTTTTTTTTTCCTGTTGTAGATTTACATACAATAGAAGCTGAGAAGCATTCCTACTGCAGTTTAACGTTCACAGAACAGAAGCAATATTATATTTATAATATATATATAATGGCTAAAAAAATAAAAATTAAAAATTCCTACAATATTAGGATAAGGGTTTCTAGGTGAAAACTAGAAATTTCTGGTATATGAACCAAAAATTTTTCTGGTTCATATACTAGAAATTTTTGGCTAAGAACAAACCAAAATTTATAGTTCATTCATAGCCAAAAAATTTTGGTTTTGAGAGAAGAGAGACAATCACACGAACTATGAAGGCACAATAGTAGCCACTAGCCAGTAGGAGTATGAGAGATTGAGAGAAGAGAGACCAACCTGATAAGCTGACTAACGCTAGCCTAAGTCAGAGAGTGAAGATGCCGAGATGGAGTGGTGGACTAGAGCGTGGTCATGGGCGTGGACTTGTAGAGGAAGCAGTGAGTAGATGATGAAGATGAAGTGAAGGCATGGACGGTGGAGCCGTGGCTATTAGCCAGGGCACGACACGAGGGGGGAGAAAGAGATGAATGAGTAAAATGAATTATTTACTGATTAGTGAAGAATGAAGTTTACGGTGGGTCCGTGGAGGGTCTGTAGGATTTAGGAAATTAGGAAAACTAAAAACAAATTAATATATGGTCAGGTTAGAGGGTCAGATTGGGTTGGAATTTATAAAATCGTTACCCAGCCCGTTTAGATCGGGTTCAAAAAAAAAATTAACCCAACCCAATTGGGCAAGTTGGGCGAGTTGACTCGATCCACTGTCCACCCCTATATACCACACCGTCAACCATGGATTTTCTTATTTGAAAATGAAAATTTACTGCCACCTCCGACAACTTGATTGAAAAACCAAATTTAGTAGTACCCGAGGACCTCGAGTATTACAATAGTTAGAACATTATTCCAAAATAATTCAACTCTCTTTAAAAGAACAACCTTCTTAAGGATGTTGTTTTAAAAGAGTAAAATTTTTCCAAAAATTAAATTATTAAAAAAGTATACAGTACCCAATTCAATCCCCTTTTGATGAGTACATTACTGAATTAACATCTTTCTTTTTTTTCACTTTTTCTTTAGTAGTTTTCTCCCAAACGTGTTCACACATGCACACCAATCATTTTAACTTTTTTTAAAATATAATGTTATTTAACTTCTTTTTATTATCTTTTTTCTTTTAATTCAAACGTGGTTGACACATTTTTAATAACGTGTAAATATATATATGTTTTCACAACGTCCTTTTTTTTTTGTAGTATCTGATATTCAGACATTATGTTTAAATTTGAGGTAATTATAATTATAATGAACTGAAAACTCTTCCTATCAAATTTTAACTTAATTACATTATTAAGGAATTGAACTCAAAAGTACTATTAAGTTATGCAATTGGTAGTTTCTAAAGATGCATTTTTTTTCCTTAATGGTAAGAAAGATATTTGATTTTTTAAAAATAAATAAAAAGTACTTAATATAATTGATCATAATAAATTTTGATATCATCAAATCTATTAAATATAAATTAATGATTTAAATTATAATACATTATAATATAATTTAATATGATGTTCCGATTTAAAAAGTGAGGAAATAAAATATTATTTTAATGAAATAATAAAATTTAACTATGATAGGATAACATTTATGCCCTTTAGAGAAAAATAAACTATTTTACATTATATTCTTATAAACATAAAAGCATATAATTTTTATCATGTAATGCAAATTTCAGTTTCACTGGAAGGATGTTTGTAGTTTTAATTCTTAGTACAAAAGAAGTTTATGGTCTCGATGAGTGGTAATCATATGTTCATGTTCCCAAAATGTGTCTAACTGTTATTGGTTGGACAAGTGATTACTGTTCAGAAATAAACGAAAACTAATTAATTTAATTTGTGCATTTGTTAAAAGTTATTTTAATATAATTAATCTTAATAAATCTTGATTCATCAATTTTAAACATATAAATGATTTAATTTTTATATAAAAAATAGGACACAACATATAAATGTAAATAAAATGATGTGCAAATTTATGCAATAACAAATCAAACTAAAACATTATTTTTTAAAAATATAATAAAATTTAAAAATTATAAAATAACATTTCAATCCAAAAAAAATTATTTTATGATATTGTTATTAATATAAATACTTATAATTCTTATAATTTAATACTGTTTTAGGACTAAGAATCAAGCCGAATGATACTAATAACATTCAGATCACAACCAAAAGTAAGACAATATAAAATTGCATGAGTGACACTTTTGCTTTTCGTAGAAATGGGCTGGAAATCTGTCCATTCTCAGGGCTTTAAGCATTCTCATTTGGAAGGCTGTCATTTATACGGAGAGCTGTATTTATCTAAGATGTGACCTTTCACTGGTTGGTGTTAAGGATCTCTTATCAGTACCAGAAGCTTCAAAAATATTATTAGAATAGTCGCTCCCTTGGTAGTAGTCTATCGCTTCTCTAAATTGATCCATCTAGCTTTAGGTCTTCTTACCCCACCCTCTTCCTGATCACTTCCATGTAATATTTCATTAAAATCTCCGAGCAAAAGCCAAGGTGGTGTTTTAGGGACTTTATAGCATTACAACTTGTATGTCTTTGATGTGTAATTGCTTCCCCATAAAACCTATTACTCTCAATCAATAACATGTCTATAAAATATTGTAAGATAAGATACTTAAACTAATATTTTCATGCCACAAGATAGTAATACCTCCTCTCCTACCATAGTACCATGATAGTCAAAACAAAAAAAAATCAAAATTCAATGATCTCCTAATACAATCTAATTCAGCCAAAGCAATTAGATTGCACGAGGATTCTCAACTCCCCGGTAGCTCCACACGATGACTCTTGTGTATACAAGTAGGGTTAGTTGCCAAGGTCTCAAGTCCAACCAATATTGAGCTTGAATTCACTATAGTTCTCTCCTCAAAATTTTAATATTTTTTTGGCAAAAGGGTACTTTATGTCCTTAACATTTACTTCTATTTTCATTCATGCCTTTAATGTTTTTTTTTTTGTGTCAAATATGTCCTTTATGTTTCAAAACTTATCAAATATACCTTTTTTTGTCACTCCGTTAACATGAGTGCTGTTAAACGCTTACTAGGCACCTGAGGTGGCAAAAATCATCCTCCACATCATCTGCCTAGTCAGCTTCCTCAATATGAAATTCCCTCAATGCCCTCATGCCTTTTAACTTTTAGAAGCAATCAAATTAGGTTTCACAGCAGTTTGGTTCTGAGAGTGGCTGACAACGTCATGTGAAGTTGCTGGTGGACTTGATTGAGGGTTGAAATCATCACCAGCGATGAAGGCAGCATAGACAACAGCAGAGGATGGCAACAACTTCGACAAGGTGAGTTCTTTCTTTTCTCTCCCTTTTCTCTGCCCTAACTACGATAGTAGCCCCAAATTTGTTGGAATGAAATTAGCCCCAAATCTGTTGTATTTGCCCTAATTTCTCTGGTGATTTCCTTCAGGTGTATCACCTTTCCATTTAAATTAGCCCCAATTTTATTGGTTGAATATGAATTGTAACATGTAATTTTTCATGATATTCGACTTTTTAACTTAGACACAGATGCATATATTGGTAGCTATATATGAAATGTTGTCATTTCATGTTCTTCGACTTTTGACTATACATGAAATGCTCTTAACTCATACATTTACATGGCAATGGAAAGCTGTCATATAGCTTGTCTGTACACACATATTTTGGTTATCTCAATGTTATATATAATACAATGGTGTCTGTATACACTGATAGGCATTCCCTTCACTTTTTAATTTTTGAAGCTTCAAGTTATGTGGTATGGTATGAATAATGGCATCTGTGATTGTAGTAAGAGTAAGGAAAGATTAACCAATGGCATCTCAAGCTTCAAGTTACAATTGCAGTAAGAGTAAGGAAAGATTCATCTATGATTGTAGCAAGTATGCTCGGTTGGTGACTTCACATACACTAGAAAATCTAAGTCAAAGGTTTTAGGGTTACAAAAATTACGTGGTTGGTATGAATACCAATTAACGTGTCAACTTTATTTTTTTGATTGATGTTAAAATACAAGTTGAATAATATTGATTTAAATGTACAGAACGAAGGAGGATGTGATTTTTTTTATTTGGTTTGATTCTAAAGATGAAAAGCTAGCAACGTATCGTCTTAGGAAGAAGATTAGGACTCTTGCAGATGAATTGAAGGAAGAAAAGAGGAAGAAGAAGTTTATAACCTTACTTCTAGTCTTATCTTAATTGTGAATCTGTGATTTATACTCTAACTAAGTTAGGATGAGGGATTGTGTATTGCAGAAATGTAAGACAACTTAGTATTTATGTTTCATTGTCATTGTTCTATGACAATTTATGTAATATGTTAGGAAGATGGATTATGAATTATGTATTTTGAATTATCCATATATGAATGATGAGTTGTTATGAATGGATAGAGAACATTTCCTATTTACACTGACTAATTATGTATTATTTGCATTGAAAGTTGTTGGTATGTAGATGAATTTTATTTACCAAATTACGAAGAAGATTAACAAAATTAAAATCCAACCTTTTGATTTCCTTCCCTTCCTTTATAGTATTTTTTTTCTTCAATTTTCACATACTTGAAGAATAAGAAATATATGAGTCTAGTGAAAATTTGCTTTCTTTTCCTACTGAATGATTAATGTAAACAATGAAAGAATAAATCACTTTGCATTGAACATTGAATAATAACCTATGCCAAAAAGTATCCATCTAGTAATACTTTGCCAAAGTAGTAGTATTGAACACTGACCAATCACATTACATATATCAAAAAGTATTCATCAAGTAGTAGCATTGTGCCAAAGTATCCTAACATACTACATGTAATCCAAAAGTCTTCCATAATATCAAAAGTACTAGCATAAATACAAGATCTTGCATCTATAAATCACAAAAAATGGTTCCTTAATCTAAACATGTTCCTTAATCTAAACATCATGGAGCACTTTGTTATGATAATTGACTTGGTGTCTTTGGTGTCCTTCTTGTCCATGTCTTGTACCTTGTCCTAATGCTCGGTGAATCACAATGCTACAAACTTAAAGTGAATTAACCAAATATTCAGTTGAGAAAGTAAAGTTATATAATAGAACAACATAGGCAAATAAATCAAAGATATGCCTGCTGTTGAGTATGAAGTTGAGTAGGTAGAGGAGTGGTTGTGATCGTTGGCTATGAGTTATGCCTTCAAAGTTGCCTTGGTTCACTTCCTTATACATTGCAAAAAATTCCAGTCATATGACATCAGTTAAGTTAAGCATTTAAAATCAGCGAAGTAGAGTTCAATAGATAAGTGTATCATCAATTACCATAGAATCAAGTCGAGATGGATGTGCACATGTGCTAGGATGTCTTACTGGCATCTTCTCCATTCGTGGGCACTGCAAGTTGATAATAGTAAATTTTTACGTGTAATATGAGTATGAAATATAGCAAAAAAGTTTATTACAATGTTTATAGTAAAGCGTACAGTTGTCTAAGGTTGTTGCGTATAAGACTGAGTGGGTGAAGGAGTGGTTGTGATCGTTGGTTGTGTGCTATGCCTTCGAAGTTGCCTTGGTTCACTTCCTTGCTACATTGTGAAAAATTCTAGTCATAAGACATCAGTTAAGTTAAGCATTTAAAATCAACTAAATTAGAGTTCAATATATAAGTGTATTAACTACCATAGAATCAGGTTGAGATGGATGTGCTCGTCTGCTAGGGCATCTTACTAGCATCTTCTCCCTTCGTGGGCACTGCAAGTTGACCATAGTAAATGTTTACATGTAATATGGGTATGAAATATAGCAAAAAGGTTTATCACAATGTTTACAGTAAAGCGTACAGTTGTTTGAGGTTGTCCTAACTACACAAAAGACGATGATGGCTGAGGTTGTCCTGGCAATTTGTATGCCCTCTTATTATGCCCAAAGCTGCCACAATTTCCACATCTTTGTGCATACCCCTTATGAGATAATTTCTTTGCGTTTTGCAACTCCTCATTGACGTCCTTTCTTCGTCTCTTCTTTGGACGCCCAATAGGTTTTTTATATAGAGGAGGGACGACATCGTCATATGGAATTAATGGCCATATGTTTGGGCCATTCGCCGGGTATACAATCATAATTGAAAATTTGAAAGGGACACATTCATACAACTTATAAGACTACAAAATTTCCAATGGATATAGTCACAGTTGGAAATCTGAAAGGGACACATTCAAACAAATCCTATACATTGGTGAAGACTACAAAATTTCCAATGGGTACAGTTAATAGAGAAAACTCATGTATACAGTTATGCCACAACTCACATATAACTACTATCAATCGAATGAGATAAGTTAGGTCCAAATCAAACCATTTACCATGAATAATCAATCAACATGCCAAATCAAGGCAGTAATAATCACAAATCAAAGCCACACCAATCACAATTGTTGAAATCAGAGGGTTTAATCGAAGTTAAGGCACAAATTTGAAAGGAACACATTTCGATTTAGGGAAGGAATCAAAACGCAAATCAGAGAAGAAATTACCTTGTTGTCGATAGTGATGTCCACGTCGTCCTCGCCGTTGGTATCGACATCGGCCGTCAAGAAAAATCAGGGAGACCTCTACATAACTTCTAATTGAAGTTAGGGCACAGATTTGGATTTGGCGAAGGGATGAAATAGCAAATTAGAGAAGAAAGAACTCACCTTATTGTCGCCAATAATGTTCTCTGTCGCCCACATCACCCTTGTTGCCGGTATCGATGTCAACCATCAAGAAATTTCAGGAAGACCCATACCTGACATCGTCTCGCACTCAAAGAAGAAATAACTTTTTGTGAACCCAATTTGACTACTTCCAAAGGTTAAAAGGCATGGGGGCATTGTGGAAATTTCACATTAAGGAAGCTGAATGGAAAGATGACATGGAGGCTGATTTTTACCACTTCAGGTACCCAGTCAGCATTTAACGGCACTCATGTTAACGGAGTGACAAAAAAGGGTATATTTGATAAGTTTTAAAATATAAGGGATATATTTGACACAAAAAAAAAGTTAGGAACATAAATGAGAGTGGAGGTAAACATTAGGGACATAAAGTACCCTTTTACCTTTTTTTTCCCTTTTATTGGAGCCCATGCATTTCTTAATTAAAGCCCACATGTTTTTTTTATTTGTTTTTACATTTTTGATAATGCAACTCATTTATGTGTTGGGTCCAATATGCATCAATATCATAGCCCAATTAAAATTTTTCTCTTGGGGTCACTTGTCTCTTCTCTGCTATTGAGGTTAGTCCTACGTGCAAAAATGCTTTTTCTTATGAACAAAAGTGTAGGAGTGTGCAGGATGCAAAAAAGGGTTATGTCAAGACATGGGGAACAACATATATACCTTTGGAGCATCTTTTTACTCTATCCACTGACTTTTGTTCTCTCTGTGCAAGCTGGGCATTAATGGAGCATGGGAGAAGATGAACCAGAGCATTTAATGGTATATATGTTGGAGTTCAAAATGAAGCAGTAGTTACCTTTCTCTCATTCCTATTAAAGCACTAAGTTGTCTTCATGAAGGATGGAACAAAAGGTAGAAGAAAGTTACTGCTGAGAAGAATATTTCGAACTACCATTTTCTTCTTTCCTCTATTTTTTAGGGTTTAGGGCACTCAACACGCGAGAACATCATTGGAGGGAAATGGCTCGGGCGTGCTAATGTAATCAAAGGACAAATCCAAAAAAATGAAGAGTTATGAGAAGGGCAAAATTGATATTTGATCTCAATTACGATAGAAAGGAATTGCATTCCAGAGCTTACTTGATGGAATAAAATTTTGCACTGTAGAAAGGAGATGGATTCCCTTTCTTGCCAATTTTATGGATACCAAACAAGCATATTAGTATTAAAGAAAAGGAATCCCTTTCCTTGAGTGTATACCAAACTCCCCCTGAAAGTTACTCTTGGCAGGTCAAGATAAATAAATAAATAGATACTAGTAATTATTCAAACCATCCGACTATCTAAAGTTATTAAACTTTCAAAGTTTTTTTTTCTTTTTTATTAATTTGATTTTAACTATAACTTAAATTCAAAATCTTTCAACTCTCTTGCCTTAAAAAAATAAATGGATGTCCTTTGGGTTTTAGGTTGTTTTTAGTACCACTCCTATGATCATAAAATTTCTAATTTTCACGTCTTGCCAAATAGGTTGTTTTATTCTATTAAAGAATATTAACTTAAATAGTTAAATGTCAAAATCACGTCTTGTTTGTTTTTATTAATGCCAGTATGCCTAAAAACAATACTGCTCAATTTCAAAACAAAATTATATCAAAAAAATGTTTTTAAAATGCAAAAATTAAGAGAATTATTTTCTTCTAAAATTATTTATAAGTGAAAAAAAAATTTAGTATCTTTTCAACTTAGAAAAATATATAAAAAAAACTCACTTTTTCACTGTTAATTTATTTAAAGATCTATATGTTTATTAATAAAGCATACTTTAATCAAATTCCAAAGAAATTTAATGACAAAATATTCAATCCCTTAAAATACCGATCAAATTTTCTATGAACCCAAAATTAATTATTCACAGTGACAGATATTTTAATTTTTAAAATATTAAAGGTTCGATTTTTAAAGATATTATTTTAAAAAGGATTTTTATCATTTGTGTTTAATAAACTTAAAATAGATTAGTGTCTTATCCTATTAATTAGATGAGATCATGAGAAGATAATTTCAAAAAATATTTTTTTTGACAAAAATTTCTGTACAATATTGGTAACAATACTGTCATTATTGTGTGCAAGTGACTGTCAACTTGATTACTTATTATCTTTATAACCCCCTCGAAGCATCTAAGACCCAGTAAGCAATGGGAGAATCAATATCCATTACCTTTTTGAGATCTCTGATAATCTTCATAGTTCTTACCAAAAAAAGTACTACCCACAAGAACCACACTTTGTCGAAGGAGACTGCCACAACTGTAGCTCAACTTAACGGCCTCCATCTACTTCGTACAAAGCCAACGACTCTGGCTCCTTCAAAGGCTACAACCACACCGCCGTAGGCAATGACAGCGACGTAGTCTATGGTCTCTACGATTGCTGGGGCGACGTCCCTAGACATTTCTACCAATTTTGCATCCCCACCGCCGCCTGAGAGGTTCTCAAACATTTTTGCAATCAATCCTCCGTTGTAATGTCGTACGGTTCTTTAAGACATGCCTATTAAACTATTGATGGTAGTTCTACTCTTGGCTATTTTGTTGTGCCAAAATAGCTAAGAGTAGAGCTACCGACAACAGTCTAATAGGCATTCTTCACAGAACCGTATCACATTATAGCAGATGCTCGATAGCGACAATGTTGAAGAACCTCTCTAGCGGCGGTGGAGACACAGAACTGGTGGAAGTGTTTGGGGATGTCGCCCTGGAAATCTTAGAGACCGTAGACCAAGTCGCTACTGTTTCCTACGGTGGTGTGGTTGTAGCATTTGCTGGTGGTAGAGTCATTGGCCAGCCACGAGAAGATGTCTTTGAGGTTGACTTGGTACGAAGCAGATGGAGGTCTACGGTTATGGTAGTCTCCTCCGACGAAGTATGGCCCTTGAGCCGTACTTGTTTTGGTGTGAATTATGAAGATTATCAGAGACGTCAAAATAGTAATGGGTATTGATGCTCCCATTGCTCACCAGTTCTTATAGCTTCACAAGGATACTTCAAGGGGACTAAGGTTTCTTTCCTACACATAGGAGGCTCCTATACATAGAAGGAAAGTTAGGAACCGTTGGATAATTTGATCCAATAGTTTCCATTCATCAAATATATTTTTTTCTTTAAATAAAAATTTTACAAGTGCCAACTAATCTATTAATAATTGCAGACACAATAAAAAATATAAAATGATAATTCTAATTTTTTTTAAAAAATATTAAAAAAATACTAGATGAATGAGAACCATTAAATCAAGATATAACGGCATTATTTCCCTCATACGCATAAGAGCCTCTAATGCGTACGAGGGAAGCCTCACCCCTTCAAGGGTGACATAATAAGTAATCAAGTTGATAGTCACTTATGCACAATATAGAGAATTTTGTTACAGAAATTGTAGAGAAATTTTTTTCAAAAAAAAATTTTTTTTGAGAATATCTTCACATGATCTCGTCTAATAAATGGGATAAGAAACTAATCTATTTTAAACTTATTGAACACAAATGATAATAATCCTTTTTAAAATAATATCTTTAGAAGTCAAACCTTTATTCCAGAATGTACATAAAGTATATAAATTGGTTCCTAAATGATACGCCTTATTATTCGAATGAGTTATAGCCTCTTTTTTAAGTTATGAATTCAACAAATATTAATCATTTTGCAAAACTAAATTATTTATTTACTTTTCGTCAAGGACTAAGGTCTCATTTGGGTAAATAACTTATTTAAATACTTATAGAAAAATGCCTTATATGAAAAACATTAATACTATAAGCTCCTTTTAAATTAAATTATTTAGTGTTTAGATACATACTTGAAAAAATATTTTTAAATTATGATTGGGAAGGAGGGAAGTGATGAGTTTAATTTTCATCGAATTTGATTGAGGATATACTTATCTTATAAAAGTGTAAAATAATTTTTTAATCATGTGAATTTGAACTTTCGCATAAGATTTTTCTAAGAAGCTTAAAAAATTGGCTTCATTAAATAAGCCAAATATAACTTTTTGGGGATTATTAATTAGTTAATTATTTAAGTTTTTTCAAACACTTTCAGTTTTGAAATAAAAAAATTTATACTAGTTGAGAAACTCTTATAAGTTATAAGCTATATATGTTATCCAAACGGAGCCTAACTTAACAGTAGTATGAAATGAGTTTACAATATTTAAAACTAAATCATATAATATTAAGTGTAAATTAATGATTTAGTTACCTAAAAAAAATCTCAATTTGGTCTTTGAAGACCAAATATCTCAATTTTATTCTTAACAAATTACATGTGTCTTATTTTGATAATTTTCATTGCTAAATTGCAAAATCATTTATTGATAAATCTCAAATTGTTTTTGTTGTCAAAACTGACTTTAAGAAACAGAATAACCAAGTTGAGATAAATATATATTTTTTAGAAACTAAATCAAGACAATTCTGAAGTCACTAATTTACACCAATATTATTAAACTTTCAGAAATTAAACATTTAACTCACATGCCTTTTCAGAATAAAATTATTTATATATATTGCTAGTCATGTATACAAAATATGTAATTATATTGTAAAATGTCTATGTTATTTGTTTTTAAGAAAACTTTTATAAAAAATTAAAATATCCGTATTTAATGATTTTAATTTAAACATTTTTGTATTTAATAAAAATAAGTCAAAATTATTGAATTTCATAGTTAAGAAAATTCATCTTTGATGAGGCCCAAATTTATCTAATATTGAAATTGCAAACCAAAATATATAGCTCAAGGGAACTAACACAATCAGTATAATTTAACCTAGCTTAAAAAAGAAAGCATAAGAAAAGCAATTATATTCGTATCTATTCACATACCTTAGTCCGAATGCAAAGGTTTTCATTTTCAAGTTCAATCTCCTATATATGACAATAATGCAAATTATCAGTCCAGAATGTCATTAAAAATAAAGTTAATAAATGCAGAATTCTCAAGGCAAAGAAATCAAAACTGAGAAGAAAATTTGAGAGAAAAGAAAAAAAAAAGAAAAGTAAAAGACAGAGGAAATAAAGTTGCAGATTACCCTTTTCTGCAGGTACTCAATGTCTGCCAGCAGCATATCATGCTATTGTAGTTGATAGTAAGGAATTAGAAAATCATTAAAACTATAAAACTCATAACAACATATGTGTGTGCGCATGGGTGTGTGTGTGTGTGTGTGTGTGAGAGAGAGAGAGAGTTTGTTGACATGATTAATAATCACAGTTGTATAAGGAAAAACAGAAAAGTTTTGCATGCATCTAATTAAAAATTAAGCTAAAGTGCAAAGAAGATCTTTTCAACTCATTCATGCAATTTACCCCCCAACTTTAATAATGGACATCAAACCTTTCTAAACCTTTCTGAGATATTATCTTAATGGGCTTTTTTGTTGCAAAGAGAAAAATAAGAAAAAATGAGAAAAAAAGTTATTATTTTGTCACTTGAGATGATAGATCCAATGCATTATTTGTTGATTTTGTCCCTTTAACCCGATACGCAAAAGGACAAGTACGGTAGAATATTTGACCAAAAACAGTTAATAAAGGGGCTATATTACACAAAATTAAAAATTTATAGAAGATTATTGTTAACTTTTAAAATTGAGAGGGTAAATTGTACAACCCCTAATTGATGGAAGTTATTTTCATTTTAATTTTTAAACAGAAAATTATAGAGAGCTAATATATAAATTTATTAAAGACATGTTCTATAAGGATTTGACACACAAAGTAACAGCAGCCAAAAACCTTTTTTGCTAAGTAAAAATTTTCCAGTAAAGTCCCTTCGAATTTAAGGATTCTGATCAGTTAAAGTCTCCTTGCCACGTTTTTTTTTTTTTGGTTGTTGTGTTTATTCCATCACCAATTGGCTTGAAAACACAGATGGTGATACATATGCAAGACATTAATCAATAATTACACAATATATACACCTCAACATGATAAACTATATAATTATCTGACATGCAATATTATAACTCCCCTTCTGAACTGTTAATGGTGCTTCATAATTAATATTGTATTAGTTTTAATTATTTACCTCGTTAGACCTGATTCTAGTGATTCCTCTTTCAAGTCTGTTCTCCAGCTACTTCAGCTCCTTCACAGTCAGTGTGCTCAACGCATCACCCATCAAGTGCCTACAAGCAAGAATATGAAATATATATATATATATATATATATGGCATTTAATAGACAAGTTAGACCATATTAATTAATTACTAGAAAATTTACATATTCTCATGCATTATAATATTAGATGCCTCATGCATTCTTGTTTGTTTGCCACTTAACATGAGATTAATTCAGGAAGTTCTCTAGACTAGCTAGTTTGCTTAATTAAAATCTTTTTCTTTTTCCTTTTGGGCGGAGAAGATCTTATTAAATGCCCATTGAGAAACAAGGAGAAATGAAAGTCATGATCACCTGATTGAATTTTGCAGCATCTGTATCTGCTGTCGTAGCTTCGCAGATTCTTGCTGATAATACTATCATTCACAGTTTGGGAATGGTGCAAAAGAGAACATACGTATTAGCTTCATCATTTAGATAAGTACATATATATATATATATATATTTATGATTCTGTGCTTCTGCGTCATAAAGTAAGCATACAATATCAAAGACCACTGAAAGTAATTAAACTAATTTGATGAGAAACTTTATGCCAAAAGACTTCAGTATAATATATTGATGAAACTAATATCAGCAGTGTTTCTTCTGTTGCAAGTAAATTTTATAATTCGTATCAAATAGAACGAATATGAAGAAGCTCAGCACTATGGATATGCATATATTTAATTATTACCTAAGCGTTGGTTTCAGTGGTTGAAGTCGTACTTGAATGATCTGAACGTGCCTTTTTGTACCTTTCCATAGTTGACCTTATGTTGTAGGCATGAAGAGAGAGAGAGAGAGAGTAGAACACTCACTGCCACAGCTGCAATTTATGCTAGTCCACAATGGTTGCAGCACATTGTCAACCTTCCAGCTACTACCCATCTGCGGCCTTCCAGCTACCACCCATGTGCTACTAGACTTTGTTTTGTTTTTCTTTCATTTTCAACTCTTGTATGTCCATGCCCATGTGCTCACACCATGCTTCCTTGTTCCCTGAGAGCTAGTATAAATAAGATGCCAATATCAGTGTAAGCATCATCCAGAGTTTCAGAAATATATCTAAGTTTTCAACTTAGCTTCTTTCCTTTGTTTTCTCTTTTCTTCTGACCCTTGTTGATCCGTGTGCCATATTTTGGTATCAGAGCAAGGTGCTAGAGAGAGGGAACGCCTGAAAAACGAAGTTTTCCAGCGACCTCGAAATCGGCCAACTTCAAAAGTCCAATCTCCAGTGCTCTTTCGGGAAAAAAGACGTTGCCATCGTGATCGGAAGGGTCCAAAATCTTAGACTGGAGAAGATCAACGCCGCATGACCATCCACGCGCTCTCACACGCCATCGTCGGAATCTCACGCGCCGGCAATCTCTCCCACGCGCTCCACGCGCCTGCCAGAGGTTGAAGACAACCACGTCATTACTTCAGTCAATCAGAGGTTGCCACGTGTCCAACTGTTTCAGTTGACACGTCAACACGCCACGTCATCTACCACGTCATCAAGTCAGTCAATCAAAGTTTGTCACGTGTCCTGCTGATTCTGCTACCACATCATCTGTACGTCAGCCACCACAACACTTCTTTCAGCCAATTACCGATCGCCACGTGTCACGCTTTTACCACCTCACGATCATTTTCCAGATTCTCATATTTACCCCAGAAGTCTTGTAAAATCTTATTTTACCCCAAAAACTTTCTAAAGTTACACTTTAGCCCCCAAAACTTCTTTAAATTAAAACTTTTGCCCCAAAACTTTTTGAAATTACACTTTTACCCCCAAAACTTTCTAACATTTCACTTTTGCCCCCAAATAATTTTGAAATTACACTTTTACCCCAAAAGTTCCCAGTAAATTACTCTTTGACCCCAAAAAAATTTCCTAAAACTATATTTTGACCCAAAAAAATTCTCATAAAATTATTAATCAGTTCCAAAACTTTCAAAATTGTAATCCAACCCAATTTCTCCTCAAAATTGCCCCCCAAATCCCTACGTCATCCAAAATTTCACTCAATCTTCTTCAAAAAAAGAGAGAAAATGCCTCCCAGACGCAGATCCGTTCAAGAACTTGAATTAGAAGAATTGAGACAAAAAATTCAACAGCTGCAGGAAATTGTGAATGGCCAGATTCAATTGGAGGACCGGAAGGAGCATCAAAGTGATGATTCAAACAATAGTACCTTGACGTCCACCAGTAACTGTCGACAACGCAAACAAGTCACCCGTACTGACGATATCAGAGTGGAAATTCTAGAATTTGAAGGGAAACTCCAACCAGATGAATTTGTCGATTGGCTACAAACTATTGAGCGTATATTCAAGTATAAAGAGATACCCAAAGAGAAGAAGGTAAAAATCATTGCTGTCAAGTTAAAGAAATACGCTTCCATATGGTGGGAAAATTTAAAGAAGCGCGAGAGAGAAGGAAAAAGCAAAATACGGACATGGGAAAAGATGCGTAAAGAACTAACTCGTAAGTTCTTACCTCCGCAATTTTCTCAAGATAATTTTATTCAACTACAGAATCTTCGTCAAAAGAACCTGTCTATAGAAAAATACACCAGAGAATTTGAATAGCTAATAATGAAGTGTGACATCCAAGAGAGGGATGAACAATCAATCGCTCGTTACCTTGGAGGATTAAACTTAGATATCGCCCACCTGGTCCAACTTCAACAATATTGGACTTTGGACGATGTTATTCGTTTATCTCTTCGAATTGAGAAACAGCTTCCTAAGAAGCCTTCATATCAATCTTCTTCCTCTTTTCCTTATAGGAATTCTGCAAATACCCGCAAACCTCATATCCAACAAGCAAGTACATCAAATAGCAACCCACCAAAGCCCAATAGAGAGGGCAATTCAAAAGTCGTCAAGTGTTTCAGGTGCCAAGGATTTGGACACATTGCTTCTAATTGCCCAAACCGAAAGATTATCACCATCATTGAAAGAGAAATCCATGAAGCTTCTGAAGAAGATGAAGGACCAGTATTTGATGATGACCCAGTGTTTGATGAAGAACCAGTGCACATTGAAGAGGTCACCCCTACTGATCAAGGAGAATCACTGGTAATTAGACGAAGGTTGCATACTACAATAGCCAAAGAAGAACCATGACTGAGACACAACATTTTTCACACCCATTGCACTGCGCAAGGCAAGGTTTGTGATGTTATTATTGACAGTAGGAGTTGTGAGGACGTCGTGTCAAATTATATGGTGGAAAAGTTGAAATTTCCAATACAAGAACATCCGTATCCATACAAGTTACAATGGCTCAATAAAGGCAACGAGGTAAGGGTCTCTAAATGTTGTCTGGTGAATTTTTCCATTGGTCAGAAATACCAAGACAAAACATGGTACGATGTGATTCCTATGGATGCTTGCCACCTTCTACTAGGAAGACCATGGCAATATGATCGTCGTGCAATATACAACGGCTACGCTAACACCTACTCTTTCGTCAAAGATGGAGTAAAAGTCAAGTTGACACCTTTGCCACCAAGTGAACTAAACAAAGACAAGAAGGAACCAAAGCCCCTTGTGTCTTTAGTTACAAAAACACATTTCAAGGTGACAACAGAAGAAGCTCAAACCACAAACTTTGTCTTCTTGTTTGAAGCAAATAAAGAAACAATTCTTCCTTTGGAGATAGAAGAAATGCTTGCTGAATTTTTGGATGTTGTACCAGAAGAAATCCCTCAAGGATTACCACCAATGTGTGATATCCAGCATGCCATTGACTTTATTCCTAGACCTGTCATTCCAAACAAGCCAGCATATAGAATGAGTCCTAAGGAACATGATGAAATTCAACGCCAAGTTAAAGAATTGCTTAAGAAAGGGTTGATTCATGAAAGTGTTAGCCCTTGTGCTATACCTGTCCTTCTAGTACCGAGGAAAGATGGAAGTTAGAGAATGTGCGTTGATAGTCGAGCTGTCAACAAAATCACTATCAAGTATCAATTCCCGATACCAAGACTCAATGACCTGTTTGATCAACTACATGGAGCTACCATCTTCTTCAAAATTGATCTTCGCAGTGGCTACCATCAAATCAGAATCCGTCTAGGAGATGAATGGAAAACTGCCTTCAAAACCAGAGACGGCCTGTATGAATATACCGTGATGCCTCTTGGATTATCCAATGCTCCCATCACATTCATGCATCTGATAAATCAAGTACTTCGCCCCTTCATTGTCAAGTTTATAGTTGTGTACTTTGACAATATTTTGATCTACAACAAAGGAAAAGAAGAACATTTAGAGCATATACGACAAGTGCTACAGACTCTACGTGAGCAGAAACTCTATGCCAATCTCAAGAAATGTTCTTTTCTAACCAAGGAAGTAAATTTCTTGGGATATATTATCACCACTGAAGGTATTCGAGTAGATCCGAGTAAAGTCGAAGCCATCAACAGCTAGCCTATTCCAAGCTCTATTCATGATGTGAGAAGTTTCCATGGATTAGCTTCATTTTATAGAAGGTTCATCAAGAATTTTAGCTTTATTGCTACTCCACCCACAGACTATACCAAAGGAGAGAAATTTCAAAGGACAGATCAAGCCCAGAAAAGTTTCGAAGAACTAAAGAAATGTTTGACTGAAGCACCAGTACTAGTACTTCCAAACTTTGACCAAGTATTTGAAGTTAGTTGTGATGCTTCAAATACCGGAATTGGAGCTATTTTAAGTCAAGAAGGGCACCCTATAGCTTTTTTCAGTGAAAAGCTCAACAACGGTAAACTCAAGTATTCCACTTATGACAAGGAGTTCTATGCCGTTGTTCGCACCCTGCAATAATGGAGCCACTACTTGTTGAATAAAGAATTTATTCTTTATTCTGATTATGAAGCCCTCAAATACTTGAACTCTCAGCAAAAGATCAACCGAAGACATGTTGCTTGGAGTGAGTTTTTGCAATTGTACCCATTCCTACTCAAGCACAAGGCAGGAGTCCAAAATATTGTAGCAGATGCTCTCAGCAGGCGTTATGCTTTACTTTCTACCCTTTAAATAAAGATTATCGGCTTTGAGGTTATCAAGGAGTTATACCAATATGACCCTGATTTCGGTAAAATTTGGGGTAATACTAAAATGCAGTCCTTCCAAGACTACTACTCGCATGAAGGATTCTTATTCAAAAGAAAGACATTATGCATCCCTCAATGCTTATTACGAGAAGTAACTATCTGGGAGACCCATGATGGAGGACTAACAGGTCACTTTGGACGAGACAAAACTGTAGCCCTAATCAAGGAAAATTTCTATTGGCCAAAACTGGAGAGAGATGCTAATAAACATATTCAAAGATGCAGGATTTGTCACTTGGCCAAGACCAAAAGTTAAAATACAGGGTTATATATGCCACATCCAATTCCAGAAGCACCTTGGGAAGATGTCAGTATGGATTTTATCCTTGGACTACCAAGAACTCGATGACAAAAGGATTCCATAATGGTGGTAGTAGACAGATTTTCAAAAATGGCATACTTTATTCCATGCCAGAAGACCAATTATGCTGTTCAAGTTGCAGACTGATATCGGGCATTTTTATATACTTTTTAGTCCCTATTTTAGTCCTTTTTGCCTCTTTGATTTTGTCAATTCTCTAATTTTATTATGTTTTGGAATTTATTGGGTATAAACTATTTATGAATTGAATGTGTTTCAATTTTATATTTTCAGAACTTGAATTGCAAAATGCTCAATCTAATTCCTACAAATCTTAATTTTGGAGAGAAAAGTGCTGACATGGACAAAGATGCTGATTTGGATGCTAATGTGACACTTTTTGGGTGATGCAGATGCTGACTAGGATATGCTGGATGTGGGGCCCACTTGAACTCTTATTCAATGCCATGTAGTCAGAATTTTTGGGCAGAAATATTAATTTTCGTAGGTCAGAAAAGCATGGTTGAAATATTAATTTTGCCATGATATTCTGCTGCTGTTTGTTACTTTTCTGCTGCAGAAATATTAATTCTGCTGCTGCCATACCTATCTGCTGCTGCCATACCTATCTGTTGCTGCAGAAATATTAATTATGCTGCTGTTTTGCTGTCAAAGTGCTGCCACATCATGGAAGAAGCATCCAAGGAAGCATCTAGGGTAGAATATTCTAAGGCATTGAAGGGGCATCAGTTTTAGAGAAGAGAACACTTTTATTTTGTAACCAGAACTTAGGAAATTCGTAGCTCTCTCTTCCTCTCTGTTTTTACTTCTGTTGTTTGCTGTTTTGCTCTCATGGAGGGCTAAGTTTTCATTGTAATTAGTCACTAGACCACTGGGATGTTGTAGCTTGAACTAAGAATGCAAGCTAAGTGTTTTATTCTCCATTTTCATCTCATTTCGTTTCTGTTTTGCTGTCATGTTTATTTTGCTGTCAAATTCTAATTAGAGCTTGAGAATGTAACATAAACTGACTTATATATAAGACATAACCTTGCTTGACTGATTAGGAAAGTGAGGGAGGCGAAATGACTAGTTAAATGATATATTTAACTGGGTTTGGTTGAGATTTTCCACTGAATGCATCTAGTTATAGTAGAGAGATGTTCTTGACTGTAATTAGTAGCATTAAATTCTAGATGTTATTCTAGAACCATTTTCATAAAGAACCAAACAATGGAATGAGAACAAAACTGAATCAATGAGTTAGGTAATGATAGTTACACTCCTATGAATCCTAGTGGCTGATTACATAGTCTCTTTACTATCAATACCTTGCAATTTTTGTTGTTGCTGCTGCTGCTGCTGCTGTTGCTGCTCTTGTAGTATTTAGTTGCTGTTCTATTTTTATTTTTATTTTTATTAATACTGCACAAAACCCCCCCCCACGTTTATGTACTTTTCATTAGTGTTTGGATGTTTAGAACGATTAATTGGTATTAAGAAGTGAGGCTCCTTGAGTGAATACGACCTGGGGATCACTATACTGCAAATTGCCACAATTCAATTCTGGGCGATTTGACATCGTAGTGGCGTGAACCACAGACCTTTATTTTAAAGAAATTGTTTGTCTTCATGGTATTCCAAAATCTATCACTTCTGACCGAGACGTCACGTTCCTAAGCCACTTTTGGTGAACCCTGTGGAAGAAGTTGGGTACCAAGCTCCAATTCAGCAGTGCTAGTCATCCTCAAACAGATGGTTAAACGGAAGTCGTCAATAGGGTTTTAGGAAACCTACTCTAGAGTTTTATAGGAAAGAATTTGAAACAGTGGGATCTTATCCTTGCCCAAATTGAATTTGCCTATAATGACTCCTCTAATCAAGCAACTGAAAGATGCTCGTTTGAGGTGGTTTATGGTACTCGACCGCTTAGCCCCTTAGATTTGACCCCATCTACTGACAAACAGCAATATAGTGCCGATGTAGATCAACGTGCTAAAAAAATTAAGAAGCTGCATGAGCAAGTTCGAGACAAGATCCAAAGGCAAAACATGAGATATAAGACTCAGCGTGACAAGCATAGGAAATCACAAACTTTCAAAGTAGGTGACTTGGTTTGGATTCATTTGCGCAAAGAACGTTTTCCAAATCAACCCAATGCCAAATTATCACCGAGAGCCGATGGTGCATTCAGTATTGTACAACGGATTAATAGTAATGCATACAAGGTTGAACTACCAGGAACCTAT
This sequence comes from Biancaea sappan, assembly GCA_037074585.1. NCBI lineage: Eukaryota > Viridiplantae > Streptophyta > Magnoliopsida > Fabales > Fabaceae > Biancaea > Biancaea sappan. Next base: position 57,405,593 of record CM073491.1, on the reverse strand, counting down.
GGAGTTTCAGCTACTTTTAATGTTGCTGATTTATCTCTATACATTGATGATGACATCGAACTAGACTCGAGGACGAGTCCTGTTCAACCAAGGAGAATGCCATAGCTGCAATTTGAGCTAGTCCACAATGGCTGCAGCACATTGTCAACCTTCCAGCTACTACCCATCTGCTGCCTTCCAGCTACCACCCATGTGCTACTAGACTTTGTTTTGTTTTTCTTTCATTTTCAACTCTTGTATGTCCATGCCCATGTGCTCACACCATGCTTTTCCTATCTGTCCATGCTTCCTTGTTCCCTGAGAGCTAATATAAATAGGATGCCAATATCAGTGTAAGCATCATCCAGAGTTTCAGAAATATATCTAAGTTTTTCAACTTAGCTTCTTTCCTTTGTTTTCTCTTTTCTTCTGACCCTTGTTGATCTCTGTGCCACTCACCGGCAGTGGCAGAAACGACAATGACAATGGCTAGGGCATGCTAATGTAATCAAAGGGCTAATCCAAAAAATGAAGAGTTATAAGAAAAATTGATATTTCATCTCAATTATTATAGACAGGAATTGCTTTCCGGAGCTTACCTGATGAAATAAAATTTTGCACTACAGAAAGGAGATGGATTCCTTTTCTTGCCAATTTTATTAGTATTAAAGGAAAGAAATCCCTTTCCTCGAGTGTATACCAAACACCCCCTGAAAGTTACTCTCGGCAGGTCAAGATAAATAAATAAATAGACACCAGTAATTATTTAAACCAATCCACTATCTAATTTGATTAAACTTTTAAAGTTTTTTTTCTTTTTATTAATTTGATTTTAACTATAACTTAAAGTCAAATCTTTCAACTCTCTTGCCTTAAATAAATAAAAAATAAATGCATGTGCTTTGGGTTTTAGGTTGTTTGCGGTACCACTCCTTTGATCATAAAATATCTAATTTTCGCCTCTTGCCAAATAGGTTATTTTATTTTTTTTAAAGAATATTAACTTAAATAGTTAAATGTCACAATCACGTCTTGTTTGTCTTTATTAATGCCAGTATGTCTAAAAACAATACTGCTCAATTTCACAACAAAATTATACGAAAAAAAGTTTTTAAAATGCAAAAATTAGAGAATTATTTTCTTCTAAAATTATTTATAAATGACAAAAAACTTTTGTATCTTTTCCACTTAGAAAAATATATAAAAAAACTCGCTTTTTCACTGTTAATTTATTTTAAGATCTATTTGTTTATTAATAAAGCATACTATAAACAAATTTCAAAGAAATTTAATTACAAAATATTCAATCTCTTAAAATATCGATCAAATTTTCTATGAACCCAAAAGTAATTATTCACAGCGACTTCTATTTAAATTTTAAAAATAGTACAGGTTTGATTTTTAAAGATAGTATTTTAAAAAGGATTTCTATCATTTGTGTTCAATAAGTTCAAAATAGATTAGTTTTTCATCATATTAATTAAATGAGATAATGATCAGATACTCTCAAAAAAAAATTTTTTTGTTGGAAAACATTTCTCTACAATATTGGTAACAAAATTCTCTTTCTTGTGCGCAAGTGATGACTATCAACTTGATTACTTATTATCTTCATGACCGCCTCGAAGCATCCCCGTGAAGCTATAAGACCCAGTGAGTAATGGTAGCATCAATACCCATTACCTTTTTGAGTTCTCTGATAATCTTCGTTGTTCTCACCAAAACAAGTACTGTCCACAAGAACCATACTTTGTCGGAGGAGACTGCCATAGCTGTAGCTCACCTTAACGGCCTCTATCTGCTTTCTACCAAGCCAACCTCAAAGAAGTCCTCCCGTGGCTAGCCAACGACTCTACCACCAGCAAATGCTACAACCACACTGTCGTAGGCAACAGCAGTGACACAATCTACAGCCTCTACGATTACCGTGGCGACGTCCCTAAACACTTCTACCAATTTTGCATCTCCACTGTTGCCAAAGAGGTTCTCCAACATTGTCGCAATAGAGCCTTTATTGTAATGTGCACTCCTAGTTTCCATCACTAATCAATAATTTTTGTTGCTAAAACAGAGTTTACCGACAGATTTTCTGTCAATAATTCCAACGCAAAAAAAAGCATAAAAAACGCAAGAGAAATGGAAAAAGTAATCCATCACTTTGGTGACGGATTTAGTGATGGACGGTCCATCACTAATTACTTATGAGTTAGTGACGGACAATCCATCACTAAATTAATGATGGACGTTTAGTGACGGACAGTGCCGTCACTAAATTTCAAGAAATTAGTGACGAACAATCCGTCACTAAATTAGTGACAGACCATCTATCAGTAAATTAGTGACAGACAAGTCATCACTAATCTAGTAAATTTAGTTATATCACTATTTTTTTTTGTCATATTTTTCTCATTTTTCTATTACAATTTTTATTAACCTTTTTATTTACTTCAAATTATATCCAAAATACAATTATGTATACATACAACCAAAATAACAAAATTAAATTCAAAATTACTAGAAATTTTATGAAGTCCTTCAATAAGAGTCAAAATTCAACAATGATGCATGTACATCAAAATCTATATTTTTGGGTCCATGTCATATATATAGCAACAACAAAAGTTAAACCAAAAACCTCAGACTTTCTCATGTCATATACTGCAAAAAATAAAAGCAAATTGTCACATTTCTAACTAAAACCAGTCAAGTGTCTTTGGTTAATGCATTAAAACCAGCAGATGGATTCTTAGGTTATTCTATCAGCAGAGGCAATCCAGAATGAGCCAATAATTATTGCACCATTATTTGAAGGTTGTGTACTACACCTTCCAATTTCTCCCTTTGTTGTCTCTCCTTTAGAACTTCTTGACGCATCATCTCCAACTGTTCCGAGTTATCTTGATTCATTGTAGGTGCATGTGTTGAAGATTGGGATCCGCCATAATGATAGAAGAAGCCTCTGATCCAAGACCATAAATCCTTCCTTTTATTGGACCAGCCACAACTTGGTCCAAACAGACAACTATCGCTCATTTATATCATCATTCTTTTCAATTCCCTCATCATTGTCGGCTTCAATATTTGGTAAGCCACTTTCGGACTCTTTCATTTCATTTTCAAACTTCTCCTATAAATAAAATAAAAAACATGATATATACAACACAACAGCAAAATAAAGTCTGACACAACACAAGCAAAAATATAAACAAATAATTTGTTGGATTAGAAGAAAAAAAAAAGTAATGTACATAAAAAGGTCACAAAGAGATCAATTAAACAAACTTCAAAGCAAAGAGATCAATTCTTTGAAAACATCAACTTGCAAGGAAGCTCTTACAACAAGGCATTAGGTAGCTTATAGATTTTAATCAAGTTGAATCATATTCTAAGAATAATGCCATATTGTGATAACGTTATTAATTAAAAGTGATTATATATTCCACAAAACTTAGAAAGTAAGCCAATAAAGAGATCAATTAAACAAACTTTACATTTGAGAAACCAAATGATAGGAACTAAGAGTAATGCAAATGAACTTAATGTTTCATGCACTTTTATTTTTGCATAGTCTTCAAACATTTATGTTAGATTATTCTTTTGTCAAAGCCTCCTAAATGAGTTAGAACTTAGAAAATGCCATCGGTCCAAATGAAAATATGGATTTTTTTCCTATTTTTAAATTATAGAATATAACATGTATTGAATATATATTTTATTAATATAAACATATTTTTTTAAAGATTTATCATCAATTAAATTTATAATTTTGAACACAAGACCAATAACAATAGGACAACATTATAGCATAAAGTAACCAATCAATTATAAGATGAATCTGAATGTCTTAATTCTAATTATCAATATCACTGTTTATGAAGTAGGATATTAGAATGTTATAGATATCATACAATGGTTTATATGAATAATCAACATTAATCTTAATTAAACTCATAACATCAATGTCAATGCTACATGTTAGAATGATTCTATATAAACTAGTAGATCATGCCCAATTAATGAAAGTAAATACCCAAATTATGGCCTATAAAAAGCGTACAAACAACAACAAATCACAATTAAAGCATTTGCAACACTAGTAGGTTTTTTTAGAGCAACAAATAAGACTTTCACAGCAACAAACAACAAATCACTATTAAAGCAACTGTAACACCAGCATGTTTTTGCATGCAACAAACAACAAACCACCATTAAAGCAACTGTACAACTAGCAGGCTTCTTACCCATATGAGTTTTGATTTCTTATCAATAAAATCTCCAGTCTCCTTACTCTTATGGGTCATCAAAAATATTTGTGATGTTGTGGCCTCTTTCCTGGTCATCTCCTCCTACAAGAGAATAAAATATAAAAGGTACGTGAGTACAAATAAAATTTAATTATAAAAGCGATAAATACACACATAGAGAGAAATATAGAAAATTAGTACATATTTTCATTTATGCTCTGAATAAGGTATGGATTCTCCAGTGTGGCATGACGGACCAAGTCCATCCCATCACTCAATCTATTCCTTGCATTGGTCTTAGATTTCTTCTTGTAATTGGGGATGATCCAGATTCGTTGGAGTTCATCCTAAGTCTCATCACTCATCCAAATAGGCTTAATGCCCTTCTTTTTGAAATGTTCCCTTGCATCATATAAGACCCCTTTTAATTGTGATCGTCCAATCACAGAATCATACAACCTTCTTATCTCGATGTTAAATCTATCTTCCCAAGAGTACATTTTCTATAATATAGATTAAACCAATATAAGTTAGCATCACAAAATAAAATTCAATAAACAAACATATATATGTACTATTAAATACGTTGTTTCAAAATAAAAATAAGTTTATTTCATACATTTAGCTCACCGAACCACCGTTCCTTTGCTTCAAGTGGTGTTATTGACCACTTATACCATGGTGCACCAAAATACTTCTTGACTATTCTTGATAAGTTATGAACAACTTGGTGTGAGTGATACCTAAGAAATAAATTGCTAGTTGTCAATCTTAAATCAAATACTTAGAAAAATAGACAACACAAATTTGTAAAGATATACGTGGCCTTTTTGGGCTCTAAGTAAATGCATCCATCTAAGGCCTTTCTATGCTATGAAATTTGATGTTGTCTGTGCACTCCGGTTTGTTGAGTCTCAATCATAGTGGGTGCATCACCAAGTTCTGATGCAGGAGGATCATTAGGTGGCACATGAATTGTGGGCTCACCAGCTACTTCTTCTTCACTTCTTGATGCCCCACGAGACTCAAAGAGAGTGCTTCCCATTCTCTCTTCTCCATTGTCTCCACTTCTTGATACCCCCTGTGTTCTAACTTTTCCTTTGCCTCATGGCATACCTATGAATGACAAAGTTAAATAATTCAATTTTCAAAGTGTAATATGAGGTATAAATCGTATTGAATAGAAATATGTTATAAAAGATACAAGTATAAATCAATTGCAAAAGAGATATAAGATAGATGCATAACCCTTCTCAAGTGATTATGACTCACCATAGTCGGTACCATCATCACTTTCACTATCATTGTCACTTTCGGTAATATGGTTTTCACTAATTTCTTCATCCCTGTTAGTTTCATAATCAGTGTTAAACTCATCATTCTCAAAATCCTCTTCAACTTTAATGTCATTTTTGTCTTCATTGTCATTGTGGTCTTGCATTTCAACACCTTCACCCACCCCACCACAAAGATTATGGATTTTATCTAGGCATGCTTCACATTGCATAACCACATCATCTTCTTGGAAGGCTATATCTGGGGCATCTATCATACTCCTGGCTTTTATTTTCAAAACGGCCAGCCAATCAACCCTATCTCTCTTTTTACTAGCATATTATGCAAAGTAAACTTGCTCTACTTCTTGTACAAGTACAAAGGTTCATACTTGGAAAATTGTTTTCTACTATTAATCTCGATCAAAACATATCAATTATGAACCTTTCATCCTCTATTTAAGTGGGGGCTAAACCAATCACACTTGAATAAAACTACTCTTGTTTTCTTCGATGTTGGGTTGGGGTATTGTGGCTCTACCACTTCCTCTAACATACCATAGTAATCGCATTCAAATTCATCATAAGTGGTGCCCCTTAATGCACACTCCACTATTCATGGTGGATTTTGTCGAGTTGTAAGAAAGTGTGTGAAACCTATACCCATTTACATAGTATTGAGGCCATGTGTGTACTTCTCTAGAAGGCCCAAATGCTAAATCTTTTATTCAGAAAACATCCACATTATTCGTTGGGTCAAAAACCTAATGACAAAAAGGTTTGTGAATAAATTAAACATGCATATCACTTAATCTAAACGAGTATGTTTTAACAAACATAGATTGTGAGCATACATAGTCTTTCAACCACTTTGCAAATTCATTAGTTATTTTGGCCTCTATCTCTTGATCTGTTGCATGAGGCACTCGTTGCTTGAGTTGTTCTTCAAAGATTCTATGTCAAGTAATTAATCTAGATTAGTGCATAATTTTAATTATTCAAATAGACAACTAACTTTAGAACGAATAAATTACCGAAGAAATGGTTGGATTTCATCACAATTCAACAAGACATATATGGTTGCTGCATTGAATTTAGCCTCGTTCAAATACCGTGTGCGCTCTCTCCCACCTGAACGACCTGGGTGAGTAAATATGGAAAGACATCCATCTAGCAATCAACCTCACCACCGTCATCATTTCGATTCACTTTGGTTAGCCTTGTTTGAACTTGAGGTTCAAAGTAAAAGGAGCAAAATGTAGATGTCTCCTCCACAATATATGCTTCATAAATTGATCCCTCCACATGAGCTTTATTTTTCACCTTCTTCTTTAAATGATGTAGAAACCTAATTATTGAGATATATCATTGGAATGAAAAAAAAAATGAACTTAAAATATATGATGCAAAAAATATTTCGGACTTAACCTTTCAAATGGATACATCGATCGATATTGGACATGTACACATGACAATCATGATTCTTCATTCTAGACAACTTCAAGTCATGGATATTAACACACCTAGACAAGTTAGAAGCACACCCATCGGGAAGCTTCAAATTCTTAACCCATTCACATACCAACTTCTTTTGATCCTTTGTTAAAGTGTGTATTGCTTTTGGCATTACTATCTTTCCATTAACTCAGTCAATTAATTCTAGTTCTCGCCAATTACAAATCACAGCCAAGTCTCTTCTAGACTTCACATTGTCCTTGGTCTTGCCTTTTACATCCATAACAGTATTGAATATATTATCAAATACATTCTTTTCTATATGCATAACATCAAGATTATGTTGAATCAAGTTGGTATTCCAATAAAGCAAGTCCCAAAAAATGGAACGTTTAGTCCAATTATGGTCACAACCAAACCCAAGTAACTTCTCCCTATCAGCCTTTTCCATTATTCGCGGCAAGTTACAAACCCTTTCCCACAAGTCATCACTCGAAAACCTTTGAGGGCCATGAGATTTTTCATCAGCCCTTTATGAAATGACTTTTTGTCACGACGAATTGATGCTCAGGGGGCAAAAATTGACGATGACAATCAAAGAATGATGTCTGTTTCCCCTCTTTTAAGCGGAATGCTTTACTATGCTCCATGCAAATCGGGCATGACAACAAACCATGTTTACTCCATCCAAATAACATGCCATAGGCAGGGAAGTCATTAATAGTCCAAAACAAAGCAACTCGCATTTCAAAGTTTTGTTTCGTGAATGAGTCATATGTCAAGGCACCATCTTCCCACAATTGTTTCAAGTCATCAATTAAGGGCTGCATATACATATCAATTTTCTAACCAGGGCTCCGTAGGCTAGGAATGACAAGTGTGAGAAATATATATGGGGCTTTCATGCATATCCCATGTGGGAAATTGTACGGTGTCATAATTATAGGCCAACAAGAATATGGATGTGCAGACTGCCCATATGGAGTAAACTCCTCTAGTGATAGACCTAACCTAATATTTCGAGGCTCTGAGGCAAAAGAGGGATAACATTGATCAAAATGCTTCCATGCCTCTCCATCACAAGGGTGGCACAGGACTCATGCTTCTTGCCTAGTTTTATAGTGCCATGTCATGTGTCTAGCTGTCTTCTTAGACATATAAAGTCTTTGCAATCTTGGTGCCAATGGGAAATAACGCAATATTATATGGGACATTTTTTTTTTCTTGCATCATCTCTACTTCTAGGTTTATAACGAGCATGGCCACACACTAGGCAATCCCTCCTCTCCTTATTCTCCTTATAGTAAAGCATACATCCATTCTTACATGCATCTATTTTCTCATACTCCAAACCAAGTTTTGCTACCATTTGTTTCGTCATCATCTGGCAACAACTCCTTTAGATGTTGCAACAAATGATTGTAACAACTCTCACTCAAGTTAAACTCAGACTTGATGTTCAACAATCTTGAAATTGCTGATAAAGTAGTTTGAGCAATGCATCCTACATAAAATGGCTCCTCAGCGGCTCTTAAGAGGTCATAAAAGTGTTGGGCATCTTGATTTGGATGTTCCTCTACATCTATATCGATGTTAGGATTGAAACTAGGTCCAATAGCATATATAATCATTGTACAATAGGGATTTTCCAATTCGACTACATTTTTATGATCATTGGCATCCTCACATTCAACATTATCATGGTATAAGGGTTCTCCGTTATAGGTCCATTGGTCGTAGTTAGGGACAAATCCATGTCTGTAAAGGTGAACCTTGACATCTTCTATATCAACAAATCTCCTATTGTTACACTTTGGGCAAGGACACTTTGTTTGACCATTTGACACTAATTGTGGTTAAGATTCTACAAAGGCTATGAATTCATCCACTTCTTGAAGGAACTTAAGATTCAATCCTTTTCTACTTGGGTCACGACGATTATACATCCACTCTCGATCAACGCTCATTGTCTTCTACATGACAACAACAATTTAGAAATAGGTTATGGCCTATACCTGGACATATTTATGAATTGGGCTAACTAATGGAACAAAAAAGTGAGTTTGTCTTTGAAACTTTTCTACTAAGTGGGTAGCACATAAAACATAGAGTTTTGGAGAGTTTCACTTCTTTACAACATGTTTTCATATCTCAATTACAACATATTCAATTATTTCAATGGACAGATAGATATATACATCAAACAAAAAATTTCAGCACCAATGAATAGAACAATTTTGGCCTCTAAATAGAGACAGAAGATAGCAAAATGAATAGGAAAATTCATATCAAAAGAGGGTGGCAGCAATTTAAGCATAGGATTTTAGAAAAGCATTGCCAAAAATTTATCTAAGATTTTAAACCTTCATCTTTTTCTCTATGCAAAAACAAATTGCAGAGGAATGGGATATGTCCATAACTTTAGCTAAGTTTCATACAAAATCTAAACAAAGAAACTTTTCCAGCATTTACTCAATTTCAACTATCCTAATATTTGTATCACATAATTATTAGATAATGATTCTATCAAATAATAATTTATTAGTCAACAGCAGGAGATTTTTATTACTTTTTCCTAAAACAGTGGACTGTTTCTAAGGCCCTATCAAATAATAATTTAATGAAAGGACCTTACCATTCTTCCTTGTTATCTCCTCCTTCCTGAGCCTGAGTTTTAAGCACCAAGCAAAGTTCTGTTGCTCAGATTCAAAAGAGAAAAAAAGAAAGAAATAGCACATCAATGACAATTGCAAATGTGATAAACTATGTTTGAGCAGATTTAGAGTTAGATTGAAGGAAAGTGCATAAGAAATTAGAAGAACAGGAACTGAGGAAAAACTGTGGGTTATAGTGACAAAAATTGGTATTTGGAATGTATTATTTCCTAGTATACAATCTAGCTTGTCTGCAAAATTCTCTAGTTTCTACGCTGTCAAAGTCCTAATGTTAATATAATATGCTATGTGTAACAATGTGCAAGAGCTTGCTACCTTCATTTGAAAGCTAAGTCCTATAATGTATAGCAATGTTGCAAATGAGAAGTATAAGAGAAAAATGAGAGAACTCTGTGAGTAACATTTCTCTTGACTATATAATAGTTTAAACTACATGACGTTAAAATGAAAACAACTCAATGACAAAGTATATATCAACCTGCAATTTATACTACTTTTAAGGAGAAAGTGAGATAAAATTCCTTAAATTTTGGAGCACACTGAAATAGACTTCTGAAATTTTAATTTTGGAAATTGAATTACTAAGGGTCTGTTTGGTTTATGAAAACATTTCCTGTTTTCATTTTCAATCTTCATTTTCTGAAATGTATTTCCTGAAACACTGAAAATATCTTTTTGGTGTTTTCAGATTTAGGCATATTTTAAGAAATGTTTTCAAGAAAATGTTTTCAGTTAACTCAACCAAACGCATTTTTAAGTCCGTTTTCTATTTTCAGTTAAAATGAAAACAGAAAATGCTCAAACCAAACAGGCCTTAAACTTTCAACTATTCAGAAATAGGTTCTTTCCTCAAATATTTTTTTGATAGCATCATCTTTCTTACCATATAAGATTTTTCAAATGTCAAATTCCATAGTTGATGAGTCTAGAGTGATAAAAATTTTGAACATATGAAGAGTCCAATATAATAATTAACAGAATTATTTTTATTAAAAGAAATTAGTTAGAATGACTAGTTGAAGTATCTAACTTCCAAAATTAAAAATTTAGAATCTACCTCCAAGTGACCTCTAAGGGGTCGTGTTGCAGATTTGTCATATTCTTTATTATTCTTAAATATAATATATTTTATTGTATCACAATGAAGCCGTGTTATATTCAGGAGTATTTGTGATGATGTTTAAAATAGACAAAATCCTATTGTTTTTAATATGTGTTTTATTATATGTTTGTGAATTTTATTTAAATGTTATATATTTTTTTGGGTGTTTGATATTATGTTAATATTATGTCATTTTTTGTTTTTTAGAGTTAAGAATAAGGTTGAATTATAAGTTTATGTGGTCATTAAAAAGAGTTGAGAATAATTATTAGTTTTATTGAAGTTTTGGTTTCAACTACGAATCAAATACACACACTCAAGCATTTCCATGATCATGGAATGGAAGTACTATAATATATTGTGACACGAATCATGAGTTGGTAATGTCTCACAAACTATCACAATTAGTATATGTACTCTTTACATTATCCCAAATTTGTTTGCGTTATTTGAAGACTTCGCTATGAAATTAAACATTCAATTAACTTAATATTAAAATGTAGGCCTTATCTACAACTCCTCCTTGGAGAACCAAAAAGGACAGTATTAGACTACCAATGTCAATAAATATCACCTTAAACAAGGAGACAAAAGCCATTTTTAATTAACCTACTCAAACACCTCTTCACAAATCCCAATACTTAAATAAGCTCTTCACAGCATTCCAGATATGTTTACATTCATTAAAGTTTACTTCGAAATAGAAAAATAATAAAGTGCCCATTCACATAGAATAATAATAAAGTTTACATAATAATCATGAAATAGAAAGTAGAATCCCATATTTATAATTAAGTGGAATAAATATACAACATTGAGTAGTATATTTTCAACAACAAATAATAAAATAAAACAAATATCTTTTCAAAAGTTATTGTGATTGACCCTATGACACTTATTATTTATTATGCCTCCATTTCACAGCGTGTGTGTGTGTGTGTGTGTGTGTGAGAGAGAGAGAGAGAGAGAGAGAGAGAGAGAGAGAGAGAGAGAGAGAGAGAGAGAGAGAGAGAGAGAGAGAGAGAGAGAGAGAGAGAGAGAGAGAGAGAGAGAGAGAGAGAATTTGTTGACATGATTAATAATCACAGTAGTGGGCAATAAACCTTTCTAAACCTTCTAACATATTATCTTAATGGGCTTTTTTGTTGCAAATAGAAAAATAAGAAAAAATGACCAAAAAAGTAATTATCTTGTCACTTGAGATGATAGATTCAGTGCAATATTTGTTGATTTTGTCTCTTTAACACGATACGCACAGGGACAAGTATGGTAGTATATTTTAGTAAAAAAATTTTAATAAAGAGGCTATACTACACAAAATTAAAGATTTATAGAAGATTATTGTTAACTTTTAAAATTGAGAGGGCAAATTGTACAGCGCCTAATTGATGGAAGCTATTTGCATTTTAATTTTTAACCAAAAAATTATATAGAGCTAATATATATAATTTATTAAAGACATTTTTATAAGGATTTGACACACAAAGTAACAGCAGTCAAAATTTTCCAGTCCATTCATATTTAAGGTTTCTGATCATTTAATGTATCCTTGCCACGTTTTTTCTTTTCTTTTCTTTTCTTTTTTTTTAGTTGTTGTGTCTATTCCTTCAGCGGGATACAAGCTGGGTGGTTGAAGTGTAGAATGGCATCAGGGGTTATTTGTGATCGGAAAGTACCTGATAAACTCAAAGGAAAGTTTTATCGTACTGCTATAAGACCAGCGATTTTATATGGGAGTGAATGTTGGGCAATGAAAGGACAACAAGAACATAAAATTGGAGTGGCGGAGATGAGGATGTTGCGTTGGATGTGTGGTCATACAAGAAAAGATAGGATCCGTAATGATCATTTACGAGGTAGAGTTGGGGTGGCACCTATTGAGGAAAAAATGGTTGAAAATCGTTTAAGATGGTTTGGGCATGTGCAAAGAAGATCGTTGGAAGCGCCAGTTAGGAGAGTTGAGCAGATGGTTTGGAGCCCTATGAAAAAAGGTCGAGGAAGACCAAAAAAGACACTTAGAGAAATTATTGAACGGGACCTTTTAGTAAATGAGATATCTAAAGAGTTGGTCATTAATAAAGCTCAATGGCGTCGTGCGATCCATGTAGCCGACCCCACTTAGTGGGATAAGGCTTTGTTGTTGTTGTTGTTGTTGTTGTTGTTGTCTATTCCTTCAGCAATTGGCTTGGAACCACAGATGGTGATAACTCCCCTTCTGAACTGTTAATGGTGCTTCATAATTAATATTATATTAGTTTTAATTATTAACCTCCTTAGACCTAATTCTAGTGGATTCCTCTTTCAAGTCTGTTCTGCAGCGGCTTCAGCTCCTTCAGTGTGCTCAGATCTGGATCCTCTGCAATATTACAGAGGTGCAATACTTTTAGAAACAGTTTTTTCTGTTGTTAAAATTTTTAATAACATTTTTTTCTGTTGCTAAAAGTTTTAGTAACAGAAAAAACTGTTGTTAAAAAAAAGTATTGCACTCTGCAATGCTTAAAGTATTGCAGAGGCTCCAGTGTGCTCAATGCATCACCCATAAAGTGCCTATAAGCAAGAATATGAAATAAAAGGTTTTAAATTACAATTGCGATTACGTTGTAAGTCGTTATAATTGAGGGTGTTGCGGGCGCTACGATGTGGTTGCGGTCTTATTTTTTTTATTTGCACAAAATATACAAAATATGTATATAATTGTTATAACCTTTGTCCCGTAATTTTAAATATATATATATATATAAAATATTATATCTAATATTAATTCCATAAACATATACTCTTATTTTATGTAAATATGTTAATTTTAATACAAAATGTAAGAAGAAAAATAGATAATTAATGTGTTGATGAGTGAAAAGGCATATACAAATGTATTTACATAATTATCAAACAATATTACAAGATATTAATCATTATTCATCACCACATGGTTGAATGGTGTGGAGGATCATAACCTGTAGTTTCACTTTCAGCATCTACATCACCATGGCTTGCTCCTTATCCAAAAATATGATAAAAAATTCCTCCACCATGCTTCAATTGTTGATGAAAAGTTTAATAAGAATGTCGATAATAATTAAACTCCTGATGGTTCATTAAAGGTTGATAATATGGTGGAGCTTGATAAGTAGGTTACTGATAGGATGGCGGATAGTGACTCTGGCTACTTTGAGAAGATTCACCAACGCCAAAGTCACTAAAACTTTGTGAAAAACTAGAAGAGATTGAATCTTCAAAATTTTGTCTTCCACCCCTTTCAGTAGGGCGAAAATCATGAAAAGACGTCATATCAATACAAAAACCTCGCTCACACATAGAATATGGAGTGTCTTGATATGGGTCTTGTTCTCTATATTCATCTCTCCTATGAACATTTTCTACACCACCACCATCACCGCCGCCACCAGCACCACCACCACCATCACCGCCGCCACCAGCACCACCACCACCACCACCACCACCACCACTATTATTGCTTGGTGGACTCAAACCACCATCAGTATCATGACTATAACCACCATCATCATCATCATCTTTTACTTCTATATCCTCATCTTCAGAATCCATTCTAGGAAGCCATTATGCATTTTGAAGTTCATCTAGTAATGGCTCTTCCCTCTCTTCAATCCATGGAGACAAAGGATCATCTTCATGGAATATGTAGTCAAGATTAATTGGGTTGAAACTATTTTTTATTTCTTCTGGACTTTTTCTCTTCATATGTCTCATCTTTAGCTTCATATTGTAAAAGGTAAAGACAAGTTTGTGCAATTTTCTATACTTGAATCTATTTCTTGTCTTTGTATAAATGTAACTAATTGTACTCTAATTCCTTTCACAATTTGATGCCGAAGTTGTTTGGCTAAGGACTTCAATTGTAATATTTTGGAGTTTCGGAATACATGAACCATAGAGCAACCACCATTAAGCTATTTAGACAAAATAAATAAATAAATAAATAAATAATTTAGAATACATTAGAAAAGACTAATAAGAAGAAAAATGGAAAAAAATAAAAACATTTGGAATTAAATTGAACCAAAAAAATGTTGGATAGCTATAAAAATAATACATGGTGCTATTATATTGCTTCTATCTCTTATTAGAATAAATAAGACCGCTGGATTAAACAAGTTTTACCTAAATTTTATTTGTCAGTATTAATTGAACAAATCCTAGTTAAATAAATAGAAATTCGAGTACATGGCAATGTGTAGAGAAATAAGAGGCAAAGCAATTATTATGGAATGCACAACTAGGACAGTAAATTATAATGCCTAGCCTACTCCTCAATTCTTACTCACACCACCAGGTGGCACTCCCCACATCTTTCTCCCTCTTCCCTCACATCATACGGTACCTCGCTATCTAACTGTCACTCTGTGTCTTTATCCCTCTCTTTCTCTTTTTGTTCCCAATCCCATTTCCCTCCAATCCTTCATTCCTTCCCTCCAATCCTTCCCCGCCAAATATAAAAAATATTAGAGAATTTTAATAATATTTTAAAATAATAGAAATATCATGTGTAATTGGTAAAAAAAATAATAATTTACTCTATATATTTCATTATAAATATATATATGTTGCATACAAAATTAGTTTATAATTATAATTTAGATATTAATTATAATAGAATATAATTATAATTAAATATATCTCGTAATTTAATTATATTCTGCTACGCCTTTCTCATTAATTAACCCCCCTTTTTTTGACATACTTAGGGCCCATATCATAGAAGAATATAATTATAATAGAATATAATTAGTTTATAATTTAGAAGAATATAATTAGTTTATAATTATAATTTAGATATTAAAGCAACGTCTTAGATTAATAAGCCCTCTTCCCTCACATCCTTCTAGTTTTTTTTTTTAAAAATATAATGTTGAATCTTAGTCCTAGTTTCATGTTAGAATTTAGATATCAATATCAATTTAATTATTTTTATTATTATATCAAAAGTACAATTATGATCTTTTATTGTGTAAAAATAGAAATGGGCATATTAGAAGAGAATAAAAATTCTTATCATACCTGGATTCAGTCGAGACCGTGCTCGTTGAGTTATTTCTCTACCAAACATCTCTTGTTTATCCCGAAAAATGAACAACTACACAACAATAAATAATATATAATGTAAATACTAAATACATAATATTATATTCTAAATATTTATTATAACAAATCTTTTAAAGTTATATACACTAACCTGTTGCATTCCTTTGATTTGACTATCTAATCTTCTTTCTAACTTAGAAATTACATTCTTTGTTCCCTCAAATATTCCTTTATAAACATATCCTCCATGTTCTCCATATTGAAATTGAGGATTAAGAAAATAACTTGAAACAAAAAGTAAAAGAAATTTCAATTAATATCAAAAAATGTAAATTCTTCTAATAACTTACAATAAAATAAATCTTGTATATAGATTTACTTGCAGAATGTAGATCAGTATGTAAAAATTTCCACCACTTATCTATCATAGCATTGTAATGGGAGTGATAGCGACAATTTTTCTTTAGAGACAGTTTAGCTCTATCAATAGCCTCATAAGTGAAATCCATAGTTGGCTTTTCATCACTATCAACAAGCCTTAACACTTTAACTAGAGGCTCAAATACTTTCAATATTTCAATAGTTTTGGTCCAGTAGCGTTCATTCAAAATTGTTTTTCTTGCAACATACGTTGGTCTAGATTTTGCCTTCCCAAATTTGGACTTTTTGAATTCATCAGAGGTGAACATATTTTTTAGTGCTTGTTTTTGCTTCACAAGAGATTTTAGTTATACAAATTGTGTAGCAAATTTGGTTATGGCTGGACAAATAATCTCTCTGCCGTCAGTATATCTTTTCATAAGATTAACAATCCAAGTGTGATTGTATATAAAAGATGTGATCGCCGTTGCATCTTCTAACAACACTTTTATATTGGACTTTTTTCCAATGTCTTCTAAGCACAAATCTAAACAATGGGCTGCACAAGGTGACCAATAGATTTGTGACTTTTTTTCCATCAATTTTTTCCAGCTGTCTTCAAGGCCCCTTCATTATCTGTAACCACTTGGACTACATATTCTTCTCCTACTTGTTCCACAACTTTATCAAGTAACTAGAAGTAGTAATTAGTATTTTTACTGGCAACACCAAAGGCATCAATAGATTTTAAAAAAATAGTACCTCTACTGCAATAGACAAGAAAATTTATGATATGCATATGATTTATACTATTCATCCAACCATCACACATTATTGTCACACCTCTTTCTTTCCATACACCTTTGAGCCCTTCGATCCATTGTTTCATTTTTTTGTACTCTTCTTCCAAGTAGACATCAGAAATCTCATAAGGTGTTGGAAATTTAACAGTAGAGCTACCAATACTAGCGGTTATAGTGATCAAACTATTCAACCATGGAGAGTTAGATAAGTTCATAGGAAGACGCTCATATATTATAAATTTTGAGACCGCTTCCCTTAACTTTTTTCTCAGCTACTTCATGATACCAGTTGTAATTTTTGGTTGCTTCACACTTTGACTTCTAACAAGATCAACATCTATGGACCTCAAACTAAATGAAGTCTCTTCTAAACTAGACAGACGTTGTTTACTAGCACCACTAACACCTACCACATGACGACGAGAGCTTCCACCCTCATCATACACATTTCGTCCCTGCCTGTTTGGTGCATAAATCTCTATCTTTCTTCCCATTCATTGTCAAATCTAACACTCTCTTGAGTTGCATGTCTTATTTGCATTTCATCATCAATGAATCCTTCCATTTCATCATCATCTTTGCCTTGCAATCTTGCTTCAAATTCTTCTTTTCTTTTTCTTGAGTCAATTTTTTTTTTATTTAGTATCTTTCAAAAGTTTCATCATACCTTCTTTGACAGTTTCAGTAACTCTGGGACAAGGAGCTACATTACCTTGAAAATGTGCAATATGTTCCTTGATTCGGGTAATTCCTATTTTTACTATTTTTCCGCAAAGTTTACACTCTATGTTGTTCTAATTTCCAGGTACAGGTGGTTCACGCCACTACGATGCCGAATCGCCCAGAATTGAATTCATGGCAATTTGCAGTATAGTGATCCCCAAGTCGTATTCACTCAAGGAGCCTCACTTCTAAACACTAATTAATCGTTCTAAACACCCAAACACTAATGAAAAGTACATAAATGGGGGGGTTTGTTGGTAGTACTAATAAAAATAGAACAGAACAGCAACCAAATAACTACAACAGCAGCAGCAACAAAACTTGCAAGGTGTTGACAGTAAAAAGACTATGTAATCAGCCACTAGGATTCATAGGAGTGCAACTATCATTACCTAACTCATTGATTCAGTTTTGTTCTCATTCCATTGTTTAGTTCATTATGAAAATGGTTCTAGAATAATATCTAGAATTTAATGCTACTAATTACAGTCAAGAACATCTCTCTACTATAACCAGATACATTTAGTGGAAAATCTCAACCAAACCAAGTTAAATATATCATCTAACTAGTCATTTCGCCTCCCTCACTTTCCTAATCAGTCAAGCAATCTTATTTATATAAGTCAGTTTATGTTACTTCTCAAGCTCTAATCAGAATCTGACAGCAACATAAACATAACAGTAAAACAGAAACGAAATGAGATGAAAATGGAGAATAAAACACTTAGCTTGCATTCTTAGTTCAAGCTACAACATCCCAGTGGTCTAGTGACTGATTACAATGAAGACTTAGCCCTGTATGAGAGCAAAACAGCAAATGACAGAAGAGAAAATAGAGAGGGAAAGAGAGCTACGAAATTCCTAAGTTGCTGAAAATAAAAGTGTCCTCTGATTTTTAAAACTGATGCCCTCAATGCCTTGGAATATTCTACCCTAGATGCCTCCTTGGTGCTTCTTCCATGATGTGGGCAGCAAGACAACAGCAGAAAAGTGGCAACAACAGCAGATAAGTTACTCCATTCCTTTGCTGTTTCTGTCTACCATTGATTGCTGCAGAAGGCCCATCTGTCAAAGCAGAAATTACATTCCCCTTTGCTGTAAAGTGGAGAACAATGAGGACCAGAAATCCAATCAGCCCTAGTCAACCATTTAATGCCCAGTCAGCATGTCCAGGTAGCTTCCAAGTAAGCAAAACATCCATGTCAGCATTTTTCTCTCTAATAATTAGATCTGAAATTAAGCACATGAATTAATTGGGATAAAATTATGAATTTGAATCATATTAATTCTATAATTAATTTACACCCAATAAATTTAAAATATAATAAAATAGGAGAGTTGGCAACATTGAAATAGCAATAGGACTAAGATAGGGACTAAAAAGTATATAAAAATGCCTGATATCAAATCCCCCACACTTAGCCTTTTTGCACTCCTGGGCAAAATAATATTCAGAACACCAAAGGACACCAAAGGAAAAGCGTGGAAAGCATACTAGAATGGAATAATTAAAATTTTGAAAAGATTTAGCATTTGAAGAAAATTAATCTTAAATTTCTAAGATTCCAAGCATCATGGTAATTTAATTTGATACGAATGAATTCAAGTAATTAGCCTCCTCACCAGAAATGTTTTTACTCTCTATTCTCTCAAGTGTCTAGGGTAAATCACTCGAAATTCAACTTATCACAGAATTCACTACCATAAGCTTGTCAAGAATCTAAATCTCCACTACTTGAATCACATACATGCTTGAATTATTAGGACTTTGGAAGGGTGTGAGGCAGGGTGAAGGAATGATTGGGAGGTAGAAAGAAATACACAAAACAAAGTTTAACAAGAACTTAAAGAAATGAAGAGCATCAATCAATAAGGTTACAAGATATTGAACTTTGAAATTTGGGCTCAACAATGCTACTTTTGTTTTCTCCTTCTTGCTCTTTTGTTTTTTTTTTTTGATATCTATATGGTATTTTTTTTTCATGAAGAGTTGCCAAATTTTTTTTTTTGAGTAGCAAGACTGAAATTCAAAACAGCCCACAAATCCTACTTTTTTCACATGCTCAATTCAATCTATTTTCAAAATAAAGAGGTTTCTAAAGCTCTTCAAAACTTAAGTTTGGGGAAAAGAAATGAATTGTTTTAAAGTGGGAGAGAGCTAGAAAACACAAGAAAGAAAGGTGGAAGTAAGGTACAAAGTGGCACACAATGGAAACAACACATAGGATGGCTATTTGGCTAGAATGGTTACAAGAAACAAATGCCTCAATCATTTCCAAGCATGTATATGTAATGTAGCCTTAACAAAGATTCAAGACAAATTCTGGAGTAAAAATCATGATAGGGAATACACACAGCAAGAAAGAATATTATTTTGCAGTGAAGGCTCAAATTCTCACAGTTTAAAGACTATTACTAAAAATTCATTAAAAACAACGTCATTGCCATTTTACTTGAGTTCCTTAGAAAAAGAAGACTGAATTCTTTTCATGCTAAGTCAATTCACAACTTAAGCTATTTCACCATGCATGCTTTCACACAAAAACTTCATCAAATTTTCAAAAATAGAGTATCAAATTCAGACAGAACAGAGCAGCAAAATTCTGCACTGCAGAAATTCTGACGACTCAGCTTTACTGACACAAACTACACCAAAACAAATGCGAAAGACATCAAATAAAATTCTACAGCTATAAGACATATAAAGCTTTAAAAACATGTAAAGAAACTAGCAAAATTTGTAGTCAATCAATACAGAAAATTCATGCAAGAAAGCTCAAAAATTCTGGACAGAAACAGAGAAAACAGAGGAGACAGTAGGAAAAAAAATTTTTTTTTTTTGAAAATCAGCTCCAATTAAATTCTCTCCCCCCGCACTTAAACATTGCATTGTCCTCAATGCAAATTATTACCAAACATCAAATAAAATGAAGATGACATAAATTAAAATGGAGGGAAAGAGTACAGCCTTATCACGGAGCCGGAACATTGTAGAGTTGGATTTCCTCTACAGTTTCTTCTTTGAAGCTCTCGTAGAACTTCTTCAACCTTTGCCCATTTACCATGAACTGCTTGTTGGTGACCTCATTTCGAATTTCTACTACACCAAAAGGAAAGACATTAGTAATAACAAAAGGGCCAACCCATCTAGAGTGAAGCTTACCGGGCATTAGCTTGAGGCGAGAATTATAGAGAAGGACTTTGTCTCCTACTTGGAATTCTTTTTTTCTCAATTTTTTGATCATGTAAAGCTTTTGTCCTCTCTTTATAGATGCGCACATTCTCATAAGCCGCTAGCCTTAGTTCTTCCAGTTCTTGAAGTTGCAACTTTCTTTCTTTACCGGCTAGGGTCATGTCCATATTGCATTATTTAAAGGCCCAATATGCCTTGTGTGCAATCTCCACCGGCAAGTGACATGCTTTACCAAATACCAAGCGGTATGGAGACATGCCAATGGGAGTCTTGAAAGCGGTTCTATAGGCCCTAAGCGCATCGTCAAGCCTTTTACTCCAATCTTTTCTGTTGGGTTACACAGTTTTCTCTAATATTTGCTTTATCTCTCGGTTGGAGACTTCTGCTTGCCCATTGGTTTGGGGGTGGTAAGGTGTAGAGGTTTTGTGCACCACCCCATATTTCTTCAATAGCCCTTGCATGTTTCTATTGCAAAAGTGTGATCCTTGATCACTGATTATGGCCTTGGGGACACCGAATCTACAGAAAATATGTGAACGAAGAAAGTCTACAACAATAATAGAATCATCAGTTCGAGTGGCTTTTGCTTCCACCCACTTCGACACATAATCCACAGCAACCAAGATATACATAAAGCCAAAAGAAACAGGAAAAGGACCCATGAAATCTATACCCCAAAAATCAAAGATATCACAAAAGAGGAGAGGTTGTTGAGGCATTTCATTTCTTCTAGACACATTTCCAGTTCTTTGACACCTAGAACAGTTCTTGCAAAAATCATAGGCATCCCTAAACAAAGTAGGCCAATATAAACCAGAATCTAACACTTTTCTAGCTGTTCTTTGGGGACCAAAATGTCCACCACATGCAAGAGTATGACAAAAATTCAGCACAGATGCAAATTCATGATTTGGAACACATCTCCTAACAATTTGGTCACTACAAATCTTCCATAAATAAGGGTCATCTCACACATAGTACCTAGCCTCGCTTCTTAATTTGTTCAACTGATGTTTATTTTGGTATGCAGGCAATTCAAATGCAACAAGATAATTCACTAAATCAGCATACCAAGGCTCACTAATACCATGCAAAATGGAAAAACACTCATCTGGGAAGTGATCTCTAATAGGAAGATGCTCCAAAGGAGGCTCAAAAGCCTACTTAAATGATCGGCTACTACATTCTCTGCTCCACTCTTATCCTTGATTTCCACATCAAATTCTTGGAGGAGTAGCATCCATCTAAGCAATCTTGGCTTTGTATCCGGTTTCTTCAACAAATATTTCAGTGCTGCAAGGTCAGAAAACACAATTACTTTGGAGGCAAGCAAATATGATCTAAATTTTTCTAAAGCAAAAACAATTGTTAAAAACTCCTTCTCCGTAGTTGTGTAATTTGATTGAGCTGAATCAAGGGTGTGGGACGCATAGGCTATGACATGCAACTTTCTCTCTACTCTTTGTGAAAGTACTGCTCCGACAGCAAAATTTGAGGCATCACACATGAGCTCAAAGGGAAGCTCCCACCGTGGAGGTTGGATGATAGGAGGGGAGGTAAGTTGCTTCTTCAACTCATCAAAAGCTGACCTGCAAGCGTCATTAAAAATGAAATCAGTTTCTTTTTGGAGGAGTTTAGATAGGGGTAGAGCGATCGTACTGAAGTCCTTGATGAATCTTCTATAAAATCCTGCATGGCCAAGAAAAGAGCGAACTTCCCGCACATAAGCGAGATAAGGCAAAGAGGATATAACATCAACTTTAACTTTATCTACTTCTATGCCATGTGATGACACTATATGGCCTAGGATTATCCCTCACTCTACCATGAAATGACATTTCTCATAATTCAAAACTAAATTCTTTTCTATGCATCTATCAAGTACTCTCTCCAAATTTTTCAAGCATGCATCAAATGAGTCTCCATAAACAGAAAAATCATCCATGAACACTTCCATGCAATCATCTAACAAGTCAGAAAATATACTTATCATGCATCTTTGAAAAGTGCCAGGTGCATTGCAGAGACCAAAAGGCATGCGTTTATATGCAAAAGTACCAAAGGGATAGGTGAAGGTAGTCTTCTCCTGATCTTCGAGTGCAATGTGAATTTGAAAATATCCAGAAAAACCATCAAGAAAACAGTAGTGAGACTTTCCAGCAAGTCTTTCAAGCATTTGATCAATAAAAGGAAGAGGAAAATGATCTTTTCTAGTTACTTGGTTCAACTTCCTGTAATCAATGCAAACACGCCAACTATTTTGCACTCTAGTGGGTACTAGCTCATTATTTTCATTTTCTATAACAGTTACCCCGGTTTTCTTTGGCACTACTTGTACTAGACTCACCCACTTACTATCAGAGATAGGATAAATAATACCAGCTTGGAGGAGCTTACTTACCTCCTTCTTGACCACATCAAGAATCATGGGGTTAAGTCGTCTTTGGGGCTGCCTGACTGGTTTAGTCTCTTCTTCAAGAAGAATGCGATGCATGCACACAGAAGGACTAATCCCAGGAATGTCTACTAGAGTCCACCCAATCGCCTTCTTATTCTTTTTCAGCAAATTGATTAATTTTTCTTCTTGATTAGGATTCAAGTTATTGGCCACAATGACTGGAAGTTTGTCTCCTACTCCCAAGAAGGCATACTTGAGGTTTTTTGGTAAAGCCTTCAACTCTAATGCAGGTGGTTGGATGGATGATGGAATCAGTTTTTGTGGAGTCACATCCAAGGAGGCACCTATAAATTCATATTGCTCAAAGACAAAATCCTTGGCTAAAGAGGAGGAAGGGTTAGCAGCACAAGAGGAAAGAGATGAAGAATGTACAACATTACAATTTAAATCACTACACCTACAACTACCTAAAACAGAAACAGAATCTAAGTCTGAGCTAGAGAAGATTGCAGAATCAGAATGCACATCAGAATCCAAACTGTTATTATAATGCAATTCAGAATTGTCAGTAATTAGAGAATTTTCAATTTCAGTGCAAGCATGACAGAATTCAGAACCAGCACAATTGCATTCAAAGGCATCTACCAAATCAGAAAATTCAGGAAAATCAGAAATTAATTTAGTTTGGAAATCATCACATGCTTCATCAACTAAGTAATCCAAAAAGTTAACCACATGCACATTGGAATGATTTTCCATAGGATGTTTCATGGCATCTAAAATGTTAAAATCAATTTTGTTGCCAGCAAACTCCATTGACAAAGTCCCTTCATGCACATTAATAATGGTTTTTGCAGTTTTCAAAAAAGGTCTACCAAGTATTAATGGTGCATGGCCAGGAGTATTATCATTTTCCATATCAAGCACATAAAAATCAGCAGGAAAAATGAGATCTTTAACTCTTATCAGGACATCTTCTAGAACTCCTGCTGGATGTGCTGTGCTCCTATTGGCAAGTTGGACAATCACTCCAGTTGGTGAAAGAACACCAATCTTGAGGCTTGAGTATACTGATTTGGGCATAACATTGATTGAGGCTCCCAAATCCAGCATAGCATTGGAGAACTCCATGTTGCCTATTATGCATGGTATTGTGAAAGTTCCAGGGTCTTTACACTTGGGTGGTATAGGTGGTTGGATGAGTGCAGACACATTTCTCCCCAAATTGACTCTCTCATTACCCCTTAAACGCCTCTTGTGAGTGCACAACTCTTTGAGGAACTTGGCATACTTGGGGATTTGCTTAATGGCTTCCAAAAGTGGGATATTAACCTCTATTTTTCTGAAGGTCTCCATGATCTCTTTATCCATGTCAGATTCAGAAGCTTTCCTTGATTGAGTCTGCCTATTGGGGAAAGGAAGAGGAATTTTCTGAACCACTTCTTCATCCTTTTTATTTTGCTCACTGGTTAAAGATGAAGGAACACTTTGCTGGATATTTGATTTTTCTAGTTCAGATTCGTAAGCTGGACTGTCTACTTGCTTGCCACTCCTCAAGATGATGGCACTCACATTGCCTCTTGGGTTGATCACTGGTTGGGATGGCAAACTCCCTGAACCTTGACTTTTAGCTCATTGACTGTTGTGGCTAACTGACCAATCTTAGTCTCCAAATTCTGCATATTGGTCTCTGTTCTTTGCTGGAACTGAAGAGTATTGGCAGTCAGTTGCTTCATTAGATCCTCAAGACTAGGCTCAGGTTTCTTGGGTGCTGGAGGAGGTGTATGGTTAGGTTCAGGCTGATTGTATCTTGCATGGGGTGGCTGGTAAGGGGGGTTGGAGGTATTCCCATACTTGAAAGCTGGATGATCACGCCACCCAGGATTGTAGGTGGAGGAATATGGGTCATATCTCTGTTGTTGTGGCTGCATGGGTCTACTAGGGAATATACCAGCACATGACTCAGTTAGGGTCTCTTGCAGCTGAGGGCACTGATCAGTATGGTGGGTATTCAGGGAACAAATACCACAGACAGAAGGAGGAAGGGCTTGTTGTTGTGTTCTCTGATTTAATGCCAATTGCCTCACCATTGAAGCTAACTCTTCTAATTTATTTTCTATCCTTTGTTGCTCCATGGGAGGTGTTCTCACTTCACTGACAGTAACTACTACTGGATCATTCAGTCTAGTGCCAAACTGTTGTACATTTTGGGCCATCTTGGCCAACAATTCATTTGCTGCAGCAGGAGTCTTATCCACCAATGCCCCACCAGCAGCTACATCAACTATGTATCTGTCCATAGGCAGTAATCCCTCATAGAAATACTGGATGAGAAGCTGCTCTGAAATTTGATGGTTGGGACATTTTGAACACAGCTTCTTAAATCTCTCCCAGTACTCATGTAATGATTCACCACTTGCTTGTCTAATCCCACTGATGTCTTTCCTGATTGCTGCTGTTCTTGAGGCTGGGAAGAATTTTTCTAGGAACATCTTCTTCAGTTCATCCCATCTTGTAATTAAGGCAGTGGGCAAGTAGTAAAGCCAATCCTTGGCTGCCCCATCCAAAGAGAAGTGAAAGGCTATCAATTTGATCTGTTCTTCTCCAAATCCATGTGGTCTCATAGTAGAGCAGACAACGTGAAACTCCTTCAAGTGCTTGTGCGGATCTTCTCCTGCAAGACCATGAAACTTAGGCAACAAATGGATTAGACCAGATTTCAGTTCAAAATTAGCATCCAACTCAGGATAATTTATGCACAATGGTTGGTAATGCACATCAGGTGCAATCAACTCTTTAATGGATTGTTCTTGCCTATTTTGAGGCACTTGTGCATTTTGATATCCATCCCAGTTGTCCCGGCTGACTCAGAATCAGTAGATCCCAACACAATATCAGATTCAGAATCTAATTCAACTTCTATGCTATTGACAGCAAGCTTAACAATTTCAGAAACAAGTTCAGAAACTATACTAGTCCTAATGTTATTGCTTCTCACTAGCCTATGGAAGGTCCTATCTATTTCTAGATCAAAAGGTGGTAAGTCCACGTTATGAGACCTTCTCATACACTAGGAAGGGCAAAAATCACAAGAAAATAACAAAAACAGCAAAATAAGAACACAAGGCTCCAACCAAGGAAAATGACCAAAAATGAAGTATCTCAGAAAAATCTGATTTTTCTTGGAAAAATCCTTCACCAATTGGAGGCACAAAATCAACAAACAGAACTCAAAAATAAGATCTACAAAAATCAAACCAAAAATCACAATTAATTGGAAAAATGGTTAAAATCATTGTAAAATGGAAAAAGTAGTCTAAACGTTGGAATTTTGCCGAGATAGGGCGGTGCTCCTCACGACAAAGTCGTGAGGAGTTATGCCTGAAACGGTCATGTTTAGTGGACTACCAATTTTTCAAGTCAATCCGATTTAGTATTTTTAGCTGATGAATAGTGGCTGAAATATAACTAGGAAACTTGAAAAATTGACTTGAAGAATTTGTAATCACTTCCAACAATACCAAGCCACTTAAAATCAAACAAGAACACAATAGAACAACTAATTAACACTTAGAAATGAATTGGCTCCCCGGCAACGGCGCCAAAATTCTAGTTCACGCCACTACGATGCCGAATCGCCCAGAATTGAATTTATGGCAATTTGCAGTATAGTGATCCCCAAGTCGTATTCACTCAAGGAGCCTCACTTCTAAATACTAATTAATCGTTCTAAACACCCAAACATTAATGAAAAGTACATAAACGAGGGGGGGTTTATTGGTAGTACTAATAAAAATAGAACAGAAAAGCAACCAAATAACTACAACAGCAGCAGCAGCGAAACTTGCAAGGTGTTGACAGTAAAGAGATTATGTAATCAGCCACTAGGATTCATGGGAGTGCAACTATCATTACCTAACTCATTGATTCAGTTTTGTTCTCATTCCATTGTTTGGTTCTTTATGAAAATAGTTCTAGAATAACATCTAGAATTTAATGCTACTAATTACAGTCAAGAACATCTCTCTACTATAACCAGATGCATTCAGTGGAAAATCTCAACCAAACCAAGTTAAATATATCATCTAACTAGTCATTTCACCTCCCTCACTTTCCTAATCAGTCAAGCAAGGTTATATCTTATTTATATAAGTCAGTTTATGTTACTTCTCAAGCTCTAATCAGAATCTGACAGCAACATAAACATAACAGCAAAACAGAAACGAAATGAGATGAAAATGGAGAATAAAACACTTAGCTTGCATTCTTAGTTCAAGCTACAACATCCCAGTGGTCTAGTGACTGATTACAATGAAGACTTAGCCCTCCATGAGAGCAAAACAGCAAATGACATAAGAGAAAACAGAGAGGGAAAGAGAGCTACGAAATTCCTAAGTTGCTGAAAATAAAAGTGTCCTCTGATTTTTAAAACTGATGCCCTCAATGCCTTGGAATATTTTACCCTAGATGCCTCCTTGGTGCTTCTTCCATGATGTGGGCAGCAAGACAACAGCAGAAAAGTGACAACAGCAGCAGACAAGTTACTCCATTCCTTTGCTGTTTCTGTCTACCATTGATTGCTGCAGAAGGCCCATGCTGTCAAAGCAGAAATTACATTCCCCTTTGCTGTAAAGTGGAGAACAATGGGGACCAGAAATCCAATCAGCCCTAGTAAACCATTTAATGCCCAGTCAGCATGTCCAAGTAGCTTCCAAGTAAGCAAAACATCCATGTCAGCATTTTTCTCTCCAATAATTAGATCTGAAATTAAGCACATGAATTAATTAAGATAAAATTATGAATTTGAATCATATTAATTCTATAATTAATTTACACCCAATAAATTCAAAATATAATAAAATAGGAGAGTTGGCAACATTGAAATAGCAATAGGACTAAGATAGGGACTAAAAAGTATACAAAAATGCCTGATATCAACAGGTTCCAAATGCCATCCAAGATTTGTACTAAGAACACCATCAGATCTTCCAACATTATTTATATTTTATAGTACCTATTGATAAAACATAACAAACTTAAGAATGTCATAATATATAAATGTATATCTTAACAAAAAAATAAAAAAACAAAGAGAGAGATTTGTTTTCTACTTTCCATCTCAGAGTTAACCAAATGTCAAAAGTGATACCTTCTTAATTAATTTAATTGTTGTCTAACTATTTTCTTTCTTATCTCCATGATAAGTCCTTTATTTTGGTTATTTTCCTATGGTTTTATTGGGCTTTTTCTTTCCCTTGTTCCTATTTTTCTTTCCTTTTTGCACTCTTTATCTTAGTTTTTGTGTTTTTATTTATATTTTGTTGTTCTCCTTGTTCTTTCCCTTTTTATCCCCTTTTCCCTACATTTTGGAGTAATCTTTGTGTATTTTCTTGTAGGTATATATTTTGGTATGATACAAGTTGGAGAGCTGAAAAAGTCTGAAGCAAAGTCAAAATTCGAAGGCTGGTGCCTCATGGTGCCTCAAGCGCCATGTCCTAAACTCTCTGCCTAACAAACTAAGGCTAGTGCCTCAGGTACCACACAGGGCGCGTAGAGGTGCCAACAGCCAAACTCTCTGTTTCGAAGTCTGAACGTGGCGCCTCAGGCCCCAAGGCACCAATCATCATGCTTTCTACTTATTTTCTGCATGGTGCCTAGCGCCTAGGCGCCGGATCTTGACCTGTGCATGACTGAGCCTATAAATTGGATTTTTGAAGAATTTTGGGGGATCTTTTGGCTAGAGAAGGAAGGGCTCTGCTAGGGCACAATTGGAGGAAAAGGGAGACCTCTTCTTCATTGAGTTTGATGCGTATTTCTTTCTCTCCTTCCTCTTCTATCATGTTTATTGATGTATTTGAATGTTTTTCTTTTCTCCCACCATGTGTAACTAATTCTCTAGGGTTAGAGGATTGATATAATTGACTTCTATGAAGTTTTGTTATTGAAAACTTTAATATAATTGCAATTTCGATTATTGGAGTAGACTTTACTGCTATTTATTACTCTTGGATGCTTAGCTACCATCTTCAATGAACCTAGGGTTTATATTAATGCTAGACAGAGTTTGGTATAGACTTGCCTTTGTAATTTTTACCGTAATTCGAGTTAGTCTAAACATAGATAACCTTAATTGCATGATTTTTATGAGTCATTAAGCTTAAACTCTGAATCATTTAATTTGACTAAGACATTAGCTAATTAATTGAGTGAGGAAGATTTATTTCACCAAGACATTGAGTTCAAATATCCTTGTGAACTTAAGTAAAATCAGATTAGAAGTTAAGTAAAATCAATTCCCTATGCCCGCCTTGTTATCATATAGTTTTTCGTTGTGATAATCTACTTCCTTGTCTTAATTAGTTTACTTTAACTAAATTTAGACTCAATTCACTCAATCTTTTCAATTGTCCAAATATAATATATGTTGATGAAATTGGTAATTGTTAGACGTTAATCCCTAAGAACGATAACTCTCTCTCACTTTACTACTTGTGCGACCCGATACACTTGTCGGGAAAGTTCGCATCACTCCATTTTCTAAATTAAATTACCAGTGGTTCAAGTCTTTGAGTTATAAATTAAGGTTTAGAAATTGCACACAATTAATTATTTGGTCTCTAAAATTTTATAAATGTTTTAATCTAGTTTTTGACAAATCAAACATCACAATTTAATTATCAAAAAACTGTATTTGTCTCATTGATTTTTTTTTGTTGTTAGATAATCAAAATTACTGATAGTAAATCTTAAACATTTTTATTGTCACACTAATTTTTCAAATAAAAAAAATAAATTAAAACCGATATAATTAAGAAGTAAATTAAAATGTTTTATTTTTTTAAAAATTAATTTAAGATAATTATAAAATTTTTAGAAATTACATCAATAATTACCCTATTCCAAATACAACAAAAGATGATGTCAAGAGAGCCAAATTTATTCAAAAGAATATATTTAATATGAATTTTTTTTATAATATGATGTTATAATATGAATTTTTTTTGGTTGTCTATTATCTTGTTTAGCATCACACTACATATATTTAATATATTTAGAATCACACTATATCAAAATTGCTAACTACCTCCTAAATCAGTGTCAGTTTCACACAACTACAATACCAATTAGATTCATATACATGAATCACACCACACAATCACAATTTTAACTTTCTTCATATGCACAAATCACACCACACAATCACAATTTTAACTTTCACACATCACACAGCAAAGATATCAGATCAGATTTTCATCATGTTAGATTTTCATCATATCCACATTCCACAAAGTCACAGACCACACGAAATTTGCCACATAATCACACCCTCACCTCACATAAAGTCAGATCTTGAATTTGAAGGTTGAAGGCTGAAGCAAAGTCTTTCACAGTGTCATGATCTCTCACTTCTTTTCTTTGAATCTCTCACCTAGGCTTACACACACAGCAACTGACCAAAGGCGCCAAATATTTCAGAATTCAGATATAGAGACTCACGCCACGCAAAGAGCTAGCAACCCCCACAGATCAGAGGGATATGAGAAAATTTCAGATACAAAGAGGCCGGTGAGCCTCACGAGTCATGCCACACACAGAGCTAGCCAGCAACCACCACAAATCAAAGGGATAAGAAAAAGACGAAGACCAACACTGAGGACGATAAACGAATGGAGTGGACTAAAGATCAAAGATGAACTGGTAGCACGATACCAAAGATAAAGACGGGTCACGACACCAAATGAAGGAAAACAGAGGACCAATAAGCAATGACCACCAGAGTCCAAATAGAGGAAAACAGAGGAGAGCGACGGAAATAGATGAACGACAGCGACAGTGATGGGTAAGGTAAGTGGTTTCTCACTTTCTCTCTTCTCTGAACTAGATCTAGGGCTTCATTTGCCTGAAATGGTGTGCAATATTCAATTTTTTAAAATTTTTATACAGAGAATGCAACGAAACATAGTTGCAGCCACAACTCATTCCGTTGCGGCGTATCATTAAGATTTTTAATCACCCCGCAATTGCAGGGTGATGCGGATGCGGGAACTGCCGCAACTACAACGATGCGGCCGCAATTTGAAATGCAGATCATATATATATAAGGCATTTAATAGACAAATTAGACCATATCAATTAATTACTAGAAAATTTAGATATTCACATGCATTATAATATTAGATGCCTTATGCATTCTTGTTTGTTTGCCACTTAATATGAGATTAATCCAGGAAGTTCTCTAGACTAGTTTGCTTAATTAAAATATTTTACTTTTTCCTTTTGGGTGAAGAAAATCTTTCTAAATGCTCATTGAGAAACAAGGAGAAGTGAAAGTCATGATCACCTGTTTGAATTTTGCAACATCTGTATCTGCTGTCGTAGCTTCGCAAATTCTTGCTGATAATACTATCATTCAGTGTTCGGGAATGGTGCAAAAGAGAACATATGTATTAGCTTCATCATTTAGATAAGTACATATATATGTATATATATATATATATATGATTTTGTGCTTCGTGCTTCTGCGTCACAAAGTAAGCTTGCATGAAACCAGACCATTGAAAGTAATTAAACTAATTTAATGAGAAACTTTATGCCAAAAGACTTCAGTATATTGATGAAACTAATTTCAGCAGTGTTTCTTCTGTTGCTTGTAAATTTCATAATTCGTATCAAATAGAACGAATATGAAGAAGCTCAGCACTATATGGATGTGCATATATTTAATTATTACCTGAGCGTTGATTTCAGTGGTTGAAGTCCTACTTGACTGATCTGGACATGCCTTTTTGTACCTCTGTAGTTGACTTTATGTTGTGGGCAAGAAAACAGAGAGAGTGCCTTTTTAATTTGTACCTCTCTATAGTTGACTTTATGTTGTGGGCAACAAAACGGCATATTTAGCGGTACTATTATTTTTAAAAAAATTTCCGCGTATACTAACTATTCAAAAGTATTTCCTTATATACTAATTTTTTGGCGAATTCGACCAACTCGTGGTCGAATTCAGTGAGAAAATGCAGCAAATTCGACCAAGCTTTGGTCGAATTTGCTACAGGTTATTTTTTTATTATTTTAACACACCAAATTCGACCAGCCCCTAGTCAAATTTGATACCAATTTTTTTCCATCTCCGTTTGAATTTTTTTTATTGGAAATTAAAATTATAAAAAAATTAAAATTATATAATAAATAAATACATGGTTATTTTATTTTATACATGATTATTTTATTTTTATATAATATTTAGTTTCATTTTATATTAAAAAAGACAGATAAATTAGATAAAAATAATTTTTAATAATTTGAAAGTTTTATTTTAATTATTATTTTCTTAGATTTTAAGAATATTCTCAAATTTTATATTTTAAATGAATAAAAATATGAAAATATATAAATTGTAATGGAAAAGTAGATATTAAAAAATAAAAAATGCCAATTATAATTATCATTAATTAAATTTATTATTATTAAAATGAGAAACAATGTCCTTTAATGAACCAACCAATTTTAATTAACGTGAATAATAAATGAACTAATTATTAAATTATGAAATCATATTTGTTCTAAAAATATTCATGTATATTGTTTATTTTTACTTTATACAAATAATGTTATTTATTTTTGCAAATGAAATTATGTATGTATTTTATCATTTATTTGTTAATTATTAAATTGGCCTACATAATTAATTTTTGTATTAAATTAAATTAATGATATTTTTTATTTAGCTATCTTAAAATTATAATTTATAAATTTATAATATTAATAAAATACATTATTTTTTTTAGCGAAGAATTATTTTTATTTTCTTGTTAAAAACTATAGAATAGTCATATCATGTTAAGTAAATTAAAAAACAAGAAGTACACTAAAATATAATTAAAAACTAGATATAAAATAAGTTTTATACAAGAATACATTCAGTAATAATGGGAGCCAGTTCCACAACGGTGCCGAGCGACACGTCTCTTGCCACGACCGAGTACTTGATCATCATCTTCCTGATCGGTATTTTCGGCTGAATGGTCATCTTCAGTTGAATCATCACAGGGTTCAACATACTGTCTTGGTGGGGTCTGATAAGATGCGCTCGAACCTGCGTCATCCTCCCTTGCGGTGCTCGGGCCAACTTCGGAAGACACCAACCGACCACCACGACGACCACGTACCCCTCGCGCCCTTCCACCACGCCTGCCTCGGGGTGGCCTTTCTGGAATATATGGCTGCGGTATGTCTTGTGCAACTGGAGCTGGGTGTTCCATAATGTTTCGTTCTCCAAGAGCTTGTAAGATCTTATCACTAGTCGATACCACATATTCCGAAGGAATCGTTGGTTCTTGGAGACCGTGCACCCGCATTGCTCGCACTAGAGTAGCCTGTAATCAAACAATAAACAAAATTATTCTTCAAGTAATATTAATTAAAATAAATGACAAATAATTTAAATTATATTTTACCACGTATCCATCGCAGGCGTTGGAAGCACGAATCCATCGCCTTGTGTGAAGGTAATACCACTGCATATAGCGTGAGTATGGTCCAAGTGGCTGGTCTGATAGTGTTACAAGAGCAACGTGTACTTGATCCCGCCACTGGTCCCACGCCTGGATGAAGTCAGCATGCTCCACCTTCCAGTTAGTATCAGTCTTCCTGACGTCTGGCGTACTTTATATTCACAGGAGCTTGGTATAGGGAAAATCTATTCCACCTATTAAAATGAAATCTTAATTTCAATTTTCAATTTAAACAAATTATCACCGAAATATAGAATGATGTAAATTTTGAATTGAAAAAATATTCCAAATAACATATCTAAATAAATTAATACTAGCATATGACATACCTGTGTTCTATTGGAGGGGGCCACGGATGTTCTTCATCATCATCAGGTTGAGTTGGAACTTGCGGCCTTAGTCTTGGAAATCGTTCAAATGCCCACACATGCAATAAATGAATAGACCCACTGATTTGATGTGCAGTAGGGTGTGTTGCCTTACATAATTCACTGTATAGGTGGGCCAATACAGCTGAGCCCCAACTGTACTTCCCGCATTCCTCAAAGTCTTACAACACCGGGAGGTACATTAAGTATACGTTCATGCCAGATTTATCTGGCATCAGATAGCCACCGATCATGAGCAAAATATAAGCTTGTGCGTGTTGTTCAATTGTAGCTTCATTCGCATCCTCCGGCAACTCTGAGAACTGTTCTTGAAGTCACGTCATACATAATCTTTGGCCGTTCAATTTGTCCTCAAGCGGGATAACTCCCAATAGTACAAGACATACCATATCCCAGGAGAGGACAGAATCTTCTACAACAGCACGTCCACTACAAGGGAGTCCAAACAGCAATGCCACATGTTGTAATGTGATAGTGCACTCTCCCTGTGTAAGATGGAATGTGTGCGTCTCTGGACGCCATCTTTCTACTAGCGCTGTGACTAATTCTTGATCGTACATAAAGAATCCAATCCGCGATATTCCGTAAAATCCAGCTTGTTGCAAATATGGTACAATGCGGCGGTCCGCTCGAATCACTAATTGACTAGTGTGTCGACGAACTTTTAATAGTCTATCAGGCTGTATAGAAAACAAAATAAAAATAGTAACAACAAACTAATCAAATAAAATGAAAGTAGTAACAATTCACAATAAATTAATCATAAAAAAATAATAACAACAATTAATCATAGAAAATAAAAATAATAACAAGATTGAATCATAGGAAATAAAAAATAATAACAACAATTAATCATACAAAATGAAAATAATAACAACAAATTAATCATAGAAAATAAAATTAATAACAACAAATTAATAAAATAGAAAAAATTAGTAACAATAAATTAATCAAATAAAATAAAAATAGTAACAATAAATTAATCATTGAAAAAAATAATAACAACAATTTAATCATACAAAATAAAAATAATAACAACAATTTAATCATACAAAATAAAAATAATAACAACAATTTAATCATACAAAATAAAAATAATAACAACAATTTAATCATACAAAATAAAAAATAATAACAACAATTAATCATACAAAATAAAAATAATAACAACAATTAATCATACAAAATAAAAATAATAACAACAATTAATCATACAAAATAAAAATAATAACAACAATTAATCATAGAAAATAAAAAAATAACAACAATTAATCATACAAAATAAAAATAATAACAACAAATTAATCATAGAAAATAAAATTAATAACAACAAATTAATAAAATAAAAAAATTAGTAACAATCAATTAATCAAATAAAATAAAAATAGTAACAATAAATTAATCATTGAAAAAAATAACAACAACAATTAATCATAGAAAATAAAAATAATAACAACAATTAATCATACAAAATAAAAATAATAACAACAATTAATCATACAAAATAAAAATAATAACAACAAATAATCATAGAAAATAAAATTAATAACAACAATTTAATCATACAAAATAAAAATAATAACAACAATTAATCATACAAAATAAAAACAATATGACTTACTAGATTTTCATTCCATGTTTGTTCAGATATATGTTGATCTTGGAGATACAATAAATCTCATTTGACTGGTCCAGGTGCTATAATTTAATCTGCCATTTTAATGATATAAAAATAAGAAAAGGAGGTGTGTGTGGAGATTATGTAGAAGGTGTGTGTGTGAAGTATGATGGGAGGGGGTATATATAGGGGTGGGGGGTTGGAGGGGGGGCCTTTGAGGGGGGTGGGAGCCGGTTGCCACTTGGCAACCGGCTATTCGACCGTTCAACGGTCGAATTTGCCTCATTTATGAGGCCGAATTCGACCAAGCTATGGTCGAATTCAGCCTCATAATTCGACCATTTCTTGGTCGAATTTAGCCTCATTATGGGGCCCAATTCGACCACATCTTGGTCGAGTTTGAGATTAATAACAGGCCCA
Source organism: Biancaea sappan (assembly GCA_037074585.1). Taxonomy (NCBI): domain Eukaryota; kingdom Viridiplantae; phylum Streptophyta; class Magnoliopsida; order Fabales; family Fabaceae; genus Biancaea; species Biancaea sappan. The sequence continues at coordinate 57,369,385 of CM073491.1, read as the reverse complement.
AATTCAATAATTTGCCGTGCAGGAATTCGAGCTTTTCATAATCGAATTTGGCCTTCAAAACATCCCTCCTTTCCTTCACGGAATTGAATTTGAAGTCTGTGTGTCAGAAGAATTCGGTGCATGCGCGAATATTATTCAGTGTCATATCTTTTCAATTTGACTATTAGTAACAATTTTTCAACAAACAATCCGACCAATTGTAATTATGCATTGTAACGTCGTTTCATTAATACTATTTTACATTTACACATCACGTTTCTGCAATATCTCACAATGAACATTCAATTCATTCTCTATATATACCTAATGAAGTTGATCGAATGACCACTGCGAAAATCCCTTTGTCTTCAAATTTATTACTCTCAGATAGCAAAAAATTTCTTCTCCATTATTCTTCTCTATCCAAATAGAATGAGTCGGCAGATTACTGCGTATGTACATCTTCACGGAGAAATTACTATCTCAGACGAGGGTGGCACTTTCATGTCTGAAAATATGACGATGATGCGGCTGTCCGAAGGAATTACCATGGATGAGTTTAAAGATTGTCTACGTGTTCAGTGTAGCTTACTCTATAAACAGGCTGTGAGCAAGGTTTGGTATCGATGTCCTGTAAAATTGTCGCCACTTCGTTATCGAAAGGTGAAAATGGAAAATGACTATCAACTTCAAGCTGCGGTGATTACACACCTCGATCACTTTCAAGATCAGGCGATGATGGAATTATTGGTGGAGCTCAGTATAGTGGAAATAGATCTGAGCACTACCATATCAACCTATATGACAAATCTAGACTTGTTGTCTCAAGTACAGTAGGGTCTAGACTATCAACTATGTGATCCAACGACTCTCTCAATCCCCCAGTACTACTCACAGCCAAGTTCATCAGATCAACCACTTTTACTATTTGCTGCGTATGACATGGGCTTAAAAGATAACATATCAGACGAGTTAAATGATCCCGACTACGATCCAAAAAATTTTGACAATCACAGCAATGACGACGACGACGATACCGCATACATAATTACACCGTCGGACATAGCTCTCATGACGGACACATCATCAACTTTTTTCCATTATGTTGACGTTGATCGAATGGGAAATGATGACAGTTGGCATACCAATGCGTTGGCCCCTATTAATATTCAACGGGAGCTATGTAAGGATATGCGGTTTGCAGATGTCCGTCATTTTAATCCTAGCACTGTGTACGAGTTGGACACTCACCCACCAACGCGTAACCAAAATGGAAAGGTTTATTTCCGTCGTCTTTTTTAGACCTTCAAGCCATGCATTGATGCTTTCATCCATCTGAAGCCTATACTACAAATAGATGCGACACATTTATACGGAAAGTATACGAGACAATTCATAATAGTTGTGTCACAAGATGGGGACAGAAAGATAGTTCCAATTGCATTTGCATTGGTCGAGGGTGAGACCAAAGAGGCGTATCAATTTTTCTTGTCACACTTGAAAACACACGTGACTAAGAATCAACGAGATCTTTGCATTATCACAGATAGAGGAAAGGGTGCGTCGGCGGCTTTGGAAGATGCAGAAACTGGGTGGAAACCACCATATGCTCATTGGAAGTTCTGCATTCGTCATTTGGGTGACAACGTCAAAAAAGAAACGCACAACAAATACGTACGAGAAAAGTTTATTAATATAGGTTTGCTCTTTTTTTTTTTTACTAATAGTATTAGTTTCTCAACTGAAACTGTGTATATGGATAACAAGATACTATTTTGAGCGCCATCGGGTGGATGCAGAGCTAGCAGCTATACGAACCTGGTGTGACACAGGCGCAGACTATATAGCAGATATACCACTGGAACAGTGGTCTCGTGCGTACGACACAGAAGGTCTCTGGTGGGGTCAAATGACTACAAACCTTGTCGAATGCATGAATGGCATCTTCCTCAGGATGCGGCACTTGCCTGTGCTCGGATTGGTAAAAGCAACCATATATAAATTAGTAGAATAGTTCACAATACGAGCTACGACCATACAGGCACAGATTTCAGCTCAAAACACCGACTTCTCAGAGATTGTGACGAAAGATTTGTAAATAAATCGCGAACGCGCAAGAAGGTGTGTAGTGATTGATTTCAATCCACAAAGGTCTTTATTCGAAGTGGAAGAACCATTTGATGAACTAAACGGACAGTTTAGGTGTACTTGCAAGCTGGATCTTAGTGTTGGAAAGTGCGATTGTGTAGAATTTCAAGCTCTGCACTTTCCATGTCAACATGCAATAGCGGCATGTTTAAAGTGGGGTTTTGACTACAATCAACTGGTCAACAATGTTTTTCGATTGGAAACTATATTGAAAGCATATCAGGGGAAATTTTATCCAATCGGAAGTCAAGAAGATTAGCCAGTCTACAATGGACAGAAGGTGCTGCCTCACCCTCAAATGACTCGAAAGCAAGGACGCCCAAACTTAACGTGCATTAATAGTTCAATGGATTATAGACAACGTGGGAAACCTTCACGATGTGGAATTTACAGACAAACTGGACACAATCGATCAACATGCCCATCTCGTCCTGTCTTACCAGACCAATCAGATTAAATAATATTTTATTTGTACGATTATATTATCTATTGAGATTTTAAAAAAAATTCTCATTCCAAATTGTTAGACTATTATTTTGTCGTATGTGGTTTAGGGTAAACAGAAAAATATTTCACAAAAAAAATTATTTAATAAACAAAATTAAAATCTATAATTAAAATTATATGTATACATCTATACAAAATTACAAACTATAATAAAAATAAAAAAAATTAAACAAAAATTAGTATTAATATAGTTACATATTGAGTCATTAAAACTTAAAAAAAATATAAATTATGAATATTCTTAAAATTGTCAACAAATAATTAAAAAATATTAATTTAAATCTTTTAAATTGCTAACAATAATTAAATACATTTTATTCAAAGTATTATGAAAACCATTACACATTAATAATAATTATATATGTTAATTTAATAAAATAACAAATGACAATCTCATTATTGTCATAACAATAAATAAAATAATGTATTTTATTAATATTATAAATTTATAAATTATAATTTTAAGATAGCTAAATAAAAAATATCATTAATTTAATTTAATACAAAAATTAATTATGTAGGCCAATTTAATAATTAACAAATAAATGATAAAATACATACATAATTTCATTTGCAAAAATAAATAACATTATTTGTATAAAGTAAAAATAAACAATATACATGAATATTTTTAGAACAAATATGATTTCATAATTTACTAATTAGTTCATTTATTATTCACGTTAATTAAAATTGGTTGGCTCATTAGGACATTGTTTCTCATTTTAATAATAATAAATTTAATTAATGATAATTGTAATTGGCATTTTTTATTTTTTAATATCTACTTTTCCATTACAATTTATATATTTTCATATTTTTATTCATTTAAAATATAAAATTTGAGAATATTCTTAAAATCTAAGAAAATAATAATTAAAATAAAACTTTCAAATTATTAAAAATTATTTTTATCTAATTTATCTGTCTTTTTTAATATAAAATGAAACTAAATATTATATAAAAATAAAATAATCATGTATAAAATAAAATAACCATGTATTTATTTATTATATAATTTTAATTTTTTTTATAATTTTAATTTCCAATCAAAAAAAATTCAAACGGAGATGGAAAAAATTGGTATCAAATTCGACCAGGGGCTGGTCGAATTTGGTGTGTTAAAATAACACATCAAATTCGACCAGCCCCTGGTCGAATTTGATGTTTTGAAATTAATAAAAAAAATAACCTGCAGCAAATTCGACCAAATCTTGATCGAATTTGCTTCATTTTTCCACTGAATTCAACCACGAGTTGGTCGAATTCGCCAAAAAGTTAGTATATAGGAAAATACTTTTGAATAGTTAGTATACGTGAAAATTTTTTTAAAAATAATAGTACCGCGGTAAATACGCCCAAGAAAACAGAGTGTGCCTTTTTGTACAAGAAAACACACACACAGAGAAGGACACTCATTGGCGGCGACAGAAATGACAATGACAGTTGCCTTGGCAACAGCTTGAGATGGCGCGAGGTATGCGCGGGAATGGCGATGGAGGAAAATGGTTAGGGCATGCTAATGTAATCAAAGGGGTAATTCGAAAAATGAAGAGTTATGAGAAAAATTGATATTTCATCTCAATTATGATAGAAAGGAATTTCATTCCAAAGCTTACCTGATGGAATAGAATTTTGAACTGTAGGAAGGAGATGGATTCCCTTTCTTGCCAATTTTTTGGATACAAAACAAGCATATTAGTATTAAAGAAAAGAAATCCCTTTCCTCGAATGCATACCAAACACCGCCTGAAGGTTATTCTCGGCAGGTGAAAATAAATAAATAAATAGATACCAGTAATTATTCAAACCAATCCACTATCAAATTTGATTAAACTTTTAAAGTATTTTTCTTTTTATTAATTTGATTTTAACTATAGCTTAAAGTCAAATCTTTCAACTCTCTTGCCTTAAATAAATAAAATAAATAAATGCATGTCCTTTGGGTTTTACGTTGTTTCTGGTACCCCTCCTATGATCATAAAATATCTAATTTTCACCTCTTGCCAAATAGGTTATTTTATTTTTTTAAAATAATATTAACTTAATTAGTTAAATGTCACAACCACGTCTTGTTTGTCTTTATTAATGCCAGTATGTCTAAAAACAATACTGCTCAATTTCACAACAAAATTGTACGAAATAATTAGTTTTTAAAATGCAAAAATTAGAGAGTTATTTTCTTCTAAAATTATTTATAAATGACGAAAAACTTTTGTATCTTTTCCACTTAGAAAAATATATCAAAAAAAACTCGCTTTTTCACTGTTAATTTATTTTAAGATCTATGTGTTTATTAATAAAGCATACTTTAAACAAATTTCAAAGAAATTTAATGACAAAATATTCAATGAGATCAAATTTTCTATGAACCCAAAAGTAATTATTCACAACGACTGCTATTTAAATTTTAAAAATAGTAAAAGTTTGATTTTTAAAGATAGCATTTTAAAAAGGATTTCTATCATTTGTGTTCAATAAGTTCAAAATAGTTTAGTTTTTTATCCTATTAATTAAATGAGATCATGAGAAAATACTCTAAAAAAAATATATGTTTTTGTTGAAAAAAATTTTCTACAATATTGGTAACAAAATTCTCTTTCTTGTGCGCAAGTGACTGTCAACTTGATTACTTATTATCTTCATGAATGGCTCGAAGCATGTCTGTGAAGCTATAAGACCCAATGAGCAATGGGAGCATCAATACCCATTACCTTTTTGAGATCTCTGATAATCTTCATTGTTCTCACCAAAACAAGTACTACCCATAAGAACCATACTTCGTTAGAGGAGACTGCCATAATCGTAGCTCACCTTAACGGCCTCCATCTACTTCATACCAAGCCAATCTCAAAGACGTCCTCTCATGGCTAGCCAACGACTCTGCCACCAGCAAAGGCTATAACCACACCACCGTAGGCAACAGCAGCGAAGCAGTCTATTGCCTCTACGATTGCCAGGGCAATGTTCCTAGACACTTCTACCAATTTTGTGTCTTCATTGCCGCTAGAGAAGTTCTCCAACATTGTTGCAATCGAGCCTCTGCTGTAATATGATACGGTTCTCTGAAACATGCCTGTTAAACCATTGACAGTAGTTCTACTCTTGGATATTTTATTGTACCAAAACAGCCAAGAGCAGAGCAACCGACAACAATCAGGCATTCTTCACAGAACTGTATCACATTACAGTGGAGGCTTGATAGTGACAATGTTTGAGAACCTCTCTGGCGGCAGTGGAGACACAAAACTGCCAAAAGTGCTTTGGGACGTCGCCCCGGCAATCGTCGAGGTCCTAGACCATGTCGCTGCTATTTCCTACGGTGGTGTAGTTGTAGCATTTGCGGGCAGCAGAGTTGTTGGCCAGCCATGAGATGATGTCTTTAAGGTTGGCTTGAGCAGATGGAGGTCCTTAAGCTGAGCTACGGTTATGGTAGTATCCTCCGACGAAGTACAGTTCTTCAGCCGTACTTGTTTTGGTGAGAACTATGAAGATTATCAGAGATGTCAAAAAGGTAATTGGTATTGATGCTCCCATTGCTCATTGGGTCTTATAGCTTCACTGGGATACTTCAAGGGGAGTGGGGCTTCTTTCCTATGTATAGGAGGTTTCTAAGCGTAAGAGGATGCTGGGAACTATTGGATTCGTTTGATCCAGTGGTTCCCATTCATCCAATATTTTTTTTTTTTCATATAAAAATTTTACAAGTGTCACCTAAACTAATAATAATTGTAAATACAATAATAAATATAAAATGATAATTATATTTTTTATAAAAAAATATTAAAAAAACATTGATTGAATGAGAACTATTAAATCAACATCTAACAACACACTTTCTCTTCTACGCATAGGAGCCTCCACTTCGTAGGAGGGAAGCCTCACCTTTTAATTTCAAGGAGGCATAATAATTAATCAAGTTGACTGTCACTTGTGCACAATACAAAGAATTTTGTTACAGATATGGTAGAGAAATTTTTTTCAAAAAAATTTTTTTTTGATAATATCTTCACATGATCTCATCTAATTAATAGGATAAGAAACTAATCTATTTTAAACTTATTAAACAAAATTGACAAAAATCCTTTTTAAAATAATATCTTTAAAAATCTAACCTTTATTCCAGAATACACATAAAGTATGTAAATTGGTTCCTAAATGATACACACTTTATTATTCGAATGAGTTATAGCCTCTTTTTAAGTTATGGATTCAACACATACTAATCATTTTGTAAAACTAAATTATTTACTTACTATTCTTCAAGGACTAAGGTCTTGTTTGGATAAACAACTTATTTAAGCACTTATAAAAAAATGCCTTATAATAAAAGTTTTTATACTATAAGCTCCGTTTAAATTAAATTATTTAGTGTTTAAATACATACATGAATAAACATTTTTAAATTATGATGGAAAGGAGGGAGGTGAAGATTTTAGTTTTCATAGAATTTCAAATTATGATTGGGGACATGCTTATCTTGTAAAAGTGCAAAATAATTTTTCATTCAAGTGAATTTGAGCTTTTGCATAAGACTTTTCTAAAATGCTTAAAAAATTGGTTTCATAAAATAAGCTAGATATAACTTTTTGGGGATTAATAAGTTACTTATTTAAATTTTTTCAAACACTTTTTTTAAAAATAAAAGTACTTATACTAATAGAAAAGCTTTATTAAGTTATAAGCTATGTTATCCAAATGGGGCCTAACTTAACAATAATATGTAATGAGTTTACAATATTCAAAACTAAATCATATAATATTAATAGTAAATTAAAGATTTAATTTCCTAAAGAAAATCTTGGTTTTGTCCTTGAAGACCAAATATCTCAATTTTGTTGTTAAAAGATTACATTTGTCTTATTTTGGTCATTTTTATTGCTAAATTGTAAAATCTATTATTGATAAATCTCAAATTGTTTTTGTTATCAAAACTGACTTTAAGAAACAAAGTAACCAAGTTGAGATAAATATATATTTTTTAGATACTAAATCAAGACAATTTTGAAGTCACTAATTTACACCAATATTAAACTTTCAGAAATTAAACATTTAACCCATATGCCTTTTAAGAATAAAATTATTTATATATATTGCTAGTCATCTATAAATATCATCCCTTTGTCAAAGGACAATATATGAAGTCAACTATACGTTACTATAGATCAAGAAAAATATTTTTAATTTGGAACATCGCCTTACCGAAAACAAATACTTGATTGCCAAAATATGTAATTATATTGCAAAACGTCTATGCTATTTGTTTTTTACAAATCTGTTATAAAAAATTAAAATCATCCATATTTAATGATTTTAATTTAAACATTGTTGTATTTAATAAAATTAATTAAGTCAAAATTATTGAATTTCATAGTTAAGAAAGACGTCCAAATTTATCTAATACTAAATATTGCAAACCAAAAAATATAGCCCAAGGGAACTTACACAATCAATATACTTAACCTAGCTTAAAAAAAAAAACTTAAGAAAAGAAATTAAATTAAATTCGTATCTATCCACATACCTTTGTCCGAATGGAAAGGTTTTCATTTTCAAGTTCAATCTCTTATGTATGGCAACAATGCAAATTATCAGTCCAGAATGTCATTAAAAATAAAATTAATAAATGCAGGATTCTCAAGCCAAAGAAATCAAAACTGAGAAAATTTTTTAATTGAAAAGAAAAGGAAAAGACAGAGGAAATAAAGTTGCGAATTACCCTTTTCTGCAGGTACTCAATGTCTGCCGGCAGTATCTCATGCTATTGCAGTAGATATTAAGGAATTAGAAAATCATTAAAACTACAAAACTCATAAAAACGTGTGTGTGTGTGTGTGTGAGAGAGAGAGAGAGAGAGAGAGAGAGAATTTGTTGACATGATTAATAATCACAGTTGTGGGCAATAAACCTTTCTAGACCTTTCTAACATATTATCTTAATGAGCTTTTTTGTTGCAAATAGAAAAATAAGAGAAAATGACCAAAAAGTGATTATTTTGTCACTTGAGACGATAGATCCAATGCAATATTTGTTGATTTGTCTCTTTAACACGATACGCACAAGGACAAGTACGGTAGAATATTTGAGTAAAAAAATTGTAATAAAGAGGCTATACTGAACAAAATTAAAGATTTATAGAAGATAATTGTTAACTTTTAAAATTGAGAGGGAAAATTGTACAACCCCTAATTGATGGAAGTTATTTGAATTTTAATTTTTAACCAAAAAATTATATAGAGCTAATATATATAATTTATTAAAGACATTTTTTATAAGGATTTGACACACAAAGTAACAGCAGTCAAAATTTTCCCGTAAAGTCCATTCATATTTAAGGATTCTGATCATTTAATGTATCCTTGCCACTTTTTTTCTTTTTTTTGGTTGTGTTTATTCCTCCACCAATTGGCTTGAAACCACAGATGGTGATAACTCCCCTTCTGAACTGTTAATGGTGCTTCATAATTAATATTATATTAGTTTTAATTATTTATTTCAGACCTGTTAATGGTGCTTCATATATATAGATATATGGCATTTAATAGACAAATTAGACCATATTAATCAATTAATAGAAAATTTAGATATTCACATGCATTATAATATTAGATGCCTCATGCATTCTTGTTTGTTTGCCACTTATTATGAGATTAATTCAGGAAGTTCTCGAGGCTAGTTTGCTTAATTAAAATCTTTTTCGTTTTCCTTTTGGGTGAAGATCTTTTTAAATGCTCATTGAGAAACAAGAAGAAATGAAAGTCTTGATCACCTGTTTGAATTTTGCAGCATCTGTATCATTCAGAGATTGGTGCAAAAGAGAACATACGTATTCGAGATATTAGGTAGCCTGTTGGCCAAAAACAAACGTATATATGCCGAAAAGGAACAAAAATTGTAATTCAATTGTTGAAGAGGACACAACATTAATTACATACTTTCTTTATAGATCATTAAAGATAGATCCACAATTAAATGGTATCTTATCTTGCTAAGATAATAATTATAGCGTAGAATTTTAAGGAATTTTTCGATTAAAGAGTGAAAATGAAAGAACTAATTAAGAGAAGATAAATTTTAAAGGTTGGGAAGAATCAAAAAGAGGGTTAATGAAGACATATAGAAAAAATAAATAACTTTATGATTAGCGTAGAAACTTAGATATGCAGGAGAAGAGTGGAAAGAAAAGAAATTTTGATTTTAAACAAGTATTTGATTTAGCGTTACATAAATTTTTTTCCTTTTCTCATTAGTTCTCCGTATTCCAAACATATTTTATGTAAAAATTATCATTATCTCAATTTGGTCTCTAAAAACAATCATCTGAATCTAGTCCTTGAAAGATTATATGCATTAATTTGGTTTCTTTGTTTGTCATAAATTTTCAAAAACTAAATTGAAACACTTGATTATAGACTAAATTGAGAGTAATACAATATTTCAGGGACTAAATTGAGAGTAGTAGGGGAAAGAGATGATTACTTGTTGGAGTACTCATACAGGCGTCCACGGCTTGAGAAGACGGTGAGGGACACCACAGCATCACACAGCACTGAGAGCTCATAAGCTTTCTTCAGATGTCCAGTCCTTCTCTTGCAGAACGTCACCTAGTTTAATTTTCATCACACCCTATCTGTGTACAAGCTAGTTTGATTTTGACCTTAGCTTTCTTTCTTATATAATATAACCCATAAAAAACCACCATGAACGAGAAGGAAACGACATCTTTGGGGACAAAAAGCCTGGTAAGAAAGAATCGCCTGAAGAAAGGGGAAAGAGAAAAAGAAACAAAAATACTGAAGCCCTATTATGCTTTTTAACATGAAAATATGCAACTCTAATCAGAAAAATGATCAGACTCAAACCTTTTTAGGCCTTGACATGCTTTTTTTTTTTTTTTAAAGAAAATGGTGCAGACAAAGTGAATTAGAAAACATTTTGAAGTAAAGTGAGCATGGGGGAATTGGAGCAAAGGTGGGTTAATTATTAGGTCAAAAGAAGACATAAGTCAGGAAACTAACTTGTTTGTTTTCTTTTTCTGGGAAAACACATCATGAAGATGAGTGCGAGAAAGATGAAGAAATAGAAGAGAAAACGAGGGAAAGATGGAAACAGAGAAATATAGAAGATCTTGAAGAGAGGGAAAAGGAGATTCTATGTGTCTGCCAATAGATCTAAAAGATGAACCGCTTGGACACGAAACTGAGCTCATGGGAATTGAAGGGTTTGCTGTTTGCACCTCCACGAGGATAAGGAAAATAAAATAAATAAACACATAAATAAAGGATCACCTGCTTCAATCCCACAACGCACAAAAGATGACTAAATAAACTTCCAAATATTCCTAGCTATCACACAATGAAGAAAGAAAATCAAAATTTCATCCCTATGAACTAGGAAATGAATTAAACCGAAGCAGAATACTAAGAAGACATTATTCGAATCCCATATTTCAAATGTTTTTCGTCTGTCAAGCTTTTTATTTCCTGGATTCAGAGGGGAAGTCAGTAACTAAGAATATGTGTGAGCTGCACAATGGCAAACAATGAATACCATTTATAATTTATAATGATTTCTCTCAACAAGCAATATTCAAGAGCCAGAGAGGTCAAAATAAAACGAGAATTACTGGGTCCGAGGAGGTAGAGGTTCCGGTGCCGATGCCGATGCTGATGTTGGCGCCGGTGGATTGTCTTTGGGGAATTGGGGCTCTTGAACGAAATCTGGAGCTTCGTCGTCTGAAGAAGAAGTGTAGTCTACAAGTGTAGTTTACCAAAATATCTGAGGTTACATTTAAAGCAGCAGATTAGGGCTTGGTAGTGCTTTCCAGGTATTTTGCACTTTCATTTGTATTACAGTGAAAGTAAATTTCTGATTTGGTTTTTGAAATAGACTAAATTCTATTTTGATCTTTCACATATGTTCTTTTTCTCAATTTAGTATCATGATGATGCAAATGCTCTCCTAATTAGATGCTCACAATATAAAGCAAAGATATTTTGCCCACAATCAGGGCAATGTGGAACAAATTATAAAGGAGAGTCTAGTTTAATTTTTTAAAGTGGTCAAGTTTTTTTCTGTTGTCAAATTAATTCAAGAATCATGTGAATTTTTTTTTAATTACCATATATATATATATGTATGCATACATCTCTTAATATAATTGAACAATAAAGAAATTCAACTTCATACAAAATGAAACTATGTGTGGAGTATCCCTTATTAAAAAGAGGTAGCAACAATAACCATAATAGACATATACAATCAACAAGGGTTGAATCTAGCAAAAGAAGCTAGCCTCCCACAAGGACATCGTAAATATAGATTTTAATTTAGAAAAAATATAAAATTAGAGAAAATATACAAATTAATTTATCAAAATATAAAATTACAATAAATATAGAAATTTATTTATAAAAATATAAAATGACCTGATCTAATGGTTTCTGATGATTCTCCACATTTAGACTTGCCAGCGTGCTCCTGAACATCAAATTGAGCAGCGGATGACCAAGATAGGACAAATGAATATTACCTGTAAAATTTAAAATAAAAAAGCAAAAAAAATACAATCCAAAGATGAGCCATTGGATAAAAATCATCCAACCGCCCAAAAAAACACGAGAAGCTCTGCTCTTTTCGATCCAATCCTGATTCTTGCTTGCATGGCCTATTTGGCAAGACGTGAAAGTGTGAAACAAGAGGTGAATGTGACATTTAACTACTTAAGTTAATATTCTTTTAAAAAAAAATAAAATAACCTATTTGGCAAGACTTGAAAGTGTGAAACTGATGCTGTTCATGATCTACTGATACTAAAGGAGGCAAGATGTGAAAGTGTGAAACTGATACTCTTCATGATCCACTAACACTTTACTTCATCGGTTGTTTTCTTCGACTTCATTACTTTGCTTTTAATTGATAAGCTTGGAACTCGATTCTTTCTTTCCATAGTAGTTGTAACATTGCACGAGGGGAGTCTATTACTTTATTACTGTCTGGGAAATTATATCAGGGATGCTCATGCTTTTGGCTTAGTCATTGGACCACTCTACCCAACAAGAACAAATTCTCCACATAGGGGTGGGTGGCCTTCGTTTCTGCATCACACTTCTACACAATTTCTGGATTAGATCAAAGAAACTTCTTTTTTCACATGCTAACTTCTTGTTCAAACAAAAATAAAAATAAAACATATACCAATTTGCTAACTATTTAAATCACATACCACCTAATTGTAAAACTTTTAAACTACATGTTAAAATTGAATTCAACTCAACCCACTGGATACAAATATTTTCTTTTACCCATATAAGAAAAATTAAAGTAAGATTGATCTTGTTGGATTTTTAAGTGAGGTGGGGAAACGAGGTAACAATGGTGGCCCTTTTGGTGATATAGGTGTCACATAGCATTATTTTCTTGTCACGTCGCCACATTTCATTAATATATTGACGTTGTAGTATTTTATAGATTTTATACATGTACAGCTTTTGAAGCGAACTCAACGTTCTATAATTATGTATCTCCTTGGGAAAAGTGGATGTGGCAAACGTCTCCATGCAAATTTTCTGTTTTGAAGTTATATATGACATGGGGAATGAATAAATAGAAAATTGTATAGAACAGTTTCTTTCTTCTTTTACTTTTTTTCTTATTTTAATAGCTAGCAGTAAGTTTTTCTTTTCTTTTTTTTTTTTAAATAGCGACAGCACTATGACGAGAAATATAGTACTAATGCTCACATATGCGCTAGATGTTGCATATACCAAAAAGGAACAATAATCAAAATTTATTTTTAAAAAATTAGAAAAATTACCATTCCCATTGCTAAACATTTACACTATATAAGTTTCAATTTTGTCTTTTTTTTACCTGATTTTATCTCACATCTTTTATTTTCATTTTTATTTTTTTTAATTTACTAACATTTTTAACACGATATAAAATAAATGTTAGCGTAGACTCTTCAATATGACATGTTATTGCTAAAATGTAGAGAGAGAGAGAAGAGAGAGAAAGAGGGGTGAGAAGAAGATAAAGGATAAAATTATTGTTTTCTTGTGTATATAACATATCTGACATATGTGTGACACATTGGCATTGACATATTATATGAAAGAGTCAGTGTCAGTTTTTTTTTTATCCACTATGTCAATGACATTAGTGAAAAGGCCAAAATATAAACAAAAATAAAAGATGTGAACAAAATCATGCCAAAAAAAATGATAGAGACAAAATTGAAACCTAATATAATTATTAGGGATGAAGAGGTATTTTTCCTAAAATTTTTGCATATCCCAGAAAGGAAAAATAATTAAAATTTATCTTCTCAAAAATTTTTAAAATTTACATTCGTCCATCTTTTCTCGTTTCAATTTATACTAGAATTGTCAACATACTCGATACTTGAGCAGACATAATCAATGCTAGAGTTGATAAGATATTGTTATAAAAATATTAGTCATCAATGCAGTTAGGCAAGATTAATACCATAGTTTACCAAAAGTTAATTGATCCACAAATACGTGTAGAAATGAGCCGACCAAGCATGTTTCATGACAGTCATATTTGTCAATCTATCGATCTTTTTCCTTCACTTTGGATGCAAGCCATTGGCTTTATTAGTTCGAAAGTAGGTGTCTATTTGAAAAATAGTTAGGGGAGAACGTAGTTTGGATAACTAACTATGGTTTATAAAGTTGGATAAATTTAAGTTTTGAGAAATGTGATTTATGTTTAAAAAATAATTAAATAAACTTAAATTTAAGTAAAACATGAACATTATTTATATTTGGATGTTGGTTTACATAAGCATTTTTGGATGTATAATTTACCAAAAAGAATATGAATTTTATATTTCATTATTTCATGTAACCTTATTCATTATTGTCATCTATTTAAGCATAATGTAATAAATTATATTAATGTTTTAATAAAATGTACTATTTTATTTTTTTATCAATATTACTAAATATTCACTAATTACGCTCATCAAAATAATTTTTTAATTTAATAATTTTTAATTAATTATAATTACAATTACATTGCTAATAAATTACTAATTACAACCTGAATTATTAACTAATTTTCCTAATTAAGTTAAAATCTAATTAAGGTTTTTAATTACTAATAGCTAATTATATTACTAATCGATTTCCTAATTAATCACTAATTACTCATTTAAATACTAGAAAAGTATTGTTAGAGAAAATAAAAGAAGTTATTAAAGACCAATATGCAAATCACACAAAAAAAGAACTTAATTGCAAAAAAAAAATTCAAATTCAAGGTTCATTCCTATAATAAAGAAAATAATTAATTGTACACATAATTGTTAATTATTTTATGTATGCTCTACGATTTGATCTCAAATTATATCTCTAACACTATCAATCTCGGATGAAGAAGTTATGTTTAGACTAGGTAGTGAATTTGAGGCAACATGGTTTTTATACTCTTCTTGAATGATGTCTTCATCTTCTGAACAATTAAATTCGATATTTGTTTTAATGTTTCTTCTAATAAAATTGTATATAGTCATTATTATACTCATTATTTGAACTTGTGTTTCAATTTTGAACTTAGGTATGTGACGCAAAATTGAAAATCTATTCTTTCATATTCCAAAAGTTCTTTTAATGGTAAATCTTAAGCTTGAGTGATGTAATTAAATACCTCATTTTGATTGACAAATTTAAATGAAAGCCTAAAATCATGGAAGTGATAACACTCACACTTGTAGAAACCAATATATACAACTGGTGTTGGATAGTTAACATCTACTAAATAATACCAATAAAAATGAACAAATTCATTATTAAAGATAGAATACAAATAATTATGAGGAATTACTAAAACTAAAGAATTCTAAAAGTAAAAAACTTATCATTGCTAAATTTCAAAATTTTCATTGTCAAAAGTTATTTGGATAAATTGAGGGATCAAATTTAGATAAACACAATATTTTGAGAGAGTAAATTACTCATTTGGTTTCTAATAGATTATAATTTTCTCAATTTACTCCCTGAAAGATCAAACATCTCAATATAGTCCCTAAAAGTTTGTATTTTTTCATTTGGTCCCTTTTTTTGACAAAATGACTTCTAGCAACACCAAATTGAAATTTAGCACAATTAGATTTTATATTTAACAATAAAAAATAAACTGAGAAATTTCACTCTTTTAAATCATTTTTTGAATCTAAATAGGCTTTTAAAGAATCCAAATGTAAAACTAAACAGAGACTAAATTAAGAAATTAAAGACTAAACTTATATAACTATTGAGCTTGTAATTTAAGTGGGTTTAATAAGACTTGCGGATTTAGAGATAAGAAATTAGGTGTTTGGACTTTCCAGGAAACAGAATGGATCAGTAAGGCCTTTGAGTCTCCGCAGTTTTTCATTTAAAGCAAACTCTTCTGCCCCCTATTTTCAACATTACATTAACTAAGTGGCCTTTTTTTTATTATTATTATTTTTTAACTATAAGGTGATGATGCAGTGATATTGCTGTGATTGCAAAGATAGAAAGTATTGACACATCGAGACTCCTTATTTTATCTGTGGGGTCCATCTGCTTGCATGTGATTATTATTATTATTATTATTATTATTAAAAGATATTTAAAAAATATATTGTCGGTGGTATAAATACACGAAACTTGATAAATTTTCGAAATTATTTGGTATATCATATTTTAAATGCAAAGAAAAATTAGAGAAATTTATCATTACAATTTTTAATTTTATTAATTTTATAAAATATCATATATATAATTATTTGTTATTTATTGTGCATGTTGAAAATTAAAAATATCTTTGGGGCTATTATTTTAGGTTCGATAACAAAAAGTTTTCATCAAAATCATTACAATATTTTCATATTAGGAATTGACCTGATTATTAGCCTAGGGAAGAGGCTAAATTACTAGATCATTAGTTTAACGCTAGTCAATTGTTTGAATTGAAAAAATAAATTTATATATATATATATATATATATATCAAAATAAGTAAAACAAATAATATACATATTCATTTTACAATAAAAATATCTTCAAATGTATCTTAATATAATTTACAAAAATCTTTTGTGACAGTACTCAACTCACAAGCAGAAGAGACGTGATCATAATTAATTAAACTTGGACCCAAGTGCAAAATGTTAATGGGTTACTTTTGCAATGTCTTAATATATAATTTAATCTCACACAGAAAAACTAATTTGTATTAAATCTGTTATAAGGACTAATTTTCAAGAACTAGATAATAAAAAGATATATATTCTAGGGACTAATTTGTTCCTTGTATATATATACTAAAAAATATTTTTTTTACATGGTCTATTTGCTAGTTATGAATAATTTATCAGTACAAAACATGACAAAGGTAGATACTTCACAAACTAATGACTGGTGAGTAAAAATTTATAGGAATTGAATCTTGTATTAGTATGAATGACTAAATAATTAAGCATTTATTTTTTTGTATGAATGGTTTTTTTTAATCTTTATTTTTTTTGTCAAGTTTTTGGTAAATTTACTTACCTCATATAATTTTACTTAAATCAGTTTGCTTCCCTGTAGTTTAAAATTAATGTCTTAATTAATTTTCTTATAAATTATTCTAGAGCTGTCAAAACGGGTCAATCCAGTCTGTTTGGGTTGGCCCGTTTTGGATTGGTTTCAAAATAGACCGGGCCAGGTTGGTATGTTTTTAAAAAAGGCCAGCGTACCATTAAATGTGGCTTAGCAGACTGAATGGGCCAACCCACTAGTCCGCATCTTTTTTTAAAAAAAAATTAATTTTTCTTAGAACAAATAATAATAAAAAATAATTCATTTGCTTAAAAAAAAGAGAAAGAGAGATATTTATTTTGAGATTTGAAATTAAAAAAAAAGAATTATTCTTTCTCTTTTTTTGAATTATTATTTTTTTTAGTGTTATCTTTTTTTTTATTAATTAGGATCAAATAATTTTATAAATTTAATATGAAATTATCTTCGAATGATATCTTTAATTTATTTAGTATTAATTATATATATATATATATATATATATATAAACTGTTATTCACAGGTTACGTGGATGTTACGTGGATTCAACTCACATTACCCGTGGGTAAGGCGAACTAAGCCAATTAGAACTGGCTCTAACAAAGCCAACTTGGCTCGCGGATTGAGCTCGTTTTACAAACTCTAGAGTGTTTTATATTTTCTAATTAAATCCAATTTATGGTATTTTTTAACATAATTTTAACTAAAAATAATCATCTAAATGTTGAAATGTTGAATAATCTTATTTTTGAAAATATATTTAATATATACCTTAAACAGTTCCTTTTTTTTTCTATCGTTTCAATTAAATTAATTATTTAAAACTAAAACTCTCCATTTATTTAAATAGTATATATAAACGAAATAAAGATTTGACGATAGGATAATTCATTTTAACATTCATGTATTAACTTTTGGTAAAATTTAATTGTAAAATACCAGTAAATTACTAAAAAGTTATAATTATCTCAATGTAAATTACTATTTTAATTCCAGAAATTTATAGTTATTTCAATATAGTCTTTACAAGATAAAATGTTTTAATTTTGTCCTTAAAAGATTATTTTTGTTTCAACTTGTTACTTCTTTTTTATCAAAGTGACTTTTAACAATAAAAAATTTAATGTTTAACAATAGTAGATTTTATTATTTGAAAATAAAAAAACCAAAATTGAAATAAATATAATATTTTAAAGACCAAATTAAAACATTTAATTTTTTTTGGTCGATTTGGCAAGTGCACCAATCGTACAAGTAATACAGAGTGAGTAGAGTATCGTTCCCACGATGATTGAGGTACCAAGTACCCGTGAAGCTAAAGTTAAATGCTATCTAGACGAATCATTGAACGAAAATATAAATCTAATGTTACAAAATAAACTAAACTCTATCTAAAACCTAAAACTAAGCTACTCCTAATGACAGTAACCTAGGATTGATGGGATTGACTTCATTTAATTCTTAATCCGACTAATTCATAGACAAATGAGTCTTTGAGTTGTTAAAGACTGATTCAATCAAATTACAAATCCTTTTGGAGTTGGTTAAGCTCTCTCAAGTGTTTGAACCCAATCCCTTGGAGAAACAAACCTACCTATACCCAATGATTGTTTAATTCCTTAATCCAATCATTCAAGTAGGTGATTAAGTTTAGGAACTCATAAAAAACCACATAAATAAGATTATCCATCCCTAGATTAATCCGATTTATGGTGGAAGTTACAATGGGCTAGTTAATACCTAGCTATCCCTAGCGTAGATAAAAACCCCCAAACTCATAAAAGTGGTGATCAATCATTTTTAGAGCAATTCAATCCGGTAAATCCACTCCAACAAAATACGAAATGCAATTGAGAAGAATCATTCAATAACAAAACCTCATAAGAAATTAAATTACATCAACCACCAAGCCCATCATTCTTCATAGATTCCATTATCATCCTCTTACTCTTGCTTTTACCATTTGTACATGCTAGTCTAGGGCACGAATATTCCTAGAAGGATTTTCCCAAACCTCAACTAAGATAAAACCCAATTTTCCATAATTCCTTATGTGAAAATCAAGTACATTAAATGAGCAAACCCTAATTTGACTATATGAGGCTAATAACTATATTCCTATGATATTAGCAAATCAATCCCCTCTCCTTTAAGGTTCAAGAACTCATACAACTTATTCCTTTGGTCTTGTTTTCACCTCCCCTTCCCAAGTTTGGTAAAAACAACAAATCATCCCAATAAGTGGCCAATTTAAAGGAAAGCATTAAGATTGGAATAAGTAAACATGCATTAACCAAACAATAGCTACAAGAGTTCAAGAAATTACACAAAACCTAGTCTAAAATCGAGCTCATAACAACCCTTGAGTTACATACTACCTACCACTACATAATACAAGAAAATAAAACATGAAAAGAGAAGAAAATGAAGAGAAAAGAGAAGAGATGGGGGAAGGAAGACCAATCCATTGAAGGAAGGCCCTTCTCCCCCCTAACCAGCTCTGTAGAGTAAGCCCTAGCCGCCTCCAAGCTCCCCAAAATCTCCCAAGTCCAAGATTAGGTTAAAATGCTCAAAAAGGAGAATTTATGCTGCTGGTCCGAAGTCTGGCGCCTGGGCGCCAAGGTTGCAGCATCAAATGGCCAGTTCAGGGGTTGGGCGCCTGGGCGCCACGTCTGGCGCCTAGGCGCCAACTGGGCAGAGAGCCCTGGTTCTTCACATGCCTGGCGCCTGGGCGCCAGGCCACTGGAATGACATGCTTTCTCTTGTTTCCTCCCCACAAATGCACCTACAGAAAACAATAAATAACATAAATTAAAAAGGCAATAAAAGGTGTAGAAAAACAAGAAAATATGAACACTAACAAGCACACGGAAATTGTACGAAAACAAAGATAACAAGTGCAAAAGGAAAGCAAACATGGCTATAAGAGGACTGAAAATCCCAAATATAGTGACATTATATAGTGACTTTCTAGGACTTATCAATTTTTCAAACATTAAGTTAAAAATACCATAATCATCTATATATCTGTATAATAGACTAAAATAACTCCACCTTTACACATTTATTACACCTATTTATTGTACACATTTAATGCACATTTCTAATTTCTTAATATTATGTCATTTAATTACAATTTCTTATTTTTGTAATTTATTAACTCTTCACTTTTGAATTTGGTTGCATGATTACAAATATACATGATTAAATAACATTCAATTTTTGTAACATTTTGATTTGATGCACACATTTAATACTCATTGCTAATTTCTGAATATTATGTCATTCAATTATAATTTCTTATTTTTTAATTCTTTAATTTTTTACATTTAATGCTCATTTCTAATGTTTTAATATGATGTCTTTCAATTACAATTTTTTTTAATTTGTTAAACTTTCTACTTTTGAATTTGATTCCATGATTAATGCATGAATTAAAAAAATAAAATTTAACTTCTATAATAAGGTCTAGATTTTGCTTATTTAAGCAAATTTAACCAAATCCAATATATCCCATTCGGACCTCTCTCTCTCTCTCTCTCTCTCTCTCTCTCTCTCTCTGTGTGTGTGTGTCTCTCTCTCTCTATCTCTCTCTGTAATGCCCCGGAAAATGGGTATATATATATATATATATTATAGGATATACCTTAGTGGTAGCCCATAATTTCCCTGAACAATCCTAATCACTACAAAAAAAAAGATTTTTATTGGCGACTTCAAAAGGCTTTGGTAGCGACTTTTAATGGCGAGTAAAGTTATTGATGTAACTATGTGGCTGATCGTTTTTTGATAGCTACTTTCAAAAGTTGCCACCAAAAGTCACCCTTTAGTGGCGACTAAAAGTCATCTTTGTTGCAAAAAAAATTTCGTGAAAAAAAGTGATTTTTGGTGGCGACTTTAGTTGCCACTTAAGGTCACTTTTACCAAAAAGACCTGAAAGTCACCACAAAGAGACCTTTGGTGGCGACTTTTATTTGACTCGTGTGGATCTTGGCTGATTCAATAACTCACTGCCCTGAGGTGACTCACTTTTTTTTAGGTAATATTCAAGTTTATTTGAAATTAAACCGAACATATGCATATCTGAGATTCGAACTTGGGTCCTTTGCTTGCAATCGTGGGTGTCTTGTCATTATGTCACCACTTTATTTGTATTATGTAAGGGTAAAATATTATATATATATATATATATATATAATCTGTTAAAATTATTTTGAGTCAAAAATATTACAAAACAGAAATAAAACAAAATTTAACTTAACAAAAACTAAATATATTATTACTTTGAGAGTCAGCACAAAAAGTCCGACTTCAGCTAATTTTATTAAAAAAATGACTTCGGTTAAAAAAATAGACTTTAGTTGCCACTAAAAATTTGATTTTTTTTAAAAACAAAAAACAAAAAATTTTAATTTCTTTTAAATAAAATTTCAAAAATTAAAAAATTCTATTTTTTAAATAAAATAAAAAATGACCTTTTTAATTTTTTTAAAAAAATTAGACTTTTTTATTTGTTTAAAAAAATCAAAATTTTTGATTTTTTTAAAAAATGACTTTTGATGGTGACTATGAGAGTCGCTACCAAAAGTCTGATTTTTTTAAAATTTTATTTAAAAAAATCTGACTTCTTTTATTTTTTTTAAAAAATTGACTTTTGGAAATGATTATATGAGTTGCCACAAAAAGTCTGATTTTTTTCAAAAAAAGTTAGATTTTTGTAAATAAAATTTAAAAAAAAATCAGACTTTTGATGGCAATTCTCATAGTCTCCACCAAAAATTTAATTTTTTATTTTTCAAAAAAATTTGACTTTCTTTAAGTGTTCTTTAAAAAAAATTTGACTTTTGGTGGCGACTATGAAAGTCACTACCAAAAATCTATTTTTTAATTTTATTTTAAAAAAATCTGATTTTTGGCGGCAACTCTTAAAAGTCCGGCATCAAAAAGTGTGACTTTTTAGTGGCGACTTTAAAATTTAACTTTTAGTGACGATTTATTTAGTTATCACCAAAAGTCCACTTTTAGTTATTACTTTAAAAGTCACCACTAAAAAGTCGCACTGAAAGTCAGTTTTCTTATAGTGAATATCTACAGCTATGCAATTTGTAAATTACATAATTTACAAAATAAATTACAGCCAAATTAATAAAATTCTTAAAATATCGCAAGACCTAGGTGGCCTATAGAATACAGAGTATTCTAATTGGTTCATTTAAAACCCATCGACTAGATGGAGTATGTCTTCATTCCGCTAACCTCCAGCGATTTTCCCATCCTCTTCAGTTTCTAAATCTAAAAACAGCAATAGAGAGTATGAGTTTATCAAAAACTCTGTGAGTAGATGACTATGCAATAAAATATAGCACAAGTACAAATATCAGCCTCACTATCATAATTAGAATAAAAACTACTAACACATATCAGTACGAAATATAACATATATAACGTCCTTTCCACACAACCAAGACCCACGATTCACTATGAATCTACAATCTCACAATACAATCCATAAAATAATCCTCAAATGCACAAAAAGCGTAAATAAACATCCACTCCAAACTGCATTATGTAATATATGATGTATGATACATTTTCCACATCCTTTCCACACTTACCACATTGAAGACCAACCTTCAATAGGTTTATTCAGAGGTCAATCCCTCTGTTCCCTCTCAACATGTGGAAAAAAACATTATGCAATGTTTATCCCTCTCTTTTCCACACTACATTGAAATCTAGCCTCAATGTGTATGCAAATTGACACTACTCAGTGGTATTACACAATTGGTAGCTTTTCATTCCATTTCCACACATTCCGATATATATGGATATGAAAATGATGATATGCAATGCATCCACACCATCACAATACTACAACAATCACCACACAACAATTAGTATTCCTTGTACTATTCCGTTTTAAATGTAATTAAACATACAACTCCCAATTCCATAAAATAATTCTCATAATCATTCAATGAAATTCCTTAGTCTAGTTATAATAACTAACTAGAGAATTTCATTGATGAATTTCTAACTACGGTGTGAATTGGATTTATATTAACTTGGCCAAATAATCCTACACCAATTATATGATCCTATATATATATATATATATATATATATATTCCTATATATTCTCTCTCTCTCTCTCTCTCTCTCTCTCTCTCTCTCTCTCTCTCTCTGTGACCTGTATGGTTTGTCGTTGATCTGATTATGAATTGTTTGCTTCCCGTTATAGAAAAAGGTGTGTGATGCTTATCTAACAATGCTCCTCATATTAATAACATCCCGATTGACACACTCCTTCCACCATACAAAAGTGTTTTGCTTTTCTTCTTGGTTTCATCATTTTTCAAGAATTTTTTTAAATAACTATTCGAAATTCAAACAATGAGCAGTAACATTCTTTCTACTAAATTTAAGCACAGATGCATTCTCAAAGACTCAAATCGAGATATTTGGTTAATTTAATACAACATCTTACCAGTTAAACTACATGCTTGATAGTTCAAGAATATTTCGAAAACCTAATTCCGTAAGGTTTGCTTGAATAATCATGTCTTGATACATTATTTTACTTTAAAAATTAAATGAGACCATTTCATATATATTTTCATATATATTATGATTTTTAAAGAGATGATTTCTTATAATATAATATTATAATTATATTTTTAATATGACAGTAAAAAAATTAATAAATTTATTTTGAAGAAAAACACATGTGATATGTTAAGTTTTTATATAGACAAAAATATATTGTAGAAGAATTAGTGTAAATTTTGAAATAATATAACTATTAGATGTAACTTTAATTAAACCGTAAAAAAAAGTATAATATACTCTTTTTTTTTACTTTTATTTATTAGAATTTAAATTAAGGATTAGTCATGTCAAACTTCTTCCACTGAATATTTGAAATTTATAATATATATTGAATATTTGAGTGAAGATAGATTGTTAAATATATTTAATTATATTAACGATAAATAGATATACAAACACGTTCAATAAATTACAGTTTTTTTTTTACACTAATTTAACCCTTACAAAATTGCATTCCTCTTACTTTCATCCTTTCACATGCTTATGTGATGTTCGAGAAAAGACATAGTTCGAATTTTTTAATGCAAAATTGGTAACAAAAAAAAAGAGACTAAATTATAATATATTGCGATATTTAATAGACTAAATTAGAAAAAAATCATATTTTAGAGACAAAATTAAGATAAATATAATATTTCATAATCAAATCAATAATTTACTCTAAAAAATTATTTGAGAGAAATCATTTTTAAAATTAAGTTATTTATATAAATTTTTACATAAAAAATGCTTAATATAATAATAGCTAGTTATATAAAACTAGCTAATATCATAAAAGTGGCATTACTCTATCATGTAAAATTGTTATTATTCTAATCTAATTGGGAAAAACATTGAGTAAATTAATAGCTAATCAGTTAGAAGTGGGACTCATAATAAGAATCCAAATGAAATTTACTAGTGTAGATGCTCAAATTATGATGAATAGAAAATATGATGATGTGTTAAGAAATTAAATATTTGGATATGTTGATTGATCATGTGTATATTATAAAATTTGTGCTTCTAATTGACTACTATTTTTTTGATAAATAATTATTCGGTGTTCGAACATTAAATTATACATGTAAACTAATTCAAATTCGAGTCAGGTAAAATCACAATGAGCCGCAAAGTTTTTCCTACTAAATTTTAACGCAATTATATTTTTAGATATTCGATCTCAATATCTTTAGTTAAATTAAGATAATTTCTTATAAAATGACTTATCCACTTAAAATGGAGTTTATAAAATGAGAAATACTGTCGATGTCTAACTTTTTCAATAGACGAGACAAATCAAAATCTGAAGTCTAAAATTCTATTCAAGAAAATAAAAAAGACAAAATTTGAGGAATCAAACGGGAAGAAATATTTTAAATAATAATAAATACTGCATGTAATAATAGGTGACGACACTCTAGATTAATATCTTATTGTTTCATTCGGGAATGTAATTATGATTTTTTAACATTATTCCAAAATTATTGATAAAGATAGCACGTTTTCCTTTTTACCGAATTAAAAAAGAAATACCAAAAATTGGGTTTTTTTTTGGGCGGGGCGGGAGCACCACGTGACTTGCAGACCTTTTGTTCCCGACAAATGCGAAAAATTTACAAATTATAATTTCGCAGTTTGTTGGTTTTTTACAAGTAACAAGAGCACATAATAATAACATAAGAAGAGCAAGCTTACTTTAATCTGTCGTGACTTAAAAGATCAAATTAAGGGTAGATATTTTAGAAGAGTATAATAGGCTCTTTTTTGCATTGTTTTTGGTCTGATAGAAAAAGACAAATCAATATTATCTTACCAAAACAAAGCTTCTTATATAACTTCAAGATAAACTATACAGTTTATCATACTCATGGGTCGACTCAATTGACATACTCCTTCCACCATACACAAATGCTTCTGTTTTTTTTTGTTCTTGGTTTCATCATTTTTTAAGAATTTTTTTAAAATAACTATCCGGGGTCTAAACATTAAATTACGAATGTCAACTAATTCGAATTCGATTTGGATTGGATCACAATAGGTAGTAAAGTGGTTCTTACTAAGTTTAAACGTAAATGTATTCTTAGAAACTTTAAGTTAAGACAACTTCTTACCAGTTAACCTACGGTATTAGTGATTCAAAATATTTCGATAACTTAATTCTGTGCGGTTTGCTGGAATAATCATATCTTGATACATGATTTTACTTTAAAAAATTAAATGAGACCATTTCACATATATTTTCATATATATTATAATTTTTGAAGAGATGATTTTTTATAATATAATATTATAATTATATTTTTAATATGACAATAAAAAATTAAATAAATTTATTTTAAAGAAAAAACACATGCCATATATTAAGTTTTTATATTGACAAAAATATATTGAAGAAGAATTATTGTAAATTTTGAAATAATATATCTATTAGATGTAACCTTTATCAAACCTTAAGAAAAAAAGAAAAAAAAAAGAGAACGTTATATGATGCACATGATGCATACTAGGGAATATTAAGAAACTCTGTTTTGATTTCATCGTTTTCTTCTTTCTTTCGTTTACAAATCCATTTTTTAATTATTTATTAGCACTTCACGTTTTCGGAGGGTTATTATATTAACATTTTTGAGGTTTAGATAAAATTATACTTAATATTTTTTGCATTTTAAATATTACAATATATATGACAAAAATATATATATCTAATTTAATTTATGTTAAATCAATTAAGTTTTTAATTTATGTTGAACAGATACTGTGATGAAAATATATATTACACGTTGCAGTCAATATGACGAACTCCAATGGTAAAACTTAATAAAAATTTGTTCTTAAATTTAAAACTTCTTTAAAAACTCTATCAGAAATGCTCTTATACTCTTGTTTTTTTAATTTATTTTTCACCATTAAAATTAACTTTTATATATATGTTTTTGGGTTGAGATTAATTGTATTAAATAGACTATGGAGAAACTTTTATTTTGAGAACCTTTTTAGTTGGATCTATTTAATGAGTGGTCCTGAATTCAAAAGGTTAGAACTGGTAGAATTGTTATGCCAGCCAATTTTGAATTCTGATAGATGAATCCACACGTTAAGGGGGCATAAGTTTTAAAAAAGAAATGAAGCCTACAAGAGCTTGTCTTGATTTATTTTTTTCTTTTAAAGAAATTCATAATTTGGTTGGGCGTGAAGTGCAGGAGAGAAAGATAGGGAGAGAAGATATTGCCTAATTAGTCAAAGTCGTCTTCCATAGGCTTTCTGTATGTGTCTCTTATTTTGGGCCACACACATGCATTTATAATGGGCATTTAGTGGCCTAGGAGAGAAAGAGAGGGAGAGAAGATATTGCCTAATTTGTTAGTTACGTCTACCTAAGTATTCTTAAACTAATATGATTTTAGTTTTAAAAAAATAAGTCCATTAATGCCATTAAAAAGTCCATTAGCGCCATTAATTTTCTTCATATTTCTCTCTCTTCCGTCCTTAGTATAGTTAAAATCTGAAAAATAAATAATAAGATTGGAAAAATAACATTTTACTCTTATTCCACAAATCAAATACAATGCATAAGCAGGTACATGATTACGTGAGGAAACTAAATGGAAAGAAGCAGAAAGGACTAACATAATTAAAATGGAAAAAACAGAAAGGACTCTTAACACAAAATAATGTGATTTGGAAACGGGTGAGCTGTATTGCTTCTTCCTGGGTGGACCACTGGTTTCATTTGGGAAAAAGAGTCAAATAGTCAGCATAGACGGCTGTGAATTGACTATATCTTTTTTTTACAAAAAATAAAGGTAAAAATACATTTTACCTTCATAAAATTTGTTCTATTTGTAAAAAATTTTTATAAAGTTTAAAACTAAGCAAAAGATCCTTATAAACTTTCATATTGTGTCAAAAACACCTGTTATTAGTTGACTGTTAGTCAACTAATGGTTAATGTTGACATAGACACTGAAACGTCATGTCAGCAGATAATTTATATGTTACATTAGCCCTCTTCCACTCAATCGCCGTATCTAATAGAATTACGACATATGGTATATGCTTAGTTTTAAAGAAAAATCAAAGTAGCGTATACACAACAAGATTCAAACTTAGGCTTGAATAAAAGAGGGAAGAGCTCTCCACCATTTAGACATTGATGCACATACAACATATATTTATGAAATTTAATATATATATATATATATATATATATATATAAACATCTGTTATTTTATTCAAAATTCAAAATAATATACACTAATTATTATATCTTATAAAAGAAACAAATCTTATAATAAGAAAATGTGCTATTATTTTACATAACACATTTTAAATTATATAAAAATTTAAAAATTTTAATAACAAATCTTATAATATAAATTTAATTATTATTTATACTAAATAAAAATAAAATTTATATTAAAAATAATTATAAAGATATACTGTGCAAAATTATTTTTTCATATAAGATTTGAAAATTATTTTTTAATAATAATTAATTTTTAATATAATTTAAAATGATTTGACATTATAATATAAAATTGTAATATAAGATGTGATATTATAAAATTTAATTATTACTAAAAATTATAATATCAAATCTTATATTAAAAAATAATTTTAACAGTATATTTTTATAATTATTTTACTTAATAAAAATAAAATTTATATGATAAGATTTGTTATTAAATTTTTTAAAATTTTATATTATTTAAAATGAGTTATGTAAAATAATAGCATATTTTCTTATTATAAGATTTGTTATTAGTTTATAAGATATAATAATTGGTGTATATTGTTTTGAATTTAGAATACGATAACAGAGGTTCCAATATATATATTAAATTTTACAAATATTTGTTGAATGTGCATCAGTGGCCAGATGGTGGAGAGCTCTTATTTTTTTTTATCCAAGCCTAAGTTCAAATCCTACTGTATATGTACTACTTTAATTTTTTCAAGTTAAGCATATGCCACGTGTCATAATTCTATTGAGTGGAAGAAGGCTAAAATAGCTACAATTAAAATTGTGACTAAAAATGTCTTTAGCCATAATTATAACTGTGACTAAAAAACTATTGCTAAAAGTTAACTTAGCCATGGTTAAAGATACTTTTAACCATTATTTTAATCGTGGTTAATAGAGCGCAAGTTGTAGCAAATCCGTGTCCCTATTTTTGTCTATCGTTTGCATAAACACGTCTGCGCCATGAAAAACGATACCAAGACAAATCAATGTATTCAGAAACGAGTCTGGTATTTTCAACCTTATATAACCTTTATCTTCAAAATACTTTTTTTAAAAAAATTTGCAAAGAGACTCGGGGTCATTTTTTTCGACATCCATCATTTCAAAACTCAGAGACAATCTGCACTCATTCTTTCAAAGCCCGGAGACGACTGACACTCTTACTTTCAAATTTTAGAGGCAACTGACACCTATTCTTTTAAAGCTCGAAGACGACTAACACCCATTGTTTCAAAATCCAAAGACGATTGACACCTATCTTTTCAAAGTTCAGAGATGACTAGCACCCACTATTTTAAAGTTTGATGACAACTGACACCCACCTCTTTCTTTTCAAAATCCAGAGCTGATCAACACCTTTTGAATAATTGCATGATTATGTAGTTGATCGATTTTTGTGCATCTCATTTGCGTCTTGACAAAATTAAATGTTTCTTATTTTTACTCATTTACTAAACAAGAATATTTGAATTTAATTTCTCATAATCTTGTTTAATAATGAGTAAAGAGAGCCAACAATAACATAATTTTGTCCACAATAATTATGATTTTCTTTTTATTTTTTGAATAAATAAATGATCAAAAAAATATAAAACAAAAAATAAAAATATAAAAATACATAAAAATATAAAATGTAAACATAAAATAAAAATAACAAAAAAATAAAAAAATAAAAAAAATAATTAAATAATTAAATAATTAAAAAAATTTCTAAGTGCCAGATGCCCATATTGTATATAATATGTTTGCTTTTGATATTTTGCCTTGGACATATTACTACACGTCATGCACCACTCATGGCATTAGGGATAGCAACGAGGCGGGGCAGGGGCGGGGAGTGCCTTCTCGTCCTTGTCCTCGCCCCCAAAATCTGCCCCGTCCCCGCCCCCAATCCCTGCGGGGGAGAAAAAATCTTCCCCATCCCCATTCCCCGCAGGGAGCGGGGACCCGTGGGGTCATTTAAAAAATTTAAAAATGTAAAAAAAATCAATAGTACATATTTTAGTAAAAAATCTTCTCTTTTCTCTTCTGAGTTAGGGGATAATTGGGAAAATTCAAACAGAGGAGACCGTGGATTTTGATAAAGAGATTATGTAGGAGAGGACGAGAATTGAAGGATGGGAAGAGTGACCACAACATACAGAGGAGACCACGACGATGAATTGAAGGATGGGAAAACGAGTGTAACGATAAGAAGAGGCTATACCTGAGAGGCAGAGACGGCGAGCACACATTCAATCTTAGTCAGATGGTGAATTGGGAATCAGTTTTGGAGGAATGAAATTAGGGTTTCATTTTTTATTAAATTTATTTTAATTATTTTGAATATAAAATGACTAAATGATCCCTAATATATATTATATATATAAATATTAGGGATATTTTGTAAATTTACTAAAATACCCTTCGGGGACGGGGACCCCGGGGAGTGTGATCCTTGTCCCCGTTCCCGTTTAACTTTCGGGGGAATTTTTCCCCCGCCCCCATCCCCGCGGGGGAAAATTCCCCGCTAACGGGGCCCCGAATGCGGGGATCCCTGCGGGTTTTCCTGAGTTCGGGTCCTCATTGCCATCCCTACATGCCATCTATCATCTACGGCCAAAAGGAAAAAAAAAGATAGGACAGCAGAATTTTTTTCCGTTCTAGCTTCATCACTTTCCACCCTATACCACTCCCATTTGCCTTCCCATTTCTAGCTACAAATACATAGGGGTCATTCAGAACTGAGAGAGAGAGAGAGACAGAGAAAGAGAGAGGCTGAAAGCCTATACACACCGTTCTCCATCCCTCTGGACTTCCTTCCTCACTCTCACAAACATGCATCTTCATCCATCTCATCCCATAAACCAGCTGCACACTAACACACACAGCCATTGAGAATCCAGAGAGCTCAGTAAAAAACCGAGAGCACAGGCAGAGACAAAAAGAGAGAATACGTCAGTTGTTGGTGCTATCTCTTTCCACCCTTGCGTTTCTTTTTTATTTTTCCTCCTCTCTTCTTACAGAACCCTTCTTCCCTTTCTTGTTATTGATAACCAAGAGTGAAAGACATAAAAAGAGGAAAAAGGAGTGCATCCAAGGAGCCAAAAACATACTCTGTTTTCACGTTAAAAAAACAAGGCTGTTTTTGCAATTTTTGAAGTGCAGTTCAAGGAGGAAACCAGCAGAGGAGTACTCAAAAACATCTTGGGCATTTAAGGAACAAAATCTATGACCAAAAGAGTGGAGTTTCTGCTACCAAACAAGCTCAAACCGAGGAGAAAGTAAAAATTCGAAAAGCGGAGCAACCTTGAAGGTAAGTTGTTTCTTTTCATGTCTTCATCTTTTTTGGGTAGATTTAGTTCACTATACCATAACTCAATCTTAAGAGCTAAAAAAGAAGATCAAAACTGAAGCAAAAAGCCAGAAAAATGAAGAACGCGAAGAACCATGAAATTTGAGATTTTTTTCCAAAGCTTGGTTTTGACTCATTTTTTTGCCTTGTTATAGGTTGGAATGGATTGAAAATGTCCTAAAAACAACTTAAGAAGAAGTTCTAGGCAGATTTTGGAATAAAAAACATAAGAAAAGAAACGTAACTTATATGATAGTGATTAAAGTGAAAGAAATGAAAAGTTTATAAGAGTTGATTTAATATTTGAAAAATATATATTCTAGATCGAGGAACTCAAATGAAGGCAAATATGATCTCATATAAAGCAAAAGAAAAATTACACCTAGGGGGACCTATATGAACAAATGGAAAAATGTGTATATATACATGTATCTTCAGCATGTATATTTCTTTTCTTTTCTTTCTTTTTTTATGTGTTTTACATACATATATATATATATATATATATATATATATATATATATATATATATATAACTGTGTGTGCGCGAGCATGCATGTGAGTGTGTATATTTGATTGTTCTCAAAATCAGAAATTCAAAAATATTTTCCTTTAACTTCATTTTCAAAATAATTCCAAAATCCCAAAAATATTATTTTCCTTTGTTTTTATTTTCAAGATAATTTCAAAAATCCCAAAAAATAATATGTTTCATTTGTTTTCATTTTAAATATAATTTCAAAAATCCCAAAAAATATGTTTCCTTTTTAGTCTTTTCATACGATGATTCCAAAAAAAAATATTTTCCTTTAATTTTATTTTCAAAATAATTTCAAAAATCCAAAAAAAATGTCTTCTTTCAAATTATTTAAAGCTCAAAAATCCAAAAATGGTTTATTTCTATTTCTTTCTTTATCTCTCTTAAAAAAAGAAAAATCCAAAAAGTCAAATAAGCTTTAAAATGGGAAGAGTCTAAAATTAGAGTAATTTGTTTTCATGAATTCAAACATAATCACAATTTTCAGTCTTGTTTAATTTATGAAGACAGTATTTTTGAACCTCTTGGTTCTTCTAGCCAAAAATTTCAATCTTTTCTTTGGTACCTTATAACATTTCAGATGACGAACTACATGAACTTTTATCCAAACCACTGAGTACGTAAGACTTAGGCTTTGCCTTGTCAAGTCTACCTTTGTACATATCTCTATATGTTTTGATGCTTTTCTCTCATGTTTTCATGTGACTCATAAGGGTAATTTAAGGCAAATATAAAATAATTGCTCACTTTCTAAATCAGAAGTATAGGGTGCCTAACATCTTCCCTATGTGATTTAACTTTTGAACTTATTTTTCTCTAAATGTAGACTATCAAAATTTAAAGATTTTTCTAAGATTTCCCTAACGAATTAAAATTTGGTGACTGTGACCAATAAAATTGATTTTCAATTCTAAAAGTCGATTTTATTCATATCATTTTCTTCAAAAAACATCGGTTGGTCACATTTCAAGTGTAACAAACTTGTTTAAGACATAAATCCAGAGGATTAAACAAAAAAAAAAAGAATGTATTTTTCAAGAATAATCGATATGTTTACTCAATGATTAGATGTTTAGTAACATTGCACGGAGTAACGGTGTTAACAAATCAGTAGGTACAAGCTTCGGGTGTGGATATAACAACATCGCACTTTGGTAAATACACAGTTAGCTTGTCAGCACAATGTTAATTAACTTAGTATTATTTGTAATAATCAAAACTAAATGAAAAAATTAATTTTATGTACGCTTACCCCGTCTCACACAGCCTTGAATATGTGTTTATCTTACAGATATAAAACTGATGGATCCTTAGGGACGGGGTTTGGCAGTAGTAATTTTATTTATACTATACAAAACATGAATTAAAAAATTATATCTAAATGTAATTATTTAACAAAAGTTACAGAGAAAAAAGTTGAAAATATTCTCAGTATGCGGTCATGTTTAATTATATCCAAAAGATCATATATTAATTAATTATGTTTTCTTAACTTACAATTAATATTATCCTAATGAAATAATTAATTTTTCAAAAATAACCTAGAATTAGAAATAAAAAGTTATAAACACATAAAAAAAATTCCACATCTAAATTTAGCCTAAAGAGACCAATAATTAAAAATAACAAATAATAAATTTAACCTAAATATTATTACATATCTAACTCCATAAAAAATAATAAATAATAAAAGTTTAATCTATCAAAAATAGGAACCTATTTATTTTAAAAATAATTATTTCAATTTAATAACACTTAAAGTTTAATCTAAAAAAATTACTATTGCAATTTATACAAATAAATGACAAGTAAAAAATAATAATAAGATTACATATTTAATTCCACAAAAAGAAAAAAACAAAATAATCAAAAAATATTCAAACGTAACCTAATTATTTTTTAAAAAATAAAATATCAAAAAAAATATCTATTTCCAAATGCTAACCAAATCGATCTTCCCAAAAAATAAACCCAACAATCCAAAATTATAACCCAATAAGTCCTAAATTTATGAAAATTGACTATATTAATTCGGCTTGGTTCATTCTCAAAATTGAATTGAATCGATTTTATTACTATCTATATAATAGATTAAAACAATTTCACTCTAAAGTATTAATTACATGGATGTTATTTAATAACATATAATAAAATTAACAAATTAAAAAGAAAATTAAATGAATAAATTATATAAATGAATAAATTTATTTCTATTAATGACACCACATTAAATTCATTCTAAGCAACTATTTTGAAATATATTGTAGGGCTCTCCTTTAAATTCTATGAAGATTACAATATATTAAATGAAAATTAGTGTGATTGAATATATAATGCATTCAAATGAATTTGAAAAATTTGCATTCAAATGAATTCAAATAATCCCTTTAAAAACTGTGAATTGTTGTAAATTTAATTAATAATGTAATAATTTAATAATTAAATAATTGCAATATATCAAAGCAAATTGATGTGATTGATTCTATAATTGCATTCAAATGAATTTGAAAAATTTGCATCTATCTATATAATAGATTAAAACAATTCTACTCTAAAGCATTAATTACATGAATGTCATTAAATAACATATAATAAAATTAATAAATTATATAAATAAATAAATTATAGATTGCACTCAAATGAATTTAAAAAATTTGCATTCAAATGAATTCAAATCATCAGTTTTAAAACTATGAATCATCGTAAATTTTATTAATAATTTAATAATTACAAAATATTAAATGTAAATTGGTGTGATTGATTTTATAATTGCATTCAAACGAATTTGAAAAATTTACATTTAAATGAATTCAAACCATCCCTTTTAAAACTGTAAATCATCGTAAATTTTATCAAATAATTTAATATAATTTAATAATTACAAAATATTAAATGCAAATTGGTGTGATTAATTATACATATTACATTCAAATGAATTTGAAAATTTTGAATACAAATGAATTCAAAATGTTCCTTTTAAAATTGTGAATTGTTGTAAATTTTATCTTAAATTTTATTAATATTTAATAATTAATAATTACATCATTAGCATTGAATATATTCAATTTACTATTTCAAAATTCATGTTATATAAATAAATGGTCATTTCAATTGTTTTGTATTCCTCCCATATTTGTATTGAATATGTTTCTTACAGAATTAGTTATCATTTCGTTAGTGCTTCATATATGGCTAAATTTAGCGATATTGTTGATGTTAATGCATCAAGGGATGATTGGAGGATTAAAGTTCGAGTAATGAGGTTGTGGACAATTCTATCGTTCAATATACCTGAGAAGATTTTTAGTTTGGAGACGGTTTTGCAAGATTTTTAGGTAAATTTAATTTTATTTTTTAGTCTTGTGTTTATTTTTTAGCTTCTAAAGGTAATCGCATACACAGCCGTGTGAGGAGATCATATGTGAATAAGTTCAAGTATCAAATAACCAAAAGAAATATTTATATAATGTTCATGTTTGGTGTAGTTAAGTCTAACAATGAATATCGAACAACAAAACATTTATTCATGCTTAAGTTTCAATTTTCAAATGATATCTGACTAGCTCAAGATGTTTTGAGTATTCTAAAATCTATTTTCATGTTTTGTTCATTCAATGATATTTTGAATCATGTTGCATACAAAAACTATTTAGTAGGTTAATTTTTATCTTATATTTTGTAAATTATGTTTTATTTGTTATTGATTCCAACTTTATACGAATAATATTGTTTCGATTCAGATATTATTAGGATGGTCAATAAATTTGGTCCTATCATAGAGAGCTCAAAGAACGATATCAAGAGCAGGCGTATAGAAATTGAGATTGAAGATATAGAATATTGTTACTGTCATTTTTTTACTTTTTTTTTTGTATTTTGATTATTCTTTTTTATGTATTTATTACTTTATTTTGTTATATATTTATTATATCTTTCTATTAGTGTTCTTTTTTTTTTCTTAATTTTAACATATATATATATGTGTATGTGTATGTGTTTTTTTTTTGTAAATATAACAGAATTATATGTATATTATGGGGACAATTCGCAAACGAAATGAATCAACATTTTGTAAATAACTTAGGTCTTTCAATTATTATTATTTTATAAATTACGAAATTTTTTAAATTTATAAAATATTCGTACATCACACGGGTTACAACACTAGTTGTAACACATAATTTTGTCTACAATAATTATAATTCTTTTTTAAATAAATAAATAATCAAAAAACAAAAACAAAAAATACAAAATACATAAAAAATAAATATAAGCATGAAATAATGAAAATAAAAAATAATAAATAGAAAATAACACAAAAATATATAATAAAAAGAATAAAAACAAAAACTGATAATATATGTATATAAACATAGTGGAAGGTCATTCACGTGCAGACCTAGGCCTAGGGAAAAGCATATGACCGTAGAGTTTTATCTTTTCCTTCTTCTAGCTTCATGACTTATGTTGCCTTAATTTCAAGCAATTCACATTTTCGTGCCTCCTTTGTTGATTTTGAGTACCACCTAAACATAAACATCTCCATCTTCCCTTCTTAAAAGGAATCCAGCTGCACACTAGGATGGACAGCCGAGAGAGTTAGAGAGCACAGCAGAGAGAGAAAGCCAAGACGCCAAGGGGGAGGAAAAAACTGAGAGTGGATTGCATTTTTCTCTCTTCACCCATACATCTCGTTTTCTCCTCTCTTCCTACAAGGTTCTTCTACCCTTTCCTCACCCACAAACGGCCATTGAAACCGAGAGAGAGAGAGGGAGAAGAGAGACCGAGAGCAAACAAAAGGGGAGCAGAAACCGAGAGGGAAAATACTCGGTTTTTTTTTTTTCACGTAAAAACTTTGGAGAGTTGTTGAGGGACGAAATCTGTAGTGTAATACTCAAAAATCTTCTGTGCAAACTGAGGAGCAAAAGCCGTGATCAAAGGAAGAAGTTTCAGCCATCAACCAGCCCAAAACCGAAAGGAAGACAGTCAAAACCGAAAAACAGAGCTTGAATCCGAAGTGAGTGTTTTCTTCATGTCTTTATTTATTTTTTTTGGGTAGAGTTAGTTCATTACACCATAACTTAATCTCAGGAGCTAAAAAAGAAGATCAAAACCCGAAAACATGAAAAAAAAAAAAAAAAGGCCGGGGGGGGGGGGGGGGAAGGTGACGTGAAGCAATTCGTATGAACTTGAAAATTTTCAAAACCAATTTTGATTCACTTTTTTGCCTTGAACTGGGTTGGAATAGACTGAAAATGTCCCAAAAAATCCTAGATGAAGGTTTGGACTGTTTTGGAAAGCAAAATCGAGAATTGGATGTGTTTTGTGCAAAATAGAGACCAAATTGAAAAAACTTAAAAGTTTGTAAGAATAATCCTAATTTTAAAATAAAATATATCCTAGATTTATAATTTCATGAGTTTTTTCGCAAAAATTTTCTGTCTTTTCTCTGGCCCCATGCACTATTTCGAAATGATGATTTATGTGGATTTTAATCTCAATTACTAAATATATAGGACCTAAGCTTTGCTTAATTAAGTCCACCCTTGTATATATTTCTATTTGTTTTTGGTGTTTTTCTCTTTCTTACTTTCATGTGACTAATAAAGATAATTTAAGGCAAATATAAAATAATTACTTATTTTCTAAATCAGACATAGAGTTATAATATCTTTTTTATGTAGTTTAATTTCTGAACTTAATTTTTTCTAAACCCAGGCCATCAAATTTAAAAATTTTTTCAAATTTTTTCCAACAAATTAAACTTTAGTATCAGTTCTTAATAAAATTAGTTTTCAACTTTGAAAGTCTATTTTATACAATTAATAAATTCATATTGATATAATTTAAAAAAACTATTTTTTAATACTTAGCTACTATTTCCATGTTTGTTACAATTGGTTTAATTTGGCCCCTTGCACTATTTCGAAATGATGATTTACGTGGATTTTGATCTCAATTACTAAATATATAGGACTTAGGCTTTGCTTAACCAAGTCCGCCCTTGTATATATTTCTATTTGTTTTTGGTGTTTTTCTCTTTCTTGCTTTCATGTGACTAATAAAGATAATTTAAGGCAAATATAAATAATTATTTATTTTCTAAATCAGACATAGAGTCATAATATCTTTTTTATGCAGTTTAATTTCTGAACTTAGTTTTTTCTAAACCCAGGCCATCAAATTTAAAAATTTTTTCAAATTTTTTCTAACAAATTAAACTTTAGTAGCAGCTACTAATAAAATTAGTTTTCAACTTTAAAAGTCTATTTTATACAATTAATAATTTCATATTGATATAATTTAAAAAAACTATTTTTTAATACCTAGCTACTATTTCCATGTTTGTTACAATTAGTTTAATTTCATTATTTTTTAGTGTATTGAATATATTTAAAAATTATTAATTTTTAGGTCTCGTTTAATTTACTGTGCAGTATTTTAATTTTGATCTAATTATAATTTTAATATATAAAAAAATTCGAGTTTGATATATGTAAAAACGAAAAAAAAAATTTAACATTTCTATATTATGTTATCATAAATAATACATAAATTTAAAAGTTAGTTAAATTATAATTTTCGTAGTTTTACCACAATTGTAAATCAGTATCTATATTTTATGTTTTGATATAAATTGGTCTAAAAAATTTCTCAATCTCTTGAAATTAGTCTCTATAAAATAAGGTTCTGATACAATACAATATATTCACAGACATATATAGTACGTACGTATATCCATCTATGGGCATTATACAATCAAAAATATAGTTAAAATAATTCTTTTAGCAATTTTGTTCCAATTTCAGGGCTAATTGTTTATCTAAGGTTAAAACTAATCCGGTCAATCATAACTTTTCAAGTGTTCATATTGGATGTTAGAAGTTAATGCAGAATATTCCAATCATATGCATGAATGACGATGAACCAAATATACTATATCCCTGACTTAAGACGTACACTAATCATAACTTTTCAAAATATGGCACTTCGTAATTATTATTGACTATAACAGAATATTATTTTTTACGGAATTTGTGATGGAATCTTTTGTGACAAAAATTTGTGAGGAAATATTTTTTCATTTAATAAAAAAATCATTTTTGAAAATATTTGTTTGTGATAGAATATCTTTGATTAGAGATAGGTTTTGATCCTCTCTAATTTTTTTTAAAAAAAATCTAGTGAGTGTTAGTGCTCAATTAGTATAATAACTTTAGAAATCTTTTAGAGTTATTATATGACCTTAAATAAATTAGACTATAATAACAATTTAACCCCTAAAAAGTACATAGGTCAATTGTTTAGTCATTATTGAATTAGTCCTTAAAAGATAAGTAAATGTATAATTCAATCTTACCAAAATGATTAATTTATACTGAACTTAATTTGTAACTTATAGGAATTAACTTTGTAATACCTAATTTTGTCAACAATAATTATAATTTTTTTATTTTTAATAAATAAATGATCAAACAAATAAAAAAACAATAGTAAAAATATAAAAATACATAAAAATATAAAATGTTAACATAAAATAAAAATAAAAATAAAAAATAAAAAAATCATAAAATAATATAAAGAGTCTAAATGCCAGATGCCTATATATATTTGCTTTTGATATTTTGCTTTGGACATATTCACTACACATCATGCCCCACTCATGGCATCCATCATCCACGGCCGAAAGGAAAAGGGAGAAAAAAAAAAACGAAGCATAGGACAACAGAATTTTTTTCCCTTCTAGCTGTTAGCGTTATTTTATTTTTAATATATATATATATATATATATATATATATCCATATATTTATTTTTATAAATATTTTAAGTACGAGCAGTTATTTGGGTAGACTTGCACATTAATTGATTGTATATATGTGGGTAGACTTGCACATTAATTGATTGTATATATATGTACATATATTAGGATATATATATATATATATATATATATATATTATCTATAATTAAATCCAAATTAATGATCTTTATAAAATATATTTTAGGTTGGACCTATTTGATATATTAAAGTTAGTTTAGGGTATTTGTAATTTAATATTATGTTATGTATATATATTTGACCCAAATTAATAACGATGATTGGGTGTTATTAATAAATGGGGTCAACTTATTGGGTTAATCAATTAGGATTGATAAGTTGATTATGATTCCCAAAATTATAAGGATATAGTTTTTAAGTTTTGAAAAGGTCTATAAATATAAGAGTTTATGACCTAATATCTATCACCTAAATCTACTTTGTGAAAAATTATCCTTACTAACTTTGAAAAGCCTAGCCTTTGAGAGATTAATTATTATGGATCAAGGTATGTTATATTCTCTACTATTATTTTGAGTTATTGTTCTTATTATCAATTTGTCTATCAAATATCCTATTTATTTATAATCAAATCATAACCAGAATAAATAACTTTGTGATTTCTGCATTTGAGTTTGATCATGAATTTGATTTGGTTGTGGTTATAGTTTTTGTTATAACATTCCTTACAATTGGTATTAGAGCTTGGTTGTAATAGACAAATTTGTTAATAATTGGGATTAATTTAAATTAGGATTTCTAAAGAAGTTTTTCTATAGAAGCCTAATTTTTTCCTATTTTGCATTATGAGTTCTATTCTTCAGTATTCCCAATCACATATATTTAATTATGTCAATTTTAAAATTGGTTCAATTGATTCAATCCAATTGGCTCCGTGAATTGATTATGATATGAATTGTATAATAAATCAAATTCTTAGAATTTATCACGAATTGGGATTGCGTAATTGCGCAAGAGAATCAATCGTTCCAAATTGCGTAATTGCGTAATTCATCACTTACCACCCTATACCACCTCCATTAGCCCATCTTCCCTTCCTGGGGACCATTCGGAACAGAGAGACAGAAAAAGAGGGGATGGACTTCCTTCCTCACTCTCACAAACATGCATCTTCATCCATCTCATCCCATAAACCAGCTGCACACTAACACACACAGCCATTGAGAATCCAGAGAGCGCAGCAGAAAACCGAGAGCACAGGCAGAGACAAAAAGAGAGAATACGTCAGTTGTTGGTGCTATCTCTTTCCACCCTTGCGTTTTTTTTTTCCTCCTCTCTTCTTACAGAACCCTTCTTCCCTTTCTTGTTATTGATAACTGAGAGTGAAAGACATAAAAAGAGGAAAAAGAAGTGCATCCAAGGAGCCAAAAACATACTCTGTTTTCACGTTAAAAAAAAGGCTGTTTTTGCAATTTTTGAAGTGCAGTTCAAGGAGGAAACCAGCAGAGGAGTACTCAAAAACATCTTGGGCATTTAAGGAGAAAAATCTATGACCAAAAGAGTGGAGTTTCTGCTACCAAACAAGCTCAAACCGAGGCGAAAGTAAAAATTCGAAAAGCGGAGCAACCTTGAAGGTAAGTTGTTTCTTTCCATGTCTTCATCTTTTTTGCGTAAGTTTAGTTCACTATACCATAACTTAATCTTAAGAGCTAAAAAAGAAGATCAAAACTGAAGGAAAAGGCCAGAAAAATGAAGAACGCGAAGAACCTTGAAACTTGAGATTTTTTTCCAAAGCTTGGTATTGATTCATTTTTTTGCCTTGTTATAGGTTGGAATAGATCGAAAATGTCCTAAAAACAACTTAAGAAGAAGTCCTAGGCAGATTTTGGAATAAAAAATATAAGAAAAGAAACGTAACTTGTATGATAGTGACTAAGTGAAAGAAATGAAAAATTTATAAGAGTTGATTTAATGTTTGAAAAATATATATTCTGGATCGAGGGACTCAAATGAAGACAAATATAATTTCATATCAAGCAAAAGAAAAATTACACCTAGGGGGAACAAACGGAAAAATGTGTATATATACATGTATCATCAACATGTATATTTCTTTTCTTTTCTTTCTTTTTTTATGTGTTATATATATATATATGTGTGTGTGTGCGCGCGCGCGTATGCATGTGAGTGTGTATATTTGATTGTTCGCAAAATCAAAAATTCAAAAATATTTTTTTTTAATTTCATTTTCAAAATAATTTCAAAATCCCAAAAAATATTTTCCTTTGTTTTTATTTTCAAGATAATTTTAAAAATCCCAAAAAATAATATGTTTCTTTTGTTTTCATTTTAAATATAATTTCAAAAATCCCAAAAAATATGTTTCCTTTTTAGTCTTTTCATACGATGATTCCAAAAAACCAAAATATTTTCCTTTAATTTTATTTTCAAAATAATTTCAATAATCCAAAAAAAGTCTTCTTTCAAATTATTTAAAGCTTAAAAATCCAAAAATGGTTTATTTCTATTTATTTCTATATCTCTCTTAAAAAAAGAAAAATCCAAAAAGTCAAAAAAGCTTTAAAATGGGAAGAGTCTAAAATTAGAGTAATTTGTTTACAGTATTTTTGAAACTCTTGGTTCTTCTAGCCAAAAATTTCAATCTTTCCTTTGGTACCTTATGGCTTTTCAGATGACGAACTACATGAACTTTTATCCAAACCACTGAGTACGTAGGACTTAGGCTTTGCCTTGTCAAGTACGCCCTTGTACATATCTCCATATGTTTTGATGTTTTTCTCTCATGTTTTCATGTGACTCATAAGGGTAATTTAAGACAAATATAAAATAATTGCTCACTTTCTAAATCAGAAGTATAAGGTGTCTAACATCTTCCCTATGTGATTCAACTTTTGAACTTATTTTTCTCTAAATGTAGACCATCAGAATTTCAAGATTTTTCCAAGATTTCTCTAACGAATTAAACTTTGGTGGCAGTGACAAATAAAATTGACTTTCAATTCTAAAAGTTGATTTTATTCATATCATTTTCTTCAAAAAACATCAGTTGGTCTCATTTCAAGTGTGACAAACTTGTTTAAGACATAAATTAGGAGGATTAAACAAGAAAAAAAAAGAATGTATTTTTCAAGAATAATCGATATGTTTACTCAATGATTAGATGTTTAGTAAATTTGCACGGGGTAACGGTGTTAACAAATTGAAAGCCTTGACCATAAACATAAGTGTATTAGTGGCAATAGCTATACTAAGTTACAATGTCTACTGCTATTGGAGAAGGAAGTTAAATAAAGGTAATTATCACTAAATGCATCTACTTGAAATTTTTTGAGTTCCATTTCACATAAATTCACATATGGCCACATATATAAAAGATCACAATATATATATATATATATATCTATATTCACGAGCTTAATTAATGTCTTGCAGATAAAATGCCATCTGAGGCGGCTCCTATGCTTCTTGGCCTTCCCCAAAGAGAGATTCCATTGAACACATATCTCTCCACAATCCCTTTGATTTCAATTCAATAGAGTACTCAAAACTTCTCAAAAGCATCTAAATTGGAAGAAAGTGGATTTGGTCCTATTTACAAGATACCATTAGTATATAATA
This sequence comes from Biancaea sappan, assembly GCA_037074585.1. Taxonomy (NCBI): domain Eukaryota; kingdom Viridiplantae; phylum Streptophyta; class Magnoliopsida; order Fabales; family Fabaceae; genus Biancaea; species Biancaea sappan. The sequence goes on along the minus strand of CM073491.1, from coordinate 57,326,068 downwards.
AATTATTGACTTGATCCTCAAACGATACTAGTTGTTTCAATTTAGATGCTTTTGAGAAGTTTTGAGTACTCTGTTGAATTGAAATCAAAGGGATTGTGGGGAGATTTGTGTTCAATGGAATCTCTCTTTGGGGAAGGCCAAGAAGCATAGGAGCGGCTTCAGATGGCATTTCATTTGCAAGACATTAATTAAGCTTGTGAATATATATATATATATATATATATATATTGTGATCTTTTATATATATGGCCATATGTGAATATATGTGAAATGAAACTCAAAAAATTTCAGAAAGTATATGCATTTAGTGATAATTACCTTTATTTAACTTCTTTCTACAATAGCAGGAGACAGTGCAACTTAGTATAGCTACTGCCACTAATACACTTATGCTTATGATCACGGCTTTTGACTTGTTAACACCGTTACTCCCTGCAATATTACCAAACATATAATCATTGAGCAAACGTACCAATTATTCTTGAAAAATACATTTTTTTTGTTTAATCCTCAATATTTAAGTATTAAACACGTTAATTGCTATAAGTTACAATTTTAATGATAGATTTAATTCTTGTTCTGTTTTGTGTAGGAGTTTTAATTTTAATTTTATTTTATAAAGTAGCTATCTTTTTGTTTTAAATTGTGTCGTAGTTAGTAATTCTTCTTCCTTCTCTTTTAGTTTTTCACTTGGTTCTTCTCATCCCTCTATGGCAAGTGGAGCTTCTTCTGTTTTTCTGCAGGTTGGTGACATAAATTCAATTCTTTCCACCATCCAACTTGTTGCTGAGAAAAACTTCTAGAAGAAGCCAGTGCCATGCAATTGGAAGACGCAAAAAAGACATGCCAAATCGATAAGACTGTTTCCTTTTCCCTTTTCTTTCTTTTATTTTCATGTCTGATTTGCTATGCTTTGATAATATATGCTGATTGGAATTGATAATATATTTTTCTGTTATGTTTTTATGTGCTTTTTGTTGTGTTTCTAACTTCTTTTCTACACTTTTTGGAGCTTTTAGCTTGTGTATTTGGTGCAAAATTTTAGCATGCCTTTAGATTAGTTTTTAGTGCTTTCTTTTTGGATTTTGGAAGAATTTTGATGTGGAAATATGCTTGCTAGAATAGTTTTGATTTGGATTGATTTTAGCATGATTATAATTTAATCTTGCTTTTCTAGAGTTCAAGCTTAAATGACAATAAATTTAGTTTTAATGAATTTTAGTAATAGTCTTTTAGATGTGAGGACTCGAGCCTAATTGCAAAATGCTATTATTTCTTGTGTGCATCACTTATCATGAATTTTCACTCTAGAACTTGTCTTGAATCTTGTTGAGGCTACATTTACATGTGCATACTTGGAGATGATTTAGGCATTTCTTTGTGAACCATTTTTAATCAAATAGCCATCCTATATGTTGTTTCCATTGTATGCCATTTTGTGCCTTGTTTCCACTTTCCTTCTTGCATTTTCCACCACTTTTCCTTCCCAAACCAAAATTTTTGCTTTCCATTTTGAGAAGTAAAGAGCATTTAAATTCTTTTAGAGATTTAATGTGTTGAAAATTTCTTCTGAATTTTGGGATATTTTAAAATGAATATTTCTCTTTACTCCCATGCAAAAAGAAGAAAAATGGCCATTCAAGAAAAGAAATAGAAGTAAAGAAAATTAATGATGAGAAGACAAGAAAATGACGTCAACGTTGAAAAGAAAAAAAAAAGAAAAAAAAATAGAATGAAAAGAGGAGTAGAAAGAACTTTTTATCGTCAAAATTTGTTTATATTCAATCTCTTGTATTGCTATAGTTAATGCTCTTCACTTTTTAAGTTGTTTTCTTCACTTTCTCAAGATGTTCTCCACTTTACTTATTGTACTTTTCTTTATTTTTCCAAATTGTTTTCCACATTGTTTCTTGTTTTTCTTCCTTCCTTTCCCTTGTTTTCCACCCAACATCACATCCTTGTAAAGTCCTTTTGATTCAAGCATGCATGTGAATATAAATAATGGAGATTTAGATACTTAACAAGCTTATGGTAGTAAATTTTATGATAAGCTAAATTTTGAGTGATTTACCCTTTAAACAATTGAGAAAGAATAGAGAGTAAACACTTACCATGTGAGGAGGCTAATAACTTGAAATCATTCTTATCAAATAAAATTGCATGATGCTTGAATTTTAGGAATTTAAGATTGAATTTCTTTAAGTGCTAAATCTTTTCAAATGATAAAACATATAATCATCGTACTTGATCAAACAACTAGGAGCCAAGAGCTTCCATTCTTGTTTCTCTTGACAGCAATAAGGAACCTCGTCCACCAAAGCTTCCAAGCATTGTTCACACCCATTATCACATACTTTTGCTTCCTACTACCCATGTCGAACCCTCCCATTGCAAATAGCTGCTTCGTTTCCTCTGTGGCAAGACATACAAGACCCTTCATGTTTTGTCTCCTCTGTCCGAATAGGTGCCATAAGGGAGTTGTTGTAACGTTGCTGAAGAAGATATTTTTTGAATATCAAAGGATGCAAAAAGCATACTTATGTTGTATTAAGAGAACCATTAAGCACAATGTACATATTTACTCTAATTCATATGTATTCTGAATTTGTAATTCATAACTTTTATAAGAATAATATTCATGTAGGCTGTTGTATGAAAAAAAATTAAGAAAAAAAAAGCACTTTTGAGAAAGATAATTTTTCTCTCTCTAATATTAAACACTTTGTGTCTAAATTTGTTTGTCACTAAATTTTCTCTGTTTAACTAATGCTATTTGTGGGGAAAAAAAAATATATATATATATATATATATATAACAAACTTGAGATAAAAAAATTTTGAAAAAAAAACTTATTTCTACATCAATAATAAGTTAAGGTGTAAAAAAAAAACTTTTTAGAAAGACTATTTTTGAATGACATAAACCTTTGAAATAACCTTTGGCTTAACCAGCCCTTTGGAAACTCCTTAATTGGGTCCCTTCCAAGAGAGGAGGAGAACAAAATGGCTAACAATATTATTAAGGAGTCTTACAACTGTAAAACCTAACATCATTCTGATCTTCCTTTTATTCTTCCTCTTGAAATTATAGCTCAAATTAACTCTACACCTGTGCCCTTTATAGCTAGTCTCCCAAGACAATACCATTTGGAAACTAATTAATAATGCTCTTTCTGCTCAAAGAGTGCTTCTCTCTGGCTTCTTAGTATTCAGCCTAATGTGATGATGAATACTATTCATAGCATGCCAAATACTCACCAAAAAAATTTACAATAGATCTGGAAAACTCCAATCCTCGTGAACAATTTTTCCTTTGGCAATCTCACTTCAAAGGACTTCCTCTAAACTTCACTCTCTTTAAAAGGAAATATTCAAACACCACAAATTGTCCTATTTGTAACCTGGAAGCTGAAACTCACTTTCACACACTTACAGATTGCAACCAAACTCGGCTACTCTGGCTCTCCCTTAACCCACCCATAAATTTATTTAGCCAAAACTATAATGAGTGGTTAGAAAATTAATTCCAAAGAAAAAAGCATAAGCATTTTTACATAAATAATAAGCTAAGGTGTATATGATAAACATGACCTTGAGATATATGTATATATAAACAAAAATCTACAAGAAACAAAGGGTGATCATATGAGCTAGTTTGACTTCAAAAATTATAGTGTGCAATTGTAAGAATTCAAGTATGCAAAACTTCTAGGAAAACAATAACCTTAATTAGTATATATTTTGAACTAAATCATAGTACAAATATATTCGTAAAAAGATATATTTCTTTTCCAGGATTAGAGTAAAGCTTTCCTAATATTAATATTTTTAATTCATAAAATTTGAACACTAAACATAAGTCAAAAAAACCAAGTACCAGTCCAACTGAACCAATCAATGCATAGTGTAATTTATTTTATACGTATCCAGTGCAAACATTTTTTTAAAAAAATTACATAATATTTATTTTAGAGTACCAAAATAGCCAAGAGTAGAAGTGTCCTCTCTCTAAGGTGTCTAGGACGTGGTGTGATGATCTAAGTGCTAAGGCCATTGCCACTAATCTGGTTTTGTGTGTTAAGACAAAGCATGTCAAGATTGATCTTCACTTTGTAAGGGATAAAGTGCTGGCTAAGGAGGTGTCTATTGGATATTTGCCCAATTTTGAACAACCATATGATATTTTTACTACACCTATTGCTAGTTCTAGATTTAGTGTTGTCTGCAGCAAACTCAGCCTGGTTTAAGGGGGCAGTTAAATAATAGTTATTGTTTTGTTTTAGTGTTAATTTCTACTATGTTGTTGTACCTTTTATTGTGTTTTCATTACTATTGGTAGTTATTAGTTGAGTTAGTTGGTTTTCAGACCATTGGAGTCTTGTGTATATAAATACTAATGTTTAGTATTCAACAATATACGGAATATACATTTTTTCTCCTACTCTATTTGTCACGCCTCACCTTGGAAACATGATCGGCACAGACGTGGACTCCATCCACTACTGTAAGCCTAACCTCAAGCCATAATATGTGAAATAAATATAATATTTATAAGTCCCATATTACAACCAACACAAGATTCCCTAGGTATTCTATCTCACTACAGATCGATTTAAAAATAAAACCCAACAAGTAGACATACCAGCATTCCATGAGAGAATTATAGACTCAAAGACTCTGCTACTTCTCATATGGAAACTCATCCGCTAACATAGAACCTGCAAGGAGTACACCAGAGGAAGAGATGAGTATAAAAATACTCAGTAAGGGATGACAACTAGGAATTTAAAAGGGACCTGTGTACTACTCGCAGTGATGGAACCTTAGATTAGGTCTCATCCATAGTTATTCTTGTACCAATATAATTACTCACTGCAAGACTAAACAGTTAGTTAAAGACAACCCATAGTAGCATAGATACCAAAGAAAGTTAGAACCAATGGTTAAAGGCCCCGCTTGATATTTTATACCGAAACTTGTAATCAAACACAACGCCCTCATCTGAAATACATTGATTGATCAAATGTGATTAATTATATATCTAATCAAGGCTAGAGCCCAAAAAGTAACACCTACAGTTAAACACACATTCCTATGATCTCAATAATCATTCAAGACAAAAAGAAAAAATACTGTCCACCATTCTAGAACGATGACGGTAATTGAATAAATGGAGTCTTGTCCATCGTTTCCAGACAAAGACTATTAGTAATTAAATAAAGTTTCGTCCACTGTTCCAGGACAGAGACTGAATAATTAAATGAGATTTCGTCCACCGTTCCAAGACATAGACTAAAATGATTAAATGAGGTCTCGTCCATCGTTCTAGGATAAAGACTGAATAATTAAATGAGCTCTCGTCCACTCTTCCAGGACGGAACTAAAATGATTAAATGAGGTCTCGTCCACCATTCCAGGACAGAGACTAAAATGATTAAATGAGGTCTCATCCACCATTCCAGGGCAGAGACTGAATAATTAAATGAGGTCTCGTCCACTGTTCTAGGATAGAGACTAAAATGATTAAATACAATTCTCTCTTGGAAAGCCTCATGAATATAATTCTCTCTTGGGAAGCCTCATGGATATAATCCCCTCTTGGCAAGCCTCATGAATATGATTCCCTCTTGGCAAGCCTCATGAACATAATTCTTTATGTAAATTCACTATAATTATCTCATGTGATCAATTATAATTAAATATTATATCAACATCATCAATATTCAACCAAAGCAAACATATATACATATGTCTATTGCATAAGCATATCATAGTATAATAATTCGATTAACGACTACTACCCCATAACATGATTTCTCACGCAGGAATTTAATTAGTTCCCTTACACTTTTTGGATTTCATATATCAAAAAGGGGTGTAAAAGAATGTATGTGAACATGCTCACTTTTAAGTTCCCTTGAATTGCAATTAACACATGCATATATATATATATATATATACATACGCACATATGTAAGATCATGCCATACACATCTTCAATCATGGGAGAACATGAATGTTTAACAAAACATTACACATATGTCTTAATTAAATTGTTTTCCACCACTCATAATAGCAAAAATGGCTTAACTTGTTCTAGTATAGATTATTCACCATTCTACTTAAACTAAATATATTACTTGCTCATATTTGGACTAACCATCCTTATTCACACTGGAGCAATGTTTATACATCTAAACATTCCCAAGATTCCTACCTTAATGGATCAACAATGCATTTAAAAGTTGCATCCAAGATTGAAGAAGAAGGGGAATTTCTATTAAAATCAGTTCTGCTTTACTAGGCTCAAATTGTCCACTTAAGATATGATTGGGTGAACCTACTACTGAACTAAAAGCCATGAGATTATCCCCTTATGTATCCTCTAACTTTTCCTATTTAAATTAAAGGTAAGTTCCCTTAAAACAAATAAATGTCACAACAATATCTGTTTAAGACCAGATTTTGGATGTTGAACTTCGTGAATTTCCTGGGCAGCCATCACAAGTCCAAAATTTGTGAAATTTGATAGACAACATCCTTAATGTGTCTAGAATCTTACATAAAAATTTCAAAAGGAAATACTTTGATTTTCCCCTTAAAAACTACTCAAATGCAGCTGCTGCCCAGACTGCCCCTGCAGCTTCTGCAGTCTCGGTCTTTGCAGGTATTAACCACTAAAACAATTCTAAATCTCATGAAACTTGGTGGACATGTAATTTAATGCTACGAAATCCTTACAATTAAAATTTTCAAGACAAAATTTGACCAATTGGCCAGTCTAACGTAGTTTTAAACAAGACTGGTCAGATTATTCTAATTTCTGCAGTAGCTTCATTTCCTAAATTATTTGACCTAGAAATTGCTTACCAAACACCATGAAAAATCCAGATCATAACAACATATGCCAAGGAATGGCCTTCTTCTCGATCACATGAGCACCCCGGGTGCCAACGTTGGTGCCTTGAGCGCCCCAGACTGGGTAAACTCACACAGAACATGATTTGGCATCCAAAATCCATCCTTTGGCCATCCAAATCCTCTTAAAGCTCATCCAAATCAATTTAGGCCATTACCATATGTTTTTGTCACATAAAAGCTTCCTAGAAGACCAATTTTGAAGCATTGATTCAATGTTAAAACAAATCCACTCAAGATTCAACCATGTTCTTTCTTAGAAATTTCAATTATTGGTCATCTTCCACCAAGGGTTCTTGACCTTGATCTCATCAACTTTCTAAATCCTAAACTCATTAAAACCAGGAGGCAATAATCCCAATCAAGATTCAAGCATTAATTTTATGATTTCTCCAAATTCTCAACCTAGAGTTTCATGCAAGATTCAAGAAGGAGAAGAGAGGAGAATACTTGATCCTTACCTCAAGAAGGGGTTCTGGTGAGGAGAGGAAGTCGTCGGTGGAGGAGCTTTTCCGGAGTTGATGGTGGAGCCACCATAGATGTCTCCATTTTGGCCAAAGGAATGGAAGACATGAAGGAAGAGGAGGGGGAGTATGAGAAGACCAAGAAGACAAATAAATGGATGAGTGTGTGAAAATTTCTGATGTGGGAGTGGGTTTAAATGAGTGTGGGATCCACTTCCTCTCTCATTTGATCCCTCAAAGTTTGGACAAGTTTACTTAAGTCTCTTAAATGAGGTATTGGGAATTATCTTAAAGAAATAGTTTGCATGCGCACCAAGTCACACTCATAGAAACACACATGAACATCAAGTTTCCAATTCTCAACATATTTTGTTTAAAACATTAAATTTTATTTTAGTTCATTTTAGTCACTCTCACCAACCTATCCACTGTTTTGCCTTCATTTCCACCATTCTCGAAACTCCAGCTTCCTCACTCAACCTCCTTGAGCTCTTTTCTCCCGCAAAACCCTTCATTGAGAATTATCTTGTAAATTTTTCACTACAAAAATTAGAAATTCTAAGATTTTTTATAATTCTACAAAATTTCAAATTAACCCCAAAATTTCACATATGAACACATAATAAGATTAATACTTATACTAAGTGAATTTAGAATTCACGGGTATTACACTATTTTTCTCTCACCCATGTACATAATTTTCTCTTCAGATACTCTTAATAAGTGGAGAGATAGCTTGGATCAGGTAGTTCAAAGTCTAAGGGCCTAATAACCAACTACTAATTCTCTATATCATTGCTTAGATATCTGAACTTAACTTTTCCTTCTTTCTTCTACTATATCACTCTCTCTATATCGAGTTTTGACTTCAAAGTTTATAGGTTTAATAGACATAATTTTTTGGTACAATTATTGTATAAGTAAGCTTTTAGATTCAACTTTGTTGCCATGTCAATGTTAGTCTAAACTGTCATGCATGTTAATAACTTTTAGTTGCTATTATTCTTCACAAGGAGATTTTATAAAGTATATCTTCTTGAAACTATCATTTCCTAAGGTTTTCACTTTACCTAATAGAAAGAGAGAGGAAATAGTGTGAACAACTACAAGAGATAGCGGTCTTAGAAAAACTAAATGGTAATCCTAGAAAATCATCCCCTAGCCTTGCAGTAAAAAAGGTAGCTTCAAACTATAATATACTTCTTTCACCTGATTTTGCCTCCTTTAGTACACTTGCTTTGGGAAGCATAATACTCAAGCATTATGTTGTCTAAATTTCCAAATAGTTTTGTTGATAAACTAAATGAGAAGTAAAGGTACAAGTGACTCCTAAAACCTATGAGAGGAAGAAAAAGAAGGTGGAAAAGGAGTTGATGAGACTACGTACCTCAATTAATTATGGGGATAGGAAAAGAAGTAAGGACAAAGTGGTCAAACAACAAAAATAAGTTGCTGGAATGTTAACAGGTTAGGAAACACTATGAAGAGGAAGAAGGTGACACTGGTGATTAGTAGGGTAAATGTAGATACAATTCTTTGTTCAAGAAACAAAGCTAAAGAAGTGGATAGATTTTTAGTGAGAAGTGCATGGGGTTATCAGTTCAAATATTGAGAATTTTTACCTTCATCGGGGTCCTTGGTGTCATGCCCCGAAAATGTAACCCATTCAACAAGCATGAATATTCCATTACCACAATAAACAGTCCTAGTTATCCACAACTAGCAATACACAAATCAATTATTATCATAAAAGAAGAACATTATACATACACATATGTATAGATAATCCTATAACATCATAACGCACCAGATTCAGTAAAAAAAAAAATTACAGCATAATTTATAATGTACAATTTCCTGCCCCAAGCCTAGGTGGCCTAACAGACTACAAAGCGACACCCTACACTTGTCAAAATTTGGTTCCATGAACCCACCGACACAAAGAGAAGTATATCTCCAAAAAAGCCACTAACTCTCCAACAGAAACTCCTTTTCCTCAGTCACCGTATCTGAAAAGAGTAACCACAGAGGGTGTGAGGTCATCAAAACTAAGTGATCAATTGACTGTGTAGAAAAATAATTATAGTGCACAAGTACAAATACCGTAACTCACCGCCACCAATGGAAGTTATCAAAATATACAACAAACGTTAAAATAGCCATAATAGATTACAAATATACAATCAAACAAATATAATGCTTGCCATATTTTACCCACTCTGCTCATTGAAGACCAACTCTCAATGAGTGTATTCCAGAGGTTAACCCCCTCTGAATATTCCACGTCATGCAGAAGACTATGCCTCTGCTTTCCCACACATTTCTATTTATATTATGTGTCAGAAATGGATGCAATGACACCAATACACAATATGCCACATCACAACCACAATAAATATTCTACACATAATCTTTACTTTTCAATGTATATAATCAATTGAATGTACAATTAACTTATTTTCCACAATGAGGAAGGAGAGATTTATATTGTACTTAGAATAAAATAATTTTAGCAAGGTCCACCACTCATCTTTGCCTCAACAAAGTTTTTACCATACTCGAAATCCTGAAATAGAGCCAATTAATCCTACCAAAGTATCTAAAAGAAATGCCAACAAATACACATCAAGGATCTCTCAAAATTCAGTTTGAAGCATACACCAAAATCACTTTTCAGCCTCAAGGGTGCCTAGGGAGCCACTTGTGGCACATGAGGCTCCAAGGCCTAAATTCTTTGCATAAGATTTTGTACTTAGCGCCTGAGGTCCCACACTTGGCACCTGAGGCACCACGAGTACCAAGCCTAAGCATTCCAAGGTGGCGCCAGAGCCTAGAATTTCTATTCTCTCCTTGTTCTTCACGGATTTTGGGAAGAAATCTCCCAAAAATCATGATTTGCACCTTTTTCTCTTATTTCTTTGATTTCCCGAGTTCAAATGATATTCATGAAGCAATTTAGAACAATTAAAACAAAAAAAAACTGATTTCATGAATTTCCTCAAATTCTCTAGAAAATCTCTCAAGAACGTGTTCTTGGATTCTAATCCATGAAACTTGTTTGTTTTATCGTCATAAACTAGATCGTAACAAAATCAACCAAACAAATCTAAGAAAGGAGACAAAGAGGCAAAGTTTTCATGAAAAAAACTCCAAAACTCATCATCACTTAGGGCATGGACAAATTTAAAGATTTAGAGGAAATTAATAAAATGCAATCTTACCTTTAGTCCTAGAATTGTCCAAAGATGTAGAAAGCAATCAGAAACTGAAGTTTAATCGATAGAAACTCAAGTTGGATGAAGAGAGAGAAGAGAGAAAATAGGGTGTCTCCACTTTGCCTAAATTTTTCCAAGTTAGAAATGAGAAGGCAAAGGGCAGGAAGGAAATTTATATGGGTAGTGGGTCATGGGTTGACCTATAGACCCTACACCTAACCCACTTGACCTACTTCCTCATAATCTCAAATAAACTACATAAATTCCAATTAATCCCTCATTCATGATTTTCCACACATTACAGAAAATTACCACAACACTACGAATCACCCAATCCAATTACATAATATCAACTCTATAAATAAATTACCAAAAGTATTCCTCTAATTTATGAAATTTAAATGATTGGAAATAATAAAATAAAAATAACGCTATTAAATATTGCATTAAAAATATCTAATTCCCATAAAAACGTTTAAATACCGTAATACCGTCAATTATATAAATGTAAAATTGGCGGGTATTACATTCCACCCCTTAAAAGAATTCAGTCTCTCGAATTCAAAACTACCCTTGAACCTTAAACAAGTGTTGATATTTCATCCACATTTCTTCTTTTGCTTCCTATGTAGCCTCTTCATGAGAGTGATTTTGCCACAAAAATCTTGGTAGAATGAATTTCCTTAATGATATTTCGTCCACATTTCTTCTTTTGCTTCCTATGTAGTCAATTTCATAGGTGAGAGTTTTATCAAACTGTACCTCCTGAGGTTGAATAACATGAGAAGGATTAGGAAGGTATTTCCTCAGCATAGACCTATGGAAGACTAGATGAACTCCTTCTAAGCTCGAAGGTAAAGCTAAGCGGTATGCCACATTACCTACCCTCTCCATAATTTTATAAGGACCTATATATCTCGGGCTAAGTTTCCCTTTCTTACCGAATCTCATCACCCCTTTCAAGGGTGAAATCACAAGAAACCCATATCTCTAATAACAAATTCTAAGTCCTTACACCGATTGTCCATGTAGGACTTTTTTGCCTGCTTTGAGCCGTAAGCAATCTTTCTCTGATTAGCTTAACCTTTTCAACAGCTTCTTGTACCATATCAGGTCGCAAAACTTTACCTTCCCTAAACTCAAACCAACCAATAGAAGATCAACAACGTATCCCATATAAGGCCTCATAAGGTGTCATCTGAATATTAGCTTGGTAGCTATTGTCGTAGGCGAACTAAATAAGTGGCAAATAATTCTCCCAATTTCCTTCAAAATCTAGAACACTAGTCCTCAACATATCTTTAAGCATCTGGATAGTTCTTTCAGATTGTCCATCTATTTAAGGATGAAAGGTTGTGCTTAAATCCACTCTGGTACCTAGTGCCTGCTGAAAAATTCTTCAGAACTGGGATGTAAATTGAGGTTCATGATCTGAGATAATAAACATTGGTACTCCAAGAAGCTTAACAATCTCGTTCATATAAAGCTGAGCAAGTATCGCAACACCATAAGTGGTATGCACAGAAAGAAAATGCACTGACTTGGTAAGCCGGTCTACAATGACCTATATAGAGTCATACCCTTTTTGTGATTTAGGCAAACCTACAACGAAATCCATGGTGATTCTTTCCTATTTCCACTCAGGAATTTCTAACCTCTGCATCTTTCCTGGTGGTCTCTGGTCTTCAAGCTTTACTTGTTGGCATGTTAGGCAACGAACCACATAATTAGTCATGTCACGCTCCATTCCCTCTCACCAATAGACTTGCTTCAGATCCCGATACATTTTGGTAGCATTGGGGTGAACCACATATGCAAAACCATGAGCTTCCTTCATAATCTCTCTTTTTAATTATTCTACATTTGGTACACAGAGTCTACCTTTAAACTATAAAACATCTCCACCATCTACAGAGAAATCTGGTACTAGACCTACCTTTGCCTTTTCCCTGGTTTTCATCATGATAGGGTCATTAATCATAGATGCCTTAATCCTTTCTACTAAGGAAGACTTAGCTATAAAATGGGCTAAAAATGCACCAGACTCTGTGATTTCAAAGAAGACATTGTTAGCCTTAAGTTCATGTAACTCTCAAACTAAAGATCTCCTTACTGTGGCAATATGAGCTAAACTCCCCATAGACTTTAGACTGAGAGCATCCACTACCACATTGGCTTTTCCAGGATGATAGAGGATAGAACAGTCGTAGTCTTTCAAGAGCTCCATCATCGATGTTGTCTTAAATTGAGATCCTTTTGTTCAAAAATATATTTGAGATTCTTGTAGTCTGTAAAAATTTCACAAGTTTTGCCGTATAAATAATGCCTCCAAGTCTTTAAGGCATAAACAATAGCTACCATTTCCAAATCATGGGTAGATAATTGTGCTCATGCTTCTTAAGCTAACGAGAGCCATAAGTTATAACCTTACCATATTGCATTAGCACACATCCTAACCCAGTTCTAGAAGCGTCACAATACATAGTGAAACCTCCTAAACAAGAATAGGTGCTGTAATCAAACGTTCCTTAAGTCTAACAAAACCCTGCTTGCATGCATCATCTCAAATATACTTAGCATTCTTCCGAGTCAGCTTATGTAACGGAAGAGCCAATTTAGAGAAATTCAGAACAAAATGTCAGTAATATCCTGCTAAACCAAGAAAACTTCAGAGTTTTGAGACCGACGTTGTCTAGGCTGTTGCTTAACAGTTTCAATCTTACTAGGATCAACATGAATACCTTCTCATGAAATAACATGGCCTAAGAAAGTCACCTGATTTGTCCAAAATTTGCATTTTGAGAATTTGGCATAAAATTAGTGATCTCTCAAAGTTTGTAACATTATCTTTAAGTGCTCCGCATGATCGTAAGGATTCTTAGAATAGACCAAGATGTCATCAATAAAAACAATGACAAACATGTCAAGGAAAGGTCTAAACACTCTATTCATGAGATCCATAAAGGCTGTTGGTACATTAGTCAACCTAATAAACATCACTGGAAACTCATAATGTCTGTAACGCATTCAAAAAGCTATCTTAGAGATATCATCCTCCTTGATTCTCAACTGAAGATAACCAGACCTTAAATCAATTTTAAAAAAAAATTGAGCTCCGTGAAGCTGGTATCCTTGGTAAAGGATATTTGTTCCTTATAGTGACTTTGTTCAACTATCGGTAATTGATACACAGCCTCAAAGTGCCATATTTCTTTCTTACAAAAAGAACAGGGGTACCCCATGGGGAGAAACTAGGATGAATGAATCCTTTATCCAATAAATCTTCTAACTATCCCTTAAGTACGTTCAGTTCAGCAGGTGCCATCCTATAACGAGGAATTAAAATTGGTTGTGTACTCGAGACTAAGTCGATAGCAAACTTGATCTCTGGTACAAGTGGTAGACCAGGCAATTTATCCGAAAAAACATCCAAAAAGTCATAAACTATCGGTACATGATCTAAGGTCATTTCCTCTTGTTCCATATTCTTGATGAAAGGTAGGAAACTCTAACAACCTTTCCTTAACATTCGTCGAGCACTTATCCAAGAGACAATGTTAAGAGGTACCTCCAATCGATCCTCTTAAAACATGAATTCCTGTTGTCCTGGTATCTTGACAGAAATAATATTCTTATAACAATCTACAGTAGCATGGTACAAAGAAAGCCATTCTATTCCCAAAATTACATCAACTCCACCATATTGAGGAGCATGAGGTTTGCCTCCGTTTCTAATCCCTTCATTAGGACCTTACAAGAATGGTACCCTGAACTTACTACAAGAGTATCTCTAGTCAGTGTACCGACCAAAAAGAGTTCCTCAAGTTTAACAGGTCCTAATGGAAATTTCTTTGCAAATAATGGTGATATAAAAGCATGCGTAGACCTAGGGTCAAATAAAACATGTGCCAAAAATAAACACACTAGTAAAATACCTGTTACCACGGCATTGGATGCCTGAATATGCTGTCAGGTTAAAGCATAGAACTGAGTAGTCCCTAGACCTATGATAGGTTATCCTCGACCTCTCTGGCCTTTTCCAGCCACTCTCACCATGTTCCTATCTCCCCTCAGATTAATCGATGGTCGTGGCATAGGAGGAGCAGTAGGCTGAACACGTGTAGGGTACATTAGCCCCTAAATAGATTCTAACAGTAACTGAGGACATTCCCTCTAAAAATGAATTGGCTGGCCACAGTTCAAGCACCCATAACTGGCCTCTTTCCCAAAACATATTCCAAAATGGAATCTTCCACATATCGCATAGAGAGGCTTCTCTCACCCTCTTTGAAAACTCCCACGGCCAGTAAATGAACGACCTCTGCTAAATTCAGAACAAGGCCTAGACACACTACCTCAAATGTAGTCGGTCCCGAGGATATCATTGGAACGACTTGACTGGGAATGGAAAATCTTTGAATTCCTTAACTTCCCTAACACTTAGTGAATTTACCCTTATGTTTTCTCTTTTTACCCTTAGGAGGTTCTTGACCGCCCCTGGCTTTCCTTTCCATTCTTCTAGCCACTTCGACAACATCTTTATAACAAGTAAAATACACCATCATAGGGCCTACCCGATCATACAAAGATTCTTAAAGCCCCTCAGCAAATCTTGCGATCATTTACTCTTCTGTAGGCACCATATTTGGAGCATATTCAGCCAAATGAACATGCTAGGTGTCATGTTCGTCAACAAACATAAGTCCTTGTTTTAGTTCTTCAAACTCTTTTGCCCTAGCGATCCTTAAAGTTTTGGGAAGAAACTAGTCTATAAAAGCTTTACAAAACTCAGCCCAATAGATTGGTGGTGCATCTTAGGGTCATCCCTTTCTCAAGGTTACCCACCATATTTTTGCCCGTCCCCTTAATTGGAAAACAACCATTTCTACTCTCCTCACATCCGAACATCCCAATGCATCACAAATTGCCTTACAATCATCAAGAAAACATTGCGGATCATCTTCAGGTTTTCCCCAAAGAATACTGGTGGTCCTATTTTTGAGAATTCATTCATCTTAATTTCTTTAACAATACCTTCTCTGACTGAAGGAAATGGTAGAACTGGGGCTACAGGTAGTGCTTCTATAGTGGGAGAAACTGCAGTTGGAAATGTAACTATAAATCTTGCTTCCCACTTAGCGTCTATACACTCTATATGAGCCGTAAACATATCAATTGTTCCTAGGCGAACCATGCTGTAGATTAACTGCAGAATCACCTTAAGCCGAATCAATAATATTTCAACCATGTTCACTACGAGCACATTCATTTCCAGAATGGTCGTCCTCCATTAGAAATTATGAGAATCTACTTACAAGTAATAAACACTTCAATGTTAACAAAAATATCTAAACCTACTGAACCTAGGAGCAGCTTAGTAAAAAAGAACACTCAACTCTATATAGTACCTTTTATGGAACCTAAACCCATGGTCATTGTCATATCGCGACTCATGAGAATGGGGAAGGGCCCATAAAGAACATCTAGCTCTGTAATCTCTTAGGAGATGTATAAAACTCTCCCTCTAATACCAATTTGTCACTCCCTGACAATTTAACCTATTCAATAAGCATGAATATTCCATTACCAGAACAAACAGTCCTAGTTATCCATAGCTACCAATGCACAAGCCAGTTATTATCATAAAAGTATAACATTATACATACATATATGTACAGATAATCCTATAACATCAAAACATAGTAGATTCAGTACAAAAACAAATTACAACTAAATTTATAATGTACAATTTCCCACCCCAAGCCTAGGTGGCCTAACAGACTACAGAGCGACACCTTACACTTCTCAAAATTTTGTTCCATGAACCCACCAACACAAAGAAAAGTATATCTTCAAAAGAGCTACTAACTCTCCAGTGAAAACTCCTCTTCCCCAGTCACCGTATCTAAAAAGAGTAACTACAGAGGGTGTGAGTTCATCAAAACTTAATGAGCAATTGACTGTGCAAAAAAATAATTATAGTACATAAATACAAATACCATAACTCACCACCACCAATAGAAGTTATCCAAATATAAAACAAACATTAAAATAGCCACAATAGATTACAGATATTTAATCAAACAAATGCAATACTTGCCATATTTTACCTACTATAGTCATTGAAGACCAACTCTCAATGAGTGTATTCCAGAGGTTAACCCCCTCTGAATATTCCTCGTTATGTAGAAGATTGAGCCTCTGCTTTCCTACACATTTCCATTTATGTTAAGTGTCATGAATGGATGCAACGACACTAATACACAACACACCACATCACAACCACAATAAATATTTCATACACAATCTTCACTTTTCAATGTATATAATCAATTAAAGATACAATTAACTTATTTTCCACAATGAGGAAGGAGGGATTTATATTATACTTGAAATAAAATAAATTTGGCAAGGTCCACCATGCACTTTTGCCTCAACAAAGTTTTTACTATACTTGAAGTCCTGAAATGAAGCCAATTAATCCTATCAAAGGACCTAAAATAAGTGCCAACAAATACACATCAAGGATCTCCCAAAATTTCCTTTGA
Organism: Biancaea sappan; assembly: GCA_037074585.1. NCBI lineage: Eukaryota > Viridiplantae > Streptophyta > Magnoliopsida > Fabales > Fabaceae > Biancaea > Biancaea sappan. Next base: position 57,308,924 of record CM073491.1, on the reverse strand, counting down.
AACATAAACCAAAACCACTTTTCAGCCTCAAGGGCGCCTAAGGAGCCACCTGTGGCGCATAAGGCGCTAAGGCCTAAACTCCCTACCTAAGATCTTTCACTTGACGCCTGAGGTTGACAAGCGACAAAGCCCATAATTTCTGTTCTCCCCTTGTTCTTCACGAATTTTGGGAAGAAATCTCCCAAAAATCATGATTTGCATCTCTTTCTCTACTTTCTTTGATTTCCCGAGTTCAAATGATGTTCATGAAGCAATTTAGATCAATTAAAATGCAAAACAATTTGATTTCATGAATTTCCTTAAATTCTCTAGAAATCTCTCAAGACCATATTCTTGGATTCCAATCCATGAAACTTGTTTGTTTTACCATCATAAACTAGATCATAACAAAATCAACCGAAAAAAATCTAAGAAAGGAGACAAAGAGGCAAAGTTTTCATGAAAAAACCTCCAAAACTCATCATCACCCAGGGCATGGACAAATTTAAAAGATTTTGAAGAGATTAATAAGATGTAATCTTACCTTTAGTCCTAGAATTGTCCAAAGATGTAGAAAGCAACTAGAAACTGAAGTTTAATAAGTAGAAACTCAAGTTGCATGAAGAGAAAGAAGAGAGAAAATAGGGTTTCTCTACTTTGCCCAAATTTTTCTAAGTTAGAAATGAGAAGGAAAAAGGTAGAAAAGAACCTTATATGGGTAGTGGGTCATGGGTTGACCCATGGACCCTACACACAACCCACTTGACCTACTTCCTCATAATCTCAAATAAACCACATAAATTCCAATTAATCCCTCATTAATGATTTTCCACACATTACAGAAAATTATCACAGCACTACGAATCACCCAATCCAATTACATAATATCAACTCCATAAATAAATTACCAAAAGTATTCCTCTAATTTATGGAATTCAAATGATTGGTAATAATAAAATAAAAATAACGTTATTAAATATTGCATAAAAAGTTTCATAATTCCCACAAAAAACGTTTAAATACCGCAATACCGTCAATTATATAAATGTAAAATTAGCGGGTTTTACACTTGGGGGGTTATTGGATAAACTCGTGGGTTGTTTCTCGATATCAATCTTGTTGGATATTAAGAGTAGAGGGCACGAAATGGTGACCAATATATACAACCCTACAAATCCTAGGATTAGGAATCTGTTATGGGTGGTGCTCTCTCCATGGGTTCTGTAGTCCTCATTGGTGTGTAGGGATGAATTTAATATAGTGTGTTTTTAGAGAAGAAATTAGGAGGTTCAAGATTAAATTCAAGCATGAACGGCTTTGATGATTTTATCAGAGATTGCAAGTTGCGGGATTTGCCTCATTCAAATGCTAAATTTACTTAGTTTGTATACCAAGGGAGAGTAATGTCCTCAAGAATAGGTAGGTTTTTAGTCACTTCTATTTGGGAGGACTTTTTGAACCTAATTCAAGAGACCCTAACCCATCTTATGTCATATCACTTCCTTATTCTCCTTGAGTCTAGTAGGGTTAAGTATAGCCCAACTCCGTTTAGGTTTGAGAACATGTTGCTCGAACATCACTTTTTTATAGACACAATAAAATCATGGTGGGAAGAGTGTATAGTATCAAGGTGAGAGTGGTATAAGTTCATGAAAAAGCTTAAATAAGTTAAAGAAGTGGAGTTGAGAGGTGTTTGGGGACAATAGGATGAAGAAGAAAATTATCCTTTGGGAGTTAGATTTGCTAGATTAAAGGGAGAGTGAAGGTAGTTTAGAAGAGGATAGCTCATAGGAATGAATACTAAGAGATCCTAACAAGAGAGGAAATTAGTTGATGCCAAAAGTACAAAATTAAATAGCACTACAAAAAAATTGACTTTTGGTCGCCACTTAAAGTCTAAAAATCGTTACTAAAAGGTCTTTGATGATGATTATAGTCGTCACTATAGTCGTTGCTACAAGCCCATAGTTGAAAAGTTTTAGGTAGCGGCCAAAAGTTACCCTTCAATGACAACTAAGTCATCTTTGTTGTAAAAAAAAAATTTTTTTGTGACAACTTTCAATAGTCGCCAATGAAGGTCACTTTTAGTGGCGACTTTGAAAGACGCTGCCAAAAGTCACTTTATGTGGTGACTTTGACTCACCACTTTGATTGGATCCAAACTGACCAGATGGGTTGGCCCAAGACCCAGCAACGTGGTCAAGACCTAGTCGACCTGTGCGGGTTTAGGCTGGCCCACTGACTGGCATCCTAAGGATGACTCAATTTTTTTTTGTGCAATATTCAAGTTTGTTTGAAATTAAACCAAACAAATGCATACATGAGATTCGAACTTGAGTTCCTTACTTTCAACCATGTGTGTCTTGCCATCTTGCCACTACTTCATTTGTGCTATGGAAGGGCAAAATATTATATATATATATATATATATATAATCTGTTAAAATTATTTTAAGCCAAAAATCTTACAAAACCAAAATGGAACAACATCAAACTTAACAAAAGCAAAAATATTATTACTAATAAATTAAGAGATAAGAAAAAATATAATTATATTTATATAAATACTTGGTGTAAAAAGTTTTAAAATAAGAAAAATTAAAGAGCATAAACAAAAAAAATTTCTATAATCATCTAATTTAATTAGAAAAATGGCTCTAACACTTTAAAAAGTGTAAAATTTGTATACTAATTATTCACTTTGAATAAGTGACCCGATGACCAAAAAGAGAGCCCATGTCAATAATATAAGAAAATTAACTTTCGATAGTGACTTTAGGAGTTATTACAGAAAGTCTGACTTTTGGTAGTGACTTTAAAAGTCACCATTGAAAATCTGACTTCTAATAATTTCACCAAAAAAAAAAGACTTTCGGTGGCGACTATTGGGAGTCATACTGAAAGTCTGACTTTTGATGGCAACTATGGGGAGTCGCTATTAAAAGTCTAACTTTTGGTGATGATTATTAGGAGTCGCCACTGAAAGTTTGACTTTTGATGGCAAAGATAGGGAGTCGCCATTAAAAGTCTAACTTTTGGTGATGACTATTAGGAGTCGTCACTAAAAGTTCAGCTTCTGTTAATTTCACCAAAAAAAAAATTGAATTCCATGGCGACTATTGGAAGTCATCACTGAAAGTCTGACTTTTCGTGGCAATTTTAGGAATTGCCACTGAAAAGTCACCACCAAAAGTCAATTTTGTTGCAGTGTGGGTAAGGGAAAGGGATGCTAATTCTAGGTTTTTTCGTAGGGTTACAAATGGTAGGAGGAGAAAAAGCTTGATTAAGGAGTTAGAGATAGAAGGAGAGGCATTGTAAGGAATAATGATGTGATCCTAGAGGAAGTGACTAAATTCTTAAGGGACATGTATTCAAAGGAGAAGAAAGATAGGTTGTTCCTTGAAGGTTTAGAGTGGTCCCTCATATCAGGAAGTAAATCTATTTGGTTAGAAAGTTAGTTTGAGAAGGAGTTCACTCTGACAATTGCTTGTGCAGTTGACAATTGCTTGCGTATCTGTCAATCTTTATCACATATCCAAATATGATCTCCATATCTGCTTTCGGCTGAGGCACTTGGATCTTTTTTGTTTTGAATTGAAAAATTTTTCTATAAATCTAGTTGTTCTGATTTGACACTCACTGCATTTTGGGAGTTTTATTTTTCTCTTTACATCATTCTCTTCATTTTCTTACCTCTCAAAAATCTTTTCTAAGAACCAAATGGTTAGTCAACACATCAACTTGAATATTAAGCCTAGAAAGGAAGAGTTAGATTTAACTCTCACTCTTGGAACTGACACAGATAGGAGACCAGCTGATGGGTCTCGTAAAAGAAAGAGAGTTCAAGTGGAGTCTGATAATGTGAGCATTGGATGCTCATAAGAGAATAAATTTAAAGTTCTGGAACATTTGTTTGAATAAAGGTTTCTACATATGGAGAAGCTGGTCGACTATCGAATTGATAATTTGGAATTGAGAATAGATAAGCATTTCATGTATGCACCAACTGCATCTACAATCAGCAAGCAGTTGGCATTGATTGCATGAATGACATATTATCTGAGCTTCGCCACATCTCTTTCAGGCTCTTTCTGAGAACCATTTTTGAGCTGCAGCAGTTCATTTCTTCCAGAGCTAGACCCTTGTCACATCGTAATTTCGGGCATGTGAGTAATCCTATAACCTCGAGGGTATACCTCCATGGTATCCCATAAGATCTCTGATGAGTCCTAAGTCCAAAATTATGCAAACATAAATTTTTCAAGAAAAAGATTTCTGCATATTTACATAAAAACTTCAACATAATAAAACAATAAATACAAGCTAAATATCATACAGTATGATACAATTTTTCAAGCCTAAGTGACCTATAGAGATTACAGAGTATTTCCTAAGCTTTTAGATTCATAAGCCTCCAGACAAAGTGAAAAATATCCTCAAGGAATACTATTTCTCCTGCGGATTTCCTTCATTTTCTCCTACTGTATTTAAAAAAAATTCATAGAGAGTATGAGTTCATCAAAACTCAGAGAGTAAATGATTGTGCAATAAATATATCACAAGTATAAATACCATAATCATTATCACAATAAGAACAGTTATATTCATGTTCATGTTTTCTATATCTCTGTATTCGATTTATGTTCAAGGATTCAATTCCCATTGTATTCATGTTTGCAACCATTACATACATTGGTATCTTGGGGGATCAAGCCCTCAACTATTCCATGTATATAATTATATGCATTGGTATCTGTATATTTGTATGCATTTGGTATTTTGGGTCAAGCCTTCAACTATTCCATGTATATAATTACATTCTCAATATGATTTTAAATCAAACAATAAATTCTATTATCTAGCTATCATCTTTAAACAAGGAATCTAATTGCAATATGAGGTGGGATTTATATTGTACTTGGAATAAAAATAAATAAAATCGATTAGCAAAAGTCTTACACTCACATAGATTCCGTATCCAAGTCACTTTTTCGAGTTGTTACAGAGAAGAACACGTAGTTGGATTTCAGGTTCCGCTACGGAGATTTTCACAAAGATCAAATATAGAAAGTCAGGATTGCTATTAAACAAAATACTATTCATATATATGATCACTATTCATACATATGAATACTAGTTATGTCTACGGATAGTATTCATACATATAGTTACTATTCATATGTATGGATATTATTCAACATACGAATACTATTCATATATATAGTTACTATTTATACGTACAGATACTATTCATATCGGGAATAGTGAACATAAGCCGTAAAAGAGTATATTAGGAAAGTTCCCAAGAGAGAGAGGTGAGTCACAATGGATACTCTCAAGTACTAAATCTTTCCTTAGCCAAACATTTCTTAGACATGTATTCTTCATAGTTTTATATTTTACTCTGATAATCAGAAAATAATTCTCAAGCTGTCAAGGTTAATTCCTTTTTGATGTGGAGGATCAACTAAAGCCGCAACCACAAAGCATACTAAGAATTTAACCTCTAAATATTTACAAGAATTTTAAAAAGTATAATATCCTCACCTTAGATCTAGGTTAAGGAGGATAAACCTAGAATTTCAGAGTCCTAACATCAGAGTAAGAAAAGTTTTGAGGAGAGGAGAGGAGAGAAGAGAAATTGAAGGTGTGAGTTTAGAAGTGAAATAGAAAGGCCTATTTATAGGAGAAGTCAGGGTACTATGCGCTAATAAAATATTTCTTTTATTATGCGCTTTAATAATTTAGTTTACTATATACTTTAATAATTCAGTTTACTATAGGCTTTAATAATTTGGTTTACTGTACGCACATGATTTTCATGATGGCGGAAAATTATTGATTACTATTAGAAACTAAATGAAAAATTATCCTTTCTTCTAAACCTTTAAGTTTCTTTTCACTTTGTCCTTTTCAATTTAGTCCCTAAGGGGATTTTCTCATATATAACATTATTTTTCTTCTAGTTTCTTTCAGATTCCTCTTATGCTCAACCCATATTTTATCTATGGGATAAATTTCATATCATAACATTCATTATACCCCACAATTTATGCAATCTATAAATGAAAATCTGCATTTTCAATAATATGCACAAACAAGCATACAAAAATTAAATAGATAGGAGAATTTATTTTCTTGAAAATAAATTTATCGTAATTCTTAAATACTTATAACGTTAATAATTCATCATAATATACAATATACATACATAATAATGCATAGAGTCGAATATCACATAATTCATCAATAAATCATTTTCAGTATAAAACAATTTCAAGAATATATGAACAATGCTTTTATGAATTGTAACTGGCTACCTGAATTTACCGCCTTGTACCAATCCCGCTTGAATTTATTCCAAGGTTCTGATAAAATAAATTAGCTATTAAAATCCTAATATGGAATACTTTAAAATACTATTCCATTTTAAAATGCAACTTCTATGCACTAAATATTAATTACGTATTATCTATAATCTTATTTCTAGTCCCAAATTTAAATAAAAATACCTAACTAAAATATCTTAAATTATTCTCCCAATATCCAACTTATTTCCTTTTTCCTCAAAAAAACTTGAATTAGTTCACTTTAGTCCTTAATACAAACTTTAACCGTATAAATAACTTTCAAAATTTGGTAAATTCATCAAATTCTAATTAAAATCCCATATATACTAAATCTGGACATTTTCAGAAATTTTACTCTTCCCTTCCAACTTTTCATTCATTCACTTAGGTCCTCAATAGTTATTTTTCCCTTATCTTTTTCATGATCTAAGACCACATTCAGTTTCATCTAAGTCCATAGGTCATAAATATATCTTGTTCCAAAATTATAGCTACTCCTACAAACTTTTTACTTTAATCACTTTAGTCCCTGTCATGCATGCATACATCTAAACTCCATGTTTTTCCATTCTCCTTGCTGCATGGCTTTCCCAAACTCGTCTAGGGACTCTCTAAGACATGTTTAATCATTTCTTAAACATTTCTTAAACACATGCAAACCTAAAAGAAAAGATTCAATGCTTACTAGAAACTCTAAGCTCACTTTCTCTCTAAATTTTTCTGCACTTTCACATTACTGTTTTTGCTGCTGTGAAGGTGTGCTTGGGACCTCAAATCCACTGCTAAGATGGTTCTTTTGGTAAGCACCAAAGTTGCCCAAGGATGACTTGATGTTTTGGCTAGAAAAGACCTTGCAAACTTGCCAAATATCTCCACTTTTTTCTCTATTTTAGTGTAGTAGAACAGAGGCAAAATTTTGGTTCACTAACACTTTCTTGTAGCTCACGGGTTTCATCGTTAAAGTGGCAGAAAATGGAGCTAAGGTTATCCCTTTTAATCCCATGGGATTGTCTCATATGGCTGCAGAAAAAGGAGAGGACATAGCCACGAGTTTACTGCACAAAGCTCTTCCCTTTCTCAGTTTCACACCTTCCACGAAGATAGCTCAAAAGTTGGACAACATGGATGAAGCTTAGGTGTCCTTTAATCACTACAAAAAAGTACTTTCAGTGACGACTCTTCGATAGCGACAAAAAAAAATTTGTCACTAAAAGTCTATTTTCAGTGGCGACTATAAAAGTCGTCACTGAAAGTGAGACTTTCGGTGGCGACATTTTTGGTCGCCACCGAATGTGAAACTTTCAGTGGCGACTTTTTAAATTTGTCACCGAAAGTGTTACTTTCAGTGGCAAAACCAATAGTCGCCACTGAAAGTGATACTTTTAGTGGCGATATTTGTCGCCACCGAAAGTATCACTTTCTGTGGCGACATTTGTCGCTACCGAAAGTCTCACTTTCAATAGCGACCTCATATGTCGCCACGAAAAGTGTCTCTAAAAGTAGACTTTTTTTTAAAATAATAAAATGTATAATAAAATGTTGATAAAATAATAAAATTATTTTTTAAGCATATTCGTTCAAAATGGGCTATATTTAGAAACAAAAAATTATTTTAAAAATAGGAATAAAACATGGGCTATATTTAAAAGGAGACTATATTTCCTATATAATATGTAATACCATGGACTTAAATGAAATTTTGTTGTTTTAAAGTTGAGCTTACAATTAGTAAATATTTTTGGACAAGTGAAATTTTATTTGTGGGATTTAACTTTAGTTTTTTTCTTAGTTACATTTAGGACTATTTCGAAAAGTGAGAAATTTTTTTCTTTTGAAACTTATATCTGTAATGGGATTAGATGCTATTAATTTTAAAACAGAATAAAGATGTTGCCACTGTTCTAAAGATTCAGCATATTTCAGCCAGATTTTCACTTGAATATACAATAACAAGCTAAGGAAAGTAGGATCTTTTTTCTATTAACCATCTTTTCTTCTATATGCATGATTGACTCAACTACTTTCTTTATATTCAACCATATCTATCTATAATTCATTATGATCTGACATTCATTAATTTTCTATGAACCATCTTTTCTTCTATATGATTGACTCTCCTACTTTCTTTATATTGAAACCCTCTCTTTCTCTCTCTCTCTCTCTCGTAAAACTTTTTTCTTTATAGATTGCTACAAACTTTATAATTCGCTATACATGTTAATCTCTTCATTTAATTAAATTGTACGTTTATTTTATTTTAAAAACTAACTTAATATATACACATAATATAGAAAATTACAGATTTTAACATGTTCATTTGAATAGAAAAACAAAAATTTAGAGCACAAAAAATCTATATTTTAAATTCCTTGAAACAAATTTATGGAATATATATATATATATATATATATATCCAAATTCTCTTTCAAATTCTTGGAATATGATTCCTACTTTTTCCAGGGGTACGAATAATAATGCATGTAGTACAAAAAAAAAATTAAAGGATAGATAATGAAGATGCATAAATTCACTTGTTATGCAATTTAATAACGTAATTTTATGAAACAATATATATATATATAAATATATATATAATGTTGTTTTGATGCTTTTAGTGGTCAAAGAGAACGTGGTTGGATTTAAAGTTGGTCCCCTAGATTGCATTGATTGATAAGATCTTATAATGTAAAGCATTTAATTTGAAGGCTTCTTATAGTATCCACCTACTTCCAGACCTACTTATTTTTTAGACACTTTTTTCCTTACTAATCCATATGCACCTGTAATTACTTTGATTCAATTGCTCACACTCCAAGTTTGGTTTCACTGTATCATGTCACCAAAGGAGAGTTAGTGAAAAGGTAATTGTGTTTATTTATTGAACTCATTTTTAATCAGTTTTAGCTTGCCTATGATATTTGGAAAAAGCTATGTTGCCTTAATTCAATAAGCATTATCTGTTGTCCTATTATTGATTTGTAACATAGGAGACAAAATCCTTAAAATTTTGAAAGTGTTCTGCCACTCTCTGAAGATATCCAAATTACTAATTTTTAAAATTTTCTTTTCTACATATTATGAAAAGTAACTTTGGTAGGATGTTACATAGTTCTTGAAAGATATCAACTATTCAAGAGGTGGAGAGAGAAAGGATATAGAGCTTTTGTGAAAATTTTGACTGCCTATTTGTATTTATGATGTATAATATATGGCTTTACTGCCTAAAATTAATACCATTTCTTCAAATTATATACTTCAATTTAACAAGCTATTGATGCAGTATTGTGTTTCTCGTGTTAGCTACTTTCTTGTTTACTCGTGTTGGATCAATTGTGAAAGTGAACGTTGGGGTTCATGGTGCGTTTGTTGAGTTTTGAAAGTGAGAAAGAAGCAATGAGAGTTAAGTAATGGGTTATTTATTTGTAAATGGCTTATCTTCACTTTTTATGCAGATTTAGAAGATGAAGACAAACATGAAGATTAAGCAGGAAAGTAGGATAGCAGGATTTAGTATATCACATTTAAGACTTTGATGTTTAAGAATTATGAGTCTATAATTTTGAGACTTCTCTAAATATAATATTATATTATTGAGTATTGGCCAGAGATCTTGTATTGATGGAAGATATATTATATTGTTGAATTTAATATTTAAGTGATGAGATGATTTATATTACAACTTTAATTACTTATTAAATAATATTTGCACTTATAAATGAAGAATTTGCATTTTAAATTTTTTTTTGAAAAATTTACACTTTTAGTGGCGACTTTTGTTGTTACCAAAAGGGAGGTTTCGGTGGGATATTCTAAGTTGTCACTGAAAATACTTTTAGTGGCGACATAAAGTCGTCACTGAAAGTCACTTTCCGTAGCGACATAAAGTCGCCACAGAAAGTATTTTTTAGTGGCGACATAATGTCGCCATTGAAAATATTCTTTAGTGGCGACTTTTTTCTCATTTCAACCTATTTTAGATGACACAATTTATACTTTCAATGACGATAATAGTCACTATTAAACGTGGATATTAGTGGCGACTTTTTAGTGACAACAAAAGTCGCCACTAAAAACTTTCAGCGACGGAACTTTACGTGGCGACGTGTTGTCGCTACTGAAAATATTCGGTGACGACTTTTTGACAAGTCAAATTTTTTGTAGTTTAGAGATTTCTATGGTTGCCTAACTTGAAGACAACTCACCCAAGCCTTCCACAGGTTTTAGTGTAGCATAACATACGAATTGAAGCTCTCTCATGTGGCTGCCAACATTCTTCTACACTTAGCCAAGAATCACTTCAGAAGTTGGTGCCCATGATGTGCTACTGTTAAAAGGGAATGTGGTCGAGAGCTTCACATACTGATCATTAAGTTCTGCTCTCTGTGTATGTTCCTGTGATGATGTTCTGACTCTCCCTCAACACTCACACTTATGCTCTCAAAGTGGAATACATGCTGCAGCTTCCTATTGGCGCAAAGCTAGGTGAAGGGAAGAAGAGCCACGTAAAACACTTGGGTGTAAACATCAAAGGTCCTACTAAAATTCTACAAGGTCCCTAACTACTTTTGGTCCTTGCAAGTGGGTCCTCGGTCATTAAGGAAAAATTTAATTTATCACCCAAAATTATTTCTAATATTTCATATGATTTTCTCCAATCTCTAATTTTTGGAAAAGCCACTTTATTTCCATTTACAATTTTTTTTCCTTTAAAAATATAGACTAATTTGCCTATATTTAATAAATATAAGAATTTGGGATGTTACACAAACTATGATCGAACCAGTAGTATTTAAAATTTATTAAAATATATAATTAATGTATATGTTACAGATATTAGAATATTAAAATATACAACAAAAAAACTGTTGCTGAAAGTTTTAGCAACAGTTAAAACCGTTGCTAAAACTCCAAGCATCCCTCTGCTTGTTTTTTTCCAAGCAGAGGATCCACACCCTGAAAGATCAAGGTGATGATGCAGTGATATTACTGTGATTGCAAAGATAGAAAGCATTGTCTGAGTCATTGGACCACTCTGCCCAACAAGAACAAATTCTCCACATAGGGGTGGGTGGCCTTCGTTTCTGCATCACACTTTTACACAATTTCTGGATTAGATCAAAGTAACTTCTTTTTTCACATGCTAACTTCTTGTATAAACAAAAAAAAAACATATGCCAATTTGCTAACTATTTAAATCACGTACCACCTAATTGTAAACTTTTAAACTACATGTTAAAATTGAAATAATTAAGCTCAATCCACAGGATACCAAAATTTTCTTTTTTCCATATAAGTTTCAATTTTGTCCTTTTTTTTTTGCCTGATTTTATTTCACATCTTTTATTTTTATTTTTATTTTGTTTTTTTGCTAACATTGCTAACACGATATAAAGTAAATGTTAGGGATGAAAAGGTATTTTTCCTAACAATTTTTGCATATACCAGAAAGGAAAAATAATTAAAATTTATCTTCTAAAAACTTTTAAAATTTACATTCGTCCATCTTCTAGTTTCAATTTATAGAATTGTTAACATACTCTATACTTGAGCCAGCATAAATCAATATTAGAGTTGATTTCTAAGATATTGTTATAAAAATATTAGTCATTAATTCAGTTAGGCAAGATAAATACCATAGTTGACCAGAAGTTAATTGATCCACAAATACGTGTAGAAATGAGCCGACCAAGCATGTTTCATGACAGTAATATTTGTCAAGGTTTCATGACAGTAATAAAATGTACTTTCTTATTTTTTCTATCAAAATTACTAGTTATTCACACTAATTACTCATTAAAAATTTTTAATTTTATAATTTTTAACTAATTATAATTACAATTACATTGCTAATAAATTACTAATTACGAACTGATTTATTAACTAATTTTCCTAATTAAGTTACAATCTAATTAAGGTTTTTCATTACTAACAGATAATTATATATATTAATAATTGATTTTTTAATTAATCACTAATTACTCATTTAAATACTAGTCATGTATTGTTAGAGAAAATCATAGAAATTAGTGAAGACCAATATGCAAATCATACAAAAAAAGAACTTAGTTGCAAAAAAAAATCCAAATTAAAGAGTCATTATCATAATAAAGGAAATAATTAATTGTATACATAATTGCTAATTATTTTATGTATGCTCTATGATTAGATCTCAAATAGTGTCTCTAACTGTAACACCTCAAGATCGCTTGAGACTATCTCCAGTCTAATAGATTTCAAAAATAAGGTTCCTCATAGAATAATTAAGCCAATTTTTAAAACCTTCAAAATTCGAAAGATCATAAATTCTTAACTAAGAACGACTAGGAACCGGTGTTATCATCATTAGGTAAAACCTCGAAATCCACATAGGTTTTACATTGCTGCCATTATATATATATATATATATATATACATCACTAGAGGTTAATTATTTTATAATAACCATAAAATTTAGGCTACAGCTACTGACTCTCTGCTGCAACCCCGCTATTCCCACTTTGACTTGTACCTGAAAAATGGTTAATACAGTACAAAATTATGAGACATAGAAATCTCAGTAGCCAGTAGTTAATCTTGAAAACAAGAACCATTCCCAGTCATAAAAGCAAGTTCATAACTCCATTCATAATTCAATTTAACTCATCTATGCCACTGTCATGCAGAGATTATCCCTGGGTCTTACTACCACAAGAGTCTGTTTCACCTCAAGTGGTGCCAAGGGTCATCACTATTCTCAATGCTTACCACCATGGTCTGATTATAACCTGTGGCCCAAAGGTCAGCAAGACTGACACTAGCATCGTCATGCATAGCTGCTTCCGCCCTAACCATGGCAAGTCTTATACTGGCGCGTACCGTCGTACCCTAGATGCTTGGCGTACACTGCCTTAGCATATGAGTATAATAATAATACAAATATATACATAACAATGGATAGAGTTGAATATCACATAATTCATAATTAAATCATTTTCAGTATAAAACAATTTCAAAATATATGAACAGCGCTTTTATGAAATGTAACTGGCTACCTGGAATTACTGTCCTGTACTGATTTAGCTTGAAATTATTCCAAGATGCTGGTAAAATAAATTAGTTATTAAAATCCTAATATGGAATACTTAAAAATACTATTCCATTTCTTAAATGTAATTTCTATGCACTAAATACTAATTACGTATTATTTACAATCTTATTTCTAATCCCAAATTTAAATAAATATAATTAGCTAAAAAAATATCCTAATAGGGAAGAGATTAAAATTACTACTTCATAATTAATTAAATTTTGCACCTCAAAAATTAATTACATAATATCTATAATCCCATTCATTGTCCCAAATTCAGATAATTATAACTAGCTAAAATTCTTCTAATTTATTTCCCAAATTCCACCCTATTTCCTTTTTCTTCAGAAACTGAGTTAATTCACTTTGGTTCTTAATGCAAACTTTAATCATATAAATAACTTTCAAAATTTGATAAAATTTATCAAATTTTAGTTAAAATCCTATATATATTAAATCTGGATATTTTCAGAAATTTTACTCTCTCCCTACAACTTCTCATTTTATTCACTTAGGTCCTTAATAATTATTTTTCCCTTATCTTTTTCATGATCTAAGACAATATTTAGTTTATCTAAGTCTATAGGTCACAAATATATCTTGTTCCAAAATTATAGCTACTCCTACAAACTTTTGATTTATTCAGTTTAGTCCCTGTCATGGATGCATACCTCTAAACTCCATGTTTTGCCATTCTTCTTGCTGCATGGCTCTCCCAAACTAATCTAGGGACTCTCTAATATCTCAAGAAAAAATTACTGGTTTTGGAGCTTTCTCTCTATCTCTCTCAGTTTATGCAGAAAAGGAGAAAGTTTTGCAGCAAACATCTCTCTCTCGGGTTCTCTTGTTAGGATAGCAGAAAATGGAGCTACAGACCTTCCTTTATATCCTAAGGGTCCCTTACGTGGCAACCAACTCAAGGAAAACAGCTTCTCTCTCTCGGTTTCAGCTCACGAAGACTGCCCAGAATTTTCTCTCTCTCTGGGTTTGTGCACTGCAGAACAGCCCATGTGTGTGTTTTATCTTCCATATTCTCAGGTTCATTCTCACTTTGCCTAAGGGAAGAGATACCTCTATTCATATGAAAGAAAAGGGTGATTTCCGAGAGAGAAATTGCTGTCACGATTTTGCAAAGGAAGAAAATGTGAGTGCAGTTATGTATGCCCCTGAAGAAGCCCGTGGCTGCTTAGCTTGAAGACAATTCATCCACTCCTCATGGGTTCAAGTGTAGCAATGTGGTTTCTATTCTTAGCCAAGAGTTATGCACTTTCCCACACCAACTTTTCAGCTTTCTCTCTTTCTTGTCCTTAACGTGGAAAGCATGGTTTGTTGTTGCCATGATGGAGTGTGACCGAAAGCTCATGTGCTCATGTGCCTAAATCCTTCCATCATGTGTTCGAACTTCCATGCTGGCCGAGAGCATCAACATGTTGCATATGGAGAGCTTTGGTGGTGCCACATGGATGGGAGAAAGCTAAGGTGGATGGGTGATGTGTGGTCAGCTCCTATTGGTGCAAGGCTATGGTGATAAGAGGAATGAAGCCACAAGTGCAAGCCTTGTTACGTAGCTTAATAATGAAATGCCATCTCAAATGGCTTAGCTAACATTCTAGACAGGCTTTTCATACTTTTATGTTCTTGTAATTTAGTCCTTGGTCATCAAGGAAAATTTTAGTTCATCACCCAAAATTATTTCTAAAATTTCATATGATTTTCTCCAATCTCTAATTTTTGGAAAAGCCATATATATATATATATATATATATATTTTTTTTTTTTTTCAATATAGACTAATTTGCCTATATTTAATAAATGTAAGAATTTGAGATGTTACACTAACACGATCCATCTCAGATGAAGAAGTTGTCCTTAGACTAGATAAGGAATTTGAGGCAACATGGTCTTCACATTCTTCTTGAATGATGTCTTCATCTTCTAAATGATTAAATTTGATATTTGTTTGAATAACTTTATAAATTATTATGGATGTTTAAGACTTTAATGTATGAATTATTATATTTGGATAATATTATTTATAACTTTATGAATTATTATAAATATTTATGACTTTATGTTTGAAGTATTATAGATGTTCATGGATTATTATGGATGTTTATAACTTTGAAGTGTGAAATCTACATATACATCATTTATTTTACTTGTTTTTTAATTTATTTCTATATATATATATGTATATAATTTTTAATTTTTTTAATTTATTTACTCGAGCCAGCAATTGATCTAGTAACTAGACGATTAAACTAATAATCTGATGATTCAAAAATTTGTCCGAATCAATAGTTGAGCCGGAACTAATAACATTGATCTTGTGTGAGTAAAAGATGGAAAAGCGGATTTCTCCACTCACAAAAGTTAGCATAAAAAGTAAATGTTTAGAGCAGCATGTATCAATGTATGATTGAGAAATGAAATTAATCTCACTCACTAACTAAGCAAACTACGGTGAATAGAAAATATGATGACGTGTTAAGAAATTAAATATTTGGATATGTTGATTGATCATTTGTAACTTTCCTTTCGGATTGTCGTTTTCAGTGATACAAATATTTTGTACTCAACTAAATTTCACTAAATTACGTTTATTATTTTTTGGGTTTCAAATATTATACCTAGCTTCTCGTAAAAAACTTTTGTATTATTTACGTTAACTTTTTACATAATATGTATATTCCTTCCAACAATAAAATTATTTAACAATTTGGACTATAATAGTCACAGTTTCATACTATATGTATGTTATAAAATTATTTTCTTTATTATCATTAAAAAAATTAATCTCCGTTATATAAAAAAAATTAATTGATTAATTTGATTTTATAAACAATATTTAATTTTATTATTTTATGGGAAAAAATCACATATTTTATCAATATCCTAAAATTTCTTCTCTAAATTTATTTTTCGCTCTATCGATGACACAATTTAAAAAAAAAACAAAAAAGAAAGAAAGAAGCATTACTTTAAAGTGTAACTTTTAATTTTATATTATCATTTTTTAATAAAAATATAATAAGTAAACATTTATCATTATTTGCATAAAAATAATTAAATATGTTATAATATAATGGAAGCATCGATAATAAATATTTAAATAGGCGTATATAAATTTAACCATTTTTACAAGCTACAATACACACAGATGGAAGAAAGAAATTTTGTACATACATTTTTTAGATAAAAAAAAAATAGTTTAATGATAATTACAAGTTTATAATCAAATTCGTTTGTGTTGTTTACAACTAATGGATAAATGCAAAAACTTGCATACATTTATTAAATATATTTTTATATTCGTTTTAATGAAAGAAAATTTATCATATACAAGATCCAAACAATCAAGAATTATAGAAACACAAATGTGAAAATTTCACAAATTATAATTTCACTATTTGTCAGTCTTTGACAAGAACAAGAACACATAATAAGAGTGTACCTTGATCCGTCATGACTTCGAGATCAAATTATGGGTAGGTTTTTTTGGGAGAATATAAGAGACTCTCTCTCACACTTTTTTTTTATCTGATGGAAAAAGACAAATCACACATTGTCTTATCAAAGCAAAGTCTCTTATATAACCTCAAGGGCCACTATCCAGTTCATTATACTCATTGGTCGACTCATAAGTTGATCCTTTTATAATAATACTTCATCATTAACATTATTTAAAGTCAGGTATCTACACACATAAACTATTTTCACTAACACTTTCACTAACACCCGTATAAAAAATAATATATATAAAATATGTTCCTCAAGCACAAATTTATGAATATTTTAATAATAGACCTAATTATTTTCTTTATTAGAATTTAAGTTAAGGATTAGTCATGTCAAACTTCTTCCATTCACTCTGAATATTTGAATATTTCAGTGAAGATAGATTGTTAAATATATTTAATTATATTAAATATAAATAGATATACAAACATATTGAATAAATTACAGTATTTTTTTACAGTAATTTAACCCTTACAAATTGCATTCCTCTTAATAAAAATCCTTTCAGCTTTTGAAATCATCCTCTTATACTTCACACACAACGGATTTCCCAAAACATTCAGATTAACAATTACAATAAACCAAGTATTTAGGAGTTCCCAATATGCCAACACATGACGAAATCCAAGCCAACATAATGATCGACAGTAAAATAATTAGAAAAGAAAAGAAAAGAATAAAAAGAAGCAAAACAGTTTTTTTTTTTTAAAAAAAGCACTGCCACTACATCCATACTTTCACTGACACTTTCATTTAGAACTATAATCTACAGAGAGTAACACAACTTCAAAGCAATGAATAAATAGGACAACAGAGACGAAACACAAACTATCAAGTTAGAAATTATTTTGATATTTCAATGCCTCCAAGCCCAGTCTACTTTGATGGTAGTCCATGATCCATTGTGTGATTCAAGTAGTCTGCAGTCAGATATCAAAGCAAACATAATTATTAGTCAACACCGTGGAGTAAGCAGGAGAAACAAAAGAAATTAAATTATTGCTAAAAATTGTATCAGCGCATGTAAATAGCCTAAACATTCATAGACCATTAAACATCAGCGTGCATATATTATAGATCTCTTCTCTTTTTTTAATCTTGATAAATATAGATCTTTTTATTTAATTTCAATTTTTTAAATCTTGTGCTATGGCTCTTGGAGGCACTGACAGCTTTATCTTCTGCAGATAAAGGCCACGAATGAGGGAACTCACAGAACTGAACGGAGGAAGAGTCAGAGAGGTGATGAGGGAACAATGGAGTTTGGACTGAAAAGGGAGGAGGATCTCAAGTGCTTGTGCCTCGAAGAGCATCTCTCTCTCTCTCTCTCTCTCTCTCTCTCTCTCACACACACACACACACACACACACATCCAGAGCTGCCTTGCTAATTATATGATAGGATCTCAAGTCACTTTTGTTTCGTTTCCTACTATGTCTCAATACATTGCAGTCAAAAGCATGAAATGGGGTCAGGAAGCATTAATTATGGGTGGTGCCTCCTATCGAAACGGGAATGTATTGATTACACCGCGCGAAGGCAAGCCAATATGGCTATCTACCCCATACACAACTTTAACCATTTTTACAAGCTACATTGATACACACAGTTGGAAGAAAGAAATTTTGTATATACATTTTTTAGATAAAAAGAAAATAGTTTAATAATAATTACAAGTTTATAATCGAATTCGTTTGTGTTGTTTACAACTAATTGATAAATGCAAAAACTTGCATTTATTTATTAAATATATTTTATAAACTTTTTAGTGAAAGGAAATTTAGCATGTACAAGATCTAAATAGTCCAGAATTATAGAAACACAAATGCTAGAAGTTTACAAATTATATTGTCGGTCTTTAACAAGCAACAAGAACACATAACAATAACATAATAAGAGCCAACTTTGATCCGTCGTGACTTGGACATCAAATTACGTTTAGACTCTTATGAGAGAGTATAATAGGCACTCTCTCACATTGTTTTTGGTCTGATGAAAAAAGACAAATTAATATTATCTTATCAAAACAAAGCCTCTTATATAACTTCAGGGGACCACTATCCAATTCATCATACTCATGGGTTGATCTTTTTATAATAACATATCATCACTGTTATTATTTAGAGTCGTATCTACACACATAAATTATTTTCACTAACACCCTAGACCAAAAATAATATATATCAAATAGGTCCCTCCAAACAAAAATTTATGAAGATCTTAAAATAGACCTAATTATAGATATTACTTTATATATGTCTCAAAAATATTTCAATATATACAATACTTAATATATCAGTTCACACAAATAATTGTCAGCATTTTAAATATTATTTATAAAATAAATAATATATATAATATATAATATATAAAATAAATAATGCTAACATTTAAAACATGATTTAACATTAGCAAACTTGATTATTATTTTTATTTTCATAATAAAACCCTAGTTGACTCACGGAAGACTAAAACTACTGGAGGTGACACTAGAATGTTTAGTGAGGATAAAGAACGATTTAAAATAACTATGTGGCGTTTGGAAACTCGTTGAATAAATTTAAATTTGAGTAGAATTCATTTTCAGATTGATTTTGAGTAGAATTGATTTTGTATGAACGTGATTTATATTTGTAAACTGTTATCAGAAAATTGATTTTAAAAAATGAATTTCATTTGGATATTAGTTAGTAGAAGCACTTTTGAATGTGTAATTACCAGAAAAGGTATTAATTTTATATTTTTTATTTTATTTATCCTTATTTAATTTCTCTTATATAAAAATGTGATAAAATAAATTATATTAATTTTTTAATGATAATTTTTCAACTATACTACTATTTGATTTAAAATATACATTTATGAATGTTGTAATGAAATTAATTGTTTTAATTATTTTTTTAATAATTATTTAAAGATTACTCTTGAATTTAATAAAATAAAATCAACAAACTCATAGAAAATAAAACAAGTAAATGTTAAATTAAAATTTGAATAAAAATAATACAAGTAAAGTACAACTAATTGTCAAGGTCTAATTTTTTTTTCCTTATTTAAAGTCTAACTTAAATAAATTTAGGGACTTCAATGAAAAGAAATTTTTTTAACTTTAGGTCAAAGTCTAATTTTTTATCATTTACTCATGATAATATACAATTATAACAATTTATTTACTCAAAAAATAAAAGATTCTTCATCACTTTTCTCGTTCCCTGCATGAATTGCAAGCTCTCAGACTGCGCGTGGGGATTTGCTGCTGATCAATATGCTGCTTTTTACTTTCGGCAACGATTTTTACCGAAAGTTTTGGCAACAAGAAAACTGCTGCCATAACTTTTAGCAACGGTAAAAACCGTTGCTAAAAGTAAAAAGCAGCAAAAGCAGTGCTTTTGATCAGCAGCAAATCCGGATCCCTCAGACTGCAACTTCGGAGAAGGTATAGAAACTTAACCTACCATTTGACACACCCAACCAATCTTGGAAGTCAAACGCTCCTTCCAACTCCAACCTTGTGTTCTGATGGCATCTAAAGAGCTATCCATAATCTCCGACAAAGATCAGATGAGGAAATGGTCAAGGATGATGAGATTACAAGTACGCTGAAAATCAGGGACAGCAGAGGAAACATAGATAATATAATGGCATAAATGAGAGGACAGGGATGAGTGAATCGCGTTTAAGATCTTTGAAGCTACTCTAGATAAAGTTAGCCCAAACCAAAGTTTTGCTTCTGAATCGATTTTACTATTGAAATCCAAATATGTTAATTTTGTGCTAAACGCGATTAACATGCCTTCAACGCACAATGAAAACTGGCTATCGTAAAACCAAACGTACCCTATGCACATGAGGAGAAGGTGGCATCATGCCACATCATTGTCAACATTGGTGGGCCGAACCAGAAAGGCAGTGCTTCATTTTTCAATCCAAATGCAAAATGAGCCTCCCATAGCCTCATAGACCCATAGGGAGGCTATTTTTTTCCCATAAAGCAAATAAAAGCGTGGGGCCAATAGGGCCGTTAGGATTAGGGTTAGGGTGTGATATTGACCTACTTAGGCTTAGCTTAGCTATACATGATTCCAATATTCGCACAGTAGGTTGGTCTCATTCGAGACTGTCTTAACCATATAACCCTAATCCTACACCAATTATATGATCCTATATATGTGTGTGTGTATATATATTCCTATATATTATCTCTCTCTCTCTCCTGTATGGTTTGTTGTTGATCTGATTTTGAATTGTTTGCTTTCAGTTATAGAAAAAGGTGAGTGATGCTTATCTAACAATGTTCTCCATATTAATAACATCTCAATTGACACACCTTCCACCGTACGAAAGTGCTTTGCTTTTGTTCTTGGTTTCATCATTTTTCAAGAATTTTTTTCAAATAACTATTCGGAGTTCAAATATCAAATCATGAGTATCGACTAATTTAAATTTGATTCGAATAAGATACAATGAGCGATAAAATTCTCCTACCAAATTTAAATGTAAATACATTCTCAGAGACTTGAACTCGAGATCTCTGATTAAGGTAGGACAACCATTTACTAGTCAACATATACACTTGGTAGTTCAAGAATATTTCGATAACCTAATTCTGTAAGGTTTGCTTGAATAATCATGTCTTGATATATTATTTTACTTTAAAAACTAAATGAGACCATTTCATATATATTTTCATATATATTAGAATTTTTAAAGAGATAATTTTTTATAATATAATACTATAATTATATTGTTAATATGACAATAAAAAATTTAATAAATTTATTTTGAAGGAAAAAAACACATGTCATTGTTAAGTTTTTATGTTGACAAAAATATATTGAAGAAGAATTAGTGTAAATTTTGAAATAATATCACTATTAGATGTAACCTTAATCAAACCGTAAAAAAAAAAGTATAATATACTCTCTTTCTGTTTTTTTACTTTTCTTTGTTAGAATTGAAGTTTAGTCATGACAAACTTCTTCCATTCACTCTGAATATTTGAAATTTATAATATATATTTGAATATTTCAGTGAAGAAAGATTGTTAAATATATTTAATTATATCAACTATAAGTAGATATACAAACATATTGAATAAATTACAATATTTTTGTTCACTAATTTAACTCTTACAAAATTGCATTCATCTTAATTTCATCCTTTCACATGCCCATGTGATGTTCGAGCAAAGACATGGTTCGAATTTGTTAATACAAAATTGGTAACAAAAAAAGACTAAATTATAATATATTGCAATATTCAATAGACTAAATTAAAAAAAATCATATCTTGGAGACAAAATTAAGATAAATATAATATTTTATAATCAAATCAATAATTTAATCTAAAAAATTATTTGAGAGAAATCATTTTAAAATTAAGTTATTTATATTAATTTTTACATAAAAGAATGCTTATATAATATTAGCTAATTATATAAAACTAGCTAATATCATAAAAGTGACATTACTCTATCATGTAAAACTGTTATTATTCTAATCTAACTGGGAAAAACATTGAGTAAATTAATAGCTAATCAGTGGGAAGTATGACAAAAAAAAAAGAATAAAAATTTTACTCCATAAAAAAGAGAATGTTATATTATGCACATGATGCATACTAGAGCTAAGATATAGTTAGGTGGGCTTGTTCTAGATTAGGTCAAATAATTAGATCTAAATTCTCCAATTTTCTTTCTTAAATTTACTAGGTAATACTGAAGAAAGATACACAGTATGATTGATATGTAAGAAAGGAAAAAAATAAAGAAAATCGAAATGTGCATGGGGTATTTTACAAAAATTCTCTAACTTTTTTGAAAAAAAAGAGAGAAAATTTAGTGCTTTTGGAAAAGTAATTTAGACAAATTTTCAATTTCTCTTATTTTCCTTCACACACTACCAAAATAGATACAAATGGCCCTACTTCTCTATCTTTAATCTCTTAATTTCTAACTTTACCTAGTAAAATATTTTAGAGAATATCATTCTCAAATTATTAGGTATCAACATTGATTGATTTAAATAATTAGACATTTATTTCAATTAAGGACCTAAATTCAAGTACCGTGAATAAATAAAATCAAAGCGAAAAGAATTTTATATCTATGTTATCCAACCCAACTCAAACTGAATTGGTCAATGCTTAATAAATTTTCAATTACTGGTAATTCTAACTAAAAATAGGTAGGTCTATTTAATATAATTTATGTAACTAATTATGACTCACATTAAACCTGCTTTTATGTTCTCAAATATCATATTAACCTTTTTCCATAATTAAATGCAACCCACTCGTATAATCTTTGTTTATAATACCTTTAATATATTATAAAAATTTGTGCTTCTAATTGACTGCTATTTTTTTGGTAAATAATTATTCAGTGTTTGAACACTAAATTACGGATATAAACTAATTCAAATTCGAGTCAGGTAAGACCACAATGAGCTGTAAAACCCTCTGTATCAAGTTTTAATACAATTACATTTTTAGGTACTTGAACTCAATACCTTCCTACTTTATTTCTCATTACAAATACTTGGAATGGAGTTTATAAAATGGAAAATATCATCGATGTCTAACTTTTTCAAGAGACGAGACAAATCAAAATTTGAAATTTAAAATTCTATTCAAGAAAATAAAAACGACAAATTTTGAGGAATCAAACGAGAAGAAATATTTTATATAGTAATAAATGATGCATGTAATAATAGGTGACGACATCCTAGATTAATATCTTTTTGTTTCATTCAGGTATATAATTATGATTTTTTAACATTGTTCCAAAATTAGTAATCAAGACACGTCGTTTTTCTTTTTACCAAATTAAATAAGAAATACCAAAAACTGGGGGCAAAAAGCATCACATGACTTACTTTGCAGACCTTTTGTTCCTCACAAATAGAAACCCTGTTTTGATTTTATCGTTTTCTTCTTTCTTTCATTTCCAAATCCATTTTTAACTATATATTAGCACTTCACATTTTTGGAGGGTCATTACTCGTTATATTAACTTTGTCAAGATTTTGGTAAAATTATACTTTAACATATATATTTATCTATTAATGTGTGAAATCAATTTCCTCTTGTCTTAATTTTACTGTCTAAACCTAGTTTCTTTCATGGACTATTATGTGTTAAAGTCCTTTATGCTTTTTTCCATTTTAAGTATGTTAGTCCTTTTTGCTTTTTTTCCATTTTAAGTACGTTCGTTCTTTCTGGTTCTTTACCTCACGCAATCAGTATATCTATATAAATAAAAGATTATCAACAAACTAATTATAAATACACAGATATAAAAGCGTGGGCCAATAAGGCCATTAGGGTTAGGGTTAGGCTGTGATATTGACCTACCTAGGCTTAGCTTAGCTATATATCATTCCAATATTCGCACAGCAGGTTGGTCTGAATCGAGGCTGTCTTAACCCTATAACCCTAATCCTACACCAATTATATGATCCTATGTATGTGTGCATATATATATATATATATATTCCTAAATATTATCTCTCTCTCTCTCTCTCTCTCTCTCTCTCTCTATCTCTCTCTCTCTCTCTCTCTCTCTCTCTATCTCTCTCTCTCTCTCTCTCTCTCTCTCTCTCTCTCTCCTGTGTGGTTTGTTGCTGATCTGGTTTTGATTTGTTGGCTTTCAGTTATAGAAAAAGGTGAGTGATGCTTATCTAACAATGTTCTCCATATTAATAACATCTCAATTGACACACTCCTTCCACCATACACAAGTGCTTCTGCTTTTCTTCTTAGTTTCATGATTTTTCGATAATTTTTTTTGATAAGTTTAAACATCAAATCACAAATATATACTAATCAGGATTCAATTCGATTCAAAGAGGATCACCATAGACAACAAAACTATTCTTACCAAATTTAAATACAGATGTATTTTTAGAGACTCGAACTTGAGACCTTTGGTTAAGCTAGTACAACCTCTTATCATTTAACTTATGCGTTTGGTGGTTCAAGAATATTTTGATAACCTAATTCTATAAGGTTTGCTTGAATAATCATATCTTGATACATTATTTTACTTTAAAAATTAAATGAGACCATTTCATATACATTTTCATATATATTATAATTTTTAAAGTGATGATTTTTTATAATATAATATTATAATTATATTTTTAATATAACAATAAAAAAATTAAATAAATTTATTTTGAAGAAAAAACAAAAAACACATGTCATATATTAAGTTTTTATATTGACAAAAATATATTGAAGAAGAATTAGTGTAAATTTTGAAATAATATAACTATTAGATGTAACCTTAATCAAACCGTAAAAAAAAAGAGTATAATATACTCTCTTTTTTTAACTTTTCTTTATTAGAATTTAAGTTAAGCGTTAGTCATGTCAAACTTCTTCAATTCACTTTGAATATTTGAAATTTATAATATATATTGATTTAACTTTTCTTTATTAGAATTTAAGTTAAGCATTAGTCATGTCAAACTTCTTCCATTCACTTTGAATATTTGAAATTTATAATATATATTGCAATATTTAATAGACTAAATTAAAAAAATTATATTTTTGAGTCAAAATTAAGAGAAATATAATGTTTTATAATCAAATCAATAATTTACCTAGAGTGAATATCCCAAAAGTTCTTTTAATTGTAGATCTTAAGCTTAAGTGATAATAATTAAATACTTCATTTTGATTGACAAATTTGAGTGAACACCTGAAATCATGTATGTGATAACACTCATACTTGTAGGGACCAATATATCCAACTAGCGTTGGATAGCCAACATCCACCAAATAATATTTACCTAGAAAAATGAACAAATTCATTATTAAAGATAGCATACAAATAATTATGAGGAATTACTAGAACTAAAGAATTCTGAAAGCCAAAAACTTCCCATTACTAAATTTCAAAATTTTCGTTGTCAAAAGTCACTTGGATAAATTGAGGGATCAAATTTAGATAAACACAATATTTCGGGGGAGTAAATTACTCATTTGGTTTCTAATAGATTATAGTTTTCTCAATTTAGTTCCTGAAAGATCAAGTATCTTAATGTAGCCCTTAAAAGTTTGTATTTGTTTCAATTTGATCTCTCTTTTTGACAAAATGACTTTTAGCAACACAAATTTGAAATTTAGTACGGGTAGATTTCATGATTTAACAATTAAAAAAATATTGAGAAATTTTAATCTTTTTAATCATGTTTTTGAATCCAAATAGGTTTTGAAAGAATCCAAATGTAAAACTAAATAGAGACTAAATTAAGAAACTTAATTTTTTAAAGCCTAAACTTGTAATTTAAGTGGGTTTAAGACTTGTGGATTTAGAGATAAGTATTCAAATTCCTGTAAGAAAAAGTAATTTAATATAACTACATTTTTTTAAGGAATAAACTATCTGAATAAATTAATAGTTTATTCCTAGTTCAAAGTCTTCCCCTTAGCAAGTCATTGTCGGCTATTGAATGTTGAATGAAGAAGACCCACAGCACCTTACTCCATCTTCCCATTAGGTGTTTGGACTTTCCAGGAAACAGAATGGATCAGTAAGGCCTTTGAGCCTCTACAGTTTTTTATTTATGACTTTATGTTTGAATTATTAGTATTTGTAACCCTTTATTAGATTATTATGAATATTTATAATTTTAAAGTGTGAAATTTTTATATAAATTATTTATTTTACTTATTTTTTGAATTATGTGTAAAGATATATAGATATATATTTTTTTAATTTTTAATTTATTTACTCAAGTCAGCAATCGATCCAGTCACCTGAAGGTCCACACGGGTCAATGCCCGGGTTGGGTCTGATAACATTGGATTAAACTAAAAAATCATTTTTAAAATTTAATCTAAAGAGTAACTTGTCCAAATATATATATAAATCATTATTTTCCTGCGTATTTTTTATGGCCGGAAGTCCAAGAGTGTTTCAAGAAGACGGATTTATACATTTTGTATGTAAGAAACTTAAAGTGGGTGAAAATAGTTTGATGTGGCACATGGATAAGGTTCGTAGTACCAAATCCTAAGCTCTCCACAAAGTCCCTGCCACGTGCAACTCGGCAATCAGCACTCTCTGTCTCCTCCACTCACTAAACTAATTTTATTATTTGGAGACTCACTCTGTGTTGCCCTGAAAACCACAGAAGCAGCAAAAAGAGTGAGAACCAAAAGGAGAAGCAGTAGCTACCATGGAAGTGGCCGTGGCAAGGCTCCAGCCTCTGTGCGGTTGTAGCTTCGAAGAAGTTGAAGAAGCTAGGGTGCGGCTGCAGGTTCGAAGAAGCTGAAACAAGAAGGCCAAATGGATTCATACTTCAGTGTAAATGAGTAAAGTTGGAAAACATTTAAAAAAAAAAAAGATCTGAGCCAGGTCACTGTGTCGCTTGTAATTTGGTCCAAGCACATGACCCGACCAGACCCAAGTCCAGCTACGAGTCGCTGGGTTTCGGGTTAGCCTGCCGGTCCGAACCAAGTCTGATAAGACTGCACAAGACCCTTTCTCTATCATTTTGGGTCATAGAGCTTTAGAGTTAACTACTTAGGGTTAGGGTTAAGATTAGGTTTAGGGTTAGGGTTAGGTAGAAGAGATTAGGGTTAAATGAATCATACCTACAAAGATCTCTCTCTACATGTGAAACAGTACTCACTCTATCTATATATTAATGCAACCATTCCTTGTACTCATTATTTTTCAATTTCTACCACGCTTCTCATCTTCTTCTGTCTTCTCAATTTCATATATTCTATATGTATAGGTCTATATGCATAAGTTTCATTCTTTTTAATCTAAAAGGGAAGTGCAGGAGCGTGACATTTTCACGCCAACAATTTACTTTTTTTTTTTCAAAAAATGTAGGTTTAAAGTATTATCATAATTATACTCTACAAATTTGATTACAATAATTAATCTTCATATGGGAATATAGGATATGGTTTTGTGCTGAAACCAATTTTTAGAATGCCAAACATGGTTCCATGTAAATGATTAGGTCATTTAAATTAAATTATGAAAAATGTACTGAATAAAGTTTAGTACATTAATTAAACCAATAAAAAAATTAATCATGTCCGTAAGTGAGGTGTGGAATTTATTAAAATGTTAAGTGACATATGCATGTATATTTATATCATCATATATAATTATGGGGACTTGTGATTATTGTTTTTAAAGTCATATATTAATATATTAATAAAATATAATTTAAAATATAATACATAAAAGTTAAATTGCATGCGGAAGATATAAAGTTAAATAACATTTTACTATTTATATTTCTACACTTTATATTTGTTTCCAAAAATTGAGATGCACTTAAAGTGCATGCTAGCCGCTAGTCTATATACTAATATAATTTAAGGCTTTTATCATTAGTCCCCAAAGCTATATTATAATACATAGAGATAAAATTATATATGTATATATATAGAATATAATATAAGAAAAATAAGTTTAAATACATGTTTAAGAGTTGGATATTAAATAAATTTTTATTATTTTTGAATGTAATAAAAATGAATATAATTTATTTTTTATATCTAAAAATTGCTTAAAATTAAATTTAAAAAGTTAAATACATGCCATACCACTAATATTCTTGTATTGATTTAATCTACCGTTTCTTTGGTAAGTTGTATTTCCACAATAGAGTATAAAATAAGAACTTTGAAGTGTAATGCAACAAATATTAATAAGAGTTTTTTAAGTTATGTATAAAAATATTAAGGGTAAATTACACCCCTCTCTCCTTATAGTTTTTAAAATTTCATATCTGTCTCATTTGCTTTCAAAATATACACTTTTCTCTTATGTAACTATGAAATTGTATACTTTTTGTTCAAAAAAGTATATTATACCCTATTTTTTATGCTTGCTAACTTAATAAATACCACTTTTTTTTTTACTAAAATACTTTCCATGAACTCAATTACATATTGGGAGCTTATTTTAAAAATAAAATAAAATAAAATACTTGTGACATTTCAATCTGGATTAATGGTAAAAAAAATTATTACAGTACGTAAAAATTGATGGTTTTTGGTTAATAGGAAATAGTTTAGTCAAAAGATATGTGATATTAGATTACAAATGTCAAAAAATATATTTTATTGGATCTCTTATGATAAAAATATAAGATGAAACTAAAGTGTAAATTATTTTATAACTATAAGGAAGAGGTGTATATATTTTGAAAAAAAAATGAAAATGTGTAATTTTAAAAACACAGAGGCAAAAAGTTTCAAATACTAATTGAAGATGCCAAGTCTATGAAATAAAGTAAAAATGAATAGGAAAAAGCTTATATACAATTACCTATATATTTGTTATCATATTTTTTAATCAGAATACAAGTAGTTCTTTAATCAGAGTGTATTGTCTTTCAAAATAGTTATATTTTTTTATAACTCAGTATTTTATGATTAATTTTTTAAAGCATTTTGTACACGTCTTTTTTTCAACAAAGATATAAGGAATTGTAGATGTCATTTCCAAAAGAAAAAGGACAACCCACCTCTACTAGTATTGAACCAACTCCAAAACAGTCCCAAAAGCCCACACAATGAAGCACCGGTTGCACCATAAAACGATGTCGCAATCAATTCAACAAAGAATCACTAAAGGCCCACCTTTCCAAGAGGCCGGCCTTGATCCAGTAAAGCATTATTTTGTAGGACACAAGCTCATCATCTGGTGTCTCGCTAGATTGGGCCATTTAGCCATTTTCTGTTTTTCCCACTAGTTAATGCTAGTTGGGCCAAAGAAAGCCCATCACTAATTGATAGAAGATGTACTAAAAAGTAGATCACTGATAGATATATATATATATATATAACACTAGAGTATAGAAAGTTAGAAATTGTTAGGGTTTCCTTCTTTCAGCCCTCTGCTTGGGTTTCTTCTTTGTCATCACTGTTGAGATGCAGCCCTCACCTGCCTTTTTTGCCCTCACTCTTTGTTTTTCCTTCTCCTCTGTAAGAGATTTTCTCCTTCTCCCTATAGAAGTTTTTCCTCTTTTCTTTGAAAGAGTTTTGTTACCATGTCTGTCCTTTACTGCTTTTGACCTCCCTCAGCAAAACACTATTGTCCTTTTCGTCAATGGCTTCTTGCCCATTCAGTAAGCTTCTATGATAAAGAGCAAGCTTGTATCTGTCTCTTCCCCCTTGTTCCCTCCCCTATCTTCTTCCTTGTCGAGGTTTCATCCTCCTTTGTCTTTCACTATGTAGTCCTACAATCCATCCTGGTTGCTACCAATCTGTGGCACAAAGGCCAAGCATGTGAGGCTAAAGGAAGTCTAGATCTTAGCAGGGGGAAAGCATGTTGGGCCATGATCGAGAAGCCTCATTGAGAATGATCCAGTTATAGCGTAGGTCTTCGATGCCCAACTTTGCTCAGTGACAATGAAGTCAGATGTGACTCGTAGAGGCTTGTTGAGTGGGAAGTTTTTGCCAGCTCCTTTAGAGCCCACGTCGTCACCGGTGAAGGCAAGTTTACCTCTGGTATCGGCTTGTTATGGATGAGAAACATATGAGGCTTGGATCAAAGGATAAAGTGGCTGGATTGAAGCGATGCAGACTCTGCTTCTTCTTTTTTTATCTCCTTAATTTGTTCTTTTTTTAGTGTTATGTGCTTTAGGTGTTTATCTATCGGACTTTTGTGGTTGCTTGTAGACACCCCCTAACCTAGGTTTAGGTTTAGGGTATGTAGCCTCTCTATTTTTTTTTAAATATCATCTCTCTGGGTTAGACTTTATTAACCTGAATCCTTTTGGTCTTGGAGTGTGTTGCCTCTGCTAAGACCTAGGTTTTTTTTTAGGGTGCCTTGCTCTAAATTTATGTACCTGTTATCTCGTGAATCTAGGTGTGAACTGTAATTGTTTTATCTCGAATCCTGTATTATCTCATGTAACCTAAACATAATGCCTTTAATGGAATTTATTTCTATTTGTCCAAAAAAAACAGATCATTGATATACTTTTTGAGTTTTAACTTTTAACCAAAGAGTAAAAGGTAGGGGGTGGGCAAGGAACCCACCAACCTGCACGTTTGGGTTGGTTTCGGGGGTGGGGTTATGTTAGATTAAAAATCTTCAACTTATTCACTGGTGAGTCAGGTGATGAGTTAGAAATTTCCAACCTAACCCAACCTCCAACCCGATCTGCTTATTATTTTTTTAGATTTTTTTTAGCACTGGTAGTCATCTCCATTGCTTCATCGAATATGAGTCATCTCCTAACGTCCTCTCCACTGTCTAGATCTTATCTCGGTATCTCCTCAGTCTTCGCCCTTCGGCTCTTCGCATCTCGATATCTCCTCTCCTCTTATCTTAGCCTTCGCATTTCGACATCTCCCTCATGGCTTTGTCTTGACAGTCATTCACAAATCTCAGCATCTTCTCTCCTCTCATCTCAGTCTTCACATCTCGACATATCCCTCTTGGCTTCATCTTCACAGTCATTCACAGACTTACAGCCTCACAGTGGCTTCATCTTGACATCTCCTTCTTGGTGGATCTTGTTCTTAGAGTGGCTTTGCTGATGCCATTCGAAGAGATTACAGAGGTCAGAGAGACTCTGGGGAGATGAGAACAGAGCCATTGTCTGTCTTGATTCTCGGCGTTAGCAAGTCGGCCTTCGGCCTAATCTGATCTTTTCCCTTGATCTGATCTCTTTGGCCTTCGCTTCCCATCGCCTCCACTTTCAGTCTGTTGTCTTCATAGAATCACATCGTAGTCCATAGATGTCCCCTTCCCCTGATCTAATCTCACCTCTACTCTAGTTATGTGGTGAAGTAAGAAGGATTGTAATAGAGAGAAAGAAGGAAGAGACGGAGGAAGAAGGAAAAGGAAGGAAGAGAAAGGGAGGAGGGAAGGAAAAAAAAAGTCACAATCCCCCAAACCCAACCAGACCCAACCAGTTACTGGCAGGTTAGGTTGGTTCAGATTTAGTGTTCACACAAACTAGAACCCAATCTGCCCATGTGAGGTCGGTTCGGGTTCAAATTTATCCTCGACTCGACTCAACCCAGTGTCCACCCCTAGTAAAAGGGATTATAGATCTTATACAAAGAAATCCCACATTTATTCTTCAACAAATAAAATATTTTTTTAATTTTTAATTATTAAAATATTTTTAATATTTATCTTCTATTTTGTCACCATATAAACAATCAACAATGTCAAGTAACTTATAAATATCCAAGCTAGGAATATACTGGATTTGTCGTTAATTTTTAGATAGAAAAGACAATAATAAAAGTATTTTTTGATAATTTGAAGGGCAAGTTGTAATAAAGATCTATGAGCAATGAAGTTGAAAATGTTCCTATCTGCTAGCGTTAAAATAAGATTTTTCCTACATAATTTAGATATCTAAAGATATTGTGAATGAGGAATAATTTTTACCCAATAAATTGCATTTAATGGTTTTAATTAAAATTAATATGTTGAGCCATGTAACACACGAAACAAGTAGAAAACTTGATATATAAAAATTTATTTGTTTTACCTTTTCATATGTTATGTTTTTGCTGCCTTTGTGCCACACCATGAAAAATTTCAATTGTCCCAAAAAAAAACAGACATAAATAATTGTGAAATTGACTTTGCACACAGAGGTCAAGTAAAAACCTTAATAACGTAGCATTAAAAACCTACAAATTATAATTGAAAAATCATCAACAAATCAAGTATCTAGGCTGTTAAGTCTATACAGAAAAGAGAGAAGAAAGGAATTTTGAATAATAAGTGACTCTCGATGATTTGGCACTATGTAATGTATTGACTATATATATTGAAGTATATTACAAAAGAGAATACAAAAATAATCCTTGCAGTTGTATACCTAGGCATCATCCTAATAGAATCAATATTGTCCATACACATATAACAACAAAATAAATTATAGCAAGGCAAATACAGGGTTAAATATACAGAGCTAATGTTTTAATTCTGTCTAACACCCCCCTCAAAGGAGAGGGTAATTCTATTACTCCGAGTTTGTCTCTGAGTGTCCAAAACTTTGAGTGAGTGAGAGTCTTGGTGAAAAAATCAACCACATGTTTAAAAGAAGGTATATAGTTAATTACGTGTTAAATTAATTATGATTTCAAGTTAAATTAATTAGTCTTTGAAGGTATAATTTCAAGTTAAATTAATTACGTGTTAAAATTTGTAGAGTATAATTATGATAATACTTTAAACCTACATTTTTTAAAAAAGAAAAAGTAAATTTGGCGTGAAAATGTCACACTCCTGCACTTCCTTTTTAGATTAAAAAGTATAAAACCTATGCATATAAACCTATACATATAGAACATATGAAATTGAGAAGACAGAAGAAGATGAGAAACGTGGTGGAAACTAAGAAACAATGAGTACAAGGAATGGTTGCATTAATATATGGACAGAGAGTGTAGGGTTTCACATGCAGAGAGAGATCTTTGTAGGTACGATTCATTTAACCCTATTATCTTCTACCTAACCCTAACCCTAACCCTAACCCTAACCCTAAACATAATCTTAACCCTAACCCTAACCCTAAAGCTCTATGATCCAAATATGATAGAGAAAGTGCAATGTTATGGCCTGAACCAGCAAGCCGACCTGGAACCCAGCAGCTCAGAGCTGGACTCAGGTTAGGTCATGTGTTTGGACTGGATTACAAGTGATCCAGTCAACCTGGCCAAGTCATGACCGAACTAGTGACTTGATCGACCCGGCTTACAACTTTTTTTTAAATGTTTTCCAACTTTAATCATTTAAACTGAATCCATTCGACTTCCTGCTTCAACTTCTTCGAACTTGCAACTACACGGAGGCTGAAGCCTTGCCACGGCCACTTCCCACGATAGCTGCTGCTTCTATTTTTGGTTCTCACTCTTTCTACTACTTTTGTGGTTTTCGGGGCAACACAGGGTGAGTCTTCGGATAATAAAATTAGTTTAGTGAGTGGAGGAGACAAAGAGTGCTAATTACCAAGTTGCACATGGCAAGGACTTTGTAAATTTTTTATGTATCTCTTTTTTTTTTAATTTTCGGATGTATAACATTTGTACTGTACAACAAATGCCTGACACATGTGTCGTCCATGTCAAGGGCGACAAATGGCACCCATCTGATAGGCTACACATTTTTTTTGGTGAAAAGGGAAATATATTAAAAAGACAATAAAGGTTTAGATACAAGATAATGAGTTCTGAGACTCATGTAAAAGCAAATGAAAAGAAACAACAGTAGGTGCTAGAGAAAGCATAAAAGAAATAGTAGGGGAAGTCTTCATGCGCATTGAAGATCTTCTATGCAGGCCTTTTGAGCAAAAGGTGGAGTGTTGAAAGATCTTGATTGTTGGGGATGGAGTCTGGCCTCTTTGGTAAGAGAATCTGCACAAAAGTTATGCTTTCTATTGATTTTCCTTACCATGAATTCAGCAAACTTGGAAGTTAGAAGCCTGCAATTTGAAACAATAACATGCAAGGGATGTTGAGTGTTAGTGTTGTTAATCATAAGATGAAACATGTTCATTCTCTCTCCACTTAATATATATATATATATATATATATATATACATTTTCCCATAATCTTTGGAAAAGGCAGCCTCTTTTATTATTATTATTAATGCACTTAGTTATCTCTCTCTTCTTGTCTTTCTCTTATTTATATCTTTTGATTGTTGACTTTTTGGTTAAAATAAATTATTTTTTATTCTAACTAAAGAAATTAAATTAATATGATAAAGAATATTTTAAAAAAATATATTTGCTCTCAATGCCAATTTCACAGTTTTTTATTCTTATTAATTGCCTTTTAATAAGCTTGAATATTAAAATCTGAAAAATAAAAAAAATAACATTGAAATATACCATTTTTACTTAGCTTCTATTCCACAAATTTTACTCTATTATATATGTTTACTCTGTCATCAGAGATACTGAATATTTGCTAATTATAATATTTATGTATTAATTATTATGTTTAAAATTCGTATTTATTTATAATTTCAAGTTAAATTAATTACGTGTTAAATTACTTAGGGTTAGGCTTTGATATTGACATACTTTGGCTTAGCTTTGCTATATATTATTCCCATATTCGCATGGTCCCATTCGAGATTGTCTTAACCCTTTAACCCTAATCCTATACCTATTCTATGATCCTATGTGTGTGCGTATATGTATATATATATATATATATATATATATATATATATTACTATATATGATCTCTTTCTCTCTCTCTCTCTCTCTCTTTCTCTCTCTGTCCTCTATGGTTTGTTGTTGATTTGATTTTGAATTGTTTGTTTTCCGTTATAGAAAGAGGTGAGTGATGCTTACCTAACGAAGTTTCCCATATTAATAACATCCCAATTGCCACACTCCTTCCACCATACAAAATTGTTTTTGCTTTTCTTTTTGGTTTTATCATTTTTCAAGAATTGTTTTTTAAATAATTATCCAGAGTCTGAACACTAAATCACGAGTTTTGATTAATTCAAATTCAATTCAGATAAGATCATTATGGGCAACAAAGTTCTCGGGTCTAAAATTTTTTTTTCTTTCAAGATTTCAACTAAAGCGTATATAAGAAAAATCAAAGAAACAAATTATGATTATCATATAAGTGCATCAAAAAATATATATGAGTAATAATGATATTTTGAAACATAAAATGATATTATTTTATGTATATTATATTATTATATTATCAAAAATAATTTTAAATCTTAAAAGTTAAACAATGTTAATAACAAACTTTATAATATCATATATAGTTAAAAATAACTAAATAACCATATATTTATGAGCATATATATATATATATATATATAATCTGATTCAACAATTAACACGATAATTTAGTAATTGAACTAGTGACTTAGTAACTAGAAGATCAGTCCGTATCAAAGATTGAGCCGATTTATAAAATTATGCATATTGAAAACCTAAACCTCACACTCTTTGAATGAAAATATATATTTTATGAAGAAATTGGGTATTTAAGTTAAAAGCAAAAAGGTAAAGCAAAAGGGATTTCCTTTTATTCTATTCGGTGTTACAATAACCAGAAAAAGATGACTCACTAAAAGTGGTTCCCTCTCCCATGCATGGCATGTAATAATTGCGTACCCTCATGGTGTAATAAAGTGATACGGCATTGAGGTATTATAGATTAAGCTAGGATTGGAGCCTCTTAGTAATAAAAAAAGATTCTTCAAATAATATTAAGTTTGTCTTAGTTTAAAAGATGCAAAGGTTTCTCGTGCATTTATTGTAGTTCTCTACTTTCTAAACTGCCGGCCATGCAAGCAAGAATCAGGATTGGATCGAGAAGGTTAGAGCCTCTTGTGTTTTTTTGGGCCGTTAGATAATTTTTATCCAATGGTTCACCTTTGGATTGTATTTTTTCTTTTGCTTTTTTTTTTTAAATTTTACATGTAATATTCATTTGTCCAATCTTAATGAACGGCTACTCAATTTAACGCCAAGGAGCATGCCCGCAAGTGTAAATGTAGATAATCATTAGCAACCATCAGATCAAGTCATTTTATATTTTTATAAATAAATTTGTATATTTATCATAATTTTATATTTTTACAAAATTAAATTCTACTTTTTTACTGTAAATTAAATTATTGTAATTTTATTGTAATTTTATATCTTAATAAATTAATTTGTATATTTTCTCTAATTTTATATTCTTTTAAAATAAAATATATACTTACAGTAACTTTATTGTGACTTTTTATTTTTAGAAATTAAATTCTCTTTATTACTGTAATTTTAATTGTATATTTTTATAAATTAAATTATATATTTATTGTAATTTTATTGTAGACCGTTGGATGCGTTGACCATTAACATGATTTGATGATTGCTGATAGTTCTCTACATTTGGACCAACAGGCGTGCTTCTGGTCATTAGATCGAACAATTGTTGACCAAAATCGGACGGATGAAGATTATCCATGTAATATTTTTAAAAAAAGCAAGAAAAATACAACCCAAAGATGGGACGTGCCTAAAAAAGCACAGAGGCTCATGTGTTTTTCAAGCACAAGAGCCAATCTTGATTCACTGGAAACAGTCTTGTTTGAAGCACTGTTGAGCACTAAATGTGGACACTTTTTTCAACGAGAATGCAAACATTGGTTTAGTACCTTATGGGAGTCTAGCCTCTTCTGCTAAACTCAACCCTTGTTGGTTGTATATGTCTATTTTGGTTATTGTTGCTACCTCCTTTTTTAATAAGGATACTTCACACATAGTTTCATTTTTTATGAAGTTGAATTTCTTTATTGGTCAATTATATTAAGAGATGTATGCATATATATATGGTAATTAAAAAAAACTTCACATGATTCTTGAAATAATTTGACAATAGAAAAAAAAAACTTGACCACTTTAAAAAATTGAACTAGACATTCCTTTATAATTTGTTCCACAGTGCACTTCTTATGGGCAGAATATCTTTGCTTTATATTGTGAGCATCTAATTAGCATCATCATGACACTAAGGCTCTTGGTAACATTCTGTTGAGGGCCATTTGCAATTTTTGGAATGTCTCTTTTAGTCTTTTGATTGATTACACGAGTGAATTACTTAATCTATACTTTTAAAATTTACCATTATCAAAATATTAAAATCTCAAAAGATTATTTTTATCACAATTTGATCTTTTTAGTTGCTAAATTTTAAATTTATAATTATCAAATTTCAAATTTTTCGTTGCCAAAAGTCATTTTCACATGCATACAAAGAAAATGAATTGAAACACTAGATATTTCAAAAGATTAAAATTCTATTTTAGTTTCTCAAAGATGCCCCCTTTCTCATTATGGCCCCTCAAATTTTTATTCTCAATATTGGTCCCAAAATATTCTCATTTTAATTCCTTACAAATTTTTATTTGTCCTTGCAAAGAGACCCGGGGTCATTTTTCGTCCTTTCACTTTAGGATTAGTTTTAATTTTGTGTCATTTTTTTCATGTGAATTTCATTTTACATATTTATAACAGTTCTTAATAATTTTTTGAATTATTAACCAAAAAAAATTAAGGCAACTTGTTGAACACATTGCCATTAAAAGATACATACATGAATATTTCATTACTAGTGTGAAATTAAGACTTTTTTACGAGCCCCAATTTTTAACTTAAATTACGAGTTTATCTCATTTTCAATTTAATACTCTAATTTCACTGTAACAGCATTAGGCACACATCTGACGAGACCTTATTGCCACGTAATACACACCTCAGAGGGGTGCCTTGAGGCACGTGAAACACATCGCAGAGGTGCGCACTGCGTGCTCCCATGGTGCCTCTTAGAATGACGAAACACAAGTAATTTTTTTTTATCGTTACTTTTTTATTGTTACAAAATTTAATATATATACTGCATCTATTAGTAATGCATACGAAATTTGCTACTGCATGATATCCACAAACTACTTCTAGCCATTCCAGTATTTTTTTCAATCCAGCTTTCATTCCTCTTCAATTTGCTGAATTTTTGCGTTAAGGAAATTTAAAAAAAGGTAATATTATTATATTAATTTAATATCTGATTTTTTTTATCTTAGTTTATATTGTTATTTCTTAGATTTATATTGTTTATTTTATGAATTTTTATTTTTCTTAGTAATTTTATTTTATTAATTTTTATTTTTCTTAATTATTATATATTGTTGTTTATTTTTCTTCGCAATTTTTTATTTTTTATTTTTCTTAGTTTCAAAATTAATTTATGAGTTTTTTAAAAAATATTTATGAATTTTTCTGTCTTAGTATTGTTAGTTTTCTTAGATTTATATTGTTTATTTTTTTTTTGTAATTTTATTTTATGAATTTTTATTTTATTAGTTATATATTGCTGTAATTTTTTATGATTTTTTATTTTTTTCTTATTTTCAAAATTTATTTATGAATTTTTATTTTCTTAAAATATTTATGAACTTTTTTGTCTTAGTATTGTTATTTTTCTTATATATTGTTTATTTCTTTCTTAGTAATTTTATTTTATGAATTTATATTAGTTATATATTGTTGTTTCTTATTATTTTTTTTTTTTCGTAGTTTCAAAATTAATTTATGATGTTTAATAATTATCATTTAGATAATAACTTGGAATCCATATATAATGAAACAATAATTAGTTGTAATGTTTAGATAATGAATCAATTTTTATTTGTGGACTAATTATCTTTTTCTCTTATATATACGATGAGTCGAAGTGGAGCACTCTTGGTTCTTGTTTACTCAAATGAGATTAAATTAAGTAGTAGTTTCAACTGTGTATCATTTGAAGCCGATAACATAGTGGTGATAAAAATTAAGTGCAACATTTCTTTAGATGTTTTGAGGCAATTAATCTGCCAGTTTTAATGGCTATATCTTGCAAAGTAATAGTGCATTAACCAATTGGCAAGTGAAATATATGTATCTCGGGCCTCCAACACTCCACCAATGCAGAAACCAATCCATAATCAACTTCAAAATTTCTCATCCGTGAAGCTTCATAGAATCCATTTTGGTAAATACACGGTTAGCCTGTCACCACAATATTAATCAACTTAGTATTATTTGTAGTAATCAAAACTAAATGAACAAATTAATTTCATGTACGCTTACCTCGTCTCACACAGCCTTAGATATGTGTTTATCTTGCATGTATAAAACTGATCGATCCTCAGGGACGGGGTTTGGCATCAGTAATTTTATTTTTACTATACAAAACATGAATTAAAAAAAATTATATCTAAATGTAATTATTTAACAAAAGTTACAGAGAAAAAAGTTGAAAATATTCTCAGTATGCGCTCGTGTTTAATTATATCCAAAAGTTCATATATTAATTAATTATGTTTTCTTAACTTACAATTAATATTATCCTAATGAAGTAATTAATTTTTCAAAAATAACCTAGAATTAAAAATAAAAAATTATAAACACATAAAAAAAATTCTACATCTAAATTTAGCCTAAAGAGACTAATAATTAAAAATAACAAATTATAAATTTAACCTAAATATTATTACATATCTAACTCCATAAAAATATTAATAAAAAATAAAAGTTTAATCTATCAAAAATAGGAACCTATTTATTTAAAAAATAATTATTTCAGTCTAATAATTATTTCAATTTAATAACACTTAAAGTTTAATCTAAAAAAAGTACTATTGCAATTTATACAAATAAATGACAAGTAAAAAGTAATAATAAGATTACATATCTAATTCCATAAAAAGAAAAAAAAATAATCAAAAAAAATTTAAACGTAACCTAATCATTTTTAAAAAAACAAAATATCCGAAAAAATATCTAATTCCAAATGCTAACCGAATTGAACCGCCCGAAAAATAAATCCAACAGTCCAAAATTATAACCCAATAAGTCCCAAGTTTATGAAAATTGAGTAGGTTGATTTGATTTGGTTCATGCTCAAAATTGAATTGAACCAACTGTATTACCATTGTAACACATAATTTTGTCTACAATAATTATAATTCTTTTTTAAATAAATAAATAATCAAAAAACAAAAACAAAAAATACAAAATAAATAAAAAAATAAATATATGCATGAAATAATGAAAATGAAAAAATAAAAAATAGAAAATAACACAAAAAGATATAATAAAAAGAATAAAAAATATATACATAATGGGAGGTCATTCACGTGCTGAGCCCAGGCCCTAGGGAAAAGCATATGACAGTAGAGTTTTATCTTTTTCTTCTTCTAGCTTCATGACTTATGTTGCCTTAATTTCAAGCAATTCACATTTTCGTGCCTCCTTTGTTGATTTTGGGTACCACCTAAACATAAACATCTCCATCTTCCCTTCTTAAAAGGAATCCAGCTGCACACTAGGATGGACAGCCGAGAGAGTTAGAGAGCACAGCAGAGAGAGAAAACCAAGACGCCAAGGGGGAGGAAAAAATTGAGAGTGGATTGCATTTTTCTCTCTTCACCCATACATCTCGTTTTCTCCTCTCTTCCTACAAGGTTCTCTACCCTTTCCTCACCCACAAACAGCCATTGAAACCGAGAGAGAGAGAGAGAGAGAGAGAGAGAAGAGAGACCGAGAGCAAACAAAAGGGGAGCAGAAACCGAAAGGGAAAATTCTCGGTTTTTCACGTAAAAACAGAGAAGTAATCTTGCTACTTTGGAGAGTGGTTGAGGGACGAAATCTGTAGTGTAATACTCAAAAATCTTCTGTGCAAACTGAGGAGCAAAAGCCGTGATCAAAGGAAGAGGTCTCAGCCATCAACCAGCCCAAAACCGAAAGGAAGACAGTCAAAACCGAAAAACAGATCTTGAATCCGAAGTGAGTGTTTTCTTCATGTCTTCATCTTTTTTTGGGTAGAGTTAGTTCATTACACCATAACTTAAGCTCAGGAGCTAAAAAAGAAGATCAAAACTCGAAAACATAAAAAAAAAAAAAAGGGGGGGGGGGGGGGGAAGGTGACGTGAAGCAACTCGTATGAACTTGAAAATTTTCAAAACCAATTTTGATTCACTTTTTTGCCTTGAACTGGGTTGGAATAGACCAAAAATGTCTCAAAAACATCCTAGATGAAGGTTTGGACTAATTTGGAAAGCAGAACCTAGAGTTGGACGTGTTTCGTGCAAAACAGGGACCAAACTGAAAAAAACTTAAAAGTTTGCAAGGATCGACTTAATTTCAAAATAAAATATATCTTGGATTTATAAAAAACAGTTATTTTTGGATTTCATGAGTCTTTTCTCAAAATTTTTTTGTCTTTTCTCAGGCCCCTTGCAGTATTTCGAAATAACGATTTATGTGGACTTTGATCTCAATCACTAGGTACGTAAGACCTAGACTCTGCTTAACCAAATTCGCCCTTGTACATATTTCCATTTGCTTTGGTGTTTTTTCCTTTCATGCTTTCATGTGACTAATAAGGATAATTTAAGGCAAATATAAAATAATTTCTTATTTTCTAAATCAGACATATAGAGTCCCAACATCTTTTTTATGCGGTTGAATTTATGAACTTAGTTTTTTCTAAACGTAAGCTATCAAATTTAAAAGTTTTTTCAAGTTTTTTTCAATAAATTAAACTTTAGTAGCAGCTCTTAATAAAATTAGTTTTCAATTTTAAAAGTCTATTTTATACAATTAATAAATTCATGTTGATATAATTTAAAAAAACTATTTTTTAATACCTAGCTACTATTTCCATGTTTGTTACAATTAGTTTAATTTCATTAATTTTTAGTGTATTGAATATATTTAAAAAATTATTAATTTTTAGGTCACGTTTAACTTTCTGTGCGATATTTTAATTTTGATATAATTATAATTTTAATATATAAAAAAATTCGAGTTTGATATATGTAAAAAAGAAAAAAAAATAACATTTCTATATTATGTTATCATAAATAACATTTCCCTTCTAGCTGTTAGCGTTATTTTATTTTTAATATATATATATATATCTATATATTTATTTTTATAAATATTTTAAATACGAACAGTTATTTGGGTGGACTTACACATTAATTGATTGTATATCTATACATATATTAGGACATATATATTATTATCTATAATTAGGTCTAAATTAATGATCTTTATAAAGTATATTTTGGGTTGGACCTATTTGATATATGAAAGTTAGTTTAGGGTATTTTTGATTTAATATTATGTTACGTATAGATATCTGACCCAAATTAATAATGGTGATTGAGTGTTATTAATAGATAGGGTCAACCCATTGAACTAACCAATTGGGATTGATAATTTGGTTATGATTTTCAAAGTTATAAGGATTTAGTTTTAAAGTTTTGAAAAGGTTTATAAATATAAGAGTATATGACCTAATATCTATCACCTAAACCTACTTTGTGAAAAACCATCCTTACTAACTTTGAAAAGCCTAGCCTTTGGGAGATTAATTGCTATGGATCAAGGTATGTTATATTCCCTACTATTATTTTGAGTTCTTATTATCAATTTGTCTATCAAACATCCTATTTATTTACAATCAAATCATGATCAAAATAAATAACTTTGTGATTTCTGCATTTGAGTTTGATCATGAATTTGATTTGGTTGTGGTTATAATTTTTGTTATAACATCCCTTACAATTGGTATTAGAGCTTGGTTGTAATAGACAAATTTGATAATAATTGGGATTAATTTAAGTTAGGATTTATAAAGAAGTTTTTCTATAGAAGCCTAACTTTTTCCTATTTTGCGTTATGAGTTCTGTTCTTCACTATTCCCAATCACATCAATTATGGATTGAATCATATATATTTAATTATGTCAATTTAAAATTGGTTCAATTGATTCAATCCCAATTGGTTCTGTGAATTGATTATGATTTGAATTGTATAATAAATCAAATTCTTAGAATTTATCTTGAATTGGGATTGCGTAATTGCGTAATTCATCACTTTCCGCAGTATACCACTCCCATTTGCCTCCCCCATTTCTAGCTACAAATACATAGCCCATCTTCCCTTCCTAGGGGCCATTCAGAACAGAGAGACAGTAAAAG
Source organism: Biancaea sappan (assembly GCA_037074585.1). Classification (NCBI taxonomy): domain Eukaryota; kingdom Viridiplantae; phylum Streptophyta; class Magnoliopsida; order Fabales; family Fabaceae; genus Biancaea; species Biancaea sappan. The sequence goes on along the minus strand of CM073491.1, from coordinate 57,265,492 downwards.
AGAGAGACCGAGAGCCCATACACACCATTCTCAAAACTTCTTTAGATGATGGTACAAGGTACAGTATATGATGCACGGGTCAAATGTTTAATCTTTTGAGGACCAAGTTAGTAATTTATTATATAGTAATCATGCCTTGTAAACAGGACCAAATCCACCTTCTCCCAATTTAGATGCTTCTGAGAAGTTTTGAGTAATATGTTGAATTGAAATCAAAGGGATTGTAGGGAGGTATGTGTTCAATGGAATCTCCTTTTGGGGAAGGCCAAGAGGCATAGGAGCAGCCTCAGATGGAATTTCATTTGCAGGACAATAATTAAGCTTCTGAATATATATATTGTGATCTTTTATATATATAGCCATACGTGAATATATGTGAAATGAAACTAAAAAAATTTCAGAAAGTAGATGCATTTAGCAATAATTACCTTTGTTTAACTTCCTTCTCCAATAGCAGTAGACATTGCAACTTATTATAGCTACTGCCACTAATATACTTATGCTTATGATCAAGGCTTTCGACTTGTTAACGCCGTTACTCCTTGCAATGTTACCAGACATCTAATCATATTTTTTTTGAAAAATACATTCATTTTTTGTTTAATCCTCAAGATTTAAGTATTAAACAAGTTAATTCCTATAAGTTACAAATTAAGTTTAGCATAAATTAGTCCTTTTGTAGGATTGAATTATAGATTTACTTATCTTTGAATGACTAATTCAATAATGACTAAACAATTGACCTATGTATTTTTTAGGGATGACCATTTTAGCAAATTCAATCGTTTAGGCCTTCTTTTCTATTTTTCAATATTTTTCATGGTTTTTCTAATTAATTGTGATTTTTGGTGTGATTTTTGTGGTTCGTATTTTTGAGTTTTATTTTCTGTTTTTGTTCCTCCAACTTGTGAGAGATTTTTCCAGGAAAAATCAAAATTTTTTGAGATACTTCATTTTTAGGTGTTTTGCATAGGTTAGAGTTGTGTTTTTAGTGTTTCTGCTTGTGAATCTTGCCCTTCCTAGTGTATGAGAAGGTCTCTTCATGTGGATTTATCCACATTTGATACTGAAATTGATAGGACCTTTCATAGGATAATAAGAAGCAATAGCATTAGGAGTATCATAGTATTTTAACTTTTGTCTAAATTCATTTCTCTTGCTATCAGTAGTGTAGAGTTAGAGTCAGATTATGAGTCTAACATTATGGTAGATTCAACTAATTTTGAATCAGCTAGGACAACTGGGATGGATAATCAAAATGCACAAGAGTCTCAAAATAGGCATGAGCAAACCATTAAAGAGTTGAATGCACCTGATGTGCATTATCAACCATTGTGCATAAATTATCATAAATTAGATGCTAACTTTGAATTAATGTCTAGTTTTATCCATTTGCTACCAAAGTTTCATGGTCTTGCAGTTGAGGATTCGCATAAACACTTGAAAGAATTTCATGTTGTCTGCTCCACTATGAGACCACAAGGGGTGAAAAAAGAATAGATCAAGTTAATAGCCTTCCCCTTCTCTTTGGATGAGGCAGCCAAGTTTTGGCTTTATTACTTGCCAACTACTGCAATAACGAGATGGGATGACTTAAAAAAAATTCTTTCTAACCTCTAGAACAACAGCAATTGGAAAAAACATTAGTGGGATTAGACAATCAAGTGGTGAGACATTGCATGAGTACTGGGAGAGATTTAAGAAGCTTTGTTCATGTTGTCCACACCACCAGATTTTAGACTAGCTCCTCATCCAATATTTTTATGAGGGATTAACGCTAATGGATAGATACATAGTGGATTCAACTTCTGGTGGGGCATTGGTAGATAAGTCCCCAACTGTAGCAAATGAATTATTGGCCAAGATGGCTCAGAATGCACACCAATTTAGTACTAGATTGAGTGATCCAATAAGTAGTGTGAATGAAGTGAGGACACCTCCCATGGAGCATCAAAGGCTAGAAAATAAATTAGAAGAGTTGGCTTCAATGGTGAGGCAATTAGCACTAAATCAGATATCACAATCACCAGCCCTTCTTCCTTTAGTTTGTGGAATTTTCACTTTGGCCACTCATAGCACATACTAGTGCCCCCAATTGCAAGATAATACTCAGTCTTGTGCTGGCATATTTCCTGGCCCCCAACAACCACATCATTCCCATCAGTCTAAGTATGACCCCTTCTCTTCCACATACAATCTTGGATGGAGAGATAATCTAAATCTGAGGTATGGGAGCAGTTCAAATCAACCTTTTTAGAATAGGTATAGTCCTCCTAGCCCAAGCAATACCCTTCCTCCTCCACCCCCAATGTAACCAGAACTTAGCTTAGAGGATCTAGTTAAGCAATTGGCCTCCAACACCATCCAATTCCAGCACAGAATTGAGTCTAGCATTCAACATTTAAAGACTCAAGTAGGCCAATTAGCTAGCTCTATCAATGGGCTCAAGAGCCAAGTTCTGGTAGTCTCCCTTCCCAACCTGTGGTCAACCCTAGAGCAAATGTTAGTGCCATTTCTTTAAGAAGTGACAAAGAGGTTGTAGGTCTAGCCCTTCCCTCCCTATTGAAGTAGAAAAATTAGATGGGCAAAGAGAGAGTCTTTCATCCTCATTAGCTCAAGACAAAAAAGATAAGGATGATGAGGAGATCCCTAGTAGACCACCACCCTTCCCTAGGAGATTGACATAGTCTAGAGTCTCAGAGCTTGATGTAGAGAAAGAAATTATGGAGACTTTTAAGAAGGTTGAGATCAATATCCCATTGTTGGAGACTGTGAGGCAAATCCTAAAGTATGCCAAGTTTCTTAAAGAATTGTGTACCCATAAGAGGCGTCATAAGGGAAATGCAAAAGTCAATTTAGGCCAAAATGTATCAGCCCTCATTCACCCACTATTAGTGTCCAAGTGCAAAGATCCGGGCACTTTTAACATTCCTTGTACCATTGGGAATAAAGAGTTCCCCAATGCCTTATTGGACTTAGGTGCCTCAATCAATGTCATGCCTAAGACAGTGTACTAAGATTTGCAAATAGGGGCCTTTTCTCATACGAGAGTAGTAGTGCAATTAGCAAATGGAATCACAGCTTATCCATCTGGAGTACTAAAGGATGTTTTAGTCAGGGTCAAAGATTTTATCTTCCCTGCAAATTTTTATATGCTTGAAAATTTTACTCATGGACATGTACCATTGATTCTTGGCAGACCATTTTTGAAAACATCAAAGGCCATTATCAATGTGCATGACGGTACTCTTTCTATGGATTTTGCTAGAAATAAAATTCATTTTAATGTTTTAGAGCAATCCATGGAAGAGTCCTCTTCTTCTATTGTGCATTCTACGAGCTTTATTAACACATTGGTAGATGATGATGATGATGATTGTGCTGACTTGAAATGTGATATGGTCTTTGATTTTTCTGATTATGTGGATGATTTTTCATGTAACTATTGTGATTCTGATTTGAGCCAAGCATGTTTGGAAATTGCAAATGTTTTGAATCTTGGAAAATCTAAATTTTCATATTCTGAGTTGTGTGAACTAGATTTGTATTTTGTTTCTATTGTAGAATTTATTGTTCCTAATTCTGGTTGCAATTCAAATTCTGATTCTTTTCCTACATCTTTTTCTGATTTTATTTTTGATTATGTTTTTGACTTTGATTCACTTTTTGTTTCTGTTTTTAATTTAGAGCCTATTTTAGATGATAGCTTTGTTTTAGATGGTGTAGATAGTAGTTCTGAATTGGATTTTGTTTTAGATAGTAGCTTTAGTTTTAATTTTAATTCTGTTTTAGAAAGTAGCTCTATCTTATCTTAGATTCTAGTTTAGATAGTAGTTCTTCTTCTTTTCCTTTTCCTTCTTCTTTTCCTTTTTGCTTTGATCCATCCGTGGCAAGCAGAGCTTTTTCTATCTTTGAGCAGGTTGGCTTTGAGCAAGTAATTATTTTCACCATGCAGCCACTTGATTTCAATCAAAGCTTTGGGAAAAAGCCAGTGCCATGTGATTGGAAAAAGCAAAAGCAGTGTGCCTGCACAACATCATGCTATTTCTATTCCCTTCTCTTTTTATTTTTCGTTGTCCTATGTTTTTATTAGAAAATATGTGCTGTGTGCATTAAGGACAATGTAAATTTTAGGCGTTGGGGGGCTGAATGAATAGTTCTGGAATATGCTTTTTGTCATGCTTCTAGCCTCTTTTCTCCACCTTTTGGAGTTTTTGGCTTGTGTTTTGGTGCAAAATTTTTTTAGTATGCTTTTAGATTAGTTTTTAGTGCTTTCTTTTTGGTTTTTGGAAGAAGATTTTATTGTGGAAATATGCTTCCTAGAATAGTTTAGGTTTCAATTGTTTTAGCATGATTAGAATTTAATCTTGCTTTTCTAAAGTTTCAAGTATAATGGCAATAAATTTAATTAAATGAATTTTAGTGATAGCCCTTAAACCGTGAGTATTTGAGCCTTAATTGCAAAATTATACTCTTTCTTGATGTGTGTTACACTTATCATGAATTTTCACTCTAGAACTTATCTTGGATCTTAGTTGAGGCTACACTTTACATGTGCATGCTTGGAGATGATTTAGGCATTTCTTTGTGAGCCGTTTTAAGCCAAATAGCCATCATATATGTTGTTTCCTTTGTGTGCCATTTTGTACCTTGTTTCCACTTTCCTTCTTGCATTTTCCACCATTTTCTTCCTAAACTAGAATATCTGCTTCCCAATTTGAGTTGTGAAGAGCATTTAAATTCTTTTAGACATTGATGTGCAGAAAATTTTTGTGAATTTTGGAATATTTTGAAATGAATATTTCTCTCTACTCTCAAGCAAAAAAAAAAAAAGAAGAAGAAAGGAAAAAAGGCCATTCAAGAAGAAAACAAAAAAATATATTGTGGTTGAAAAAGAAAAATGAAAATGACGTCAACGTCGAAAAGAAAATAAAAGAAAAGAAAAAGAATAGAAAGAAAAGAGGGAGTAGAAAGAACTTTTTACACCCAAAATTTGCTTTTATTCAATCTCTTGCTTGCATTGTTATGGTTAATGCTCTTCATGTTCTTAAGTTGTTCTTGTTGCCTTTCACTTTCTTGAGTTGTTTTCCATATTTATTCAATTTCCCTTCTCTCTTTCCATTGTTTTTCACCCAACATTACATCCTTGTAAAGTCCTTTTGATTCAGGCATGCATGTGAATTTGAGTAGTGAAAATTTTAGATTCTTGACAAGCTTATGGTAGTGATTTTATGATATGTTGAATTTTGAGTGAATTACCCTTAAACACTTGAGAGAATAGAGAGTAAACACTTACCATATGATGAGGCTAATTACTTGAATTCATTCTTGTCAAATAATTGCCATGATGCTTGATTTTAGAAATTTAAGATTTACTTTCTTTAAATGATAAATCTTTTCAAATTTTAATTATTCCATTCTTGCATGCTTACCACACGTTTCCGTTGGTGTCTTTTGGTGTTTTGAATATGATTTTGCCTAAGAGTGAAAAAGGCTAAGTATGAGAGAATTAATTTCGGGCATTTTTTATATACATTTTGGTTCTTATCTTAGTCCTATTGCATACTTTTTCATGAGAACTCTATTATTTTATTATGTTTTAGAATTAATTGGGTATGATTTATTTTGAACTAATTTTGCTTTAATTTAGTAATTAGGGAGCTAAATTGATGACATGGACGAAGGTGCTTATGTGGGAGCTGATGTGGCATTTTTGGATGATTTGGTGCTGATTAGGATATACTGATGTGGGCCCCACTGTTGTTCTGAATCAGAGCATGCATTTAGCCTCATTTGCTTTCCAAAGTTTACCCAAAATGGAAAATTCATTGGTCAACTCTCTTGTGTAGAAAAATCAGTCCAGTAATATCCTTTTCTATGACATTTTCCTCTAATTTGCTGTTGTAGCTTGCCCAGACCTGAATTGTAAATTTCAGCAAGAGAAAGGGGCAAGTCTTGAAGCCATTTTGATCTCTCTCCTAGGATAGAATACAAGGAGACATCATAATTCATTTTTGAGAACCAGACAAATTCTTTTTCCTCTCTTCTTCTGTAGCTTATGGTTCTTTGTAGTTTCTTTTCTGTAGTTCATTTTAGTCTTTATGGAGGGCTAAAACCCTTTGTATAATTAATCTATGGTGGAACTAGAAGATGTAATTTGAATACTTTGAACAGATAAGTGTTTCTTATCTAATATATTTCAGTTTAATCCTTACTTTGCCTCATGTTCTCATTTCTATATATTTTTCTGATTAGAAAGGATGTATGGGTTTGATTTCTATTTTTATTGCTTTATTAGAGGGTAAACCTTACTAGACTTATATGTATGCGGTTGCTATGCATATTTAGTAAGTAGGAATAGATTAGGTTGTCAATATACAATTGTGTGGGGCAAGATTTCGATTAGGACTTAAATGTGTTTAAGCTCTAGGAGATTTTTTAGAAAACTTAGATAACAACTGGAATAATAGATGAAATCAGAGTTGTTATTAAGAAAAGGATGATGATGATTACACTCCTAGGAAAACTAGAAATTGATTACATGTATTCTGTTATAGTAGTGCTTTTCCAGCTCTATTCTGTTCAGATTATGTTCTGATTCTATTCTTGTTTAAATTTTGTTTTATGTATGCTTTTTTGCTACTATCACAAAACCCCCTATAGTTAATTAGTGTTTATGGGTGTTAATTAGTGTTTATGGGTGTTAATTAGTGTAATTAGTGTAATTAGTGTTAAGAACAATTAATTAGTGGCTAAAAGTGAGGCTCTATGAGAGAATACGACATGGGGATCACTATATTGTAAGATTGCCACGAATATAATTTTGGGTGATTTGGCACCGTAATGGCGTGAACCAAATACCTATTAGCATATTTCATATTTAAGGAAAATTAATTTGCACTAGTAGACTTTGGAATACTTCTTTGTTGCTCATGCAGTCTAATATTTCTTTGTATTTATTGATCAGCACTTTTGAAGGAGTTGGATGCATCCTCGCCCCTGCCTACCTATGCAGATAGTAATAGATTATTAATTATTAATTAGAGCAATAAAATTATTTAACCATACATGAAACCCAAAGGTAGCTGCAATGCATAACTATCTGGTAATAGATATGGTTAACAGACAACATCAGGAGAAAAATAAGGAAATCTTGACCAGATCCACATATGCAGTAGGGCTATATACCGCCCCCCCAATTTTTTTGTATCCTTCAACGTGGTGGTGCAAATCTCTTTGTATAAAAAGGCCAACACTGCCGAACTCCCTGCCATATTGCCACAGTGATCAAAATTAAGGAAGAAAGAGAGGTACATCAGATTTATAAAATTGCCAGACTTATTTGGCATCAAATATTTGCCAATTAATTGCAGAATCCACGCTCTAGCATGGAATTGTAAGGTGCTGTAGTCTACACCTTCAGGAGTCTCTGCAAATGTATCATTGAGGCAATTTAGAGTAACTCTTTGTCCATTGTTTTTTGATAAAGGCAGCACAACTCCAAGACTTGTCTCTCACAAATCTTTAAATTTTGTAATGCAGGGATTGCCCATAATTGGTATCATTGTACATGAAAGTCCCAAATAGCATTCCTATATCTTCAAGCGTAATTGTAGACTCACCCTTGGTGAGGTGAAAAGTGCGCATCTCTGGGTAGAAACTAAAGTGTAGTTATAGGCACAATCTCTCAAGACAAAGACACCATAAAACCCAAATTGTATTAGAAATGGCACGATAGCAACAGGTGGATCACAAAAAAATTGCGAATTTGTCTATTTTTTTACCGTAAGAATACGATTTGTCTACATAGAAAAATTTAATTAATCATAATATTAATAAAAAAGTAAATACATCATTTAGTAAATTGACATAAATGACAAAAAATAGTATCAGTAAGAAAAAACATATAATAACTTCATTAATAATAATTTTGTTGCAATGAATAATAGATACGTACTTGGTCGTTTTCCCATATTAGAGAAGAAATATGTTATTCCTACATATACAGTAAAGTAGGATCTATTGGGCCAACAATATCTATATGCTCATTATAATCACCTATGGCCATGACGGAGAACTAGATGGGAGAAGTAGAAAGATGAAAGAAGTAGGAAGATAAATATGAAAGACTAGAAGAGAGAGATGGAAAAGAATAAATGAGTTCATGAAAAGGTGGAGTTAAGTACTTATAGGGGTATGACGTGGGGTGTGCCATAGGGTGCGTGATGTAATACGACAAATGGAAAAAAAAAAAAGCCAAACCATTTAATATTAAATCATATATACACTACAAAAAAATTGACTTTCAATTGCGACTATTTAGAGTCGCCACCAAAAGTCAAATCTTCAAAAAAAAATTAGAGAAAGTCAATTTTTTTTTAAAAAAAAATTAGACTTTTGGTGGCAACTATTGTCACCACCAAAAGTTAATTTAAAAAATAAATAAAAAATATTGAAATTTAAAAAAAAAGACTTTTGGTGGCGACTCCCATAGTCGCCACCAAAAGTTGATTAAAAAAATAATATAAAATATTGAAATTCTTTTAAAAAAATTAAAAAAATTAGACTTTTGGTTGCGACTACCATAGTCGCCACCAAAAGTTGATTAAAAAAAAGAAAAAGTCAAAATTTTTAAAATAAAATTTTAAAAAATCAAGTTTTGGTGGTGACTCTTATAGTTGTTACCAAAAGTCCGACTTTTGGTACTAACTCCTATAGTGGCCACCAAAAGTCAATTTTTTTTAAAAAAATTTTATTTTTTAAATAAAATAAAAAAAATCAAACATTTGATAGTCGCCACCAAAAGTTTTTTTTTTGAAAAAAATAAAAAAAAGTCAGATTTTTTAAAATAAAATTAAAAAAATCAGACTTTTGGTGGCGACTTAAAAAAGTTATTTTATAATTTTATTTAAAAAATTTAAGTTTTTTTTTAATTTTTATAGTTTTCTAAATTTTATTTGAAAGAAATTCAAATTTATTTATTTTTTAATTTTTTTAAATCAGATTTTCGGTGACGACTAAAGTCTGATTTTTTTAACCAAAACTGATTTTTTCTTTATGAAATTAACTGAAGTCAGACTTTTTATGGTAACTCCCATAGTAATAATATATTTGCTTTTTGTTAAGTTAAATATTACTTTATTTCTGTTTTGTAATATTTTTGACTTAAAATAATTTTAACAGATTATATATGTATATATATATATAAAATTTTGCACTTACATAACACAAATGAAGTAGTGGCAGGATAGCAAGACACACATAGTTGCAAGCAATAGACCTAGGTTCGAATCTCTGGTATGCATATGTTTGGTCTCATTTCAAATAAACTTGAATATTGTACAAAAAAAAATCGAGTCACCTCGAGACAACGAGTTATTGGATTGGTCAATACCAACACGAGTCGAATGGGTTTCGGGTCGACTCGCCAGGCCAATTCGGATCCAAAAAGATAGTCATTGACTTTTGGTGGCAACTTTTAATCTTCACCAAAGGCGACTTTTAGTGGCAATTAAAGTCGCCAACAAAAGTCACTTTTTTCACGAATTTTTTTTGGAATAAATATGACTTTTGGTGATGACTATAGTCGCCACTAAAGGGTGCAAGAGTCACCACCAAAAGACAATCAGCCACGGACTTATGCCAACAACTTTAGTCATCACTAAAAGTCACCACCAAAGACTTTTGGTGGCGACTGTTAACCAAAAGTCTTTTTTTTTTATAGTGATATTTAATATGGTGTGGCATATATGGTGAGGGGTTTAGGGTTATGGGGGAGACTTGAGAATTTTTTATATATATCATGGTATTTTTATTTTATACATATTATTTTTAAATAATTATAAAAATTATTTATTATTATATTTTACAAAATATTATTTGTAATAATTATTATTTCATAATAAATAATTTTATATATGCTACCTATTTTTTAATTTTTGTAAACATGATTTCATTTAAATTATATTTTTATAAGTTATTATAATTATTTTATGAAGACTCAAATGCATTCATTATCTACTTAATCTACTGGAAATAGGGTAATAAAAGATATGTAGATTTATATATAAATATATATCTTTAGATAGACATGTAAATCCACTCACATCTTATAAACAAATTTGGCTTCTCAACACTCATTTCTCTCTTCTTCATCTTCATCTCCCCTTACTATTTCTCATAACTCCTATCTTTCATTTTTTTTCTTTTCTACTTAACATGTTGGGTGATCAATCACAGCATGCCGAAAATTTATCTACTAGAGGACTAAGAAGACAACATTCTATTCAAACTCATAATCCTTCTTCTTCGAATAATACCACCAGTACGGACATTGATAATGCTACAACAACAAACCCATGGCAATCATTTCCTTACCCTTCTTTTTTGGGCTTATAGCAAATTATGTCTTTCATGACTCCTCCAACTTTTTACTCACCGATGATGCCATGGTAATTTCAAGGAAACATATCGCTACCAATGGCTCATTTCGGATATCCTCCGGTTGGACCACCACCTCCATGGCAATTCTACGCCCATCATGATACATCTAATATGCCAACTACTTCTCTTCAAGTCCCAAATAAATCACTGTCACCCATAACTCTAAGATATCACAATAACTCTACTTTTACACAACATTCTCAGTCTTCATACCAACATTTAGGCCCAACATCATCTCCACCTCTACAAAAATGCCCCATCTGGATCTTTGCCACCGTCTGGATCCCCAGTCTCAATGGATGCAATAACTCATAATTCACAACATGAAGATAGCAATGTGATTATTAGGAAAGACCTGATCGCTCCTGATGGAAACGAGTAATTATTATTATTATTCTTTTTCATAGTTTACATTTAATTTTATATCACTAAAATTTGTCCATTTTGAGTTTCTTAATATTAGGTTTTGTTCAAAACATGAAAAGGTTCGAGGTCGGATCGTGTCCATCATTAAAGCAACATTCGATGGACCATACACTAGTTGGAGAGATGTACCAAAATCCCTGTGAAAGTTTTGGTGGATAAATTTCTAGGTTCAATTTCATTATCATTATTTCAAATTTATTTTCTTTAGTTCATAGTTTATTGTTATTTAACTAAATGTTTTTTTTATAAATACTATACTCGGTTACCACATCATGGCAACAATATTTACAACATTTGGAAAGGTTGTGTGTCAAAGCGCATAAAGGATTTTATATATACAACACATAAGAACAATAAAAAACTAGACTGGATTGGATAATCTATTTGGAATCAATTGTTTGATAAATGGGGAATGACACAATTCAAACAAATTAGCGAACAAAGAAAAAAAGATCTTCTGACTCAAATGGGTTTGGCACATTTCTTCACATTAGAGGCGCTATTTCAATAGCTCAGCACAAGAGAAGATTGGTAACTTGTTTAATTTTTTGAAAAAAATCTCCATTTACTATTTCATTGTTATAGCTAAAAATTATTTATTTCTTTTTTCTATACCACAGACAAAAGAATTAAGACGAGAACCAACTGCATCTAAGTTGTTTCTCTAGACTCATCAAAATAAGACTGATAAGAGATGAGTTGATAAAAAATCAAAGGCAACCTTTCTAAGTGTAATTTCATGTATAATTACATATGCGTAGTACATATCTAAAAAAAAACTGATATAATTTCATTTTTTTCCAAGCTGAAATATCAAAGGTTGCAATCTTCAACTAGTTTAGAGCAGCAATCGTCCGATCTTAATCTATGGACGAAAGTAGCTAAAGGAAAAAAAGAAAAGGACATATATATAGTTTAGGAGTTATGGCAACGAAAATTGTTGGTACCACAACCTCTAGATATCGTATACAAGAAGGCTCATCGGAGTTAGATTAGGCTTGCTCCCAAAAATTTCAACAGGTTGTAAGGGATAGACTTGTTCTAAGTCTAAGTAAATCTTACGAAGAAGAGTTGAAAAAATACGAGGAAATGATGAGAGGACTAAATAATCAACTCATTTTCCGTGGAGAGCATACTAAATGCAGTCTAAGGATTTTGTCCATTGTATCCACCTCCCCAGGGATTTTATGCGAGTTTAAGTCAACTAGGGGAGGCAGAAATGTATCGGCAAGATATAACTTCTTTAAATAATATAAATTTTTTTTATTCCACTAGATATTCCAGTAACTGACAACATCCATGATAAGGATGAGGAAAATGATGGGGATGGACAAGATGATGATGAAGCATAGATTTATCTTAGGCAAATTAAATGTAATTTATTTGTATTAATACAATAGCTTATTTTTTAGTGTTTAATACAATTTATTCAATTATGTGTGATTTATTATTTTTTTAAACATATAAATAATATAAAATAAATAAAATATTATCTAATAAAATAAGAAACAACTAATTTAATAACTTGCAATATGTAATAAATGATTAAATAATAGAAACACACACACACACACACACACACACACATAAAGTACATACTTGAGTGTTTCCCTTCTCTCATTATCTATTTCCTTTCCCGCATATTCATCTAAATATATTTACGCGCCTTTCAAAAATTTTAGATTGTCGCTAAAATATATCTATTAATACCATTGTCTCAAAGTCTTATCTCTTGTTGCTTGATCTTTTCTTTTCTTTCTCATAGCTCATTGTTCAGCTCCTCCTATTGTTCAGCTTTTCTCTTTCTACTCATTATTCAACTTATCACTCCTGTGCTGCTGTGTGCTGTACTAGTAACTTCAACTTCAGTGTTTTCTATTTTTAGCATTTTTTTCTTTTTCAACTTTTATCTTCTATTCTTATCTTTTGTTCAGTTTTTTCTTGTCTTTTGTCTTATCTCTCAATGTTTGTTTGTACTATATATTCTAACAAAATTAGAAAGTTGAAAGTGCCATTGAATAAAGTAAAAATTTCATAGAAAGGAAGAGAGAGCAAACTGGATTTATTGCAGAATGTAGAAAGTGGAGTTGAATAAGGTAAAAGTTGCAGACTAGGTTTATTGCTGAAGACTGGATTTATTGCTGAAGGTAGAAAGTGAAGTTGAATAAAATAAAATTTTCAGAAAGTGTGAGAGAGAAAACGATACTGCAGACTGCATTTATTGAGCATTATATCTGTATTCATTGAGCATTACGTAAGAAAGTAGACAGTGGAATTGAATAAAGTCAAATTTCACAGAGAGGATGGGACGTGGATTCATTGAGCATCTTAGAAAAAAAAAGGAAAATTATGTCAAAAACATACCATTAAAATAAAATAGATTTATATATTAAAAAAATAAACTTGATATCCTAATGCCAATAAATTATCTATTCCATAAAAGTTATTTATACATTGATAATTAAATTTTTTAAAAGTTAGTATTTTTATAAATAAATTATCTTTGGTAAATTTATAAGTTATATCATTTGTAATAATAATATGAATATAAAAATCACTAAATTCTTATTATTGATAAATAAAACATAATAATAAAATATTATCAAAAAATAAATATTTTTAACAAAAAAACTTAACAAAAACCAATAAAGAAAAAAATTATTGAGCAGCAAAAAAAAAAATCACATGCGAAAGCTTGGGTGGACTCCACCTAAGCAACCAATAATGGTTGCTCGGTGCTGTGCTAGCTTGGGTGGAGTCAACCCAAGCATCTTGTATTGCTTGGGTAGAGTCCACCCGAGCAGTGCACCCACGCATGATACCAAGCTCGTGTGCTCTGCACCTAAGCTTTCTCGTATACAGTTCCAAGTAGTTTCTGACTAAAAATGAAGACATAAAAATGCAGTAGCAATTTTTTTAGTTAGAATTCAGTAGCTTTCATATTTCCAACTCTACATTTAACTATTGCACGATTTCAATTAGAATTCAATAGGAAATGTATTTTTTCCAATTGAATTACATCAATTTTTGACTATATTCTCCGTAGCTATTTAGGATTATTGTTGTCGTGAACTTGGATTTTAAGTTGTCCATTCCTAAAAGTTGTTATTAACAGAATTTGACAGAAAAGAATCGTTGTAAAATTTGAATAGCTACAAAATCTAGTCACAACATAAAAAGTAGCTAGCCCCAAAAATAGTAAAAGTCATCATGATAACACATTATTAAGAGGTAATATGTATCGTAGTTTCCTTTTCGACCATTACACCATTCACATGTTGTCTTTCGAATACAATTTTTAATGCAGCCAAAATATATGCCCGTATATTGGAAATTAAGTATAGGCAGGTGTAAATTAAGTACAAAATATTTTGACTACATTTATTCAAGAATTTTTGTGCTTAATTTACACTTGCTTCCCTTCCTAAATTGGAAATTAAGTACGGTAGTGCCCAAGTTTGAAGGAAAATACACGATAGAATAGTGAAGGAAAAATCTACAATAAAAAATTATTTTGTTATTCAAACTTTCATTTTTACCATAATAACTTGGATTTTAAGTTGGCAATTCCAAAAGTTGCAGTTAAAAGAATTTGACACAAAGGAATCGTTGTAAAATTTGAATAGTTATAGAATTTAGTCACAAATTAAAAAGTAGCTAGCCACAAAAATAGGAAAAGTCGTCATGATAACACATTATTAAGAGGTAATATGTATCATAGTTTCCTTTTGTACAATATTTTGTTCATATGTTGCCATTCGAATTCAATTTTCAATGCAATCGCAATATATGCCCCTAAACAGGAAATTAAGTATACGCAGGTGTAAATTACTTGCCTCCTTCCCTAAACAAGAAATTAAGTATGGTAGTGCTCAAGTTTGAATAACTTGTATGTCCATAATATTAAGAGATCTTATGAATCGTCACCATTGTCCAACATTATTGATTGCATAATATTCAGTATTTGTATTTAATGTACATTGATGCTTATGGAAAAGAAAAACCAAGCAAGATAAGAACACTCAAATAAAAGCTAAAATACATTAACCTTTTAGCTAATGTGTTCCATGTTGAAAGCATGAATAAACGCAGTCAAAATATATGCTGTCATAATAATATTTTGTTATTAAACTTGTATTTTCACCATTACAACTTGGATTTTAAGTTGGCCATTCCAGAAAGTTGTTGTTAAAAGAACTTTTCACAAAGGAATCGCTGTAAAATTTGAATAGTTAGCTAGCCACAAAAACAATGAAAGTCGTTATGAAAAAAAATTATTAAGAGGTAAAATGTATTGTAGTTTTCTTGTCTGCCAATTTTCGTTCACATGTTGCCTTTGGAATACAATTTTCAATGCAGTTAAAAGATGCACCCTTAATCATGAAATTAAGTATAGGCAGGGGTAAATTACCTGCCTCCCTCCCTAAACTAGAAATTAAATATGGTAATGGTCAAGTTTGAATTACTTGTATGTCCATAATATTAAGAGATCTTATGAGTCATCACCATTGTCAAACATTTTTTACTGCATAATATTCATCATTTGTACTTAATGTACATTGATGCATATGTTTAATAAAAACTAAGCATGATAAGAACATTCAATTAAAAACTAAATTACAATTACCATTTATCTAATGTGGTCCATGTTGTAAAACTGAATAAACACAGTCAAAATATATGCAGTCAAAATAATATTTTGTTATTCAAACTTGTATTTTCACCTTAACAACTTGGATTTTAACTTGGTCATTCCTAAAAGTTGTTATTAACAGAATTTGACAGAAAGGAATCGTTGTAAAATTTGAATAGCTACAGAATCTAGTCACAACTTAAAAAGTAGCTAGCCACAAAAATAGTAAAAGTCGTCACTACTACTGCATTCAATAATTTCGCTAATATCATAAACCTTCCTATGTTGTCACGTTTAAGAAGATCTTTTTAAATGCTCATTGAGAAACAAGGAGAAATGAAAGTCATGATCACCTGTTTGAATTTTGCAGCATTTGTATCTGCTGTCGTAGCTTCGCAGAATCTTGCTGATAATACTATCATTCAGAGTTTGGGAATGGTGCAAAAGAGAACATACGTATTAGCTTCATCATTTAGATAAGTATATATATATATATATATACATATATATATATATATATATATGATTTTGTGCTTCTACGTCATGTAGTAAGCATGCATGAAATCACTGAAAGCAATTAAACTAATTTGATGAGAAACTTTATGCCAAGAGACTTCAATATAATATATTGATGAAACTAATTTCAGCATTGTTTCTTCTGTTGCTTGTAAATTTTTATAATTCGTATCAAATAGAATGAATATGAAAAAGCTCAGCACTATATGGATATGCATATATTTAATTATTACCTGAGCGTTGATTTCAGTGGTTGAACTCGTACTTGAATGATGTGAACATGCCTTTTTCTACCCCTCTATAGTTGACCTTATGTTGTAGGCACGAAGAAAGAGAGAGAGAGAGAGAGAGAGAGAGAGAGAGAGAGAGAGAGAGAGAGAGAGAGATTAGAGGTTGAAGTTGTACAGTACATAGAAGAACAACTTTCAAAAACAGAATCTAATATTCGGGACTGTGCATTATGTAAACAGCCATTACTTTGTATAAAATGATAATTCCTTAGAGAAACCTCTCGACAATTTTAATGACGTTGGTCACTATTATCCACATTTCACTATGTCTCTTATATATGAGAAATAGAGTAGTGCTACTCATACAAAAATACTATGTGAAAATACTATCCACATTCCACAAGTTTGACCCTAGCTTGCTTTCTTATATAATGTAACCCATAGAAGACCACCATGAACCACATCTTTGGCAAAGAAATTGCGAAATTGTGCCAGAGAAATTGAACAAAAGGGGATGAATTCGCATAGAAATTGCAAAAGCACAGTAGTGGCGAAGGCACAATAGTGGCAAAGGTGGAAGGAAGAAAGACGGGGGGAAGGGTAGCAAAGGAGAGAAAGGGAAATATGAACACTTTAATTTTTCACAAGCCACAATTGATTTTCAAAAGCTGCAAAGAGTAGTGTTGATCAAAACCTAGGTTTTGAGACATAATCGACTGTTGAATCCCTTCGCACCACATAACCAAACATCTGATATTTTAATGCAAACGTAAAAATCAATCTCTAACACGCGTTATGTCCCTCCCACTACTACACCAAACATGCACTAACTAAGCAAACTATGGTGAATAAAAAATATGATATGTTAAGAAATTAAATATTTGGATATGTTGATTGATCATTTGTAACTTTTCTTTTGGATTGTCGTTTTCAGTGATACAAATTTTTGTACTCAAGTAAATTTGACTAAATTACATTTTTTATTTTTTTGGCTTCAAATATTATACCTAGCTTCTCTTCAAAAAATTTTGTATTATTTAGGTTAACTTTTTACATAATATGTATATTCCTTCCAACAATAAAATTATTTAACAATTTGGACTATCATAGTCACAGTTTCATGTTATATGTATGTTATAAAATTATTTTCTTTATTATCATTGAAAAATAAAATTATAATCTCCATTATATAAAAAATTAATTGATTAATTTGCTTTTGTAAATAATATTTAATTTTATTATTTTATGGGAAAAAATCACATATTTTATCTATATCCTAAAATTTTTTCTCTAAATTTATTTTTTGCACTATGTATGATACAATTTAAAAAAAGAAAGAAAGAAACATTACTTTAAAGTGTAACTTTTAATTTTATATTATCATTTTTTAATAAAAATATAATAAGTAAACATTTATCATTATTTGCATAAAAAATAATTAAATATGTTATAATATAATGGAAGCATCGATAATAAATATATAAATAGGTGTATATAAATTTAGCCATTTTTACAAGCTACAATATACACCGTTGGAAGAAAGAAATTTTGTACATACATTTTTTAGATAAAAAGAAAATAGTTTAATAATAATTACAAGTTTATAATCAAATTCGTTTGTGTTGTTTACAACTAATTGATAAATGCAAAAACTTGCATATCTTTATTAAATATATTTTATATACGCTTAAATGAAAGAAAATTTAGCATATACAAAATCTAAACTGTCCAGAATTATAGAAACACAAATGGGAAAAGTTCACAAATTATAATTTCACTATTTATCGATCGTTGACAAGAACATGAACACATAATAATAATATAATAAGAGCGTACATTGATCCGTCGTAACTCGGAGATCAAATTACGGATATACTTTTTTGGGAGAATATAAGAGGCTTTCTCTCACACTATTTTTTGTTTTATGGAAAAAGACAAATCACACATTGTCTTACCAAGACAAAGCATTTTACATAACCTCAAGGGACTACTATCCAGTCCATCATACTTATGGGTCGACTCATGGGTTGATCATTTTATAATAACACATCATCACTATTATTATTTAGAGTTAGATATCTACACACATAAATTATTTTCAAAAACACCCCGGACCAAAAATAATATATATCAAATAGGTCCCTCAAACACAATTTTATGAAAATCTTAATAATAGACCTAATTATAAATAGCACTTTATATATGTCTCAAAAATATGTCAATATATACAATGTTTAATATGTCAGTTCATACAAATAATTGTCAGTATTTTAAATATTATTTACAAAATAAATAATAGATATAATATATAATATATAAAATAAATAATACTAAATTTAAAGCATGATTTAACATTAGAAAACTTGATTATTATTTTTATTTTCATAATAAAACCCTAGTTGATTCATGGAAGACTATAATCAAGAGGTTATCGTGACTATTACCACATCTTTGTTCTTTCTCTGTCCTTTTCACTCTTTTTCTTTATTGCTTTTCTTAGACTTTCTTTTTTTCTTTTTTTTTAAAAATGTTTTCTTTATTAATTATCTTTTCCACTAAATTCAAGGAGCTTCACATATCTCCCAATATTTTCAATTTAAACCTTAAAATTCATTCTTATTCAAAATAGTCCTCCCGAGTTCATTTAAATGGTTTAAAGAAGTCTTTGGGGTAAGATATTAACTATGTCTTAATTTGTACCAAACGGAGCCTTAATCTTATGCATTGAGATCCTTTGCCATTAGAAAATATTAACTTTCCTAACATCGACCAATAGCTTGATGCCACATGGACAAGTGCTTTAAAAATAAATGAGATGCAAGCATGGAGCGTTTATTCATCTATTCGAACTCTTAACCTCCCATTATTTTTTACTTCACTGAAATTGTAGTTCTTTTTTTTCGCTCAAACCCCACCCAATAAAATTGACATATGGCGCTGGCTACCAAAATAACAGAGGGGGGAAAGAAAAAGCGTGCGAAACATTGATACTATGGAAGAAGCAGAAAGAAAAACCTTGATTATATCCATTAATCCTCATTAATCTTCATCCTCATTTAGCATCTCCTAGAAGGCAAGAACTCTCTTTTGCTGATATTTTTTTTTGGTTCACGTGCTTATTTTTTGTTGACTTGATGATACCTTTTTTTTTTTTTTTCAAATTGGTAATGAGTTTTGCTTAAAGGGAAAGAAAGAAGGAAAAAAATGGATAATATAGAACTTCAAGTAAGGACATTGCTTTTTTTTTTTCTAATTTTGTTGTATTGTTGGTTGAATATTCTTATTGTTATTTTGTAAAAATATTTGTCTTTGTAGTTGAAAATTTTGGCTTTATTGCATTGGGGTCCCTCTAATTTTTTAGACGGAACAAATTTTGATTTATTTCATATGGAGCTTCAAGTAAGAACATTGCTTATTATGTCAATTTGTTGTATTGTTGGTTGAATTTTTTATTGTGTTTTTGTTAAAATATTTTTTTCCTTATAGTTGACAAATTTTACTTTATTGCATTGGGGTCCCTTTAATATTTTTATAAGGTAATTTTTTTTGATTTATTTCATATGGAGCTTCAAGTAAGAACTTTGCTTATTGTGTAAAATTGTTGTATTATTAGTTGAATTTTTTTTACTGTGATTTTGTTAAAATAAATTTTCCTTGTAGGCAACGGAATGTGAAAACACTTGGAAGCCTAAAGTTGGAGTGGCGTTTGATAATTTAGAAGAAGCATGGAACTTTTGGTGAGAATATGGTAGAAGAAGTAGATTCAAAGTGAGAAAACGATTTAGCAATCCAGTAGGTCCAAGAGTGAAGACGTCGGCGCACTTTGTTTGTTCCAAAGACGGTGTTCGACAACCAGACAAAAGAGATGCAAAGACTAAAAAACCTCGTCTTGAAATGAGAACTAATTGCATGGCAAGAATTAGATTGCAACTTGATAAGTCCTAATAAGTCACCAAATAATGCCATCATATGTGAGATTTTCAGTCCTCTTTTAGCCTTGTTGCTTTCCTTTTGCGTTTTTTATCTTTGTTTTCGTTTAGTTCTTTAATGTTTTATAGTTTTCTTATTTTCTTGTCTTAATTCCCCTTTTTATTGCCTTTTTAATTTATTTTAGTTATTCTCTTTTGTAGGCACAATTTTAGGGAGAAAACAAGAGAAAAATCAAGACTCCAGTGACCTGGCGCCTAGGTGCCAGACGTGGCGCCCAGGCACCAGGCATTTGAACTGCAAAGAGCCCTCTGCCCAGTTGGCGCCCAGGCGCCAGACGTGGCGCCCGGGCGCCCAACCCCATGAACTAACAATAGAAGCTGCCAACCTTGGCGCCCAGGCGCCAGTACCGGTGCCTAGGCACCAAGTCACGAATCTCCAGCTTAAATGCTTCTTTTGGGGCATTTAGCCCTAATTTTGATTGGGAGATTTTTGGGGAGCTTGGAGGCAGCAAGGGAGCAACATCTTGAGCTGGTTAGGGGGGAAGAAGGCCTTCCCTCATGGAATTCATCTTCCTTCACCCATCTCTTCTATTTTCTCTTCATTTTCTTCTCTTTTCATGTTGTATTTTTCTTGTTATAGGTAGTGATAGGTAGTATGTAACTCAAGGGTTGTTATGAGCCCGATTTTAGATTAGGTTTTGTGTAATTTCTTGAACTCTTGTAATTATTGCTTGGTTAATACATGTTTATATATTCCAATCTTAATGCTTTCCTTTAAATTGGCCACTTATTGGGATGATTTGGTGTTTTTACCAAACTTGGGAAAGGGAGGTAAAAACTAGACTTAATGAATGAGTTGTATGAGTTCTTGAACCTTAAAGGAGAGGGGATTGATTTGCTAATGTCATAAGAATATAGATATTAGCCTCATATAGTCAAATTAGGGTTTGCTCATTTAATGAACTTGATTTTCACATAAGGAATTATGGATAATTAGGTTTGATCTTAGTTGAGGTTTGGGAAAATCCTTCTAGGAATATTTGTGCCCTAGACTAGCATGTACAATTGATGAAAGCAAGAGTAAGAGAATGATAATGGAACTTATGAAAAATGAAGGGCTTAGTGGTTGATGTAATTTAATTTCTTATGAGGTTTTGTTGTTGAGTGATTCTTATGACTTACATTTCGTATTTTGTTGGAGTGGATTTTACGGAATTGAATTGCTCTAAAAATGCTTGATCACCACTTTTATGAGTTTAGGATTTTTATCTATGCTAGGGATAGCTAGATATTAACTAGCCCATTGTAACTTCCACCATAAATCGGATTAATCTAGGAATAGATAATCTTATTTATGTGGTTTTTCTGAGTTCCTAAACTTAATCACCTACTTGAATGATTGGATTAAGGAATTAAACAATCATTTGGGTTAGGTAGGTTTGCTTCTCCAAGGGATTGGGTTCAAACAATTTTTGAGAGCTTAACCAACACCAAAAGGATTTGTAATTTGATTGAATCATTCTTTAACAACTGAAAGACTCATTTGTCTATGAATTAGTCGGATTAAGAATTAAATGAAGTTAATCCCATCAATCCTATGTTTTTGTCATTAGGAGTAGCTTAGTTTTAGGTTCTAGATAATAGTTTTAGTTTAATTTGTAGCGTTAGATTTACTTCTCTACTTAATGATTTGTCTAAATAGCATTTAATTTTAGCTTCGCGGGTAGTTGGTACCTCAATCCTCGTGAGAACGATACTCTACTCACTCTGTATTACTTGTACGATTGGTACGCTTGCAAGCCGTCAACAAGTTTTTGGCGCCGTTGCCAGGGATTGATGGTTGTGTCAATATTCAATGAAGCCGAAGTGGTGCTAGTTTAGACACTTTTGTTGTACATTCTCTTATGTCTTTGCAATTTCCATTTCTTCTGTTGTTTGTCTTATTTTTGTAGTCTTGTTCTTACGGTGTTCTTCTTTGTTTTGTGCATGAAATGTGGTTTATCTTCTTTGCTGGAAAACATTGAGGATGAGAAAGGAGCATTGATGACCAAGGAAGGAGACATTATCTAGCGAAGGACATCAGTAAAGTCTGGCTAAGGACTATAAACGTAGTGCTCTTGGGAGGCACCCCAAGTCTCTTGACCTTTCCATCATATTAATTTGTTCTTGGTTTTGTTCTGTAATTTTAATTCTGTGATTGTTGGTGTTTAGTATGATTTTGGTTGATTGTTTTTGTGATTGATCGTTGTTTTAGTTGATTTTGTTGTTTGATTTTATTTAATGTTGAATTTGAGTGTTTTTACTGTGTGTATGTGTTGTTTGGGTGTGTTTTTATGGATCACAAACCTCAAATTCCGTGGGTCATCTTCTTCTGAGGGCTGAATGCTGATGCTACTGGGAAAAATTCATTTCTGTCAAGATGGCGCCCAGGTGCCATGACACTGAAGCTTATTTGCTCTCTATCTAGTTGGTGCCCAGGCGCCAGTAGTCTAAAAAGGTAGTGGAAGCGACTTGGCGCCCAGGCGCCAATGTCGTATTTAGCCTCTTGTAGCAGCTTCCTCTTCATTTTTCTAAATCTCCAAACCCTAGCAGCCTCCCTTCGACTTCCCCTCTCCCTCAAGCAGCCATTGACGCCAGTGTGAAGGTTTTCTCCACTTCCTTTCTTCATTTTTCCACATCCTCATCCCACATTGACCCTCCCTCATCATTTTCCTCCACTTTTCTTCCCTTTCCATCACTTTCCTCCCACTTTTTCTTCCTTTCTTCATCTTCTTCGCATTTTTGGCTGATTTTCGAAGTTGGGTGGTCCTCCTCCCCATTTTTCTGTAGATTTTGGTAAGTCCCCTCTTCCCCACAGCATTTTTTTTATTTCGAAAAAAAAGGGTTTTTGAAATTGAAATTTTAAATTTCTGTTTTCTTTTAATTTCGATTTTAGGATATTGTAATCCTTATTTTCTGCTGATATTGCCCCATGTTTTTTTTATTTTCTGTAAAAAAAATATTTTTCAGATTTGGGAATTTTTGGATTTAGGGTACTGTTTTGATTTTTTTTGAAATTTCTGAAACTTTTAAAAATTGGAATTTTAGGTTCTTAGAATGTTTATTTTATTTTCTGAAATTTTAAAAATTTTTAAATTTAGTTTTTCTTAATTTTCAGAATTTTTTTTTACTAAATAATCCAATTTTAGAGTTTTTGAAATTAAATTTTTGCTTTTTGAATATTTAGGATTGTCTATTGCATACATAATGTCTCACAAACGTTCAAGAAAGCAAAAGGAAGCCGAATCCTCCTCGAGTAGAGACTTTGATGCCTCTAGGTTTAGGAATTTTGATTGTAAAATGAAATTTGATGAACTTAAACCTAGAGAGTTTATTAAAGAGAGAGGATTTTATCTGAGGGCTAATCAGTACCCCGAAATTCAGGATAGAATAAGAGAGTGGGGGTGGGAAACACTTTATAGGCCGGCTATGAGATACTGCCCCGAAGTTGTAAAAGAGTTCTACGCAAATGCATTTAGGGGGAGTAATGATAGTGTTGCGGACAGAAATACTTCTTTTGTTAGGGAGAAAACAATTTATTTTACATCAAACAATA
This sequence comes from Biancaea sappan, assembly GCA_037074585.1. Lineage (NCBI taxonomy): Eukaryota > Viridiplantae > Streptophyta > Magnoliopsida > Fabales > Fabaceae > Biancaea > Biancaea sappan. The sequence continues at coordinate 57,241,720 of CM073491.1, read as the reverse complement.
TCAATAATCTGTTTGGTCTGAGATATGGTCCTGATGCTGATAATGAATATGCTGAATGGATGAGGTTTAGGCATATGAGATCAAATACACTTATTGATACTCTCTGTAAAGAAGGAGCGAGATGGGAGTTGGACGCTCAGGGGAAAGAAACACATATTAAAAAATCTGATATGAAACAAATCCCCAAAGCGTGGTGCACTTTCGTCCAATCCAACCTCCTTCCTACTTCGAACCGCTCTGAAGTAACTATAGAAAGAGCGGTGGTCATCTATATGATTATTACAGGGAGTGTCTTTAATGTTGGATCTCTGTTATCCCAAAATCTAGATAAATTAATTCAAAAACAAGGAAAAAGATTGGGATATCCCTGCCTTATTACTAACCTCTGCCAAAAGGATGAGGTGCCTATGCTTAATGATATTTTTCGTGATCCCGAGGGCCCTATCACTGCACAAGTGATAGATTCTATGGCACCACGTGATAGAGCTCCCACGGATCACCATCAGGCACCCATTCTGATCCCTCAGGCACCATCCAGACCACGTGCTGCACCTGTACCTCAGGGACCTCATATGTCGCAGTGGATTATTGATATTGAAAACTCCCTGAATGATTTGAGAATGTCCCACAATGCTTTTGTTGCCTCCCATGATGCATTTTTAGGAACACAAAATAAACATAATAGGGGCGTAGCTCAGGCTCTGTATGCCATGGCTTGGCATTGGGGAGTGAGCATAGAGGGTTGGACTTTGCAGGATCCTTCTTACGATCCAACAGACGACATCAATTTCGATCCTGTAGTCAACAGTGGAGTAGCTGGCGGAGATGAAGAGATGGGTGAAGAAGACGACGCTGATGACACGGATTGAGGCGTTGTGATTCGTTGTTTTGTTGTTTTTATTTCTTGTGTTATTGATTCATGTATTGTACTTATCATTTAAGAACTTTATGTTATGTTATTTTTATGTATTTAGTGGAGTTTTTATTGGATTTTGTTGATGTTTTGATTATTGTGATGGAATGGTTAAGATTCTTGTTATTGTTTAATCTCTTTCGTAATTTTTGGTATTTTAACTCTGTATTGTTGTTGTTGATGGTTTTGTTTTATAAGCATTCATTGTGATTCCGTCCCCTTTTTGTTGATTGTCCCTTTTTGGATGCTCAAACCTTATTTGTGTGCTTGGTTTGACATTGAGGACAATGTCTGGTTTAGGTTTGGGGGAGTAGAGTGGTTGTTAAATAAGAATGCATTTCTTTTTGTTGAACCATCACGTTTTAGGATTTTTCTTGATATTTTGGAAACTGTTAAACAGGTTTTATGTTATGTCAACGTTGGTTGAATTTATGTCGTCATCTTACTTAAAATCGAGTTAAGTTATGGATTTTTAGAATTTATTGATTAAAATTGGAAATTTTCAAAAAATTCTTAAATAAAAGTTGTAGGTATTTTTAATTTTCTTTATATACTCCTCAAATTTTTAAAACTTTTTATGCTTAGTTATGATGTATATTTGCTCAATAAGGGAATTTTAAAAAAAAATAATAATAAATAAAAAAAATATAGAATAAGTGTGATTTAAGTTGAGGAAGTGTAGTGTGGATTAGGCGCATAATACTTTCTTCAACCAATGAATCATATCTTAATAAATAAAGGCGACGGACAAGGCATTGTTGTGTGGATTAGGCGCACTGATAATTCTTTGTTTCCTTAGCCTATTAGCGGATATTACCTAGATTGAGGCGAAGATGTGTGGTTAGGCGCACGGTCTTCATTTCGATCATAAATAAATTGGAATTCCCTTTGCTGAAATGCATTTTGATAGAGCTAAGAAAAATCCTCACATTAAGATAAATTCTTTTAAACTTTTGAGGGAGTAATTAGAGAAAATTGATGGCATCTATGATTTTAATTTTAAGGTTAATGAAATTTTTCAATTTATCTATGAATTCAAGAACTTCATTGCCTAGCTTTGCTTTATTTAGATGAATGCATGAATTTAACTTACTTTGCCATAATCTTTCAAGTTGTTCAACACTTCCTTTTTATCATGAAAGATCCTTTTGTTATGTTTGTCTAGTGTGTTTAGTTGTGTTAGGTAGTTGTTTGCTTGAGGACAAGCAAAGATCTAGGTTTGGGGGAGTTGATAAGTCCTAATAAGTCACCAAATAATGCCATAATATGTGGGATTTTCAGTCCTCTTTTAGCCTTGTTGCTTTCCTTTTGCGTTTTTTATCTTTGTTTTCGTTTAGTTCTTTAGTGCTTTATAGTTTTCTTATTTTCTTGTCTTAATTCCCCTTTTTATTGCCTTTTTAATTTATTTTAGTTATTCTCTTTTGTAGGCACAATTTTGGGGAGAAAACAAGAGAAAAATCAAGACTCCAGTGACCTGGCGCCTAGGCGCCAGACGTGGCTATTGACCATAAGGCTTTATGCCATAAATTTTGATGATGACAAATGTATTTGAAATGTAGCATTGAATGTAGCATTGATATATATAAAGGTTAATTATCATATATATGCTACAAGTACTTAAGCATGATTATGTTATTTAAATATGTTTGTTGCATATATTGAATCATGCTATTGAACTAATCATTGGGTTTGCAAGTAAGATATATTTTATAGGTTGGTTCAAAAACAAGAAGAGTGAGCATTGGATTGAAGAACAAGGAAAAGAAATATCATGCTTCACTCAAGGAAAACAACATGCAAGGATAAAGCTCCAAGAAATGAAGAATTAGAAGATTTGAAGTCTTGGAAGCTTGGATGCATCAAGAAAGCAACCATCATGCTCTAAAAACAAAGAATTTGAAGATAACAAGTGACTGGTCGACCACCCTATACTGACTGGTCGACCACCCTATACTGACTGGTCGACCAACGTGCTCCAGAGGCAATATATTTAAGCACTGGTCGACCATCCCATCGACACTGGTCGACCAACGAGCTCCAGAGGCAATATATTTGAGCACTGGTCGACCACCCCATCGACACTGGTCGACCAACTAGCTCCAGAAGCAAAGTCCTTGAGCATTGGTCGACCACCCTATGCTGACTGGTCGACCAACGAGCTCCAGAAGCAAAAATATTTGAGCACTGGTCGACCAACATGCCACACTGGTCGACCAACGTGCCACACTGGTCGACCACCGACATCAGAAAATGTGCTGTAACGGCTAGTTTTTGCTGACATCATTATGGAACTATCTTGGATTTGTCTCCAACGGTCTTATTCGTCCTTAGGCTATATATATCAACCTTGGGGGCTATCAAAACAGAAGAGAGAACACTCCTACTGCTGAACATCATCTGTAAATTCTCTCTTATGCAGATTATACCCTTGTGAGCTTATCAATGTAACATATACTCTGTTTTTAGAGAGTTTCTCTGTAATTGTTGATTTTGATCAACACAAATATTATCTTGAGTTGTATTATCAAGGAGAGTATTCCTTGATAGAGTATTTATTGAGAGAGCATTCCTTTGGGTTGTAGAGAAGCCAGTTTAGCAGAAATTCTCCGGAGGGTTGAGGAGGAGCTCGGATTCACAAATTCTCCGTTGGGTTGTGGAGGAGCCTTGGCTAACGAAATTCTTTGTAGTGGTTTGCAAGTACTCAGACCAAACTTGCAAGTATAGTGAAAATACTCAAGTGACTTCTTGAGGACTGGATGTAGGCTTGAGATTAGCCGAACCAGTATAAATTTCTGAGTTTGCTCTCTCTATCCCTTACTCCTTTATTTGTGCTTATTGTTATCTATTCTTTATTTCCTTGCTCCTCATAATTATTCATTTTGATAGCACATTGATTTTCTGTATTATATTTATTATCTTAAGTATTACACTTTTACAGAAAATCATTTTAACTTCCAATTAATTCTTGTGAAAAATTTATAAAACCCAATTCATCCCCCCTCTTGGGTTCCAACCATTACTTTCAATTGGTATCAGAGCTTGGGCTCTTGTTTAAAGACTTAACCGTCTAAGAGTTAGCATGGTTGGATATAGTGATTGGTTTATTTCTGAAAATTGTTCTTTCACAGAACCTCCAGTTTTTGATGCTAATCATTTTCAATATTGGAAGTATGAAATGAAAATGTTTTTAATTTCAGTAGACCATAAACTCTGGGAAGTTATAGAAAATGGTTTTGATATGCCTGTCAAGGAAGAACAAGGAAAATGCATTCCAAAACCCAAGAGTGAATGGAATGATACTGAAAGAAGTTTAATGCAACTCAATGCTAAGGCAAAATTGATTATTTCTTGTGCATTGAGTCAAGATGAATTTTTCAAAATCTCCAACTGTGCAACTGTAAAAGAAATGTGGGAAATTCTTGAAGTTGCACATGAGGAAGATCTTATTACTGAGGAATTAAGGTATAGAAGTTTCATTAATGAACTTGAAATTGCTCAAATGAACAATTACAAAACCATTAATGAGATACAACTTGTGCTTAATCAATTGCAAGCTCTTGGTGTTGAACTTACAGGAAAATTTCAAATCACCAAGGAGATAGAAGAAAAAGAAAAAGGAGAAGAAGAGAAATCTCAACCAAAAGCTGAATCATCAAAGAAAGCCTACCTATCCTCTATTTGGGGAAATATCAATTCTGATAAGGAGGACACAAATGAAGAAAACTACATCTGTCTTGTGGCCAGAGATGAAGATGAGGTAAATTCATTTGACTACTCTTTTGATGAATTACAAGATGCCTTTGATGATTTACATGAAGAATCTTTGAAACTTGCAAAGAAATTAGTTGTTTCAAAACAGAAAAACTCTTCTCTTGAAAATGAATTAGAAACATTGAAAAATGAATTTTCTATTTCCAAGGAAGATAATTTTGTTTTTGAAAATCAAAACAGAACTTTGCAAGAAGAGAATTTGATTTTAAAGGCAAATATCTCTACCAACAGAAATTGCTTTTGTACCAAGTGTGATTCTTTGAAAAAGGAAAATGAGGATCTTAAAAACACACTTGAAAAACTTTCTCAAGGTAGAGAAATTCAAAACTCTTCTGTTGAGAAACAAAGTAGTAGCTTTAACAAAACTGGTTTTGTTCTTAACAAGTCAAACCCGAAATATTTCAAAAATTACTTTGTTCCTACAAAAATGTCCAAAAGTCCACCTTGCACTTGTTTTTATTGTGGACTGAAAGGACACAAATCTTACTCTTGCTTTTATAAGAAAAATCTTGTTCATGGAGTAAAAATGAAATGGGTTCAAAAAGGAACTCATGACCCAGGCGGACCCAAAGAAATTTGGGTACCAAAAACAAAATATTAATTTGCAGATTCGTCTCGAAGCAAGGAGCGGAAATGACATTTTAATGGCTACATCATTCAAACTCCACTTCCTTGCATCAAAAGGAGGCAATGGATAAGTAAACATATAAGCTGAAATGTATTGTAAGAAATTTGATTAATATGTTTACTGAATCAAATGCTTATGCTTGTTTTCTAGCATGCCTTTCATCTATCTTTGATATTCATGCATGCTATATCTGAAAACAATTCTTATGTGTGTGACCTATAGATTCAAATTTTGTTTTGAATCAATATCTTTCTTCTAAATACTACTCAAACTCTCCTTTTTACCGTATCATGAAAACTCGCTTCCATTACATGCATATTTCTCTTGCTTTCACAACAATAAGATTACTCTTGCCTATAGTATTTATCCTTATTGTAATCTTATTCAAATATTTTCAATAAAATCAAATTTCTTGTAAAATTGCATTTCATGGAAGCATGGAACTTTTATTAATATAGCATATCTTAAACACAATGTTGCTCTTGATTCTCGAGATTTATTTAGACATTGCTAATTTAAGCATCAAAGTGCTCCACCAAAAAGTGTTTTGCAGGAGTTAATCCTCAAATTTATCCTCTAAGGCACATTCTTTCCTCTGCTCTCCAAAATTAGTAAGATTTATAGTTTTGAAGTTGGTTGGTCGACCAACGCTCCTATCAGTGGTCGACCAACGAAGGGTATAATACCCAGCACCAGGAGAAGAACGCTGAACGCTGAGGCAGGTGGTCGACCAGTCTGTAGCCTTTGGTAGACTAGTTTGAGGCAGTACGTAAGAAACTCTCTTCTGGTCTGGAGTGGTCGACCAGCGCTCTCACAATGGTTGACCAACGCTCGACATCTTGCTGTTCCTTTCCCTCGATGGTCGACCAGTGAACTCACGATGGTCGACCAACGCTTGACAGCAAGCTCCTTCCACCTTTTCATACTCACGTTGGTCAACCAGTGTGGACACGTTGGTCGACCAGCGGATGACATTAGTTGAAGGATTTAAATTTTGCTGCTATATACTTACTAATCTCTTCAAAAGTTTCATGGGTGATCTTATAAGAGATTATTTCTGAGAGAATCTTGCAAATATTCAATCAATGAAGATCATTAAAATTGCAAGAAGATAGGATCAAAAGAAGGGCAATGAGGAAAAGAAGGATATCAACATCTTAAGGAGGAAGTTCAAGAAGCAACAAAAGTTTGTCAAAATTGATGAGTATCTCTATCCTTTACTTCTTTATTATTTAATTGAATGATACTCCTTGATCTCAATTGAACATTTTGGAAAATCTATTTACTGACATGCTTTCATTGCAATGACATATTGTTCTTTGATATCTTACATACTTGATCATATCATTGCATATAAAGATATGTTAAATGCTTAAATTGTCTTTATACCATTCATCATGGTTTGAGCACTATACATGTCATATCTTTGCATAAGCTATGGCTTATGAACAATTGTTTATGGATTATAGTTTATATCTGATTATATCTTATTAATCCATATTACTTCAATTATTTTACTACATACTCTGGTTACAATATGCTTTATCTTGAATGAGTATGTAACTTGCTTCCGCTATGTAATGATGATATATATATTCATGTGAGAAAATGCTTTCTAGCCTTAAATGAATATATGTATACTTTTCAAAATAAGTTATGCCTTTACTAAGATGATATGATATATCCTGGATATAAAATGTTTTATATATGATATTGGATATATATTTTCTTCTACCGTGCTAAATCTGGTGACATTCGTTCAATAAGAATTATTTTAAAAAATATTGGAAAAGGATTTGAAATTGCTTTATCATTTTTTTTGGAAATCCTTGTTTCAAAATTACATCTGCTAATGTACTTAAATGTCTCTATACATAAGCAGAAAATTAATTTCAGAACTTTTGAAAAGGGAAAGTGTACCCTTATTTTAAAAAAAAAAGATAATGGCATTGAAGAAAATGCCAAACTATCTCAAGAAGAAAAAAAAACTTCAAGAAGAAAAATTACCTCATGAGAAGGAGCCATCAAGCAACAATGATGATTTTTCAAAGGATTTGAGGTGTGCCAAAAGTCATCCTAAGGAACTCATCATTGAAGAAGCATCTCAATGGGTACTCACTCAAAATCGTCTTCTGCCTATGGATTATGCCTTACACTGGTTATATCTTTTGCTAATCCAAGAAAATTGTTGTGCTATTATATACTCTAGTTTTAAAATGATATATCTTATATGAGTATATAATTTGCATTTGCTGTGATATATATCCTGTTATAATATCTTCTGTTATTATCTTTAAAAGGATATATATGTTGCTTCTGCTATGCTGCATCTCTTTCCAAATCCTTTTTGGAGCAAAATTTGTTTTTCAAAATAAAAGGACTTGGAAATTCTTATTGACAAAGTTTTTCTGATAAGCTCTTTATAGAATCATTCTTTCAAGGGAAGAGATTGTTTCAAAAAAAAATTGTTTTATCATGCTGAAGCAAAAATCATTTTGAAAAGAAAAGGATTTGGAAATCCTTATTTCAAAAGATTTTATTCTCTTGTGCTTTTTATGGTATCAATCTTTAAGGAAGAATGATTTTTCTATAAATAGTGTATTTTATGGAGGCATAGCATTCTTATTGATATAATATATGTTGTCTCCTTTGCTTGAGATTTATAAACTAACCTGTCAAGGACCCAATTTGGTTGGGTACCTAAAATTAAGAATCAAATTATTTTGTTAGAAAAAGTATTCTCAAGCTCGAGCTCGCAATGACAACCAACCAAGCTTGAGGATGAAGGACTCAACGATGAAGATGGTGATTCTAATCAAGCATGCACATTCAAAACATTGGTATTATCTAGCCTTGCTTGAAATAGATTGTTAATCCATCAAATATTATGAGCTTTATGTGAAGATTGGATGAATGGCAAGAAAGAGTCTTTAAATTGATTGAAAAATACTTTGAAAACTCATATATTATTTTCAATATCTCTTCTGCACCTCAAGCTAAGTATGAACTATAGTGGCTATATTTCCATATAAGAAAATCATTTCTTTTGCCACTAAAATTCTTTCAAGTTACTTTCCTTGCCTTTCATCTATCAAATGATTATATGATTTTTGGATCTATTAATCACATCTTGAGCAAGGATACTTCTTAGTTGATGAAGAAGCTTAAAGGTATAAATGACTCTTCCAAAAGGATAGTCAAACTATACAAAGCTGAAATCTTCACCAAGGATCAAATAGTCAAGGGTTGCAAAATAAATTGTCTCTACGCCAAGACAATTCTTGGATAAACAAGCTCTTGTAAAAGAAAGGTAAGAACGATCAGTTGATTGGATAAAAGAGTTTTGAGAGGTATGATTACTCATCTCAAAATGGATATTATATTGAATATGCTTGACTGATCTTCTTTAAATATATGTCCTTTGCACTTTGGCCTTAATGATTTATATTGCTTCTGTTGTGATGATATATATTATATATATCCTGCTTATAATGTTTTACATCTTGAACGGGTATATAAATTACTTCCGTTGTGCTGAAATCTATCTTATCCTTTATGAAGCAAATTTGTTTTGAAAAAGGACTTTAAAAATGCTTCCTCAATGCGAATATGTTTTATCATATGAAGCAATATTCTTCTTGAAAAAGAAAAGATTTTACAGATCTCTTTTGTTGTTGATGACAAAGGGGATGAAAAACATTGATGTTTGATTTATGGATTATGAACTGTACCCTTGATTATATCTTGTTACACTAATCCATATATATTGCTTCCTTGGATGAAATGTTTCTAAATTCCTTTCGAAGCAAAATGTTTTAGAAAAATATCGTGAAACTCTTGAATTGCTTCCATTGTGCTAAAATTACTTTGCCATATTGAAGCAACATCTACTTTGAAAAGAAATGGATTTGAATATCCTCATTTTAAATTATTTCTGCTATATGTTAAAATATTTTTATAAGCAGAAATTATTTTCAAAAATCTTGAAAAATATTACTATTTGATTTATGGATTATGATTAATATTCTTGTTTATATCATGCTTTGCTAATCCATTTATCATACTTTTTTTGTGTGTTGCAAATATTTCTATCATATGTCAGCAAATGATGTTTATTTCCTGTTACATACTTCAAAGATTTCAATGTTTTTGCTATTTACTAAAATGTCTTTTCATAAACAAGCAGAAATCATTTTCAATGAAAATATTGCAGAAATTTCTTCAAAAATCTTACTTCAAAATTCTGCAATCAAAAATTGAATATCCTTTATACTGATTTGAACAATCTTTCTCAAAGGAAAAAGGTTATGAAATTTAGGGGGAGCTTTGTCTCACTTGAATGTATATTTTTTGAAAAAGAATACATTTTGAAAATTAGATATTCATTATTCTTTTTCAAATTATGCAAGGTTTAAGGGGGAGCCTCAAACTCTTTCAAGTTTTATCTTTTGGCTCATTTCATTTGACATGCGAAATTTTTCTAAAAATTGTTTCTACATGTCAATGAAAACAATGATAAGTTTTGATGTATCCTAACCCTATGCTATATTGACATCCTGGCTTAAAGAATGTATGTGCTTTAACTTCCATATATTTTTTCCTTACACCTTTTTGTTGATGTCAAATAGGGGGAGAAAAAACAGTAGAAAAATATGTGTATGTGCTTATAACATTGCATTCATTATTTTGTGATACATATTTTTCTGTGGTGATTTGTCATCATCAAAAAGGGGGAGATTGTTGACCATAAGGCTTTATGCCATAAGTTTTGATGATGACAAATGTATTTGAAATGTAGCATTGAATGTAGCATTGATATATATAAAGGTTAATTATCATATATATGCTACAAGTACTTAAGCATGATTATGTTATTTAAATATGTTTGTTGCATATATTGAATCATGCTATTGAACTAATCATTGGGTTTGCAAGTAAGATATATTTTATAGGTTGGTTCAAAAACAAGAAGAGTGAGCATTGGATTGAAGAACAAGGAAAAGAAATATCATGCTTCACTCAAGGAAAACAACATGCAAGGATAAAGCTCCAAGAAATGAAGAATTAGAAGATTTGAAGTCTTGGAAGCTTGGATGCATCAAGAAAGCAACCATCATGCTCTAAAAACAAAGAATTTGAAGATAACAAGTGACTGGTCGACCACCCTATACTGACTGGTTGACCAACGAGCTCCAGAGGCAATATATTTGAGCACTAGTCGACCACCCCATCGACACTGGTCGACCAACCAGCTCCAGAAGCAAAGTCCTTGAGCATTGGTCGACCACCCTATGCTGATTGGTCGACCAACGAGCTCCAGAAGCAAAAATATTTGAGCACTGGTCGACCAACATGCCACACTGGTCGACCACCGACATCAGAAAATGTGCTGTAACGGCTAGTTTTTGCTGACATTATTATGGAACTATCTTGGATTTGTCTCCAACGGTCTTATTCGTCCTTGGGCTATATATATCAACCTTGGGGGCTATCAAAATAGAAGAGAGAACACTCCTACTGCTGAACATCATCTGTAAATTCTCTCTTATGCAGATTATACCCTTGTGAGCTTATCAATGTAACATATACTCTGTTTTTAGAGAGTTTCTCTGTAATTGTTGATTTTGATCAACACAAATATTATCTTGAGTTGTATTATCAAGGAGAGTATTCCTTGATAGAGTATTTATTGAGAGAGCATTCCTTTGGGTTGTAGAGAAGCCAGTTTAGTAGAAATTCTCCGGAGGGTTGAGGAGGAGCCCAGATTCACAAATTCTCCGTTGGGTTGTGGAGGAGCCTTAGCTAACGAAATTCTTTGTAGTGGTTTGCAAGTACCCAGACCAAACTTGCAAGTATAGTGAAAATACTCAAGTGACTTCTTGAGAACTGGATGTAGGCTTGAGATTAGCCGAACCAGTATAAATTTTTGAGTTTGCTCTCTCTATCCCTTACTCCTTTATTTGTGCTTATTGTTATCTATTCTTTATTTCCTTGCTCCTCATAATTATTCATCTTGATAGCACATTGATTTTCTGTATTGTATTTCTTATCTTAAGTATTACACTTTTACAGAAAATCATTTTAACTTCCAATTAATTCTTGTGAAAAATTTATAAAACCCAATTCACCCCCCCTCTTGGGTTCCAACCATTACTTTCAGTGGCGCCCGGGCGCCCAACCCCATGAACTAACAATAGAAGCTGCCAACCTTGGCGCCCAGGCGCCAAGTCACGAATCTGTAGCTTAAATACTTCTTTTGGGGCATTTTGCCCTAATTTTGATTGGGAAATTTTTGGGGAGCTTGGAGGCAGCAAGGAAGCAACATCTTGAGCTGGTTATGGGGGAAGAAGGCCTTCCCTCATGGAATTGGTCTTCCTTCCCCCATCTCTTCTCTTTTCTCTTCATTTTCTTCTCTTTTCATGTTGTATTTTCTTGTTATAGGTAGTGATAGGTAGTATGTAACTCAAGGGTTGTTATGAGCCCGATTTTAGATTAGGTTTTGTGTAATTTCTTGAACTCTTGTAATTATTGCTTGGTTAATACATGTTTATTTATTCCAATCTTAATGCTTTCCTTTAAATTGGCCACTTATTGGGATGATTTGGTGTTTTTACCAAACTTGGGAAAGGGAGGTAAAAACTAGACTTAAGGAATGAGTTGTATGAGTTCTTGAACCTTAAAGGAGAGGGGATTGATTTGCTAATGTCATAAGAATATAGATATTAGCTTCATATAGTCAAATTATGGTTTGTTCATTTAATGAACTTAATTTTCACATAAGGAATTATGGAGAATTAGGTTTGATCTTAGTTGAGGTTTGGAAAAATCCTTCTAGGAATATTTGTGCCCTAGACTAGCATGTACAATTGATGAAAGCAAGAGTAAGAGAATGATAATGGAACTTATGAAAAATGAAGGGCTTGGTGGTTGATGTAATTTAATTTCTTATGAGGTTTTGTTGTTGAGTGATTCTTTTGACTTACATTTCGTATTTTGTTGGAGTGGATTTTACGGAATTGAATTGCTCTAAAAATGCTTGATCACTACTTTTATGTGTTTGGGGTTTTTATCTATGCTAGGGATAGCTAGATATTAACTAGCCCCATTGTAACTTCCACCATAAATCAGTTTAATCTAGGAATAGATAATCTTATTTATATAGTTTTTCTGAGTTCCTAAACTTAATCACCTACTTGAATGATTGGATTAAGGAATTAAACAATCATTTGGGTTAGGTAGGTTTGCTTCTCCAAGGGATTGGGTTCAAACAATTTTTGAGAGCTTAACCAACACCAAAAGGATTTGTAATTTGATTGAATCATTCTTTAACAACTCAAAGACTCATTTGTCTATGAATTAGTTGGATTAAGAATTAAATGAAGTCAATCCCATCAATCCTAGGTTTTTGTCATTAGGAGTAGCTTAGTTTTAGGTTCTAGATAATAGTTTTAGTTTAATTTGTAGCGTTATATTTACTTCTCTGTTTAATGATTCATCTAGATAGCATTTAACTTTAGCTTCGCGGGTAGTTGGTACCTCAATCCTCGTGGGAACGATACTCTATTCACTCTGTATTACTTGTACGATTGGTACGCTTGCCAAGCCGTCAACACAACTCGTGAATGAGAAGTATAAGGTGCTTGATTTTGTGGAGTAACACAATCATGAGCTCCACACCTTGGAAACTAGACACTTCCTCGTGTCACAACGAAGAATATATGAGGTTCAAGGTTATGAGCTTGAGTTGGCAAAGGATTCTGGTATTCAATAGAAGACATCATTTGACCTTATGAATATGCACGTGGGGGGGAGAGAAAACCTTGGATACACTCAGTTGGACGTGAAAAATTATCTGAAGAAAAGGAGAGAGAGAAATATGCAATATGGGGATGTGGGGGTTTTATTTCAATGCTTTCAGAAACAACTGGTGGAAAATCCTTTATTTTTTCATTCTTATCAAATGGATTCTGAGGAACAGATTAGAAATGTATTTTGGGCTGATGCACGGATGTTGATTGATTATAGATATTTTGGTGATGTGGTATCACTTGATACAACCTAATGTACTAACAAAGAGAACAGACTGCTTGCAATATTTTGTGGGTTCAATCACTTTAGAGGCATGGTGGTATTTGGAGCTGCATTGTTATATTATGAGACAGTAGATTCGTTTAAATGGCTTTTTAAAACTTTTTTAGAGGCCCATAGAAAAAAAAATCATTGACAATATTTACTGATCAAGATGCAGCAATGGCAAAAACATTGCACGAAGTCATGCCAGATATAGTACATGGCCTATGCATGTGGCACTTAATACAAAATGCCACTAAACACTTGAGCAATGTGAGATGAGATGGAAGAAGTATTCTGAGTGATTTCACACAATACATGTATGAATATGGTAGTGTGAAGCAATTTATGGTGGCATGGAGTTGATTATTATCAAAGTATGATGCCCAAGACAATCGATGGCTTGCTTCGACATATGATATTAAAAAAAGTGGGTGGCATGTTATATGCGGAAAACTTTCTCTCTTGGGGTCCGAAGTACTCAATTGAGTGAGAGTTTGAACTCAGACGTTAAGAGCTTTTTGAAGCTTGACTTAGACGTGATACAGTTCTTCAAGCATTTTGAGAGGGTTGTTGATGACAAGCATCATAAAGAATTGAAACAAGAATTTGATGTAAGGGAAAAAATACCAAGATTGAGAATAACACAATCACCTATGTTGCAATAACTCTCTAAAATTTACACTCGCCCCATCTTTGAGTTGTTCCAAGAGGAGTATGATGGTCATGTGGCTGCAAGTGTGAAGGAGAAAAATGAAAGTTAGGCCGTATGGGAATATGTCATCTTTTTGTTCAATAAAGATGGAGATTACAATGTGGCATTTAACCCCTATGATAAATCCATTACATCTAGCTGTAGAAATTTTGAGAATATCGGTATACTTTGTTGTCATGCTCTTAAAGTATATGATGTGAATGATGTAATGTTGGTCCCCGAAAAATATATTCTAACTTGTTTAACACAAAAAGCAAGAGAATGTGTGATATAGGATTTAAAAAGGAAAAACAATTGAAGAAGATATGAGGTTGGAAAGCACCCGAAGATTAAAAAGAATCGGTCATAATTATATAAATTTAATAGCACAAGTGTCTTATCATGCTGAAGTAAGTGACTTCTTAGACAACGTCTTGCCTGAGTTGACGACGATAGTGAATGAGCTTATTTTGAAGGAAAAAGGTTCAGACAACATCTCACCTAGCCAACCAAGTCATTGTCCTCATCTTGTAGCGAGGTTGAAGAAGAAGATCAGTGTAAGGACTAGGAGATGCATTAAAAGTTGTCTTGAAATTCAAGGAAAATAAGAGAAAAGGATCATCGAGAGCTACATTTCATATGAGAAATATGGTTAGGATTTATGTATTAATATACTCTATTAGAATATCATATTGTTGTTTACATGAATTAGTACAATGTTTACATTAATCTTGTAGGGGAATGAAGCACAGGATTGGATGCCATCTGAAATGTCATGCTCAGTACCCCCAGTACCCTATGAGCATGCACAACACTCCCATGTCGGTGCATTAAGTTTCACTGGATTACTAATGGTAAGGTTAAAATTATATTAACAAAGTGGAATTTTGCTTTTTACAGTTGTATTTTATAATTCAATGTGCTAATGATAATGTTTTGATGCATTAGGCACACTTTGATGATTCTACGTTGTCACCTGAAGAAATTGAGTTTAGACCAAATTGTTCAAATGATAACCAAAAAAACTGAGATTAGTTTGAATTAAAGATGCATCTAAAATCATTAGATTTAAATTATTTAACATATTAATTTAAAATTCATTAAATCTTTTTGTTCTTTTGATAGGGATGCGATTAGTGCTAGTTGAAGGATTGATCTAGAGAATAAAGAATTTGAAGGTGTTTGAACTATTGTACCCATACTGACATTCTATGTATGATTTTATTATGATTTTGAATTTTTGTAAAAAATATGGTGTACCCATTCTGACAGTCAATGCTAGTTATTAGGTCACATTTCAAAATGCATGTTATGTATCACATTCAGTAACATCACTTAACTAGAAAAAAGAAAGCCATTGTAACTTGAAAATAGCCATTTTATTAATTAATAAGTATTTGAGATTACAATTGGATGACCAATATAGATATTAGAACCTATACCATACTACGATTGAATGACCAATACAGACATTAGAACCTATGCCACATGGCATCTAACCCATTACAGTTGATTGTGCCATGTACCCCATAACAATTAAAGACATTGCAATTAAGTTGAGATAGACTGCTTTCACTTTTTCTATATGCAGTGCTGCTCTTCTGCTGTTGCTGCTGTGGACTGTACAGGTTTCTTGAACTACAACAATATCATTGTCATGTTATCGCATCCCTCACTATCATGCACAATTTCTTTTTCAGCAAGCATAAATTTGTTCTGTTAAAATTCCATGTCACCTGAAAATTGTGTATGAAACATAAGGATAAAACAACATAGCCAAATCATAGTCAAACAACATACTTAATGGTGCCTCATAGCCAAACAGTATAGCCAGAGGCCTTCGCATAAGGTAATAACATCAAAAAATATGTCCAGTGGTGATGCAGAATAGTAGAGAGGTAAAGAGAAAGGAGGAAGAAATAGAGAGGAAAGCAGCATACAAGATATATTCTCAGTGGTAGTTTGGGTTGAAACTAAGCAACCTAATTGATGGGAAAAAAAGAAAAAGGACCAAAAAGAATGTCCAATTTATGAACTATACAAATATTAAGTAGATCATCAGTTCCAAATAAATAACTGCAGTAAACATAAACTCATTAAATTTTATTACGCATAAACTCATTTAAGTAAAATTTCTGGATAGTAATCACCCAAGATATCTCCAAACAGTCAGATGCAAGTTATCTCCAAATAGTCAGGTGTAAGTTATTACAGGTTTTGTATGATAAGATTTCAAGGTAGTAATCTAAAATTGTGTGCAATGGTAAGGTTAAATGTCATCGAGTAACTATTATCAATTTGCTATATTTGCCTAATTGACAATAACTAGACCAAACAGTTTTTAAAGTGATAGTTAAATGGAGGAATTTCGTATCAAATTCCAAGGAATGGAAAATAAAGAGAGTAGCAATCCCCTTTCCAGGAAGATTGGCTCCAATTACAACTCAAATCAATCATTTCCTCCTCTAGCTCAGATAACTAATTTATATAGCAAGAATCTCAAAATGAACTTAATAGAAAGCTATAATAGAAATAGAATATAATTGGTAAGTCTACAGCAATTTGATAATCCACCCATGTGATAGTCCTTGGCCCAAATTAGAGATCTCCTGCTTCTTTTGTGCTACATATCAACTCATCATTCCTCAATTGCTCAAGTGTTGCATTTAGCTGAATTGTGTCAATCATCCTAACCACTCACAGTTAAATCGATTGCACCCAAGCACATACTATTAGTATCTACTAAATTAGATGCTAAACATGTCAAATTGCCAATGCATAACTCATTCTATTAATCTTTTAGCCTAAACAATTGGGTATACTCGGACGTTTTAAGCACTTGAAGTCAAAGAAGAAGAAAATTGATTCAATAATTTTTCTCATTTTGCACTTCTCCTAGAAAGATAGATTAATTTACCCATTGACAATGGTCAACAGAACAAATCACAAACAACAAGAAAAATGAGACAATGGAAATTTGCTGAGAGACAGAGATTGAGTGGAAAAAAATACAATACCTCTATCTCTAAACTCGTTGTCGTCTTCTCGTCAGATCTCGCCAAATTTCTACTCATCTCACTGTCATCTTCTCATTGGCTCTCATACTCTCATTTGCTCTCGCCCGAATGCCCAGCCTGATAGAGGGGAATCTCTTGCCAAAAATATGCTGATCTCATCGACTCTTGCCCTTTCGTCTTCTCTCTCAAGAATGCCTCTCGCTCTCTAGATCTGTTTCTAAGGACAAAGACGCTGATGGAGTTTGGAGGGGAGAGAAGAAACAAAAAAAAATCCATGTGCCGAAATCTGAATGGGACACATGGATGAATGGGATGCCGTCCATCCCACCCAATCCAATGGTCAGTATTTAATGGCAGGAATGGTATGAAATGCCCAATGTTAGAGGATCTGGACGCCAATCTTATGCGATATAGTAGCACCTTTAGACCTTTTTTTTGGATCCAAAATCATAACCCCATTTATCCGTATGGGCTAAAAAAAGTTAAACTGACAAAAACAATATCTAACATATATATATATATATTATCTTAATAGGCTTTTTTGTTGCAAAAAGAAAAATAAGAGAAAAATAAAAAAGAAAAAAGTTATTATTTTGTCACTTGAGATGATATATCCAAAGCATTATTTGTTGATTTTGTCTCGTTAACCCGATACGCACAAGGAAATGTACGGTAGAATATTTGAACAAAAAAGGTTAATAAAGGGTACTACACAAAATTAAAAATTTATAGAAGATTACTGTTAGCTTTTAAAATTTAGAGGGTAAATTGTACAACCCCTAATTGATGGAAGTTATTTGCATTTTAATTTTTAACCAAAAAATTATGGAGAGCTAATATATATATATATATATATATAATTTATTAAAGACATTTTTTATTAGGATTTGACACACACAGAAACAGCAGCCAAAAACCTATTTTTTTTGGCAAGTCAAAATTTTCCGTTAAAGTCCCCTCATATTTAAGGATTTTGATCAGTTAATGTATCCTTGCCATTTTTTTTTAATTGTTGTATTTGTTCCATCACTAGTTGGCTTGAAACCACAGATGGTCATACATATGCAAGACATTAATCAATAATTACACAATATATACACCTCAACATGATAAACTATATATTTATCTAACATACAATATTGTAACTCCCCCTATGAACTGTTAATGTTGCTTCATAATTAATATTATATTAGTTTAAATTATTTATCTCCTTAGACCTGCTTCTAGTGATTCTTCTTTCAAGTCTGTTCCCCAGGTGCTTCAGCTCCTCCACAGTCAGTGTGCTGAACGCACTACAAAAAAAACAGGATATAGCGTCGGTTTTTTAACGTCGGTTTCAAAAACCGACATTAGATGCCACACCTAGAGTCAGTTTATATATCGTCGGTTAGAACCAACGTTAGATGATGCATTTAGCGTCGGTTTCTATAACGTCGATTAAAACCGATGTTAAATGATGCATTTAGCTTCGATTTCTATAGCGTTAGTTAAAACCGACGTTAGATTCAACATCTAGCGTCGGTTTCTATAGCATCAGTTAAAACCGACACTAAACACCTTATTTTGAGAAAAGAAAAATAAATCAATAATTTTTCTCTAAAAACATATTTTAGTTATTATATTTTTTATTCTTTGCATTAACTTTTCTTCTTATGTAATTAGTTAATTTTTAATAGGATTATTATCTTTATTAATTAAATATTTATGTAAAATTTAATATTATTTTTACCTATAATATTAATAGTATTAGTGTGTGGGTAAAAATATTGTAAAAGCTTTTGGTTTCCTCCTTACTCACTTTCACTCATTTTTAATTTCCTCCCATTTCACTCATTTCCAATTTTACCAAACAAAAAATTTCCCCACATTTTCCACATGACTACATGACCCTAATTGAGAACCCTAGAACACACACACATTGCCTTTACGTGAGAGAGACTCGGCCGAAAAAAAAGGTGGGGGAGGGGGGAGTTATAGGCGAGAAAGACGAGTGGCCACCACCTTCGCCGGGGAAGCTACCTCCTTCTTCCTTCATTTCATCGACCTCCTATATCATCTGAAAGGGAGAAACTGAGAGAGGGAGGAAGACGAGCTTTCCGTGGTGGTCCATGACTGAAGCGTCACTGGAATCGTCCCTTTCCTCTTCTTTTTCTCCTTCACGTGATGAGCAGCGTTGATCAAGGCAAGGATAGCAAATTTTGTTTTTGCCTCTTTTTCTCCTATGTTCTAGTGTTTAATTTTTGGTCTTCTATTATTTTGTGGTTGTGACACGGTGGCTAGTCCCCAACTTCTATCACACTTCTTGAATTTTCGACTCGTTTCTTCCTCATCATGATTTCTCTGTTTGAATCTGGCAACATCTCCATCTCACGTGCTTATATCTGCTCAGATCTCCTGGTCTCTTCTTTGTGCTTCACTAAGTGTCTTATCTTTTTTTTTCCCAAACCAAACTCCACCCAGACCTTCACAAAACGCAATCCACTGGCTTTTGCCTTCTTCTCCAATGGAGCTTATGCTTGGTGATAAGGCATCAACGAGAGGTGGTTACGGGGGAGTTCGGCAACAAGGCATTGCAGACCTTTCTCAATCTTGCTAGTTATTGGTATGCCACTCCTATAAAGGTATTGTAAAACAAATTAAATGAAAAAAATTCTTTAAATACCTCAAATGAAAAAAATTCTTCATAAATTAGGATAAATTAATAAAAAACACTAGAATCAAACTAATTTTTCATTAATTTTCTCTCACAATACATTTATATTCACTAAACGAATTTATATATTTAATTTTTAAATAAATAAATAAATATTTTTACTTTTAAATAAAAAATAAAATAAAATATTCAATTTTTTAGTAGTTCTTTAAAATAAAATAAAAATATTATTTAGTTATTTATTCAATTACTTTTCATTAAATTTATATTTTAAATAAAATAAAATAAAATAGTAATGTTTCTATAAAAATAAATATTAGTTCTTATAATTTTTATTTTTTAACATTTTTCTTTAATTATTCCATCTTTTAAAAAAAAAACCTCCAAAACATTTTCATTGTTATTGACTTATTTCTCCCTCCCTCTCAAGATCAAAACAAACAATTTCCCTCCCTCAAAACCTATTTCCCGCCCTCAATCCCTTACTAGTCAGATGGGGATACATGTTCTTTACTCTACCCTTGGATGAAGGGCAACAAACTTGATCCCTAAATTTGCCCTTGCTAATCTTACTCCCATTTTCCTACAATGAACTGAGGCAGAGAAGGCGAGAAAGAGAGGAGGGCATGTGCGAGCTGCCACCGTGCCTCCATTGTGAAGCTCCCCTGCCGGACTTCTCTCCCTCCACCTTCTTCCTTTCTTCTTCCTTCGTTTTCCCTGCGGTTTGATGCAAGACAGAGCACGTAAGAGAGAAGAGGGTGAGCGTGCTATGGTTATCTCCATTCTCCACCATCGTGACTGATGCATGGGTTCTTCTTCGTCTTCGAGTGAGCTGTCAACGTGAAGGCTCACAGTGGCGAGGTGGGTCGGCAATAGGTAAGGTCCATCAAAACTATTTTATTTGGGATTTTTTCCTTTTCTTTCTTTAAGCGAGTGAGTTCGATTAAAGGAGTGAGAGTTCCGTTTTGACCAGAAATTTGAGGGGCTGAAAATTGACCTTGTAGAATGGAAGAATGAAGCCTCGAGTAAGGGAGGTGGACAGTTTGGAGAGACTTGGCCATGGACGCGAACGGTGAACACGAAAGGCATAGTGTCAAAGGTGAGGTGCTATTATGGTTTTATCCTTTAATTTCTTTCTTTGACATTTTTTTGTTATATGTGTTGGCTGAAAAGACTCAACTCAACTACTGCACTGCACAATGGATTAAAGAAATATTATCTTCTCTAAGGAAAAGGATGAGGAGAACAATACAGTTTGATGATTTTAATTATTAAGATTCAGATGAAGCGACATGTTTGGGCTAATTCTTTGCTTTTGTGGGATGATACTGATAAGAAACCATTGCTTGAAATATTATTGTTTATCTAACTCATATTGTGCAGGTACAAGAAGTGGACAGATATATCAGGGTCTTATAGCTAAAGCTATGGGTACTACTATTACTGCCACCCAGGGATAGATTATAGCTAAAAGCACTGGGACTTTGGATAATGAATTTGATCATCTCCTCATTCTTGTTCATGGCGTCTTGGCTAGGTATATTTTTGTGTTTTTTAAAAAAATGTTGCTTGAATATGTCTGTACAAATTTGAGTGGGACTTAATATGAGCTTTAAGTGTAAAGTACATCTACTTAATGCTTTTATTATGAAGTGGTATATCGAGTTCATCTAAAAATGAATTAATTGTTTGCACATGGAACTGTTTAATTGTTTCCATTCATGATTCATGTCATTTTGTATGCTAGGAAGATGCCATTATCTAATTCTGAAAAACAAAGAGTTGTTTATTTGTAATGGACACATTTAATTATGTATTAAAAGCTTCTTTTACCTTGCTAATGAACTATACAAAAATCAGAAGTTCTGAGCGGCTATTATTATTATTCTACTTACAATATCTCATTTTGCATACTGTGATAGTGTGATTTCTATTTTTTCTTACAACTGTAATGTTCTCTTATATTTGATTGTTTCGATGCTTGCCTGTCACTATTGATGTTGGTACAGACAATGAGAAAGATATAGTTCAACACATCTTGTTTTCAATGATGATATTCAGGTGAAAACAATTCTTGTTTTATAACATATGGACCAATTAAAGCTAATTCTTGATTAGGGTCCTCAATCTTGCTAATTCATAAAAAAATTATTCATCCCGTATTATGGATAATTTTAATTGCCTTTCCTTCTATCCTTCGTATTTCCTGTTAAATTTATGATTTCCTTTTTACATTCCTTCAATCTTGCATTTTGCAGGGATACCCCTAACTATAGTAGCCAAGAAAAAAAGAAAGAAAAGAATCGTTAGATATCAATATTTTCATATAGCTCTGTCAATCATGTATATTCTTGAAAACTTGTAATTGACATTATGCAAAATTCAATTACTAAGTTATTGAATATTAGATTCACTTTATTATGTGATGTATTTTTGGAGCCAGTGCTTTGAGTAGTTGTTGCACTTTTTAGCATGACTAATTTTTAGAAGCTGTTTTGCTTAATGGTGGGCTTCCAAATTTTTTGTTTATTATGTCTCACAGGAGCAGTATGGAATACCCTTTCCTTATTCTGAAGTAGGAAGAGGCCCTCGTGTATATAGATTTCAGGTACTTGTTCATCTCTAATGCAGTCTTGTGTACTTTCTTTGTAGTATTAGTTTTTCGATACTATGTGAAAGCCCCTCCCTGGTTATTGGAGGAGCATCTCTTCATTTGAGGTCATGGAGCTATAGATTCAGAATTTATAAGAATTGTGCTTTATGGTTAGTAGATATATAATATATTTCATGCTTGATTTACTTGCTAGGCTTTTTAGACTTCAGTCAAAGATTTGTTTGTACTTTGTCGATATCAGATAGATATGTAGAAGGAAGCATATTGAGTATTTCTTCACAAAAGCAACATTATTAATTATTCCTTACCCTTTTAGCTTTAAGTGTGTAATCTTGTTTACCTTATTGCTCTACAAATAGAAGCCAGGGCATATTATGAATAAGCTTTGATCTTTTTCTAGATGTTGTCTATGAAGGCATTAATATAATATTACTGTACTATCTGCATCCATATTCATTTGGAATATCCAATACCTACACTTTATTTGAATTCAAATAAATTATCTTTCTGAGTGCCCGTAGCAAAAGTATTCAAAAGATAGTGTTGGATAATACGTATGTACATTGGAAGATATATTTGCTTTTAAAATTTGGCAAAAGTCATCTAAAGACGCTTCTCATATTATGTCCCTGTTTTAGTTAGTCTCATCTCAAGACACTTCTCACATTATGTCCTTTTACTGTATCAGTTTTTTTTGGGCCCGATCTCACTGCAAGTTAAATGAAAGTTTTAATTTATCAGTTAGAACTTCATTTATGTTTCTATCAAGAAAGTTATTCGTCATACATGTTTGGAAAAATGATTTAGATGGAGCATTGATGGTGGAAAGGATGAAAATATATATTTGAAGTGTCAGCAAAGTGATTTAATTGATTAAACCATGTAGTTCAAGAGTGAACTCCTGCTTTGTTTAACTTAAAAGAATGTGTAAGACTTTTTTAATGGTCATTTGTTGTTATTTGATTTGTTTAACTTATTAATTCATTATTTTTATTCAGTATGAACACTAATAATAAATATTATGTTTACAAGCACCTGATGCAAATAGTGCAAGAGTTTCACCTCAAGGACGTCATCGTTTTTCTGGAGCTAGTCACAACCCATGACTATGACTAGTTGTAATATTTATTTTGTTAGGACATGTGAAACTTGTGCTTTTAGAATGTATTAACTTTTAACTTTAGATTTGATGTAAAACATGTTTAAAAATGTATGTTTTTATTCAAATATATTTTCTTTTATAGTTTGGCTTCCATTATTTGTTAAATTTTGGCCAGATATTATATTGGAATATTATAAATATAGTGCACGTCAAAATTAAATTTGATTATATTTATAATATTAGTTTTAGAAATTAATGTCGGTTTCAATTTAATTAAACTAGAAAAAAAATTGGCCAAAGTCTTTTAGCGTTTATTAAAATTAATGTTAGATCACACATTTAGCGACAGTCAAAACCGACGCTAAATGATAGTAACTAAAATTATTCAAACTCATCTAACGTGAGTCAAAACCGATGTTAGATTACTCATATAGCATCAGTCACAACCGACGTTAAATGACCAAATAAACGTCAATAATATTATCTAACGTCGGTCAAAACCGACGCTAAATTTCAGAATTTAATGTCGGTTTTGTCAAAACCGACGTTAAAATCATCTAACGTTGGTTATTCCCACAGATGTCAAAACTGACGCTAAATGACTTTGCAACGCGGCACATAATGTCGATTTTGTAAACCGACGTTAAGTCGTTTAGCGTCGGTCAAAACCGACGCTAAAGGGTGATTTTGACCGACGCTAAATTCTAGTTTTTTTGTAGTGACGCATCACCCATCAAGTGCCTACAAGCAAGATTATGAAATATATATATATATATATATATATATGTGGCATTTAATAGACCAATTAGACCATATTAATTAATTACTAGAAAATTTAGATATTCACATGCATTATAATATTAGATGCCTCATGCATTCTTGTCTGTTTGCCACTTAATGTGAGATTAATTCAGGAAGTTCTCTAGACTACTTTGCTTAATTAAAATCTTTTTCTTTTTCCTTTTGGGTGAAGAAGATCTTTTTAAATGCTCATTGAGAAACAACGAGAAATGAAAGTCATGATCACCTGTTTAAATTTTGCAGTCTGTATCTGCTGTCGTAGCTTTGCAGATTCTTGATGATAATACTGTCATTCAGAGTTTGGTAATGGTGCAAAAGATGACATACGTATTAGCTTCATCATTTAGATAAGTATATATATATGTATATATATATGATTTTGTGCTTCTGCGTCATAAAGTAAGCATGCATGAAACCAGACCACTGAAAGTAATTAAACTAATTTGATGAGAAACTTTATGCCAAAAGACTTCAGTATAATATATTGATGAAACTAGATTCAGCAGTGTTTCTTCGGTTGCTTGTAAATTTTTATAATTCGTATCAAATAGAACGAATATGAAGCTCGGCACTATATGGATATGCATATATTTAATTATTACCTGAACGTTAATTTCAGTGGTTGAACTCGTACTTGAATGATCTGAACATGCCTTTTGTACCTCTCTATAGTTGACCTTATGTTGTAGGCAAGAAGAGAGAGAGAGAGAGAGAGAGAGTAGAGATTCAAGTTGTACAGTACATAGAAGAACAGCTTTCAAAAACAGAATCTAATATTCGGGACTGTGCATTGTGTAAATAGCCATTATTTTGAATAAAATGATAATTCCATAGAGAAACCTTTCGACAACTTTAATGACGTTGCTCACTATTCCACATTCCACAATGTCTCTTATATATGATAAATACAGCAGTGCTACTCATATAAAAATACTATGTGAACCAAAAACACACCAGCATCACTTACGGTCTAATATTTAAAATGACTATACTCTATTTTAGTTCCTTATAAATAGGGTATTTCTCAACAATTTGGCCCCTTACACGAAAAATATTTTTCAATTTGTCCATCATGAAAAAAAAAATACATGTTATCTGCAACATCTTTTTGTCCATATATTGTTAAATAAATTAACAAATATTATGTTATTTCAAATGATTTTTGACATATTATTACTTCGTCATCACATATAATATGTAGATCGAAAATTAGTTTTATTAATAAAAAATTAACAAAAGGATATTATTGGCAACAATTTTATCTTTGAGGAACCAAATTGAAAAATACTACTCTATTTACGAGAAATCAAATTAAGAAAGCAATTCTATAAAGAACCAGATTAAGAACCACTACCATGTATGAGGGATCTAAATATATAAGAAGACAATCCTATAGGGACCAAAATGAGAAGCACCCTATCTATAAGGGAAAGTATTAGTAAACTTAAAATCTAATCCACCAAAGCCCCCAAGTTTCACTTATTCCGGTTCGCGCATTTTATAGATGTTGGCCCTTTTTTTTTGGTGAACAACCATATGATAATCAAATACCACACGAGTGTCAGTGAATCTAGATTCAACCTGGGTAGGATTATAAAGGGCGACAAAACTTCCTACCAAGTTTTAACTTAGCTACATTTCTTGGGAATCGGATTCGAGACATCTGATTAAACTAGGACAACCTCTTATCATTTGACCTACGCTCTCGGTGGTAGACACTCGCCCTTTTATGATATATAATTTTTCCCCTAATTCTTGAAATTGTCAATAACCCTGAATCTAAACAGTAGAAACTAGAGTGTAAATTAAAAGTACAGATCATAGAGTTGCAGGAAGGTTAAGTATACAAGGCAAAAGGGATTTATTTCTTTTTAGTAAAGAAGGCAAACAAAAGGTGTTGCTCTCTCAAGTAATTGAAGCCAGAAATGGAAAGAAACGAGCATACAAATCGGGTGTCACAGAAAAATTTTCAGCAAAGAGATTGATTTATTTAATTACTATCTTGAGCTAGCCTTTAAATTCCATTCACTTTTTTTGCAACCTATTTGATCATTTACATCCATAAACTAAGCCAAAGAGAGACTTTTAAGAATCAAAAGTTTAGTTCCAATGCTTACCCAAATTCCTAGCTTATTTTTTTGTACTTTGTGTTCACTTTATTGCTGCTGTAAAGGACTCCTAAACACCCCAAAAGCCATTGCTATATTGTCATATTTTTCTGCATCAGCCTATAAGCATCCCTTTTTTTATTGTACAAAATCGAGAGAAAAAGTGAGTTGGGTAGTCCAATCCTTGAGTCCTTTACAGCAGTGGCTTTTGGGGTATTTAGGTTCTGAAAACACCTAAGAAGAAATTATGGGCAGATTTAGAAATCAAACTCATGAGAAAAGTATGTAAAATGCATATAGGAACTAAAGTGAAAGAAATGAAAAGCTCACAGAGGTTGATTTAATTTCATAAAAAATTATATTCTAGGACTAGGGACCTAGATGAACCTAAATATAATCTTAAATCATACAAAGGATAAAGGAAAAATATTAGTTAGGGACCTCAGTGAATAAATAGAAAAACTTTTAACAGAAAAATGAAATTTTAGATCAAAATCTAGTTTTAACTAAAATTATGGACTGTATAAAAAGGTACCAAACTAGAATTTAATTTTATATGAATATATCAAATAAAAACCAATTTATTTTGTTTCAATTAGTTATTTAAATTATCATGCGAATATTTATATAGATTTATTTTTATCTATTTTGTACATTTTATATATTATATGTTTAAATTTCCCACGTGTGGTATTGACGTGGCATTTAATGCTAATGTAAGCATAATAGTCAGCGGTACGTGTCCCAAACTAACTATTGACTGACGACTGATTAACATCTAAGACCATTTTTTGGAGTTTTGGAAATTACAAGAATCAAATCTTCCGTTTTTAAAGTGTGGAGATTAAATCCTCCATTGAGTGAAACTACAGGGACTTGAGTTATATTTTAATCCACAAATTTTACATGTAATAACTAATCTAATAATAATTGTCAACAGAATAATAAATATAAAATGATAATTATAAATTTTTTTCACTTTTTTCCTTTTGGGGTGAAGATCTTTTTAAATGCTCATTGAGAAAGACGGATACTATCATTCAGAGTTTGGGAATGGTGCAAAAGAGAACATACGTATTAGCTTCATTTACATAAGTATATTTATATATACATATATATATATATATATATATATGATTTTGTGCTTCTGCGTCATAAAGTAGGCATGCATGAAACCAGACTACTGAAAGTAATTAAACTAATTTGATGAGAAACTTTATGCCAAAAGACTTCAGTATAATATATTGATGAAACTTAATTTCAGCAGTGTTTCTTCTGTTGCTTGTAAATTTTTATAATTCGTACCAAATAGAACGAATATGGAGAAGCTCAGCAATATATTGATATGCATATATTTAATTATTACCTGAACGTTGATTTCAGTGGTTGAAGTCGTACTTGAATGATCTGAACATGCCTTTTTGTACCTCTCCATAGTTGACCTTATGCTGTAGGCAAAAGAGAGAGAGAGAGAGATTAGAGGTTGAAGTTGTACAGTACATAGAAGAACAGCTTTCAAAAACAGAATATAATATTCGGGACTGTGCATTATGTAAATAGCCATTACTTTGTATAAAATGATAATTCCTTAGAGAAACCTTTCGACAATTTTAATGACGTTATTATCCACATTCCACAATGTCTCTTATATATGAGAAAGAGAGTAGTGCTATTCATACAAAAATACTACGTGAACCAAAAACAAAGCAGCATCCCTTATGGTTTAATTCCTTATTTCCTCCTAGGGCCGAATTACCAGGACAAATAAATTTTAGGGATAAATTTAAAATGACCATACTCTATTTTAGTCCCTTATAAATAGGGCATTTCTCAACAATTTGGTCCCCTAAATGTAAAAATTTCTCAATTTGGTCCCTCATAAAAAAATATGTAATCAATAATACCTTTTTGTCAATATATTATTAAAAATATTAACAAATATTATTGTATTTAACATGATTTTTGACATGTTACTACTTCATCACCACAATTATATAATATGTAGATCGATAGTTAGTTTTATTAATAACAAATTAACAAAAGGATATTATTGGCAACAATTTTATCTTTGAAGAACCAAATTGGAATAAACTACTCTATTTATGAGGGATCAAATTAAGAAAGCAATTCTATAAAGATCTGGATTAAGAAACACTCCCATATATGAGGGATCTAAATATATAAGAAGACAACCCAATAGTGTCCAAAATGAGAAGCGTCTTATCTATAAGGGAAAGTTTTAGGAAACTTAAAATCTAATCCACTAAAGCCCCCAAGTTTCACCTATTCTGGTCGCATTTTATAGACGCTTGCCCTCTTTTTTTGGTGAACAACTATATGATATTCAAATACCACACGAGTGTCAATTAATCTAAATTTGAGTTAGGTAGAACTATAATAAGGAAGAAAGCTTCCTACCAACTTTTAACTTAGCTACATTCCTAGAAAATCGGATTCGAGACATCTAGTTAAACTAAAATAGCCTCTTATCATTTGACCTACTCTCTCGGTGGTAGACACTTGCCCTTTCACTATATATAATTTTTTCCCCTAATTCTTGAATTTGCAATGACCCTGAATCTAAAAAGTAGAAACTAGAGTGTAAAAGTACAGATCATAGAGTTGCAGGAAGGTTAAGTATACAAAGAAAAGGGATTTATTTCTTTTCAGTAAAGAAGGCGAACAAAAGGTGTTGTTCTCTCAAGTAATATAAGCCAGAAGTGGAAAGAAACGAACATACAAATCGGATGTCACAGAAAATTTTTCAGCAAAGAGATTTAATTATTAATTATTATCTTGAGCTAGCCTTTAAATTCCATTCTTTTTTTTTCCACCTACAGATGCAGATCGATTCTCATTTCTTTTAGCACTAAAATGGAAAGCAAAAAGCAACTTACTGTGACTTGTAAGCAGTGAAGCAATTGTGTAAGCTATGGAGTTCAAAGAGCTGACTCACGTATATATACAATGAGTAAATTAATAATTTATTTTTATATGATTCGAGCTGTTTCAATTTAGTCCTTAAAAAGTCAGTTATTTCTATTTAATTTGTAAAAAATTGTATTTGTTTCAATTGAGTTTCTCATTTTGTCCAAGTGACTTTTAACAATAAAATGTTGATATTTAACAAAGAAAAAGATTAAATTTAAAAAAATGTAATCTTTTAGCTAGGGATTCAATCAATAATCTACTTCATGATAATTTTTTTTATTAAACTTGTGTTTGTCGATTGGAAATTTTTTTTTAAAAAAAATCTTTTTGGTATCTAATAACTAAAAGAGTAAGTCTATAAAAAGTTTAATCTTTAAAAAGTTTTAGTGTTTTTACCATTTGATCATATTGACTATTGAGATCTGTGTATATGTTAATAAAAAAATAATTTACACAAATGATTCAAAGGTAGAAACATTCAACTTCTTTAGAGGTTGAATTTTCTATAGACTTATCCTAACTAAAAAAAGAATATAACAGTTTGAAGGGTTTTTTCTTTTCTTTTTTTAATTTCAAAAGAATAAACATTCTGCTTCTGCTTTTCCTTCCCAAGATAAATTTCAAATTCCTATTTTTGATAGTTAAAAAACCGCTTGCCATTACTCAGAAGCAGTTTATAGAAACAGAAAAAAAAAAATTGGCCAAACAGCATTTTTTTTTTAAATATATAAGTACATTCTTAAAAAAGAAACAGCTCCCCTCAAGATAAAATAGATTTTTTTTTTCTCGCAAGATCTTTGAATAGGGTAAAGTGGTGCCTCATACCAGTCTTACCATATCCCATAAGAGATGGCCGTCGAGAAGGCACGAGAAAAAATAGTAACAGCACATGATCATATATAAATATACACACACATAGATATTGTGAGTTGACTTTTTCTTGTTAGCTTCCACATCCATAGATTTCTGTCTTGCTTAAGTATTTGGTAGATTAACCCTCTGCCTAACACTTGAGATTGAGATACAAGTACTGATAAACAATATCGATCAATTTTATAGATAGAATATTTTGACTATCTAAAATAAAATATGAAAGAATTAGCACATAGTTTGAACTAAGGTCTTTCTAAAGCAGCATTTAAATTTTTATTTTTTTCTCTAAAACGAACCATAGGCAAATTAAACATGCATGAACTTACTTGCGAATTAACAGAGGATTAGGGTTTGGAGATATTAAGTAGCCTGCTGGCCAACAACAAACGTATATATGCCGAAAAGGAACAAAAATTGCCATTCAATTCTTAAAGAAGACACAACATTCATTACATACTTTCCTTATAGATCTTTAAAGTTCGATCCACAATTAAATGGTATCTCATCTTGCTAACATAATAATTATGTAATTTTGATAAAGACCAGTTTGTGGTTCCAGAAAATAGCAAGCACTCAACCTCTAGAAGAATGTTAAGATACTCAACATTTTATTTATAACGTAGAATTTTAAGGAATTTTTCGATTAAAGAGAGTGAAAATAAAAGAACTAATTAAGAGAAAATAAATTTTAAAGGGTGGGATGACTCAAAAAGAGGATTAATGAAGACACAGAAAAAATAAATAAATTTATGATTAGCGTAGAAACTTAGATATGCAGGAGAAGAGGGGAAAGAATAGAAATTTTGATTTTAAACAAGTATTTGATTTAGCGTTACATAATTTTTTTTCCTTTTCTCATTAATTCTCCTTATTCCAAACATATTTTATGTAAAAATTATGATTATCCCAATTTGATCTCTAAAAGAAGAGAAATGGTCAAGGACGATGAGATTACAAGCACGCTGAAAATCAGGGACAGCAGAGGCAACATAGCTAATATAATGGCACAAATGAGACGACAGGGATGAGTGAATCGTGTTTAAGATCTTTGAAGATACTCAAGGTCAAGTTTTCCTAAACCAAAGTTTTTCTTCTGAATCGATTTTATCATTGCAGATCCAAGTCCAAACATGTCAATTTTGTGCTAAACGCGATTAACAAGCCTTCAACACACAATGGAAGTTGGCTACCGCAGAACCAAACGTACCCTATGCATATGAGGAGAAGGTGACATCATGCCACATCATTGTCAACAATACTCAACATTGGTTGGCCGAACCAGAAAGGCAGTGCTTCATTTTTCAATCCAAATGCAAAATGAGCCTCCCATAGCCTCATAGACCCATAGGGAGGCTATTTTTTTTTTCCCATAAAGCAAATAAAAGCGTGGGGCCAATAAGGCTGTTAGGGTTAAGGTGTGATATTGACCTACTTAGGCTTAGCTTAGCTATATATCATTCCAATATTCACACAGTAGGTTGGTGTCATTCGAGACTGTCTTAATCCTATGAGGAAAAACAAAGGGAGAGAATAGAGAGAGGAGGAAGGATTCTAGTGAGGTTCTCCTAGTGGTAGATGATTGCAGCACCTCCGAATTAGCTCTTCTCACCCATGCACTGCTCTCACTCTTTCTCTCGATCTCAGTCTCTCTCTCTCTTTCGGCTCTAGATCGCACAACATAAAGGAAAATGGCTTATTCAAGAAGCCTAAGAGAAAAAAGAGATCTGATTAGAGGATAGGGGAAACGTGTGTGGTTCTCTTTGAGCCATATGTCTACCCTTCAGTTTATTTTACATTGAACCACCCGTTTTCAAAAACTTATTCACTATGGTCCAAAAATTTTCAAATCACACTCAAGATTCAAAATTATTTTTATTTCTCCCTTGTCATACATTCCCAAATAATTTCAAGGGCTCCACTTTGTCCAACAGTTTCAAACAAGTCTCAAAAATTATTATCATTATTTTTAGTTAAGTCCTCTGTTGAGGACTTATTTGAAAATTTCTCATAACAAAAATAACAGATTTTTAAGATTTTTATGGTCCCAGTAGATTTCAAATTAGCCCCAAAATTCCTATTTAAATATATAACAAAATTAATAGATGCACCGAGTGAATTAAAATTCATGGGTATTATGGTTCTCAACTTCAGTTTTGAAAACTTTGAACACATCCAATGACTGTGATTTCTCTTTTAATAGGCACATGTACCTATATCTAGAGTAGTCATCTATGAATTTGATAAAATACTTTTGTCCATTCCAAGAAGCTGTAGGGAATAGACCACATATATTAGTATGAATCAACTCTAGAGTTTCACTAGCTCTAGTAGCACTTGTACCCTTAACTTTAATCATTTTGCCCTTAATGCACTCAATGCAAATACACATATCTTCAATATGGATACTTGTAGAATGCCATCTGACACAAGCCTTTGCATTCTCTATTTAGAGATTTGCCCCAAATGCCTATTCCATATACTAGCAGAACTATCATCAGTTAATATATGTTTAGTACAAAAAACAGTTAGAATGCAAATTTTCAAAGCTATCAACCAAATTTGTCCAAACATGGAACACAAATTAAATTCCATCTAAAAGATGGTACAATAAAAGTGTCTTCTAAAATCAAAACATGTCCATTTCCTAATGATAATCTAAATGATCCAACAGCTTCGACAAACACTCGATTGTCATTGCCTACATAGATGTATCTTTCACCATCAATTAGCCTTCAACTGGTTACACAATCCTGCAAAGAAATACTAATGTGAGTAGTAGCACCCCAATCTACCCACCAAGTATCATTGGGTACTAAAGCCAAATTAACTTCAAAACTGAAAAAGTTAAGATGCATATCCTTTTTGTTAAGCCATTCAGTAAACTTTGGACATTCTTTCTTGAGATGTCCAGCTTTATTGCAAAAGAAACAAGTCACATCCATATCTTGTTTCTCCTTACCCTCATGCTGAGATGCCCCATGTACTATTCTTCTCGTAAATTTTCTTCCTCTTGTTCAAAGAAGTCTTAGCCCCAGAAGTGGCCGCTAAATGAGCACTGTCAACCTTGTCATGCTTCAGCCTCTCCTCCTCTTACACACATCAAGCAATAAGCTCATTTAGTGTCCATTTTCCCTTTTGAGTGTTAAGGAAATTTTGAGATGATTGAATTGAGGAGGCAGAGAAATCAAAACTAAGTGCACAAATGTAATACTCGTGATTTTTGGGTATTATTTAAAACTTAATTATTATAGAATAATCAAGGGCGGGGGAAATTTTTCATTGCGTAATAAGGAAAAATATGAGTTTTAGAAGTGGCAAAGTGTGTGGAATAATTAGTGGTGGAGAATCGAGTAGTGTATTCAGGGCGCCAAGGGAGTTAGGAGACTAGTTAAGTCCAAAGAGGGACTAAAATGAAATAAGAAAAATCATAGGGCATCTAGGATTTAGAAATATCAGAGGTAGGGGAATATAATGAATTTACTTTTACTAGTCTTGACGAGGGTTGACCAGAAGGCAAATGTAACATCCCGACATTTTATTTCCTTAAAAAATAGTAGTTCTTCTTTAAATCGGTTTACTAGATACTTTTTTGAATAATTTTCTTTCAAATAATTATAGATGTCACTATTTACAAATTTCACTATTTATGTGAATAGTAATCTAGCAGAAAAAATTGACAGGTTCTCACAAATTATATCTGAGATTGAATATATACAAAAATAATTTACATAATATTTGTTGTTATCTTTACATCTTTGAATTATGAACTACCACAAAATATATTTATACACTTCAATCTCATCATTAATATCATCAAGCCTTCTAATTTGCCCTTTTCCTTAAATGATCAAATTTCTAAAAGTGAGATATAAAATATCTCAGTAGCTAGTCACTTTATTAAAAACATGTAAATACATGAATAGATTATTTCAGCCATGAAAGTATAGCATCACACTGATAATAATCAAATTTCTCTTATTCACTATGTAGAACAAGATTTATAAATAAAATTCTGTAAAAACTGATTGTGCACATATATATCATAAATCATAAAATAATCATATTTTTATGGAAGACTAACTATCTTATGAAGAACAAGTCTTAATATGGATCTGAATCCCTCGTCCCCCTGATATTTTTCATAGTCTTCTCTCTTCCTCTTCTTCTTTTCTATTTCGTCTCTTCCTCTCTCTTTTCTCTTTCTCTCTCTTTTCTCTTTCTTTCTCTCTTTTCACCGTGCACTCCCTTCACACATTTCTACAAATATATATATATATATATATATTATTCTTTAACTTTTTCTCATTACCCCACATGTTTTTTTTTATTTTATTTCTCCTTCTTTTGCTCTCCTCCGTCCACATATACACACACATCACTTTCTCACTTTTTCTTTGGCTAAAACTAATAAAAGACTCAAATCTTTTTATTCTATTCAATTAGATCCCTAATCAATGATAAAATTATATTTATGTCTCTCAAAAATTTCTTAATAACTATTTTATCCTTAATTACTTGCTCATTTATTTATTACCTCATTTTCTAAGGTAATTAAATTTGGGATATCACATTTTTCCCCCCTTAAAATGAATTTTGTCCCCAAAATTTAAACTAATGCGTATATACACATATGAAAATTGCAACCACAACGTGCATGAAAATATCACAAGTACAAACACTACACTTACTAACATAGTCAATCTATCATTCATTTTTACACAGCTGTAGTATTATATTTGTTTGAATTTGCATATAATTTCTTAGGTGATCAAACCCTCAACCACTTTATATTTGTACCGTAGATTTGCGTATGATTTCTTGGGTGATCAATCCCTCAATCACTTTGCTTTTGTACCGTATATTTACGTATGATTTCTTGGGTGATCAAACCATCAATCACTTTGCATTTGTACCGTAGATTTGCATATGATTTCTTGGGTGATTAATCCCTCAATCACTTTGCATTATATGTCGTAGATATTTGCACCGAGTGACCTAAGGAATTTAACTCTCAAACTCTTTGTGCATAGGTTTTCATAATTATACATTGAGTAGTATAAGACTCTAACCCTTTCAAACTCATGTATTAGATCCCGTAGATCTTTGCTCATTAATAAAATAGTGAGAATTTATCACAGTACAATTACCATGAAATAAATTAATTTATACATACTTTTATTCTTTTGAATTTCTATAACAATATACCAATCATCATATACTGTCATTTGAAGAATTGATTGCTTAATGTCCAAATAATATTGTAAATGAGACTTATATTGTACTTTGACTAATAACATCAAACTAGCTTAGCAAGGTTATTCACTTACCTTGACTTTTGCCCAATTTTTACCTTGAATCATCCTTGAAAATGTACAAGAGAATGGAAAGTGCATCACAAAAGCATCCAAGGCAATCTCTTTTTTTTTTTTAGTTCTAATTTTATTTTCTTATAGAATTTAATTTCTATTATAAAACATATCTTCACTTGTTTCATAATACATCATAATCATACATACTTTCTTCTAACTCAAATCCTTTCTATAGAATTAAGAGTTATTACATAAACATAGATATGTTTATACTAATAACATATATAATCATAAATATGAAATAGAATTTCATATTATTTTTGTAAAATTTCATCTTCAACAATATTTTTAGAGAGAGAACAAATACATGGATAATTCATATAATCATAGGAAATATAAGCTTTATTTATAATTCAAAGTGCACTTCACTTGGTACTTAATTTTATAGAGATAAATATCTCTAATATGTTTATCTAGATTATCACACTTAAGTGAATTCTAATTTAACTTCGGCATACCTTTCTTTTTTATGAATTTAGGCTATAATAATTTCTTATATGTAAAATATACTAGCCAGACATACTTTACAAATAGTACTCATTATTTTCTTTATTATCAAAAGATACCTGATATGCCTTTATTCATATTTAATCAATTCTCTATATGACTTACTTTTACTCCGATATTCTTCTAAATCTCACTTAATCATGACAAACATTCACAGAAATTCAAATACAAATATCATAAAAATAATACTTTTAACAAATCAAACAATCACATGTAAGTATTTTACTTTCCATAGGATGGCAAGACCTTTTCCTTTGATACCATTTTGTAATATCTCGACTTTTTATTTCCTTAAAAAATAATAGTTCTTCTTTAAATCGGTTTACTAGATAGTTTTCTGAATAATTTCCTTTCAAATAATTATGGATGTCACTATTCATGAATTTTACTATTTATGTGAATAGTAATCTCGCAGAAATAATTGACAGGATTCTCACAAATTATATCTGAGCTTGAATATATACAAAAATAATTTATATAATATTTGTTATTATCTTTACATCTTTGAATTATGAACTACCACAAAATATATTTATACACTTCAATCTCATCATTAATATCATCAAGCCTTCCAATTTGCCCTTTTCCTGAAATGATCAATTTTCTAAAAGTAAGATATAAAATATCTTAGTAGCTAATCACTTCATTAAAAACATGTAAATACATGAATAGATTATTTCAGCCATAAAAGTACAACATCACACTGATAATAATAAAATTTCTCTTATTTACTATGTAGAACAAGATTTATAAATAAAATTCTGTAAAAACTAATTGTGCATATATATATCATAAATCATAAAATAATCATACTTTTATGGAAGACTAACTATCTTATGAAGAACGAGCCTTACTATGGATCTAAATCCCTTCTCCCTCTGATATTTCCCATAGTCTTCTCTCTTCTTCTTCTTCTTTTCTATTTTGTCTCTTCCTCTCTCTTTTCTCTTTCTTTCTCTCTTCTCTTTCTTTCTCTCTTTTCACCGTGCACTCCCTTCGCACATTCCTACAAACATATATATATATATATATATATATATATTTTATTCTTTAACTTTTCCTCATTATCCCACAAGTTTTTTTTTTATTTTATTTCTCCTTCTTTTGCTTTCCTCCGTCCACATATACACACACATCACTTTCTCACTTTTTCTTTGGCTAAAACTAATAAAAGACCTCAAATCTTTTTATTCTATTCAATTAGGTCCCTAATCAATGATAAAATTCTATTTATGTCTCTCAAAAATTTCTTAATAACTATTTTATCCTTAATTACTTGCTCATTTATTTATTTAGCCTGATTTTATAAGGTAATTAAATTTGGGATATCACAGCAAAGTAGTAATTTCACCATAGACGAGTATATATAGGTGAACCTGCCCCTTTTTCCTTATTTCTCATTTCCTTTCTCTCTCTTCACTCTATCTCCTTTCTTTCTCTCTACCTTCTCTCTACCCTCTTTACCAAGCTCCAACGAGCGATTTTTCAATGGAGGGATGAGTCTTCAGTGACCAACCCTCGCAAAGAAAGCAAGGAATCGAGGTAGGAATTCCTATTTCCCAAGCTTTTCCTTTTTTTTTTGAGTTTTAATGCTTTTGGGGTAGATTTAAGGATTGGGGGTTGGATTGTTGATCAAAATTGGGGGTTTTGGTGTCTAAATGCTCCTTAGACACCAAGGATGAAAACCAGCAGAAGAAATTATGAAAAATAATGGAGATTTGGCTAGATCTGAGCCAAAACCGAAAGAAAATTGCGTGGGTCAAGATCATGGCGCTCAAGCACTAGGCCTAAGTTTCAAGAATTTTTTGGGAAGAATGTCATGGTGCCCAGGCGCCAAGCGCGTGTGGCACCCAAGCACCAAGAGTGCTAACGTCATGTTGATGTCATGTTGTGGTGTTTTCTTAGACTTTTCTTCAAATGGTCATAATTCTCTCATCCAAAATCTATTTTTAGCAAACTTTATATTTTTTGGAAAGCTTTGAGAGTCTAGTTTCGAATGATCTAAGTAAGAGTTATGTCTAAAGAAGTGAGTAAAGGGCAGAACTAGTCGTAGGAAATTTCTCTATCTTGTAACCTTGATATCACTAAAAAAAAAAAGACTTTTGTCGCCACCAAAAGTCTAAAAGTCGCCACTAAAAGTCTTTGGTGGCGACTTTTAGTGGTGACTAAA
This sequence comes from Biancaea sappan, assembly GCA_037074585.1. NCBI lineage: Eukaryota > Viridiplantae > Streptophyta > Magnoliopsida > Fabales > Fabaceae > Biancaea > Biancaea sappan. The sequence goes on along the minus strand of CM073491.1, from coordinate 57,203,499 downwards.
GTTGTTGGTGTAAGTCCGTGGCTGATTCTTTTGATGGCGACTTTTGAAAGTCGCCACCAAAAGTCACCTTTAGTGGCGACTATAGTAGCCACCAAAAGTCATTTTTATTGCCAAAAAAAAGAAAATTCGTGAAAAAAGTGATTTTTGGTGGCACCAAAAACTACCTAAAGTCGCCACCAAAAGTCACTCGTCATCTTTTTAGATCCGGATTGGCCCAGCGGGTCGACCCGAGATCCATTCGACTCGTGTGGGTCTTGGCCGATCCAATAACTTGCTATCCCGAGTTGACTCGATTTTTTTGTGTGCAATATTCAAGTGTATTTGAAATTAAATCAAACATGTGCATACCTGAGATTCGAACCTGGGTCCCTTGCTTGCAGCCATGTATGTCTTACCATTCTGCCACTGCTTCATTTGTGTTATGTAAGTGCAAAATATTATATATATCTATATATATAATCTGTTAAAAATATTTTAGGTCAAAAATATTATAAAACAAAAATAAAATAATATTAAACTTAACAAAAAGCAAATATATTATTACTATTGAAGTCACCACAAAAGTCCAACTTCAGCTAATTTCATTAAAAAAAAACGATTTCAGTTAAAAAAATAGACTTCATTCGTCACTGATAATCTAATTTTTTAAAAAAATTAAAATTAAAAAATTAAAAAATTAAAAAATTAAATTTCTTTTAAATAAAATTAAGAAAAATAAAAAAAATTTGAATTTTTTAAGTAAAAAAATGACTTTTTTAATTTTTTATTTTATTCTAAAAAATCTGACTTTTTTTATTTTTTTTTAAAAAAGACTTTAGTCGCCACCAAAAGTCTAATTTTTTATTTTATTCTAAAAAATCTGACCTTTTTTTATTTTTTTTAAAAAAAGACTTTATAGTCGCCACCAAAAGTATAATTTTTTATTTTATTTTAAAAATCTGACTTTTTTTTTTAAAAATACTTTTGGTGGCGACTATAGTCTATTTTTTTATTTTATTTTAAAAAATCTAACTTTTTTTTATTTTTTTTAAAAAATACTTTTGAGTCGCCACCAAAAGTCTGATTTTTTTAAATTTTATTTTATAAAAATTTGAATTTTTTTTATTTTTTTTATTTTTTAAATTAACTTTTAGTAGTGACTATAGTCGCCACCAAAGGTCTAATTTTTCATTTTATTTTTTTAAAAAATCCAAATTTTTTTATTTTTTTTTTAAATTAGACTTTTGGTGGCGACTCTAAAAAGTCGCCACCAAAAGTATGACTTTTAGTGGCGACTTATTTAGTCACCACCAAAAAGTCGCCACTAAAAGTCAATTTTCTTGTAGTGTATGCAATGGTTACTTGAAAGGGATGGCTTCTTGATGCATCCTCCATACCTTTGGGATGCAATGGCGAGCATGGTTGGTGACACGTAGGTTGAACCATGACTCAAGGGATGGTCGAGGCACAAAGCGAGAGCCAAGAGAGTGTGGAATCCAGGTGAGGGATCTATCACTCCTTTGCATGGATATGTACATATATGTATGTATATTTATATTTTAGGATTTAATTTCCTAAATCGTTTTATATACACTTAATTGTTAAATGTATTATGCATGATGTGTATAGTGGGGATTATTTAGGGATGGTGGTTTGCATTGTATTTGTGTGTGAGTGGTTTGTTGGTTATGTGTGTATCACATTTTATTATGTATGTGCATTACATGTGGAAAATAAATTATGTAGGAATGTAGACCCACGAGAAGGAACTGGTTAGTAAAGTTAAGGATGTGGATATTCCTGTGGTAAACGTCAAAACTTGGCTAGTAAACCCAGAGATGTGGTTATTCTTGGGATGAACATCAGGAATTTATATAGAGGAACGTGGACCTCTTGAATAAACTCATTGAGTAAATATAGTTTGAGGGAAAATTCTAAATTGGGTCTCAATGTGGTAAGCATGGGAATGTGTGGGAAACATTGCATATTGCTTGAATTATTTTGTGTATGTGGTACATGTTATGATTGAGGGTACAATCCGAGGGACCGGATACATATTATGGCTGAGGGTATGACCCAAGAAGCGGGACACCTATTATGGTTATAGATATGACCCAAAAGATCAAACACATTGTTGTATTTCTCGTGGGAACATAGACCCATGGGAAATGAGGTGGGGTCTCGTGGTACACTTTTGGGGCCAAGATAGTGGTTGTCGTGGTTTGGCATAAGCTGGAACTCAAGGTAGGAGTCGTACCAGAGGGACAATATGCCTATGAGCAGGATACACCTTCAAGCAGGGACGACACCTATAGGCAGGATACACCTTTGGGCAGGCATATAGCCTTCAGGCTGAGATATTGCCTATAAGCAGGGATTTCTTGAGTGATAATCCATGAGAATATAGACCCATGTTGATGAAACTCTTGAGATGTGGCATGGGAGTGTAGACCCTTGAGTAGGGATGTGTGCATTTAATGTCTATAGATATATATATGTGCTGTGTATGTGTGTGATTGGGTGGGAATATATGGTTGGATGTGATGCATGGTGGCATTCAAAGTACGTTGAGCCGGGGATGTGATACCATATGTATGCCTTCAGGCAACTTAGTGTTGGATGGGATAAGTTCCTAAGTGTATTATATATATATATCGTATATCTTTGTAGAGTAGGGCTAACATAGGTAAGTCTATGATTTAGACTCACTTTCTCACAGTTATAAGTACAGAAGAACAAGCATACCAAGGGCTCATAAATCAAGGAGACCTCCCTATTGTTTAGGGTGAGATAATTTATTTTTATTATATTTCTCTAGTATATTCTGTAATTAGATAGGCCACTTAGGACATATAAGAAAAATCTAGGCTTGCGGCTGTATTGATAACTCGTTATCAGTTCCAATCATAAATTCGGTTCTGGAGTGGTAAAACTCCTAACCCTGGTTCCTGTTCGTGACAACAGGTATGTCATATGACAACGGTAACTTAAGTGCGCTAAGTTTTGTGACAAGATTGGATATCTTCATTATGTGCTCCCTTATGTTTCCCTTTTCATTATATCTCATTGAAACCAACTTAGTCAAGATAGTGCTATTTTTGACCTTTTTGTTTGGGGCGAATCAGTCAAAGATCGCTTTCAGGAGACTCTTAGCATCACTCTATTCCGAAATCCCACCACGAATGGATACTAGAATGATGTGTTGCATGATCTGTAGACTCATGCAATTTGAACACTCTTATTTCTTAAATGTAGCCTTTTGAATAGTAGTACTACTGCCAGTCAAGGCTGCGGGGCATTCAAGTCTGAATGCATGGTCAAGATCCATGCAACTGAGCACTATCATAACGTACTCCTTCTATTTTTTGAAATTACTTCCATTCAACAGGGAATGTTGTTCATGTTAATAGAAATAACAAATACTACAATAGAAAAAAACTAATAATGCGCTCATAAACAAAGTATATATAATCTTAAACATGTGAAACACAACTCTATATTTACAAAAATTAGAGATACAACACATCATTCACATGTTTACATAAAGGTCTTAATTATTTTAGAGATGCCTATTATATCAACATTTATTAATCTTTGGATAGAATAGTTAGTGGCACTCTCTTCGTAAATATAGTTAACCAATGTAGAACAACCACACTCAATCATACATGCCTTCCTTTAGGCCGACATATACTAAGCAAGCTTCCCAAGCATGTTATACAATAGTTAACTACCTTAAACCTGGCTAACTAAATTCTTTTGGGATATTTAACATAATTAGTCTTTCTCGCCTTTCTGCTACCTCAGAAGAGGAAATTCCATTTTCAAAATCAAGATGAAGCAGTCCAATCCTGAATGAGATCTTTTGAAGAATTCAATGCTAGGGATCAGGGAGAAAGAAGAAGCTGTTCCCTCGTGCCCTTCATTAATTACCTTGGCTTCGGTATCATGATACAGAGAAGACAGAAGCAGCACTCTTGTCGACCGTTCATGGCATGGCTTCTTTGACCAGCAACAGATATATCTGTAAGCTGTAAGGGTATAAGCTTTCATAGTTCTCTTGTTAAAACTAAGTCAACTTTACCTAAATTAGCTACTTTGGTAACCAAATAGTTTACATCAATCTAATTCTAACAAGAAAACATAATATAGAGTTATCAGAATTCATGGCAAAACTCAAATGGTGTGATTAAAAAAAAAATTTTGATGAAAAAAATAAAGGTTTGCATTGTTTTAGCCTAAATAAAAAACATCACACAAAGTTGAATGGTGGCCTCACAACACTTACCCTGCAATGCTCAGCACTGGGTTGGCAAAACAACATATAACTTCCAGTGGTCCAGTGCTGAGAGCTGGTGATCTAAAAAAACACAGAAATTGATGTTCTTCGTGAAACAATTATTGTTCTTCGTCCAAATACCCCCAAATCACATCCAAAATCCAAATTTCATGTACTCTACCATATCTAAACACATAGCATTGATTCCAAAAGCACACAAATTCTCGTTTAATTAAGAAATCCCAAATTTTAGTGTTCATACGAGAACATTCCTAAATTCTTAAATTTTTTTTCCCGAATCTGATTAACTTCATAAAAACCCAATATAAGAAGATGCAAAATTACTCTATAATCAAGGAATTATAACAACATAACCCTTTTTTCTTCCTAATTTAACCAAATTCAAAATTTACACACAACAGGGCTCTTGACAAAATTTCAAATATGAACCAAAATTCTAATTTTAAACACAAAGTGATTTTTATTACTTATCAGAACCTATCTCTATACTAATTGAAAGAATTTTTTTTTTTCTGAACAACTGTCAAATAGTCAAGATTCATAGAAACCCAAATGTAGAAAAAACTTAATTTATAAATCTACTATTTGTCGATTTTGATAAGTAATACAAGCACATAGTAAAGAGTAATGAAAGCATATCTTGATCCATTGTGAACCCAAATACAAAATCAAAAGGTAGACTTTTCCAAGAAGATATGAAAAAACTCTCTTACCTTTAGTCTGATGGAAACTCAAATGAACATGCACAGTTACTTTTCCAAAGTCATGTTTTCTCAAATGACACAAGGAATCACTACTCATAATTATCTACCCATTGATAGACCCATGGGTTGAGCCATTTTATAGTAATACCCCACTACTATTATTATTTAGGGTCAGACATCTATATATATATTATTTTCACTAACAGTCCATGCAACGTCCTTCCTACTTAGCAAAATATTAGAGTTCCTAAGGTTGGAGTTTCTAAATTTTTCATTTTTTTAGGTCATACGTAGGAACTCCATTTATAATTTTCATTCAAATTGTCACATGTGCTTGAATAAATGATTTATACATTGGTGGTAAATACCTCTAAAATAATTACATGGCATAAATAATCATGTTTCACGTCTAAATGTCAAACTCATTCTACCCATCCCTTCCTAGAAAAGCTTGCTTTACTCTCACTGGTCTACTTCTCCTTCTAACTTATTCCCTGGAAATGGTCAATCACAGGAAAAACAGTGATACATAGAAATCTCAGTAGTCAGTAAATTAATTTCAAAAAAAATAGGAATCATTCCCAGTCATAAAAGCAAGCTCATCACACCTAATCTCATTTCAAATCATAAGCTAGTTAATAAATCATTTCAACTCATATATGCTATTGTCACTCAAAAACCACACAGGGACTCTCCCAATGCCACCCTGTGGGATCATCACACTGCTCAATATCTCCCAACAGGGCCTCCCTCAACTTCACCCAGTGGAACAAGGTCAGCAAGACTTATGCTACCATTGTCATGCCTAGTTGCTTCTGCCTACATCATGGCAAGTGTTACTCTGGGCTGGTATCATAGTGCCCGAGATGCTTCGTCGCACACTACCTTAATACATGAGCATAACCACACATATACACATAGATGACATGCATATATTTGAATATCACATAAATCATCAATTAATCATATTCAGTATAAAATAGTTCAATAATATATGAATAACACTTTTATGAAATGTAGCTGGCTACCTGGATTTATCGTCTCGTACTCGTTCTGCTGAAATTAATTCCAAGGTGTTGGCACAATTAGTAACTATTTAAAATCTGAAATAAAAAGATTCTAAGATATCATCTCTTCGAATTTACTTAAATTTCTAATTCTATTCCAAATTTCTATTTATTGGGTTTAGTCTAATCTCATTTCAAGCCACACTACAAAAAAATAGCTTTCAGTGGCAACTAAAAAAGTTGCCACCAAAAGTCGACCTTTGGTGGCGACTAAAAGAGTCGCCACTAAAAGTCTGACTTTTGGTGACAAGTAAAGAGTCGTCACAAAAAGTCCAACTTTTGGTGATGACTTTTGAGAGTTGCCACTGAAAGAGGGACTTTTGGTGACTACTTTTGAAAGTCGCCACAAAAAGTCTAATTTTTCAAAATAAAATTTAAAAAATTTTAGACTTTTGGTGGCGCTATGATAGTCGCCACCAAGTCGCCACCAAACGCCTATTGGTGGCAACTTTTGTTGCCACCAAAAGTGACCAAAAATCGATTTTGGGTATTTTTTTAAAATTACTTTCGGTAGCAACTATAGTTGCCACTGAAGGTGACTTTAGTGGCAACTCTGAAAGTTGCCACCAAAAGTCTAACTTTTTTTATTTCCTTACTTGTTCATATGCACTAAAGGTAACCAAAAATTATTTTTTGACACAAATTTTTTTCTTGCGAAAAATGACTTTTGGTGGCAACTTTTAGACTTTAAGTTGCCACCAAAAGTTTTTTTTTTGTAGTGCCAGTATTTTTCATAATATTTTTGAGATGATGTGTATATATATACTTGTCATTAATTTAAATAACATATATATATATATATATATATATTTACATGTATACATATTTATGCATAACTAATTTTGGTTATCCATATATATATATATAGCTTAATCAATTAATCAAATACATATTTATTTATAAATAATCATATACATGTAAACTTATAAAGTTAACCGTACATTTATGTACACTAAGTTGTATATATATATAAATATAAAATATATCACATAATGTATATAAGGTATATTTATCATAATTATAGATAAATATAAATCTATATCAATATTCACATAATAATTTAAACAACAAATTTAAACAAATTAAATTAATTTTTATTTGATATTTTCATATGAAATCAAATTCTAATTTGGTATCTTTCTATTCAGTCCATAATTTTAGTTAAAACAAGATTTTATCTTAAATTTTATTTTTCTATTAAAAATGTTTTTGTTTGTTTACTTAAGTCCCTAGCTAATATTTTTCCTTCGCCTTTTGCATAATTTAAGATCATATTTACCTTCATCTAGATTCCTAGTCCCAGAATATTTTTTTAAAAATTAAATCAACCCCTGTAAATATTTCATTTCTTTCACTTTAGTCCCTATCATGAATGTTACGTTCTTTTCTCATGATTTTGATTTTCAAACAGGCCCAGAACTTCAGCTTAGATGTTTTTAGAATCTATTTAATCATTTTCACCCATAAACTAAGCCAAAGAGACTTTTAAGGATGAAAATTCCAGTTCAAAACTTATCCGAGACTTCCAAGCTTATTTTTTTCTACACTCTGGAGTCCTCTTTTTGCTGCTGTATTATTACGTTGGGCTTAGATGACTCGAAGAAGCCTTTTTTTTTGGGTTAAAAAAATAGGTGTAAAGCCCACTTTCTTTTCTCGGTTTTTGCTCTGTTTTTGGTGCAGTAGAACAGAGCATGTTTGTAGCCCACGGACTGCATCATATACTCAAGGAGCTCACTGGTTTTTTGCTGCAGAAAAATGACACACATTGGTTGCTTCCTCTCGGGTTCTGTCTTGCAGATGAAGGAGGTTCACAGGTTGATGGTAGGATCTCTCTCTCTCTCTCGGTTTTTACTGCAGAAAAGTGAAGCAGCTCACGGTTTTGCTGCACAATTCTCTTTCTCTCTCGGTTCATCACTTAGGACAGCCAAGGAATAAAGCTATGCGTCCCTTTAATGCATGGAGGGTGTCTCACGTGGCTGTCCAGCACAGAAACACAGGCCACCTACTTCCCTCTCTTCCTCATTTCACACATATTTAGCTCACGGGTGGACTGCAGAGGAACAAAACGTGTTCCTCATTTCCCATACTCTCCTTTTTGCATTTCCCACACTCTCCTTTCTTCAGCACCCTCACCCTCTTGCCCTCAGAGTGGAAAACATGATTCTGCTGCAGCAAAAGAAGGGGTTGGCCGAGAGTGTAAAGCTACTGGTGCATATGAACAAGTAAGCAAATGGAAAGAAAAATTTCCCTCTTTTTCTTTCTTTAGTAGTTTTCTCCCAAAACTAATGATTTGCAGACACGCATACCAACAATTTTAACTTTTTTTTAAAATATAATGCTATTTAATTTTATTTTATTGTCTTTTTTTTTTTAAGTCATAACATCTTTTTATTCAGTTTAACACTTTTTTTTAATAACGTGTAAATATATATATATATATATATATATTTTCGTTTTGTTTGTAGTATTGGATATTCAGACACTATGTTTACATTTGAGGTAATTATAATTATAATAGACCCCAAAGTTCTTTTTATCGATTTTAACTTCAGTACATTTTCAAGGAATTGAATTCAAAAGTACTAGATCTATTCCCACAAAATTAAAGACTTTGATCGCAAGCTGTAAGATCAACTTTATTGGAAAGAGGAGTTGATCATGAGTAGCCACTTGAGGCTCCAATGAAAGAGCGGCTTCTTTATTTTTTTATTTTCTATAGAATTGTGGAAAACTTTTTTTCCTTAAAAAAAAATTATGTCTATACAAATAACATCTAAGAGTGTACACAATTGAACCGGATCAAACCAAACTACTATAAACCATGGTTTTAAATTGTGGTTGCGGGTTGCTGCGATTGCGAGAATTGCGGACGTTGCGATGCGGTTGTGCTCATTGCAGTCGTGAATTTTTTTTGAGTTGCAAAAAATATAAAATAATAGTATATAATTATTATAAATCTTTTATATATATAAGTCACATTAGATCTAATATCTGTATTTATTTAATAAATAAATAAAACTTTAATATAATTTTTTCATTAAATTTGTATTTTTTGTCATTCTTCCTCACTCCTATTAAAATACTTTTCATTTTTCTGAATTCTCATTAGTTTTTTCTGCCTTCATTTTCTTTTTCAAATTTTCCCACTTATATTTTTAGTTTTTTCCTAATTTCCCTCCTTTTGCCAAATGTCGTTCCTCCATACCACAATTAACTTATTTTTCTAATTCTTCAAATTTGTAATTTACATCCTTATCCAAATGTCAATGCCACTCTCCTGTGTCTCTTCTTACGTCTCAGCTCTCTTTGTGCTTGACTGCTTGCTCTGTTCTTCTTTGCTTGTTCCCTCTCTCTCTCTCTCTCCTCCTCTCTCTCTCCATTTATGATTTTCGTTTCATAGCCAAATGCCCCAAATCGAAGGCCATGATTCAAACCACACACTGAATCAAATAAATTATGCGTTCTTCCTCCTGCTCTGCTATAATCGGCCAACTGCAACTTCGCAAGTCTTCAAGTAAAACAGAGAATGTAGTATCAACCTCATGCCTATGCCCCATGCGACTCACTCTGCTAATCTTTGCTCTGCTATAATCACCCTTCGCAACATCACATAGTCTCTTGGCAATCACACACAATCACATATAAGCAGATTTGGCACCAGAACACGCTGTTCAGAAATCACCCCGCAATTGCGGGGTGATGCAGATGCGGTCCTTGCCGCATTCGCAATTTTGCGACCGCATCACGGTGATGCGGCCGCAATTTAAAACCATTATAAACCAATAAAAAATCGAACAAAACCGGAAGAAGTTGGTTTAGATTGATTATTGGTTGAAAGATATTTTCAACGAAATTAAACTGAATCCACCACTACAATAACATTAAATAATATACATATATATATACACATATATATATATATATATATATATATTAAATAATATACATACACACAAATCCGCACGCGCACACATACATATATATATATATATATATATTATTAATCTTGTATAAATTCATATTAAAATTATTAGTAATTTAAGTTATCTTGAAATTATAGTAATATTTGCAAATTTGTCATACATCTACATCATTGTATAGAGTTTTAAATTTTTTTCCTCATAGGTTGCATATTAATTTATTAGTAGCTAAATAAAATATATAAAGTATAATATAAAAAAGAAACTAAATTGTATATAGGACAACAAGACGTTATTTGACTTGACATTACTTCATTATTAATATAAAATATAATTAGGACTGTTATAAATTAATTTTACATTTTAACATTTTATTTTAAAATATATCAAAAAATGTCAAGCTAGTATTATGTTCATAATCAATGGTCATCTACCTTTTGATGTCTTTTTTATTGTTAACTTTTTTTCAAAAAATTTATATATACCCAAGCAATAGATGCATTAATTTAGAAACATGAAATTTGATAGCAAAATATTATCAAAATACCAAAATATTTATACCTATAAAACAAAAGATGTATTCATTTAGAAACATGAATTTTGAAAGCAAATCATTCTTTCTAAGTATATTTACAGCATCTTAAAAATCGATTGAACTGACAGAATCAAACTATTTTGCAATAGGTTTGATTTGATTCAATTTGTCATATTTTAACTAAGTCGATTGAACCAAATTGCCCATAAATATTATAAAAAATTGATTAAACTGATCAAATCAAATTTACTTGCAATAGATTTAGTTTAGTTCAGATTGTCATGTTTTAACAAAGTGGACCGAACCAAATCACCCACGAATATTTTAGTTTAGTTTAGTTTGAAATATAATTAAAAATTAATTAAATCGCTTTTACGTACACCCTAATCGCAACTAGCACGTTTAGAGGTTCTTTTAAGCTTATGAATATATTTTTGCTAATTTGTAGATTAATTTAGTGATAAAAAAACTTATTAACTTGAATTTTCGTGGACTCGCCAAAAATAGTAAATTTTTCACACTTGAAAATTGTAGATGGTTATTTGCCTAAAGTTGTCCTTTTTTACTTTAAATTAAGCAGTGGGTGTTGAACTGTAGACGCAAATTTGTATAACAGAAAGGCAGTAAGCGAACTTGCCATGGTGAAGAAATCCACTTGAATCCCCAACTAGTATATATAGGACATCATACCATGTAAAATAAAAATAGAGAAAGGAGAGAGGAACAGAGAGGATAGAAGCAAATGAACTACATTGTATTATGTTGTGTATATTCTCAATAACAAAATGTTCTATTTATACTAGTTGGGGCCTAATATAAAATTACAAGTTGAGAGAATGAATGTGCAATCATAGGCTGCAACTAAGCTGGAAAGGAGCAAGTGGAGCAAGGAGATCTGATGGAAGAAGCAAGTTGATGTGCAAGTTGATGTTTGACTTTCAACACCACTTCGGAACAAATAATGTGAACATAGAAAGTATGATTTTAAATAGTGAAATCAATTTAAATAATAAGATGCTTAAATGGTTGAAGGGATACGCAAAAGAACTCTGCACTGAACAATGGCCAAGCCAATATTTTGTGTCTTCATTCCAATTCTAGCTGCTTGCTTGGTTTTGTGTGCACTTTGTGAGGGCACTTCAGGACTTACCCAAGAAGCTCAGGCTCTGCTATACTGGAAAAACAGTCTTCCAAACCAACCAATTTTGGAGTCATGGGTCTCTTCACCATCCACCAACAACTCCACTGCAGCTCAAGCCCCATGTTCATGGCGTGGAATTAAGTGTGATTCTTCAGGCAACGTCGTTGAACTAAACTTGAATCGTACTGGTCTTCAAGGTACTCTTCAAAAATTCAACTTCTCTGCATTCCCCGACCTTCTTCTTCTTAATCTAAATTTCAACCAACTCACCGGCGCCATACCGGAAACCATAGGGTTGCTCTCAAAACTCCAATTCCTAGACCTCAATAATAATTTTATTAATGGCACTTTACCCCTTTCTTTTGCTAATCTGACTCAACTATATGAGCTTGATCTTTCAGGCAATAATATAACAGGATTACTGGACCCTCGTCTATTCCCTGACGGAACTGATCAACCCAAAACTGGTTTAGTTGCCATCCAAAATCTCCTCTTTATGAACACCCTGCTTGGTGGTAGAATTCCAAATGAAATAGGGAATATAAGAAATTTAACTGTGTTTTCTCTAGATGGGAGTTACTTCCATGGGCCTATACCCCCATCTTTGAGCAATTGCACACTTCTAAGCACTCTCACAATGTCTGCAAACTCTCTCTCAGGTATTATTCCCCCTAGCCTTGGTAGATTGACCCACCTAACTGAAATTGGCCTTTTTGAAAACAATTTATATGGTCAAGTGCCACCAGAATTTGGAAACCTTTCATCTTTAACTATCCTTCAACTTGCTTTGAACAACTTCAGTGGCCAATTACCACCACAAGTGTGCAAAGGTGGTAAGCTTGTCAAATTCAATGCTGCCTACAATAGTTTCACTGGCCCAATCCCAGTCAGCCTAAGAAACTGCCCTTCCTTATACAGGGTTCGAATTGAATATAACCAACTGACAGGTTATGCAGATCAAGATTTTGGGGTGTATCCTGATCTTACTTACATTGATTTCAGTTACAATAGAGTGCAAGGTGAGCTTTCTGCAAATTGGGGTGCTTGCAAAAACTTGCAGTACCTTAATATGGCTGGAAATTCAATAGGTGGCACTGTTCCTGGTGAGATCTTTCAGTTGAAACAACTACAAAGCCTTGATCTGTCCTCGAACCAAATATCTGGTGAAATTCCTCCACATATTGGAAATTCCTCTAGCTTGTTCCATCTAAATTTGAGTGTTAACTATCTTTCAGGTATGATACCCAAGGCAATTGGAAAGCTTTCTAGCTTGCAATCTTTAGACTTGTCAACTAATAAGCTAGGTGGACCAATCCCTTACCAAATAGAGGGCTGCCACAGATTGATAAAGTTAAATTTGAGCAATAATGACTTCAATGGCACAATTCCCTACCAAATTGGAAATCTTGTTGCCTTACTAGATTTTCTGGACTTGAGTTATAACTCACTTTCTGGAGAAATCCCAGCGGATCTTAGTAAGCTCGACAGTTTGGAAAGTTTAAATATGTCTCATAATAAGCTTATAGGTTCCATCCCGGATTCCCTAAGTAGAATGTTGAGCTTGTCAAGCATCACCCTCTCCTATAACAATTTGGAGGGTCCTGTGCCTTATAATGGGATTTTTAATTCATCTTCTCTACTGGATTTAAGTGGCAACAAAGATCTATGTGGGAGGATCCAAGGTTTGAAACCTTGCAGTGTCTCAATTTTTAAACCAGATGGAGGAAGTCACAGAAAGGAATTTGTAATAGCTACCGTTGCTTCTTTAGTGGGTGCACTGTTTATTTCGATGGTGTTAGTTGCGATTTTTGTAAGTCGCTGTAAGAGAAACTCAATAGCTTTAAAACAAATTTCTCTTGCAGCCAAGAGAGAAAATCCATATTCTATATGGCACTTCAACGGTAGGATTGTATATGAAGAGATAATTGAAGCTACTAAGAACTTTGATGATAATTACTGCATTGGAGAGGGAGCTTTTGGAAAGGTTTACAAAATGGAAACGGCAGGTGGTCAAGTATTTGCTATAAAAAAGTTGAGATGTGACATAGAAAACCTAGATATTGATGGTATAAAATCCTTCAAGAGTGAGATCGAAGCACTGACAGAAATTCGACATCGGAACATAGTGAAAATGCATGGATTTTGCTCAGGAGAGTTGCATACTTTTTTGATTTATGAGTACATGGAAAGAGGGAGCTTAGCTGATATGCTAGTAAATCAAATAAAAGCATCAGAGCTGGATTGGCCTAAGAGGGTTGATATTGTCAAGGGTGTAGCACAAGCTTTATCTTATATGCATCATGATTGTAATCCTCCAATCATTCACAGAGACATTTCAAGCAACAATATTTTATTGTCTGCAAATCTTGAAGCCCATGTCTCAGACTTTGGCACATCGAGGTTCTTGAAGCATGATTCTTCAATTTGGACATCATTTGCTGGTACATATGGCTATGCTGCTCCAGGTGATGACTTATCTAACTATATATGTCTAAAACATCGAAGTTCTTATAAAATATCATTAATTTTTCTTATAAAATATATATTATATGGCTATGCTGCTTGTTATTGCTGCTATTTGTAACTGGTAATATATGACTTCTCCTTGTGGGTGGCGCAGAGCTTGCATACACAATGGCAGTGAGTAAGAAATGTGATGTGTATAGCTTTGGTGTTTTGGCTTTTGAGGTTCTGATGGGAAGGCATCCAGGAGACTTGATTTCCAAAATACAAGCATTTGCTATTCAAAATATCAACTTCAAGGAGATTCTAGACCCACGTTTGCCACCACCTTTGCAAGGAAAGATTTTGAAGGACTTGGCTTTGATTAGCAATGAAGCACTTTCATGTTTACAGATAAACCCTCAATGTAGACCAACAATGCGAGGCATAGCTCAAAAGCTAGAAGACTGAAATTGAGACTACTAATTTCATCATGTTTTCTATGAATTTGGTACAGGCAATTTCCTAGAGCACAAGTCATGTGCGTACTTATATATGCGCCTGTGTTGTATTCAATTTTTTTTTTTCAATTGAAGTGAATCTTGTGCATGTTGATGATAATAAAAATTGTTGAAAACCATCAAACAAATTCACACTTGAGTCTAAATTATGTTTTAAGTTCTCACTCAAATAGTGACTTGGACAGGATACAGGAAAATGAGTTAACAAGTTAAATTAATTTAATAGCTATTGAACTAGATAACATTATGAGTATTTAGAAATAATTTATATTATATAGAGATGTTACTTGAATTTGTATGTGAAATATTAAAACATATAATAAAAAATAATTAACAATGAAATCTATGTTTATTATTCATAGTTAGAATTTTTTTGATTGTTGACCATAAAAGGGTTGTCACTAAAACATTTTCAGTGACGACTATCAAATTATCCAAGACCCTTTTAGAGGCAAATTTTCCAATATTGGCATTGAAAGCCACTACAAGAAAGTTAGAAATTTAAGATGAAAACATTTGTTCTAGAAACTTAAAAACATGTATCAAACTAATTAGAGATGGAATTTGAGATAAAAAAGTTATCATCTCAAAACTAGTCATCATTGATATTTGTCATGGTTCGAAATTGGATACATAACCGGGACAACAAGTGGGGAACAGCCCCAAGCACCGTAAGCCAAGCTTAACCTCAAGCTACACTAAAGCACATAACATACAAACCAACACAAAACCATATTAGAAGAAAAGCTTTTCATTCATTGAAATATTTTCCACATTCTCTTTATTTTACAATATGTTAAACAATTCATGTCTCAAAGCAAAAGAACCTAGAAATCATCCAACGTTAGCTTAATTAAAGGAAGCAAAAAAAAAATCATTTTTTAATTGTACATCATAAATAACTTCTTACACCACTACAAAAAGTCTCTAGATATCCACTTAAACATGAAAGACTATAAACACCAACCCCCAGGACAAAAGGAGGTCTTGAATCAGGGCTTCGTTAAGAGAAACTCTTCATCAGTTACTTGCTCTAAAAATGTTAAACAAGAGGGAGTGAGTTACACATTCAGTGAGCAGATAGTTATACCCGAAATAAATTAGCACTACATTTCCAACATGCACGTATGAACAACAAGAGAGATTACACTTAAATGCATTAACCACAACTGCACATTCCTTTGGTCAAAAAATTGCTCATAAGTCATCCCATGTGGTAAGGGATCTCTTTGTAAGATAACACACTTTTCCAATTCTTTAATAGAGTTGTCTTCTAACCAATTTGCAAGTCTACATAGTCAAAATCATTATTTCAGAATTGGAAAGTGAGCTGTTAGAGAGAGAAGTATAAGCCAAATCAACTTTGTCGATGAATATTATTAATCTTGAGAGCACATATCTAGTTTTGGTCCACTTAGCTTTATAAATATGATTCAATGATTCAAAAGTCAAGACATATTGTCTGAAATGCTTTTACTTAATTGCTGAAATCGTTTTGATACTGTGTATCACCAAATCCACGGAAATGGTTTGTCTCCTGAGCACAGGAACAGAGGCAAAATAGGAGCCGTTGCATCTTGATAATTCAACAATTTTCATTCATATATTATATTTTTAAAATTAAAAATTTTACAAGTATCAATTAATCCAATAAAAAATATAAACACAATAACAAACATGAAATTATAAGTGTAAATTTTTTTATCTATTTTTAAAAAAATTATTAAAAAACATTGAATAATTAGGAGTTGAATCAAGATCCAATTACTCCAGTTTGCCTCTACGCGCAGCAACCTCCTCAGGAGGCAAACCATTTCCCAAATCCATGGACTGTAGTGGATTGACCATAACTTTTGCAATGATTTTAAACATTACCTTAAACAGTTCTATTAGACAAGTGTGAAATTGGGACAGGAGTTTTTGGACCTGATGATATAAGAGTTTGGTTAAGTTCTCTTAAGAGAAAGCCCCATTAAAAATATTCATATTTTAAACAAGCCACCATTAATGCTTAACCAGCTTATTTTTTAACAAGACAAATTTGCCTTTGTAACAATAATTCAAAAATTGATAATGAACATTAATTATACTTGTTCTGTGTACATTTTTTTATTATTCATTATTAGTATTATTAGTATAAATTTTAATCAAACTCTACAGCTTTAATTTTTATTATTTTAATTTAAAATAAAACTAAAATGAGCAGTGTTTTTTTTTATTTTCAAAACTTAAAACGAATTTTCAAATATTCATCGATTTTGATTTATCCATTATAATTATTTTGTATATAAGTAAAATAATCAAAATATAAGAATAAAATTTAAATTTTAAAAAATTACAATCACTATAATCAGAGCATAAAAAAATTAGAGGTAAAATTTTAAATTTTATTGTTAGAAAGAAAACTTGTCATACTAAAATTTAAGGTTAAGTATTAAAGATGTGTTTATTAAATTATGTACAGTTTATATACTTTTCAAAAGCATTAGTGCTTCGAGGCAAGTGCCTTTAGGATCGGACACTAATTAGTCAAACCCATAAGAATAAATTGTAATTACTTAATGTATAATTTCTGAAAAGGTAGCTGCAAATTAAACTGCCTAAACATCATCCCATTATTGCCAATAAAGTATTTTTGTGATGGAGAAGCCAATAACACCAGATGTTTTTATTGGAAGTAATTCAGCAAAAAGAATTATTGAAAGTCGTAATCTCAATTTTTATTTATATCATTGTAAGAATAAATTTTAACTACTGAAGTTAGGTACCCATAATTTGTCAAAGCTGCTTCCTTAAGGAAGATTTATTGCTCTCAAAAAAAATAAAAACATCTAGAATCAAATGATTATTCAATTTTTTAAATTATAATCATTCATGTTTCATTTACTTTTTTAATATAAAAAAATTATCTTAAGATGGTCATATTTAAAATCTTAAAATTTAATGATAAATATTAGTTAAACTTATTTTATTATTTTTTATTTTACAATAATAATAATAGTAATAAAGTGTCGCATTACTTTTGAGCATCATCATTCTTATTATATAGTGTATTGATTGATTTCTACTTATCAAATTAAATAAAATTAAAAATCTTACAATAAACTCTAAACGGAAAAAAAAATTAAAAGTTACGGTTTTAGGATCTTATAAAAATTATTATTTTAAGGATAAATTTATCATATTAAAACACAAATGCGACAATAATGATATCTGATTTAAAAAGTTAAATAATTACTTTTTATATAATTTTATTATTTTTGAGAATTAGTAAACCCCGTTGTAAAAATATTGGTGCAAATGGATATGCCAATAACCTTCTCATTTGATTCCCAGGCAAAGTGATCCATATATTCTATGTATAAAGCGGCAGGTACAAACAGTCTGAATTACTAACCTTATGATTTGATGATCTTGAAATATATAAATGATCTTTTTGTTTAAATTATGTGTCGGTTATATATATGTCTATATATTTTGGATTCAGAAAAGTACTATTTTTTAAAATTAATATGAATTATAATCAAATATATTTTAACTGGCTTTGTTGTTGTTGTTATTGTATATTTTAACTGAATTACATTTAAATGATTAAAATAAATACTTTTTACGTTTTTTAATTTTACATAAAATTTTAGGGAAAATTTATTTATAGTGTCTATATATGTGGTCTACATTGGCGCTAGAGCCTCCAACTCCCAATATCAGCCGTTGATTTAATCCAACGAACGATATTTGGGGTGTCCGATTAGATCTAACTAAATATTATTTTTTATTACAATATTTAGTAAAATATTTCTATAAATTAAATTTTATATTTATTGTAATTTTATAAAAACATATTCCAAGTTATTAGATCTGATTATTGCAGACTTTAATCAGATAGTCTGAGATTAATCACACAACTTTTTTTAAAAAAAGGCTCCCTAAATATCAATCAGAGTCAACAATAATCAGTCTAGAATTTAATTTATAAAAATATTTTTTTGAATATTGTAATAAAATATATTATTCAACTAGATCTAATTATCACTAACTCTAATCAAAAAGTTTAAAGCTTTTAAAAAAAGAAAAAGTAAAAAGGCACTCCAAATATTGACTGTTGGAATCCAACAGTCGATATTGGGAGCTGGAGGCTCCAGCGCCCAATTCAAACCCCTATATATATGCTCTCCAATTCCCAAATCAAGTCATACTCATACCCATCCATATTCCATAGCTTGTGGTACAAACACAATCTGAATTAATAAGTTTTTGATTTGATGATGTTGAAGAACATGGCCAGCCTAAAGAAGCTTACATGGATGTGTTAATGACACGACATGTATACCGGTCGCACTAGTAATAAAGAGTGAATATGAGTATCGTCCCACGAAGACCAAATTATCAAATACTCAGGAAACTAGAATATAATATTTAGATCAAATGATTGATTGAACAAAGTTTGATAACAAAACAAAACTCAAAGAATAGTTAATGTAAAAGAATGCAATAACAAAAGTATTTGGGAAAATTACCAATTAAAAAGGGCTAGAGTTGCTAATCCCCTTAACTCTTTATAACAATTGTTGTTCTACCCCACTCTTGCTCTCACCAACATACAAAAGAATCTAATGCTTACTACTACCTAGAAAGATTATGTCAAACTTCAACTAAGTTAACATAATTTCTCTATAATTTCTTATGAATATTAGGTTCAATTTTAAACCACGCCCATATTGATTATATGAAGCTATCGATTATATGTCTATATCGTTAGCAAATCAATTCCTTTAATCACCTAAGGTTCATGACTCATACTTTTCATTCATCAGTCTAATTTCATTATCTCTTTCAAGACAAATAAAATCACAAATCAATTCACAATTTAATCAAGATTCCGGAAAGAATTAATCATTGAATTAAAAAAATTGTAAAACAAAGTCAATGTTCACAAGAGTAGAGAGAAATAACAAATCCTATTCAAAACTATAGTTTATAGCAACCCTAGAATGAAAAATTAGCCACTCATGGTGACAAAAGAACAAAAATCAACAATAAAAAGAGATAGATCCATGAATCTGAGGTAGAAGGTAGAGAAACTGGCTCCAATGATGCTCCAAAGACAAGTTTCCTTATTCCTAGGTCAAGAGTGGTGCCTCCTTCTTTTTCCCAACTTACAATTCCTTATTCAAAATTTACAAAAAAATATTTGAAACTCTAAAGGGTACTGTTCATCCTCGTTAATAGTAGAGAAAATTTTGCCTTTAGCGGAAAACTTTGTAGAAAATTTGTCCTTTTTGCAACAGGATCTCCTTTTTTATTTCACTTCATCAGCCTATCAATTACTGAAAGTCAACCTAAAAAAATTTGAAAATTAGAACAAAGCTAGAAAATAAAAATAAAAATGGTAGGAATTTAGAAATCTAAATGAAGTAACAAGAAAGGAAACAAATAAGTTATTTTTACTAAAAAGGCAACAAAAAATACAATTAGGGGATTACAAGTTAAATAAAATATTAGTTAAACTTTTTTATTCTTTTTTATTTTATAATAATAATAATAGTAATAAAATGTTGCATTACTTTTGAGGATCATTATTCTCATTATATAGTCTATTGATTGATTTCTACTTATCAAATTAAATAAAAATAAAAAACTTAAAATAAGCTCTAAACAGTAAAAAAAATTAAAAGTTGTGATTTTAGGATCTTATCAAGATTATTATTTTGAGGATAAATTTACCATATTAAAAAACAAAAGCGACAATAATGATATCTTATTTAAAAAGTTAAATAATTATTTTCTTTTATATAATTTTATTATTTTTGATAATTAGCAAACCCCCTTGTAAAAATATTGATAAAAATATACTTAAAGTCCCTATAGTTTTACAGAACAATAAATTATTCCCCATACTTAGTCTTTGTAATTTTTAAAATTATGAAATTAACCACCGGAATTTGATTTTCTGAGGGATAAACTTTGAGTGAGTTACCCTCCTTGAACTTCCAAGGGCATATTATATCAGTAAGCAACTTGTTTAGTAACATGAGTTGTATCACCGTCGTCTCTGTCTAATGTGTCTGCTGTAACCCAGTCCAAGTTTACAAGGGCGTATTAGGAGCATGATGAGTCAGATAAAGTTAGTTGAAGTCAGCTAGAAATGTATCAGAGTTAGTTAAAGCAATCTATTTTAACAGTTGTATTTCATAGTCTATAAATACTCATTTGTATCACAGTCCAGAGATGAATAAGATACCATCCATTTTTTGTTCACTAGACCCAGTATAAAATGTTTAAAATTTTTTTTCAATGTTATTATAATTTTCTGTTAAATATAAAAAATTCAATTATTATCATAATTATTTTATTACATTTCTTTCATTGTTTTCCATAATAATATAATACAAATATATCTGTTCTTTCTTTTCTTCTTCTTAATATCCAACAATTTCTGGACTCTAGTGATAAGAATTATATGTCTAAAAATATGGGCTTAATATCGCTGGGCTTCACAAACGTCATTCATTAATGCTCAAACTATGCAAAATTCTCTAGAACCTAAAAGTTAATGCATTTTACCTTCTCATTTTTCGAACTCAACAAAAGGCTATGTCCAAATTTTAGTTTTGTGGATAATATCCCCTGACAAACCGATAACTCCACTAATGATCAATGCCGCATCATCAATAATTTTTAAGGTCAAAAAATTGCTCATAAATCATCCCATGTGGTAAGGGACCTCTTTGTAAGATAACACACTTTTCCAATTCTTTACCAGAGTTGTCTTCGAAACAATTGCTTTCGTCCACATAGTCAAAATCATTGTTTCAGATTTGGAAAGTGAGTTGTTAGAAAGTATAAGCCAAATCAACTTTGTCGATGAATATTATTAATCTTGAGAGCACACATCTAGTTTTGGTCCACTTAGCTTTTGAAATATGATTAAATTACGATTCAAAAGTCAAGAAATATTGTCAAGGGTAAGATAACACACTTTTCCAATTCTTTACCAGAGTTGTCTTCTAACTAATTGCCTTCGTCTACATAGTCAAAATCATTGTTTCAGATTTGGAAAGTGAGTTGTGAGAGAGAAAAGTATTAGCCAAATCAAATTTGTCGATGAATACTTTTAATCTTGAGAGCACATATCTAGTTTTGGTCCACTTAGCTTTAGAAATATGATTAAATTGCAATTCAAAAGTCAAGAAATATTGTCAAGGGAAAGATAACACACTTTTCCAATTCTTTACCAGAGTTGTCTTCTAACCAATTGCCTTCGTCTACATAGTCAAAATCATTGTTTCAGATTTGGAAAGTGAGTTGTGAGAGAGAAAAGTATTAGCCAAATCAACTTTGTCGATGAATACTTTTAATCTTGAGAGCACATATCTAGTTTTGGTCCACTTAGCTTTAGAAATATGATTAAATTGCAATTCAAAAGTCAAGAAATATTGTCAAGGGTAAGATGACACACTTTTCCAATTCTTTACCAGAGTTGTCTTCTAACCAATTACTTTCGTCTACGTAATCAAAATCATTGTTTCAGATTTGGAAAGTGAGTTGTGAGAGAGAAAAGTATTAGCCAAATCAACTTTGTCGATGAATACTTTTAATCTTGAGAGCACATATCTAGTTTTGGTCCACTTAGCTTTAGAAATATGATTAAATTACAATTCAAAATTATTGAACATAATAATTTGATTACATATCTTGGCATTTGACAACTTATACCTAATAGGAAGTTTATTACCTCCTGCACCACTAAGACTTTGTAGTTTTTTCATAATAGTGAGTGAGAAATTAACCTTTCTTGAATACAATTGAGATCTACGTCTGAGTCTATCAGAGTGATCATTTTGATACTAAAACTTTTAATGGTAAGATTAACATAGCAATACCATTTTTGAGCAGAGATTCGAGAGATTAAATTTATATAACTTTCTTTTGGTATTGAACTAGTTTCTCCTACATCATTTTGATCATCAGTGCTTTTGTATACACATGCGATCAGAAAGGCAACCTCAAGTGATCTTACAAAAAAAAGGTCTTCCCATGACCATCATATTTAACTAAATGAATTTAACACTTCCACATAAAGCACACATTAGATTCATGATCATTTAAATCAACATAATTCCAATATATGTAGCATGTCTACCCTTCCAGGACAAGAACTGCGAATAATTAAATGAGGTCTAGTCCACCATACCAGGACAAAGACCATGAATAATTTAATGAGGTCTTGTCCACCATTCTTGGATAGAGACTATGAATAATTTAATGAGGTCTCGTCCACCGTTCCATGATAGAGACTATGAATAATTTAAGAAGGTCTCATCCATCGTTCTAGGATAGAGACTATGAATAATTAAATGAGGTCTCGTCCACCGTTCCAGAATAGAGACTATGAATAATTATAATTCCCTATTGGTAAGCTTGATAAATATAATTCCCTCTTAGCAAGCCTCATGAATATAATTCCCTCTTGGCAAGCCTCATGAATATAATTTATATGAGTTCACTATAATCATCACATGTGATCAATTATAATTAAGTATCACTTCAGCATCATCAATATTCAACCAAAGCAAGCATACATACATATGTCCATTGTGCAAGCATATCATAGTACAATAATTCGATTGGTGACTACCACCCTATAACATGATTTCCCATGTATAAATTGCTATCAAAGGGGTTCACTTATTCATGTAGGAATAAAACAATAGACTTAATTGCTGAGAAGGGTAACTCATCACAACTCATCATATAACATATACAACCATAAAATTCTTCTAAAATTTTCCATTTTCAGATGTCCCATAGTCCAGGGGTAAAACTCGTTTACAAGTAATTTACATACTCAACAAGCAACATCATTAGAATTTATCAATTTACATGACAATAACGAGGCAACTTACTCATTTCCTTAACTATTCACAATTTATGCTTATACAAGAGAAATATAAACATAAGCATATGTATATATATATATATATATATATATATATCCATTTGAGTTATACACCACAGGACAACAAGCTAACCTAATGGCCATCATCAAGTAATTTGACCTTATACCTTTCATTTGTTAAAACGAAGGAATCACACACACATGAAAAAATATGGCACAAGGGATTGTATTATTCAAACTTACAAGTGATTTAACATGGTCTATAAAATACGGTCGTAAACTCTACTCAAGAGATATCTAAATACCTTATTCTTCCCTGCGTTCATTCCTTTCGGACAGCTATGATCTTTTACACAAGTAATAATAGTTAAGCACTTTACCATACTATATCACCACACATGAGGCAAAATGGAGTCATTCTTTTACACAACTAAGGCTTCTAGTTCCAGCATAGAAATATCATCTTTTCAATCATTTCTCACATACATGCATAACTTTTATTTTCATAAGCACACGAAAGATATTTTGAATGGCTATATCCATATTGATAAGCTTAAGTATATATAAAGAATATGACCAAAGTAAGTAAAGATCCCCTCACCTGGGTATGGAGCACTTTCGACCTTTGAATAATGCCCTAGCCAAGTCTCGAACCAATCAATCATCTCTTAACATCAACAGACCAAGCTAAACAAAAGGAAGGGAATTAAAATCACACTTCAATGCTTGTCAGGACGCTAGCCCCTTTACTCTAGGCCATAGGCCAAAGGCTTGGCACCTGGGGTGTCAACCGTGGTGCTTGAGGTGCCAACCCTTCTACTCTCGGCCACAGGCCAAAGGCTTGGCACCTAGGGAGCCAAGTAGCAGAAGTCCAAACATTAATTCGGAATCAGTGGTCTAACTATAAAATTAGCCATATTTCTACCTTTTTCCTTGATTCTTTTTAGAGATTTTCTTCCTTAATGTTCTAGGGTCAATATGGCATAAAAACCCTAAGCCAAAACTATGCTTCTATGCTTAAGTCATCAATTTTCATGATAAACCCTAACTTTCTTCTTATCCTTTCATATACCTCAAATCCATTCTCAACCAAGGAAAATCCATGAATCTATGACCCCAAGGTCATCAATAAACATTCAAGGGGGACTTAAACTCTACCCAATGCCCATAACTGAAGAATCAACTCAAATCTTATCCTCTCCCTCACAAATTCAAGAATGGAGTGAAGATGGAAGAAGAGAGATGTTTACCTTGTTTTCTTTTCTCATGCTAGTGTGGCGACTTGCAGGAGTTCATCCCTTTGCCATTGGGGAGTGGTTGGAAGCTTGGTTAGGGAAGAAGGTCCATGGTTCTGGGAACCGATGGAGAGAGGTCGTGAGGGAGAAGAGAGAAAAATGAAAGGAAGAAGTGGATGGTGATTATTAAATGGCATGTAGGGCCTACTTGTTCTTCTTCAAATTAATCATCCCATGATAATAATTGACCAACATTTCATAAAGTATTAAGTTAATTTGATCTTCAATAGGGCACCCAAATACACTTCATAAAATACTCATCATCAAACCCCTTTTATAAAAATATCAAAATCTCCCATCTGTTCACTTTAGTCCCTCTCTGACTCCAATATTTTCTATGTCTCTTAGTCTTGTACTCACTTCCTACCAAGGGTTGTTTTATCAATTTACATGCCTTGCCATTTAAGTCCTTGAACTTAAACGAAACAAAAAATTTTCCTGTACCCAAAATATTCCTTAGGAAGTCCCAATACACTAATATCCGAAAATGGTGGATATTACATTTCTAGCTTGCAATCTTTAGACTGGTCAACCAACAAGTTAAGTGGATCAGTCCCTGACCAAATAAGAGGCTGCTACAGAATGATAAAGTTAAATTTGAGCAATAATGACTTCAATGGTACAATTCCCTACTAAATTGGAAATCTTGTTGCTTTACAAGATTTTTTGGACTTGAGTTATAACTCACTTTCTGGAGAAATCCCACTGGATCTTAGTAAGCTCGACGATTTGGAAAGTTTAAATATGTCTCATAATAATCTTATAGGTTCCATCTTGGATTCTCTAAGTAGAATGTTGAGCTTGTCAAGCATCAACTTCTCCTATAACAATCTGGAGGGTCTTGTGCCTTATAATGGAATTTTTAATTCATCTTCTCTACTGGATTTAAGTGGCAACAAAGATCTATATGGGAAGATCCAAGGTTTGAAACCTTGCAATGTCTCAATTTTTAAACCAGATAGAGGAAGTCATAGAGAGAAATTTGTAACAACTACAGTTGCTTCTTTAGTGGGTGCACTGTTTGTTTTAACGTTGTTAGTTGCGATTTTTGTAATTTTCTATAAAAGAAACTCAATAGCTTTAAAACAATTTTCTCTTGCAACCAAGAGAGAAAATCCATATTCTATATGACACTTCAATGGTAGGATTATATATGAAGAGATAATTGAAGCTACTAAGAACTTTGATGATAGTTACTACATTGAGGAGGGAGCTTTTAGAAAGGTTTACAAAATGGAAACGGCATAAAAAAGTTGAGATGTGACATAGACAACTTAGATATTGATGGTATAAAATCCTTCAAGAGTGAGATAGAAGCATTGACAGAAATTTGACATCTTAACATAGTGAATGCATGGCTTTTGCTTAGGAGAGTTGCGTACATTTTTGGTTTATAAGTACATGGAAAGAGGTAGCTTAGCTAATATGCTAGTAAATCAAATAAAAGCATCAGAGCTGGATTGGCCTAAGAGGGTTGATATTGTCAAGGGTGTAGCACAAGCTTTATCTTATATGCATCATGATTGTAATCCTCCAATCATTCATAGAGACATTTCAAGCAACAATATTTTATTGTCTACAAATCTTGAAGCCCATGTCTCAGACTTTGGCACAGCAAGGTTCTTGAAGCCTAATTCTTCAATTTGGACATCATTCGCTGGTACATATCGCTATGCTGCTCCAGGTGATGAGTTTAATATACCTATCTAATTATATATGTCTAAAACATTGAAGTTCTTATAAAATATCCTTAATTTTTCTTTTAAAAAATATATATATTATATGGCTATGTTGCTTGTTATTGTTGCTATTTGTAACTGGTAATATATGACTTCTCTTTGTGGGTTGTGTAGAGCTTGCATACACAATAGCAATGACTAATAAATGTGATGTGTATAGCTTTGGTGTTTTGGCTTTTGAGGTTCTGATGGGAAGGCATCCAAGAGACTTGATTTCCAAAATACAAGCATTTGCTATTCAAAATATCAACTTCAAGGAGATTCTAGACCTACGTTTGCCACCATCTTTGCAAGGAAAGATTTTGAAGGACTTGGCTTTGATTAGCAATGAAGCACTTTCAAGTTTACAGATAAACCCTCAATGTAGACCAACAATGCGAAGCATAGAGCTTGAAAGCTAGAAGACTGAAATTGAGACTACTAATTTCATCATGTTTTCTATGAATTTGCTGCAGGTAATTTCTTAGAGCACAAGTCATGTGCGTACTTATATATGTGCCTGTGTTGTATTCAAGTATTTTTTTTTCAATTGAAGTGAATCTTGTGCATGTTGATGATAATAAAAATTGTTGAAAACCATCAAATAAATTCACACTGAGTCTAAATTATGTTTTAAGTTCTCACTCAAATAGTGACTTGGACAGGATATATGTTAATGATTTAACAAGTTAAATTAATTTAATAGCGATCGCACTAGATAACATTATAAGTATTTAAAAATAATTTAAATTCTATAGAGATTTTACTTATATTTGTATATGAAATATTCAAACATATAATAAAAAATAATTAACAATGAAATCTATGTTTATTATTCATTGTCAGATTTTTTTTTTGGTTGACCATAAAAGGGTTGTCACTAAAACATTTTCAATAGCAACTATCAAGTTGCCACCAAAAGTCTTTTAGAGGTGACTTTTCCAATGTTGCCATTGAAAGCCACTACAAGAAAATTAGAAATTTGACATGAAAACATTTTTGTAGAAAACCTAAAATATGTATCAAACGATAAAAAAGTTATCATCTTAAAACTAGTCGTTGTTGATATTTGTCACACCCCAAAATTGAGCACGTAACCGGTACAATAAGTGGAGAACAACCCCAAGCGCTGTAAGCCTATCTTAACCTCAAGCAACACTAAAGCATATAATACACAAGCCAACATAATCCGATATTGGAAGAAAAGCTTTCCATTCATTGAAATATTTTCCACAATCTCATTATTTTACAATATGTTAAACAATTCATGTCTAAAAACAAAAGAACTTATCCAAAAATCATCTAACATTAACTTAATTAGAGGAAGAAAGAATAAGGGGAGACTGGCAGTATGAGAGAGAAAGAAGAGAGAGAAGCTCTGGCCTCTGAGAGAAACTAATTGGAATCGGAGAGAAAGTAAGGAATAGAACCAGAAATCCAAACAAGAGTTTCTAACTAGCCCAATCTAGTTTCCGACCTAAAAACCCAAAACCAACACCTAACACCCCCCAACCCCCCTTCAGTTTTCTAAAACTCGAGGAAAGTCAATACCCGACGATGAAGAAATTTCCAGAAACAGGGTAGACTCTAACAAGAAATCCTACAGAGACACCTTGTGCCCATCGGATTAGAAGCAACAATTCGCATCGGAACAAAGAAAATCTCGAGGAAGACATCAGGAAAAAAGAAACCTTGAGGTAGAGAGTGGTATCTTGAGAGAAATCAAAAAGGTAAATAAAAAAAATAAGAGAAAGGAACCACCACACACCCTAAGCACACAATCTTGAGGGAATGCTAGAAGAAATAGGAAAGATCACTCATAGTAAGGATTTATGAAAGAATCGGGGGACTTCCAACCATGAAAAGGCAACTCCAAAGCTTATGGAAAATAGGTATTGATTTCAACATCAAGGATATAGGACTGGGCTTCTACATTATAAAAAACCTATCAGAAGATAAGTGGACTAGCATCATAGCTGGAAGGCCATGGAAGCTAGGAAACAATCCTTTAGCTATCAGAACATGGATCTCAAATTTTTAAGTGAAAGAAGAATCAAAATAAGCTATCACATCGATCTGGGTCAGAATCAATTTTCTCCTAATCGAATATCACACACCAGAGATACTAATAGCTATTGGGAATACTCTGGGAAGACAGTGGCTCTGGATGCAAGTTCAACCTTCTCAACATAGCATGCTCGTTTATGCATAGAAGTAAACCTATCTACTAAGCTGCCCGCTCATGTTGAAATTAACTCATGCTATTATTAGGTATGCTTTGAAAACCTTCACATTTTCTCATATATTGTTCATAATATTTCAAAAATTCATTCCAGCATCACTACTGTCTATTCAACCATAGCACCACGCCCTTCTAATCCCAGTAACAGTAACCCTCTAAACTCAAATTCAAATGCTGAACCTAGTAACCATTTAGACCATAGGTAGACGATCCTGATTAGTAATAACCCAACCACCTTATTAACTGCTAATACCTCAGTACCCAACCCCTTCACCTCTTTACAAACTCCTATTCATGGCTTTTAAACAGTGCCTCCTACTGAATCTTCACCAAATCTAGGAAATTTGATCTTAGTTTTAAATACCAAATCTAGTATGGATACTAAAATGACTAACACTTTAAATACTCTTTGTACTGAAGAAAATCCTAACCTTTCATAACCCCCCTCACTGGTAACTTAACTAAAAATCCCTCTATCTCGCCAAAAAATCTCACTCCTAGCAATACTATGTTTAAAAACTCCTCACTTTCTGATCTCTAAATCCTTATTGGTATCATACCTGATACCCTTGACCATCTCTCCACCCCTCATTGTCACTCATCGCCCAATGGAAAACATTCCTTGGTACCCCTCTCAGATCATGGAGGACCAACCCTTGCCCCCCACTGTCACTAACCCAACCAAGCTCCCACTCACATTCCAATATGCCCTTCCACATGCTCCTAACAATACCAATCAGAATACCCCTACCTTTCCAGAGAGACACAAATAGTAACCCGCCACTAACAGACCTTCGCCTACACCATCTCCAAAACTTGTATTAGGCTTACCAAGGCCATCCTTTGAACGAGACAAGAATAACCCTTGTCTGGCTTAATCTCTTGAGGAGTCTCCTTAATAACTCCTCATGGCTTCTTGCATGCAGTCACCTACTAAGCATAGCATTAACAGAAACTTAAGCCAGCGAAAGAATCGGGAACATCATAAACATGCTAAGGAGACAAGTCATTCTTCTACTGCCCCTACCAAGAACCTTAAATCAATCACCTACACATAATTGGTTCCCCTTGATTCTAGTAGTAGACCTCACCCTCCTAAGAAAATTGCACCTGTAGCTGAATCCAACACCCTTAGAAATAGAGTCACAAGGAGCTCTAGTACATGAGAGGGGACTAAATATAACAGCAACTTTAACACCAAATCCACTACTTTCTACCATGGACCTCGAAATATTAGGCAGTCTAAATCTTAGCATAGGCAACATTGACTTGAGCATTATCTTCCATCCTCTTTCATATAGCCTCCCTCTCCCCTTGATACTTGGTTCACGCCACTACAATGCCGTATCACCTAAAATTGAATTCGTGGCAATTTTACAGTATAGTGATCCCCAAGTCGCATTCACACAAAGAGCCTCACTTATAATCACTAACTAGTTGTTCTAAACATCTAAATACTAATTAAAAACACATAAACTGGGGGGGTTTTGTTGACAGTAACAGTAGAAACAGAAATAGAACAGCAACCAAACTAGCAACTAATCAGCAGCAGGTGAAAATGACAAAGTGTTGACAATAAGGAGATTATGTAACCAGCCATTAGGATTCATGGGAGTGCAACTATCATTACCTAACTCATTGATTTAGTTCTGTTCTCATTCTACCATTTGGTTCTTTATGAAAATGGTTCTAGAATAACTTCTAGAATATAATGCTACTAATTACAGTCAATAATATCTTCCCTAACTATAACTAGATGCATTCAATAGAAAACCTCAACCAAACCAAGTTAAATATATCATCTAACTAGCTATTTCGCTTCACTCACTTTCCTAATCAATCAAGCAAGGTTATATCTCATATATATAAATCAGTTTATGTTTCTTCTCAAGTTCTAATCAGAATCTGACAGCAACATAAACATAACAGTAGCACAGAAATGAAATGAGAAGAAATGGAGAATAAAACACTTATCTTGCATTTTTAGTTCAAGCTACAACATCCCAATGACCTAGTGACTAATTACAATAGAGATTTAGCCCTCCATGAGAGCAAAACAGCAAAACATCAAAAGGAAAATAGAGAGGAAGAGAGAACTGCAAAATGTTAAGTTACAGCAAAAGAATAATGTCTGGTGTGTTACAAAATTGATGCCCTAAAATGCCTTGAAATATTCTACCCTAGATGCTTAGTTGACTTTCAAAAGGAGAGGAGAGATGTGGCTGATTTCCTTCTGCAGAAGGGGAACAACAAACAGCAGTAACAATTCATCAAAATGGTGCAGCAGAAGGCCTCTTTAGCTATGCAGAAAGCTGATATACCATTTTCAACAAAGTTTGGGAAATATGCAAGGGCTGGACATCATGCAAGGCTGAACAGATCTGGATTGAGGGCCCTACATGTCTCCATGTCAACAAAAATGTAGCAGCAAGTCCAGTCAGCATCCTCCTCATTAGAAAAACGCCACATAAGCACCATGTCAGCAAAACTGTCCACCTCAGCGCCACATCATCAGAAAATCTCCAAATTTAATTTCTACAAAGCACACAAATGGATTAAATTGAGTCTTTAATAATTTAAGTTCTAAAATACGAAAGTAATTCATTTTCCATCCAAGATTAATTTAGACTCAATAAATCACAAAGTGTAATAAAATTGGAGAATTCTCATAGATGAAAATGCAAATAGACCAAATTAGAGGTTAAAATATATATAAAAAATGCTGGATATCAATACTAACCCAATCCTTTTCTTTAAACCAATGATTATTCTAAGCTGGAATGGGAGAGGTACTGGCAGCACTAATTTTAGAACAACCTTAAGAGAGAGCCCATTCCATCATAAGCTCCCTTGGCTTTGAAAATTTCCTCAAAGCTGATGCTGTGGGGTTCTCGGGTGGCATATGGATTCTATGGAACCCTTAAAACATCATAGTGGAAGCTCTCTCAGCATCTTTCTTTGATATCTACCTCAAGATTAAGGTAAACTCTATTTTTTTTCACCTTACAGCTTTATATGCAAGTCCTGATTTTAATATTAGAAAATTAATTTGGGATAATCTATCTACTCTAGCCCATTCCATCAACCTGTCATGGCTTGTTATTGGAGATTTTAATGAAATCTCTTATCCCAAAGAAAAATATGAAGGTAGACCTGCTAACAGACATAAAATGAACTACTTTAATAACTTCCTAAACACTGCACGTCTCTTAGACCTTGGTTTTACAGGACTGATCTTCACTTGGACTAATTGTAGAGATATAACATCTCTTGTAAAAACAAGAATAGATAGAGCTCACGCTACTCCTGAATGGGTAAACCTATTTCATGATTCTAGAGTTTCCCATCTTCCACGCCTAAACTTTGATCACTACCTAATTCTCCTTATAACTTCTACTATTCAGTCCTCTGGTCAGAAACCCTTTCGTTTCAAAACTTTATGGATGAAACACCCATCTTTTAGTTCTCTAATCCAACAAATTTGGTCAACCCCTCATGATTTATCAACCATGGTCCATACCTTTCAAAAAGCCTTAAAGAATTGGAATAAGGAAACTTTTGGAAGTATATTCAGTAAAATTAACAGAGAAAAAAAAAAGACTTCTTGGAATACAAAAATCACTAGACTATAGAGTTAACAATCAACTCCTAACTCTCGAGAAGAACCTTCAAAGTGAGCTAAATCAGCTTCTTGACTATGAGAAAAGCTTATGGATGATGAAATCCATATTAAACTGGGTTGCATTAAGAGATAGAAATAACTCCTTCTTCTATATCACTGCCCTAAATAAAAGAAGGAAGAATAAAATCACTCAAATCCTAGATAACGACCAAAACTAGATTACTGACCCTATTCTCATCAAGAATCTAATCATCTCCCACTTCAAAAGCATCTACACAGCAAACCAAAATGACATTACTAATCAAAATCACACTCTCTCGAGCAAAAATTTTCCCCTCTTTGACACTTACAACACCACTCATCTCACTACTACTCCTATTGAAGAAGAAATCAAGCAAGCAAAATATCAATCCCTTAAAAACCCCTGGAAAAGATGGCTTACATGACATCTTTTATCAAAAAAATTAGGATTCCATAAAGCATAAACTAGTTCATGAAATTGAAGAAATCTTTAGACTTTGTTCAATTCCTGCCTCTAGGGGGAACACCCTCCTTTGTATCTTCCCAAAATTAGAGAACGCCCACCGAGTTCACCGCTTTCAACCAATTGGGCTTTGCAATACTCACTATAAGATCCTTGCAAAGCTCTTAGTAAATAGACTAAACCCACCCTGTCTTCCATCATCTCTCCCTTTCAAGGTGCCTTTACTCCCTAAAGACAATGTTCTAACTTATTTTTGATAGCCTAGGAAACAGTTCATTCAATGAATTCCTCTAAATCTAAAGATGGCTGGCTTATCTTCAAAATAGACATTACTAAGGCCTTTGACACAATTTCCTGGTACTTCATTGAACAAATCCTAAATCTCTACAACCTTCCCCAAAATTTTAATACTCTTATCCTATCATGCTTAAAAAAAGTTTCTTACACCCCTATTATTAACGGTAGGAAATGTGAGACCTTCACCCCTCAAAGTGGAATTAAACAAGGAGATCCAATCTCTCCATATATCTTCATTCTTGCTATGTAACACCTAAACAAACTCATCAATGACCAAATCCAAGAAAAAACATGGAAACCATTTACTTTCACAAAACAAGAACATAGCTATTTCCCACTTACTCTTTGCAAATGATATCCTACTTTTCTGCAAAGCAAACAATGACAACATTCATACCATCCACACAGTCCATTCCTCATTTAGCTCTGTCAGTGGACTTCAAATAAACCAACAGAAATCCAAAGTTTGGTTTTCTAAACAACTAGAAAACTAAAATATTGATCTTTTTCATAGATTATTTAAGGTGAATAGAACACATAACCTTGGAATGTATTTAGGCTTTCCTTTCAAACCTAACTACAAAAAGAACGACTTTAACTTCATAATAGACAAACTAAATAGTAAACTTCAGGGTTGGAAAAGTACTCTCCTCTCTAAGGCAGGGAAAACCCAACTAATAAACTCAACTATGTCTAATGTATCCAATCATGTAATGAATGCCTTTTTGCTCCCTAAAAGCATTAGAAACAAAATTGATGCTACTACCAAAAACTTCTTTTGGGGTCACACCTCTACCACTAAAAGGCTTCATACCATTCAATAGGATAAAATAGCTCAACCTAAGGATATGGGGGGCCTAGGAATAAGAACAGCAACCCATCAAAATAAAATTCAAGTTCTTAAAAGGTTCTGGCACTTTCAACTTGCCCTAGTAGCTTATGGTGTAAGGTTTTCTCCCACAAATACAAGAAAGAAATTTCGAATAGAAAAAGCATGAAATCTTATTCACTTAGAAGTCTATAGAAATTTCTTCCTCCTTATAACCTTTGCACGAGAATCAATGTTGGTGATGGAATGAACACGAAACTCTAGGAAGACGTTTGGTTAAGACAAAATCTTAGGTTGCAATTTATAGGTCCCTTTCTAAAATAGACTATGAAAAAATAGTTAGCAATATTCTCCAAATATCTACACACTCATACTCCTAGAATTTCCAAAGTCTTCCTCCCCTCCTCGAAAGAACCATCCTTGAAATTAAATCCCTCCCAATCCAAAACTAGAATACATCAGCCAAAGACGCTATTACCTAGAAACTTTCTAAGGATGGCCAATTTAATTCTAAATCAGCTTCATCAAAGATCGCTTTCCCCCTCAAAGACCCCTTTCCCAAAACAGCGATATCTTCAAACATATTTGGAAATTGAAAGCTCATCCCCAAGAAATGTTCCATCTCTGGTTAACAACTCACAAAGGACTCATGGTCAACACAAACTTAATCAGAATAAACCCCATACATAATAATTCATGCCATTTATGTAACTTCAAACTTGAAATGTACCTTCATGTACTCAGAGACTGTAGCATATTAAAACCAATATGGAATTCCTTATACCCCGTCCCCTAAAATTTCTTCCAACTTAACTATAAGAGCTAGCTAAATACAAATATCAAAACTACCACAACCAAATTCTTTGACATTCCATGGAATACTCTCTTCTCCTACTATCTAAGAGGAATCTGGATAGCAAGAAACCACTATATATTAAAAAACATCCCCTTCAATCCAACCTCAATAAGAAATAAAATTTTCTCTCACTGTGTTGAATTCTAGACTTCTTCTAATTTTACTTCTAAGAAACAAAACTCAATTCCTAAACCTTTAATGGCATAGGTTAAACCACCAACAAACTGGTGCAAGCTAAATGTGGACGGCTCTACAAAAAATGAAGAAATTGCTATTGGCGGTATCATCAGAAATGATAAATCTGAATGGATCATTGGCTTTGCAAATTTCATTGGCTTTGGAACCCCTCTAATTGCTGAAGGATGGGCCCTCTAAATTGGCCTCTACACAGCCTTAACCATAGGGATTGAAAACTTAGAAATTCAAACGGACTACCAGGAACTCCTTTCTTTGATTAATGAAAATATTCTAACATGTCACCCCATGTTTAATCTAATTATGAATTGCAGATCCCTTATTTCGAAGATCATTAATATCAAGATCACCAAGATTAATAGAAGCCAAAATGTCTGTGCTGACAAACAAGCAAACTACGTGAAAACCCATGGAAGACGCTCTGAAACCTTTTTGTCTCCTCCTCCTTTTGTTTCCAGCACTACATGGAGGACCTAAGCACTAGCTAGTTTTATTCTACATCTTTTGATTGTATTATTGCTATTTTGAACTTTATCTTATTGTTGTACTGTATTGAACCTTACTTTTAATATATTCCCCTTTTCCCAAAAAAAAAAGGAAAATAAACTTCATCTTTAACTGTGCATCACACATAACTCTCCTAGGAGTCCTACGTGACTACAAAATGACTCTAGATATCCACTTAAACAAGAAAGATTATAAACACCAACGCCCAGAACAAAAAGGGTCTTGCATCAAGGTTTCGCTAATATCCTCACACAAAAACTCTTCATCAGTTACCTGCTCTAAAAATGTTAAACAAGAAGGGGTGAATCACACACTCAGTGAGCAGATAGTTATACTTGAAATCAACTAGCACTACATCCTTTCCAACATGCACATATGAACGACATGATAGATTACACTTAAATGCATTAACCACAACTGCACATCCCTTTGGTCAAAAAATTGCTCATAAGTCATCCCATGTGGTAAGGGACCTTTTTGTAAGATAACACACTTTTCCAATTCTTTACTAGAGTTGTCTTCTAACCAACTTACTTTCGTATGTCTACATAGTCAAAATCACTATTTCAGATTTGGAAAATGAGTTGTGAGACAAAAGTATAAGTCAAATCAACTTTGTTGATGAATATTATTAATCTTGAGAGTACATATATACTTTTGGTCAACTTAGCTTTATAAATATGATTCAATGATTCAAAAGTGAAGAAATATTGTCTGAAATGCTTTTACTCGCTGAAATCGTTTTGGCATGATGGTGTATCACCAAATCCACAAAAATAGTTTGCCTCTTGTGCACAGAGGTAAATTAGGAGTCGTTGGATCTTGATGATTCAACAGATCTTATTTATTAAGTATTTTTTGTTTTTTTTTAATAAAAAATTTATAAGTACCAACTAATTTAATAATAATTGTAAGCACAATAATAAATATAAAATTATAAGTGTAAATTTTATTTATTTATTTTTAAAAAATAATAAAAAAAATAGAATAATTGGGAGCAGGGGGCAAACCATTTCCGCAATCCATTATGGACTGTAGTGGAGTGACCATAGCTTTTGTAATGATTTTAAACATTTCCTTGAACAGTTCTATTAGACAAGTGTGGAATTGAGACAGGAGTTTTTGGACTTGATCTATGATATAAAAGTTTGGTTAGGTTCTCTTAAGAGAAAGCCCCATTAAAAATATTCATATTTTAAACAATCCACCATTAATGCTTAACCAGCTTTTTTTAATATGACAAATTTGCCTTTGTAACAATAATTGAAAAATTGATAATGAAGATTAATTATACTTGTTTTGTGTACATTTATTTTAGTATTCATTATTATTATTAGTATAAATTTTAATCAAACTCTACAGTTTTATTTTTATTATTTTAATTTAAAATAAAATTAATATGAGCAGTTTTTTTTATTTTCAAAACTTAAAACGAATTTTCAAATATTCAACGATTTTGATTTCTCCATTATAATTATTTTGTATATAAGTAAAATAATCAAAATTTAAAAATAAAATTTAAATTTTAAAAAATTACAATCAGTAAAATCAGAACATAAAAAAATTAGAGGTAAAATTTTAAAGTTTATTGTTAGAAAGACAAACTTGTCATATTAAAATATATAAGGTTAAGTATTAACGATATGTTTATTAAATGATGGACACTTTATATACTTTTCAAAAGGATTAACGCTTCTTAGCAAGTACCTTTAGGATCGGACACTAGTTCGTCAAACCCATAAGAATAAATTATAATTAGTTAATGTATAATTTCTCAAAAGTTTGTTGCAAATTAAACTGCCTAAAGATCATCCCATTATTGTCAATAACTAATTTTTGTGATGGAGAAGCCAATAATACCAGATGTTTTTTTGGAAGTTCCGCAAAAAGATTTATTGAAAGTCGTAATCCCAATTTATATTTATATCATTGTAAGAATAAATTTTAACTACTGAAGTTACGT
Organism: Biancaea sappan; assembly: GCA_037074585.1. Lineage (NCBI taxonomy): Eukaryota > Viridiplantae > Streptophyta > Magnoliopsida > Fabales > Fabaceae > Biancaea > Biancaea sappan. Next base: position 57,165,983 of record CM073491.1, on the reverse strand, counting down.
ACCCATAATTTGTCAAAGCAGTTTGCTTAAGGAAGATGTATTGCTGTCAAAAATAATAAAAAGCATCTAGAAACAAATGATTATTCAATTTGTTAAATTATGATCATTCATGTTTTATTTATTTTTTTAATATACAAAATTTATCTTAAGATGGTCATAGTTAAAATCTTAAAATTTAATGATAAATATTAGTTAAACTTATTTTATTATTTTTTTATTTTAAAATAATAATAATAGCACTACAAGAAGATTTACTTTCAGTAGCGACTTTTAAAATTGTCACCAAACGTCAAATTTAAAAAAAAATTAAAGTTGGATTTCTTTAAAAAAATAAAAAAAATTAGACTTTTGATGGCCAATGTAGTGAATTTAAAAAATAAATAAAAAATATTGAAATTTAAAAAATGTCAAAAAATAGACTTTTATTCAAATTTTTTAAAATAAAATTTAAAAAAATAGACTTTTGGTGGCGACTCTCATAGTTATCACCAAAAGTCAATTTTTTTTAAAAAAAAATGTCTGATTTTTTTAAATAAAATGTAAAAAAACTTAGACTTTTGGTCTCATAGTTCCCACCAAAAATCTATTTTTTTGAAAAAAAAAGTCAGATATTTTAAAATAAAATTAAAAAATTAAAAAATTCAATTTTTTTATTTAAAAAATTCAATTTTTTTATTTTTTATTTTTATTAATTTTATTTAAAAGAAATTCAAATTTTTTATTTTTATAATTTTTTTTAAAAATCAGATTTTCGGTTACGACTAAAATCTGATTTTTTAAACCGAAATCGAATATTTTTTTATGAAATTAGCTGAATTCGGACTTTTTGTGGTGACTATTATAGTAATAATATATTTACTTTTTGTTAAGTTAAATATTGTTTTATTTCTATTTTATAATATTTTTGATATATATATATATATATATATTGCACCTACATAATACAAATGAAGTGGTGGTAAGATGGCAAAACGCACATAGTTGCAAGCAAGGAATCCAGGTTCAAATCTTAAATATGCATATGTTTAGTCTAATTTCAAATAAACTTGAATATTGTACAAAAAAAATAAGTCATCTCGGAACAGTAATTTATTGGATCGGCTAAGCCCGCACGAGTAGAATCGGTCTCGAGTCGATCCACTAGGTCAATTCGGATTTAAAAAGATGATGAGTGACTTAAAAGTCGCCACCAAAAGTTGTCTAAAGTCGCCATCAAAGATAGTTGTTGGTGCCACCAAAAATCACTTTTTTTACGAATTTTTTTTATGCAATAAAGATGACTTTTGGTGGCAACTTTTAAAAGTCGTCACCAAAAGAATCATCCACGGACTTACGCTAACAATTTTAGTCGCCACTAAAGACTTTTAGTTGTGACTTTTAGACAAAGTCACCACCAATCGTCTTTTTTTTTTTTGTAGTGTAGTATTAAAATGTTGCATTACTTTTGAGCATCATTATTCTTATTATATAGTGTATTGATTGATTTCTACTTATCAAGTTAAATAAAAATAAAAATCATACAATCAACTCTAAACAGTAAAAAAGTAAAAGTTATGATTGTAGGATCTTATAAAGACTATTATTTTGAGGATAAATTTATCATATTAAAAAACAAACGCGACAATAATGATATCTGATTTAAAAAAGTTAAATAATTATTTTCTTTTATATAATTTTATCATTTTTGAGAATTAGCAAACCCCCTTGTAAAAATATTGGTAAAAATATACTTGAAGTTCTTATAGTTTCACCCAACAATATTTAATAAAAACATTCTTATAAATTAAATTTTATATTTATTACTATTTTATAAAAACATATTGCAAGTCGTTAGATCTGATTATTGTGGATTTTGATAGACAGTCTAAGATTAATCACATAATTTTTTTTAAAAAAAAAAAAGGCACCGCAAATATCAATCAGAGTCAACGATAATTCATCTATAATTTAATTTATAAAAAAATTTTACTGAATATTGTAATAAAAATACAATATTCAGTTAAATCTCTAATTATCACGGAATTATTTATGTAATTAAAAAAGAAAAAGCAAAAAAACGCTCCATATATCGACGTTGAGGGGTGAGGCTCCAACACACCCCTATATATACGCTCTCCGATTCCAAAATCAAGTCATACTCATACCCATCCATATTTCATAGCGTGTGTGGTACAAACACAATCTGAATTAATAAGTTTTTGATTTGATGATGTTGAAGAACATGGCCAACCTGAAGAAGCTTACATGGATGCTTACTTTGCTTTTTGTGCTTCTCTTCTCCTTCCAACTCTCACTCCTTTCTGCAAGTCGCTGTGGCGGTCCTCCTGGCGGTCCTCCTGGCGGTCCTCGTGGTCGTCACCTTGTTGCTTTTCCTCATCGCGGAGCTGGTAAGAAATATTTGCCACCAACTTCCTTTGTAAAACGAAAGTTAGAGTCCTCCAAATTTTAAAATCTTGTGTTTCCAAATGTTTGTAGTGTTTGTTTTTTGGGGTTATATTTGGGAACTATGAATTATTTGCCTCACCCACAATTACCATTACATGGTTATAAGGCATAGTTCACTGCTCTTTTTTTTTTTTTTGAAAAAGTAAATTATACTATTTTTTGTTTCTGTTTTACGATATGCCTGTTGAAAATATAATACAATATTCCCTAAAGTTTAAATATAACCAAATTATTTTGAGTGATATCGATTTCTTTTATTAAGAAGTTAAATAATTACAAAATATATTTTTAAAACTTTATTTCAATTTTATTTTTTTAAAAAATATAAATTTAATTTATTATAAATCTTAAAAATTGTTTTTCATCCTATTGATCATTTAATACCTGTTGTTGTCTATATAAAAGAAAGACATGTTTTGATTTCGGGGAGGAGACTTAAATGTATATTTTCAAAACAGACGTAAGCCATATAATTTAGACATTTCTCAAAGAAAAGTATATTTTACATTTTTTTAATTTATTTTTGTTGCTTCTAGTTTTCTTTTTCTTTTTTTATAATTATATATGATACATCGATGTGATTTTTTTTTTGGTGAAAAGGACGAAATTATATTACTGCATTAGAAGTAGTACATTTAAAAGGGTCCAGAAAATAGTTTGAAGTAAAAGTTACAGAATGCCAAAATACATAGGCCAAAGCTAAAACAGAAGAAGCTAGAACGAAATCAAGGTTGATTGAGATCTACAAGGTATACATCTTGGACAGAGGAAGGAGGCAAAAGGAATGTCCTTAGTGGCCATCTTTTAACTCCTGCTTCTCTTGCCATTTTGTAAGCACAATTGTTTTGTGTTCTCCCAATTTTTGTTAGCTTACAACTATCAAACTTGGATATAAGGTACCTGCAATCATCAATAATGGTTAACAAGGGGTGTAAATTAAGATTTGAACCATTCATGAGGTTGAAGAGATCTTTGCAGTCGGTTTCAATTTCAATGTCTTTGATGCTTAGGTCTAGAGCGATATTAATACTAATGTAGATTGTAGAGGCCCCAAGCTTCTGTTAGTAAGCATGTACCATTGCCAATAAATTTCCTATAGCCTATTATCCAAGTTCCAAAATGGGATCTCAGAACTCCTCCAGCAGAAATAGCATTATCCTTTGCTGAACCATCTGTATTGAGCTTACAACAACCATGAGCGGATTTTTTCCAAGCCAGTAAAACATTTGGGGAAAGAGAGATATCATGAGAGGAAGAGAGAGCAGAAAGTTACTCTTCGGGAGGAATATTATACCAAAATTCTGCTGCTATGAAAAGAATTAAATTCTTAACAATTGTTGGGTGAATGTTGCACTTCTAGAAGACATAATCGTTCTTGAGATCCAAATAGATCTAAGAGCAAAGGAGAAGATTGTTTGCCATGGGATACCATAGGAGCTTATATTTGAGTTTTGAAGATTTTCCTTTAACTAGGTTTTGATTTGTATTTCAAAAAAGGAAGAGGGGGTTGAAGGATAGTCCAAATTTGTTTCACTAGGGAGCAATCCCTTAAAATGTGAATATGAGTTTCAAGACTATCTTTACAAAGTGGACAGAGGGGGTCGGGGGAGCATTTGCATTTGTGAAGTTTAAAGTTTACCGAAGGCATTGTCTGAAAGCTTGCCAACATAGAAGGATTTCACGAGGATGACACACAGTCTTCTAAATCCATAGGTAGTTTCTATTTAAAAGGGAAGTTTGTAAGGTTTCTTGAGTTTTAGAGAGATTATAGATATAGAAATAAGTTGATTTTGTTGTGAAGTTTCCATTTTTTGTTAAACCCCAAATTAGTTTATCTGGACTGGAATGAGGAGCGTGGCTAATTGGAGTTGCCTTTTATTTGAGAAATCAAGCTTGGGGGTAATTGAAGGGTGAGATTGTTAAGGTTCCAAACACAACCAATGTTTTTCCTTAAAAGAAACGAACTGACATTTTTCCTCTCTTCAAAGGGTTGGAGAGGGCCATAAATTTAACTTCTTATACTTTTACCTAATCATTTGTCATACCGAAAGTTAGTATAGTTTCGATCTCTTATCACTTTTTTAGATCAAGAGGAAAAGAGATGTGCTGTTTTGTTAATGATCTTGTAGATGAAGGAGGATTTGGATTTTTTCTTTTCAAAGTTAGGACCATATTTATTGAGGAAAGTATCGGATAAGATATTTTGGGGGGAGTTATACATCCTAAACATGGTGCTAACGAAAATCACCTTATTTTGGTGTTGACTTTTTCTAATCCCCAAACGTCCTAGAATTTTAGGTTTGCCAATTTCATCCCAATTTAAAGTGTGTATTTTTCTAGTGTTGGAATCATGACCCCAGAAAAAATTTCTTATAGATTTATCAATTGATTTTGCTATTTCTCCCGAGAGGATACGCTTTAGGTAGTAGTTAGATAGGCTAGTCACAGTGGAATTGATTAGCTCAATTCTTCCAGCTTTGGAGAGAGCATTAGTTTTCCACCCTTGAAGTTTTGAGTTAATTTTGTCAAGGATAAAATTAAAATCCCTTCGTTTGTAGCTTAGTTTGAGAGGGTTCCCTAGGTATAGGCCAAGGTCATTATAGGATTTCATATTTAAAACATTCTGGACAAGGTTAATAGATTCAGTGGGAGCAGTTTTGGAAAACCAAGCTTTGCATTTCTCTAAATTAATGGTAAGCCCACTAATGTTAGAGAAATGAGTTAAGCTTTCATGAATTACTTTAATACTTCCAAGAGTGGCTTTACTAAAATGTAGAATATCATCAGTAAAAAGAAGGTGGGAGATGGGGGGCTATTTTCTTTTAATTTAAAAGGAATCCACTTTGCTAGTCAATTTTCTCATTAATGATGATGGTCATATATTCCATGGCTAGAATGAAAATGTATAGTGAAATGGGGGTCACCTTGCCTAATTCCTCTAACTGGAGTGAAAGAAAGGGATTTTTTTCCCATTAATTAAAGGGGAGTAGTTGACAATTTTTAGGCATGAAGTGAGGATTTCAGAGAAAGTTGGAGGAAGGTTGAATAGTGAAAGAATTTTTGCAATAAAATTCCATAAAATAGAATCACGCACCCATTTTTAGTTTTAGATTTGTTCATTGAATGCATTGTTTCTTGGGCAATTAGAAAAAGATCTGAGGATGTCTTCTAGGTGTGAAAGTCCCTTGGAAAGAGGAGATAAGGGTGTGAAGATAGGGCTTAAGTCTATTAGCAAGAATCTTGGCTAAAATTTTGTAGTATGTATTACAAAGGCCAAGAGGTCTAAAGTGTAAGGGCTTATGAGCATTGTTGATTTTGGGGATTAGACACAATAAGGTTTTACCCCATGGGGCAGGAATGGATCTAGAGATGAAAATTTCTTGAATTGATGGTATGATCTTGTGCTTAACAATTTCCCAATTTTTTTGATAAAAGATTGCATGTAGACCATTCTTGCCCGGGGTTTTAAGAGGGTTTTGGCTAAATAGATTATGCTTTATTTCTTCTTCATTGGGAATGGAGATCAACTTGTCATGAAGGAGGTTACTAAGAGATGGGAAATTTAAAGAAGAGGGTGAAAGGATCTCCAAATCAGTTTGGATTGGGTGAGTCAAGTAAGTTTGGTGAAGATGGTTAAGAATTTCCATTTCAATTTCAAGTGGGTCAGAAGTCCAATATTGGTCAATCTTTTGAATAGAGGTAATTCTATTACTCCTTCTTCTATTAATGGTATTGATTTGCAAAAATTTGGTATTTTTGTCACCCAAAGTTAACCATTGTATTCTTGATTTTATTAACCAAAGACTTTCTTCACTCTCAAGTAAATTTTTTAATTGGTCTTGAAGTTGTTTTTCAAGGTTTAGAAGTTGGACATGATTCCTATAATCAAGACAATGTTGGATTCCCTTTAGCCTAGATTTAGTTCTAGCAATTTTCTTTAAAATGTTTCCATATACTTGAGAGTTCCATATTGAAAGCTCATTTTGGAAGGAAGAGATGGTTAGTGGGAGATTAGAGAGGGAGTTGTTCTAAATGTTACTAGTTAGAGGGAAAAAGGGTGGGTGTTTCATCCAAAAAATTTCAAATGTAAAAGGCTTAATTCCACAGTTCACATTTGGTTTAGGTTTTAAGAGAATTGGTGAGTGGTCATATGTGATACGGGGAGGTGGAGGATTTTAGTTTCAGGGAAGAGTTGGATCCAATCTACTGTAGCATGAGCTCTATCTATCCTAGTTTGGATGGTGTTCCTAGGTTGTCTGCTGTTAGTCCATGTATACTTTGGGCCAACGAAGCCTAAATCGTTGAGATTTCCAGAATTGAGATAATCATTAAAAATTTTCATTTTTGTCCTGCTAGGTGGATTACCACCAAATTTTTCCTTAGGGTGAGCAATTTCATTAAAATCTCCCATGATGAGCCAAGGTATTTTAATTAACATTGAAATGAAAGATAATCTTTCCCAAATGTGTTTTCTAATCTCAAAAATCGGGCTAGCATAAAGGGCAATTAAAAGAAAGGTAAAAGAATTTAACTGGATTTTAAGATACAATTTGTGAAAAGTTGATGTTATAGGCTCAACAATAATGTTTGCCAGATTCCAAAGAATCCATATCCCTCCAGAGAAGCCCAAAGCATCAACCTTGAAGTATCTCTCAAAGCCCAAGGTACTAATAATGGAAGTTTCTCTGTCACCACTTAGGCGAGTTTTAGTAAGAATAAAGATATCAGGAAAGTAGTTGTTCCTCATTTCTCTAAAGGCTCTTCTAAAGTTTGCATTACGAGCACCTCTAGTATTCCAACAGAGAATGTTCATGGGATTAAAATTAAGTAGGGATTGGCACTAAAGGTAGGAAATGGCTTAAAGAAGGAGAAAGGATGAAAGACTTCCTTGAAATCAATATTTGCACTCTGGATGTTAAGAATGCATCTTATTGCGGGTGGGGAGTAAGAGATACTACTAGGATTTGATCTCCTCTTAATTCTGGGGTTGTCCTCGGGGCTAGGGTCTGCACATAAGCCAGAAAGGGTGGTGTTTGGTATTTTCTTAGAAAGATGCAAAGGGTGTGATTCAGAAGGTTTTGGTTGCTTGCTGGATGGGGGGGAGGAGAAGGGAGTTCCGGATTGCAAGGTTGTTTGTGGCTTGTCATAGAGGTTGGCTTTGGTATTGTTTCAAGAGGGTTTGGTTCATTAGATGAATCCATGGACAGAGCCACAAAGATTTGATGAGCAATCCCCTCATCAAGATTATCCAAATCATGGTTGCTTTCAAGCTGTGAGTTGTTAAGAGGAGGATTGTCTTGTTTTGTGGAAGGGGAATTAAGACTGTGATGCTGTATATTAGGGGGGATTTGGATCGGGATAAGAAGGCAAGTCAGAGGGTAATCATGAGGGAGGGTTGGTGATGGACGGACTGGGCTTGGAGGGGAAGCAAGAGGGTGGTCCAGGGTAGCTTGGTTCTCCATTTTTTGGTACAGAGTTAAAAGATTTGGTGATGTGAGAGGGTGTGTTAGAGTAAATTAGGTTTGAGGCAGTTGATAAAGAAGAAGAGGCAGAGGAGTTATTAATAATTTGAGGGATTAGAGCTTCATTAATTTTTTCTAGGCAATCATTTGTAGATTTTGGGCTCAAGGTGTGTTTAGAGAAAGAAGGAATTAAAGGCAAAGAAGATAGTGATGATGGATTAATTATGTTTTTGGCTTTCTTATTTGAAGTCAGGAGGTTGGGAGTTAAGGGGTCATTTGGATGATTGGAGTTAAGGGGTTATAACATGCGTATTTGAAGTTTAAGATTTGATTTCAAAAGTTTCGTTTGATCTGAACTAGGATTATGATTGTTTGTTACAGTAGCTTCCTTTATTTTTGATTTTTCAAATTTCCTACAATTTGATCTGTTTGTTTTCCATAATGGATCTAAATTATTACATTGAACAGTAGAAAAATTTGCAGCAAAGGAGACTAAACCAGAAAAAATATGGGAATTTTCAAATAAAATTTGATACTGGCTTTGGTTTACCTGAATGTGTTGTGGGAGCTGGGATTTCAAGTCCACTTCAATACAGATTTTTACCTTGAAAGCTTGATTTTATTGCTAAACTGGATGTGTCTTGTCGTCCTGCAGGTGATAACCGTTGCAATTATTCTGAATTCAAAAACTGACTTGACAAGTTGATGTTGTGGCAAAAAATAGTTGCATTGTATGTGAAGGAGCAGAAACACAGAAGTGGGAGAGAAAGAAAGAGTACTTAGTTCTTGGTTTGTGTAGAAATATGGTTTACAATGGATTTTTCTAAGCTTTTGTTTTTGTTTGTTTTGAACATTTCCGAATTTATGGTTTGTAGCGAATGTGTCTTGTTTTGTTTTTCCCCTTTCTAAACACTTCATAATTTACGACGATTTGTCAAATTCTGTGTTTGTCAATGCTTTGACCATTCTCAAACCGAAATTATTTAGGAGCATTGTCTAATCTTTTATAGTATAAGAAAGAGTTAAGCATTGATGGTTTAGTAACTCATATTTGTTGATCAAGTAATATAGGAAATTCATGTCTTAAATTGACTATTCCATTCACGAAATAGAAACACGACAAACATATAATAGACAATGGATAAAAACAATTGAGTGGAGAACAAGTTGTTTGAATGACACTGTAGACACCGTATTTTGTTTGTACTACGTAAATTTTTAGGAATTAGAAAGAAATAATAGGGAGGTGACTTTTAGCAATTTCTAGTGTTTGATGGTTAAAATGAATTTGAAAGATTGGGGTCTTTTTGAAAATTCTAAAATTTTGGTATTAAAAATAAGGAATTAGGATATCTTTGAAAATTCAAAAACTTTGAGGTTCAAAGTGAAATATGAAAATATAAGGATTTCCAAAGAAAAAAAAAATGCAAATTGGGCTTTGTTGAAATTTCCAAAAGTTTTGGGATCAAATTTCAAGTTTAAGAAGTTGGGACTAGATTCAAAATTCAAAAACTTTTGAAGTTGAAAGTGAAATCGGAAAAGTTGGGGTTACCTAATGGAATTTTTCATATTTTTGGGTATTTACTTAGTTTCTCATTTTGCACATATTTGGTGAAGAATTTGGAAAAGGAGGCTTTTGGAGTATAATTGAAGACAAACTGAACAAGAAAGAAAATTCACTGCCATCTTGAAAGTACCAGCATCCCTTAACCTTGGACACTCCTCAGTACTTGGCTAACAACTCTACAATGACATTTTGGACCTCCTAGAGAATACTAGTACAGGGTGTTAGTCAGTAGTTAATTTTGGATTTAGGGAATATTTCATTCGTAAAATCTGATATAAAAGGAAGCTTTCAGAGGAGTACGACGAACCTTCTGAATTTTATTTTTCTACAAATTCTATAATGGCCCTTAGTGGCCGAATCTTTTTATCATAGATTTATCATAGATGGAGTTAATTTGAACATGAAAATTCTTGTAAATGTTAGAGATATAAAGTACTATTTTGTCATTATTTTGTTACATTTCTTTCATTTTTTCCATAATAATATAATACAAATGTATCTTTCCTTTTCTTTTTCTTAATATACAACTATTGCTGGACTCTTGTGATAAGAATTATATGCCTGAAAATATGGGCTTAATATCCCTGAAATTCACTAACATCATCCTTTAATGGTCATAATATACAAAATTCTCTTGAGCCTAGAAGTTAATGCACTTTATCCTCTCACTTTCAAACTCAACAAAAGACTCCGTCCAAATTTGAGTTTTGTGCAAAATACCCCATCCAGTCAAACCCATAAGTCCAGTAATGATCAATGCCACATCATCAAAAATTTGCAAGGTCAAAACAATTACTCGTTTGTCATCCTATGTGGTAAGGGACCTCTTTGTAAGAAAACACACTTTTCCAATTCTTTACTAGAGTTGTCTTCTAACCAACTTGCTTTCGTCTAAATAGTCAAAATTATTATTTCAGATTTGGAAAGTGAGTTGTGAGAGCGAAAAGTATAAGCCAAATCAACTTTGTCGATGATCTAGAAGCTTTACTATTACCTGCTTACCTTGGAGTCGAATTCGCTGCAGATCTAAGATGCTTGAAAAGAGTCATTTGAGAAGATTTATTTTTCAAATTGTTCATATAATATATTCTGGTGATTCAAATAAAAAGTAGCTGAGTAAAACTTCAAGTACATTACTGATGGGTGATAAACTTCAAGGCAGATGAACCTCCAGAGACATCCAATTAAGGGTTGTCTCCACGAAAACTCAGAAGAGTTTAGTTTTAGCCTCAATTTGGGAAAATGTATTTCATCAAAACTTCAGAAATGCTAACATCTAAACTTGAAATACTAACACACTGCATGACTAGATAGTTGAACCCATTGTAGTGGTAAATTCGTCATACGCAACATTGCTTCTAGACAATTCCGAGAGATTTTACCATACACTATTTGAATATTAATCTTGAGAGCACATATCTAGTTTTGGTCCACTTAGCTTTATAAATATGATTCAATGATTCAAAAGTCAAGAAATATTGTCTGAAATGCTTTTACTTGCTGAAATCGTTTTGGTATGGTGTATCACCAAATCCACTATGGACTGGAGTGGATTGACCATAACTTTTGTAATGATTTTAAGCATTACCTTGAACAGTTCTATTAGACGTGTGTGGAATTGGGACCATAGTTATCAAAATCATGATTTAACTCTTAAAATCGTCCGATTTTACGTTCCTACCCCCTAAATCGAGTAAACTCGTACATAAACTCGGAAACTGGTCAAACTCGGTCAAACTTAGTTGAAATCGGTCAAAATCGCTGATTTTACCGAGTTGGAACAGTGCAGCCCAATTTTTTTTTTAAGAGTGACCCAGCCCATAGTATCTGGTTGCCCCATGAACCCGGTCCTCACCCAGTATGGCAGTCCACTGAACCTAATTAACCCTAGCCAAAATTCAGCCCCAATTTCATTTCATTCTTCATGCTCGGTGTTCCCTTTCATCTGCAATCAGTGTAGTCTCTCTCGTTTTCTCGATGTTGTACCGTTCTCAGCTTCTCTTCTTCTCGATTCTGCGACCTGCATTATTCTTCACTGGCCGGCGCTTGCTTCTCGCCTTCTCGGTTCTGCAAGACTGAAACTACTAGCATTCTCTGTTCTGCATCGTTCTCGCTTCTCGGTTCTACGTGGTCTCTCATCTTCTTGGTACTTCTTCATTCTCATCTTCTCGGTTTATCATGTTTGTTGTGCTGCATTATATTAGCCACTTTAAGTTGCAGAAGAATTGTAATGAACCAAAACTTTCGAATTCAAAGAAGAATTGGTACACGAATTATTTTTAAGGGAAAGAAAATGATAATGGGCTTTTGATGGAAGGAGAATGAAAAAGCCTATAAACAAGTTTGGTATTAAAGTGTTAAAACCTATATATGCAAGAGATTGTGATCTGTGTATGGGAATGAGGCACACAAGATGTTTGTAGAATTGCTTCTGAGAGAATCTAGTGTGATTGATTTGAATGCTTAGGAGTTACGTCAAGTTAAATGGAGAGGAGAAAGTTTCAGAGAATTAGAGATAGTATGGGACTGTGTCTGTACAAAAATAAATGCTTCTCTATTTTGCTGTGAATCTGTGATCCTCTGTTTTGCTGTGATCATAATATTTAATCATGTTTGTTCTGCTCAATTATCTTAGTTAATCATGTTAATCATGTTTACTGCAGCCGAAATGAATCATGTTTGCTGTTCTCCATTATATTCCATATATGTTGGAACTTTGAAGTATTTAAGTATGTCTGGGTCTGGAAGTTAGAACATTGGGTCATCTTCTAGTGTTGGTAAAAGAATTGCTGCAAGAAAAAATTTTCCTGGAAATAGGTCTGATATTGGGTGGCAACATGGGCAAGATGTTGATGGTAATGCAAGAAGAACAAAGTGCAACTATTGTCAAAAAGTTTTAAGTGGTGGAGTGTATAGATTGAAGAGTCATTTAGCTGGAACTAGGGAAGATTGTGAGCCTTGTCTTGATGTCACTAGTGAAGTGAAAGCCCAAATGTTAAAAATTGTGATTGAAAGGAAAGAGGCTTTAGCTCGAAAGAAACAACAATGGTTTGATTCTGATGTTTGTGAAACTGATGGTGCTGAGGTTGATGTGCAGGAAAAAAGAAACAAAATAATGAATTTATTTAAGAAACCAAAATCTAGTGGGGTAGGAGGCACACAATCCACCATTAATCAAATGTTTAAAAAAGATATAAGGGAAAATGTTTGTCGACAAGTTGCTCGGTTTTTTTATACTAGTGCTATTCCTTTCAATTGTGTAAAAAATCCAGAATTTATCAAAATGTGTGAGTTGATTGGGGACTATGGTAAGGGATTCAAGCCTCCTTCTTATCATGAAATTAGAGAGAAATATTTGAAGGTAGAAGTAAAAGACACAAAAGAATGGTTAGAGGGCTTTAAGGTAGAGTGGAAAAAGGTTGGTTGTTCCATCATGTCAGATGGATGGACAGATAAGAAAAGGCGTTCCATTTGTAACTTTTTGGTGAATAGTCCAAAAGGAACAGTTTTTCTATATTCATTGGATACCTCTGACATTTCAAAGACCACTGACAAAGTCTTTCAAATGTGAGATGAAGTTGTGGAGAAGGTTGGAGAGGAAAATGTGGTACAAGTAGTCACTAACAATGCTGCAAATTACAAGGCAGTTGGACAAAAATTAATGGAGAAAAGGAAACACTTGTACTGGACACCATGTGCAGCCCATTGCATTGACTTGATGTTGGAAGATTTCGAAAAAAAAAAATAAAGTTGCATGAAGTCACCATAGCAAAGGCTAAAAAAATCACAACATATATTTATGTAAGAACAATGCTCATTAGCTTGTTGAGACAATTCACAAAGGGAAGGGACTTGATTAGACCAGCTGTGACTCGGTTTGCCACTTCTTATTTAACATTGGCATGTCTTAATGAACATAAAGTGGCACTAATGAGCATGTTTAGTTCCAATAAGTGGAAGGATACCAAGTTTTCATCTACTCAAGATGGAAAAGAGGTACAAAGGGGTGTATTGGATAATAGGTTTTGGTAAAATATTCACATGTCTTAAAGCTGCTGCTCCCCTCATTAAAGTGCTCCGCTTAGTAGACTAGATGAAAAACCAGCTATGGGATTCATATATGATGAGATGGAACGTGCTAAGGAAAAAATTAAATTAAATTTCAACAATGTTAAGAAGAGGTAAATAATTTAATTTTTGTCCATTATTTATATTTATTATTCAATACAAATGTTAACTTTGATATTTCTTATTTATTGTAGTTATGAACCCATTTGGAATATAGTTGATGAGAGGTGGGAAGGTCAGTTACATAGGCATTTGCATGCAGCTGCATATTTCCTAAACTCTCAATTTCAATATAGTCCTTCCTTTAATGATGATTTTTTTTATCAAAGAAGGGCTATATAGTTGTATGTCAAGATTGGTTCCAGATAGAATGGAGAGAAGCAAGATTGATGCTTAGTTAATTGATTTTAAAATGGCTAGAGGGTTGTTTGGCATGGATACTGCAATAATTAACAGAGATAAAATGCTTCCATCTGATTGGTGGGAGGCTTATGGAGATAGATGCCCTGAGTTAAAAAGACTCGCCATTCGAATTCTTAGCTTGGCTTGTAGCTCTTCTGGGTGTGAGCGTAATTGGAGTGCTTCTAAGATGGTAAATAAATAAAACTTTCATTTTTTCTTTTTTATAAATGTTTATCAATTTATAAGTGCTTATCAAATTTTTTTGTCAGGTTCATACAAACAGAAGAAACCGCTTACATCAAAAGAAAATGAATGATTTAGTCTTTGTGATGTCCAATTTGAAGCTTAAAAATAAGCAAATCACAAGAACTCCTATTTTTGACTTTGATGATATTCGTTCCGATGATGAATGGATAGCTGAAGGCGCAACAAGTGAAGATGTTGATGTTGAAGAGCAAGAAGATGAAGAACCTCTGATTGGTAGTAGGATAGAGCATGGGAGTGACATTGGTATTTTTTTATTGATTTAGATAACCTAGATTTTGGTGGACCTTCAAATGAAAATATAGATATGGATATGGATAAGAGTGACAGTGATAGTGGTGACTCAAATCAAAATGAGCAAGATTTTGAAGATCGTACATTTTCATAACTTAGTTGAGCTTCATTGTTGAATATTTGAAAGTTGAAACTTTTATTTTAGTTTGTCCCAGTTGTGGTATTGATAGGATATCATTTGTGTTGTATGTACATCTTTTGTATGTTCTATGTTGTATGGACATCTTATGTATGTTCTATGTTGTATGAACATCTTATGTGGACATCTTATGTATGTTCTATCTTGTATGGACATATTATGTATGTTGTATGGACATCTTATGTATGAGTTTAATTAGTAAATGTATATATTGAGTAGCAGGAAAGGGTAAATGTAAACTCTTACGAGTTTACGATCCGATTTTACGATCTGAGTTTACCCTCCCCTCCCCGAGTTTGGGTAAACTCTCGATTTTGATAACCTTGATTGGGACCGTAGATTTTGGACATGATGATATAAAAGTTTGGGGAGAGAGAAAGAGGAGGAGGAAAGAGAGAGTGTGAGGAAAGGGGGAGGCATTTGGTGGAGGGCAGGAGGGATCTGGCAAAGGTGGAGAGGGAGAGAGAGAGAGAGAGAGCCTTGAGCTAAGGGAGAAGAATTTTTTTTAAAATTATTTATTAAAGACATTTTTGTAATTTTGGAGTATGGGTTAACGTGGCAAGTGATGTGGCGAAAGAATTTTGTTATGTGGAAGTCCAGTCAGCATTTTTATTAACATATTGACGGAATTAACAAAAAAGGACATATATGATAAAATTTGAAAAATAAGGAACATAATTGAGCAAAAAGAAAAATTTTATGAGCATAAATGAAAATTAGAATAAATGTTAGGAGCATATAGTATACTTTTGTCTAAAATATAAGGTTCAATATTAACAATGTGTTTATTAAACGATGTACACTTTGTATACTTTTCAAAATCATTAATGCTTCTTAGCAAGTGCCTTTAATAGGATCGGACAATAGTTAGTCAACCACATAAGAATAAATTATAATCCGTTCATAAGAATTTTGAGAACCCAAAGTCCAACTGCCTTGATCATTTCTAATGACTCCACCAACGGCTGAAAGATTGTTTTTAACTGATCCATCAACATTTAATTTTTGCCATCCAAAAAGTGGTTTATCCCAAGTAGACATATTCATATGAGACTGTGACATTGGGTTTGGAGGAATTAATGCAAAGTTTTTTTTAGGGATGGAATACCAAAATTCAGATGCTCTTTTAATGATTTGATTTTGGATATCTAAGCTACTGGAAAGAAATGATTTAAAAACAAGATTATTTTTAGAGAGCCAAAGTTTTCTAATTGAGTAGAGAAAGATAGTTTTCCAAGGGATGTTAAGATGACTAGGTGTCTCATTTGTAGAATTTGAAAATAACCAATTTTGATAGTTTTGATTGAAGAAATTTGAAATATTCGAAGGATTTAGTAAGAGCCACACCTATTTAGTAAAGGTACAATCTCTTAATCTATGAAGATGAGATTTAGGAGAAGACTGACAGCAAGGGCAAAGGTTGTTACTCACACAAGAAGCTTTATGCATTCTAACTTTAGTGGGGAGACTTTTTACAACAGACTGCCAACGGAAAAGTTTTTCTCTGGGATGACAAATAGATTTCCATATCTAAGAATAATTTCTTTTAAGACAATGGTCAAGATGAGAGTGATTATAAGAATAAATTTTAATTATTGAAGTTAGGTCCTATAATTTGTCAAGCAGCTTGCTTATGGAAAATTTTGCTCTCGACAGTGACAAAAAGCATCTAGAAACAAATGACTAATTTTTCAATTTTTTAAATTAATAATTATTAATGTTTCATTTACTTTTTTAATATAACAAATATACCTTAAGATAGTCATATTTAAAATCTTAAAATTTAATAATAAATATTAGTTAAACTTTTTTATTATTTTTTATTTTAATAATAATATAATAAAATGTTGCATTGCTTTTGATCAGCATCATTATTCTTATTATATAGTGTATTGATTGATTTCTATTTGAAATATCAAATTAAAAATAAAAATAAAAATTTTACAATAAACTTTAATTTATAAACAGTAAAATAAATTAAAAGTTATGATTTTAGGATCTTAAAAGTTGTTATTTTGTGGATAAATTTATCATATTAAAAAAAAAATATGGCAATAATGATATCTAATTTTAAAAGTTCAATAATTTTTGCTTTTATAAAACTTTTATTATTTTTTTAATTACACTATAAAAAACTTAACTTTCGCTAGCCGAAAGACGAAAAGTCTCTCTCTCTATCTATATATATATAGTGGCGACAAAAGTTGTAAATAATTTACATAATAGCCTTCTCACACTACAAAAAAAAGGGAATATAGCGTCGGTTTTTTAACGTCGGTTTCAAAAACCGACGTTAGATGCCGCAACTAGCGTCGGTTTCTATAACGTCAGTTACAACCGACGTTAGATTATGAATTTAGCGTCGGTTTTTATAGCGTCGGTTAAAACCGACGTTAGATTTTGTATTTAGCGTCGGTTTCTATAACGTCGGTTAAAACCGACGTTAGATGTCGCATATAGCGTCGGTTTCTATAGCGTCAGTTAAAACCGACGCTAAATACCTTATTTTAAGAAAAGAAAAATAGGAGAATTTCTTCCACAAAATATGTCATTCACATATCTCTTTCGTATTTTAGTTTTACTCCTATTCTCTATTTCAATTCCCCTCCAATATTTTCTCCCACACCCATCTCTTGACCTTAATCCTTCCAATAATTTCATTTTTAACCATAATCCTTACATTCTCATCGTGAGTGTGAGAATGCTGGAGAGAGTAATAACTGTGTTGGGTTAGAGAGAGAGAGAGAGAAATGAATGTCATAGACAAGGCATCAACGTGAGATAGTCTTTCTCACACTTCATGAATTTTCGACCCATTTCTTCCTCATCAAAATTTCTTGGCCTCCACTATTCACTACCAAAGCAGTCTATAGAACCCGTTTCCAAAGGCTAGCTGTTCAGGTAGGAGAGCCAAGCTACTTATGTACCCCATCAGGTAGCCCATACTACTATATGGGACTTTGGCATCCATACTCTATCATGATTATAGTGACAGTCTTAACTAAACTATTATTAAACTTGTTAAATCCCTCAACCCTAAAACCTATAAGTATATATACTTCCTCCGTCATTGATCGTACATGTTTCTCTATTGTCACTGCTACTATTCATCTTAAGTTGTGCTACAATAATCTAGATTACAAATAATTGAAGTCAGAAAAAATTAATTGTAGATTACATAGTAGATAGTACTTTGTTAATAAGCTTTGCAATTATTGATACGAGAAATAACTAATATAATATATTTTTGTTGAAGATATGGAAAAAATTAATTATGAATTATATAATCAATTTATGTTAAAGTTATAAAAAAATTAATTGAAAATTAAATTGATGTAATTTAAAATTATTATATAGTGGCTGTTCACCCCTCTATTAAGATTATAGATGTTTAGTATTTGATAATTTAATGATAGTAAATTAAAACAACATCTAAGTTATATTAAATGGCATCTAATGAATTATTTATCAATTTCCACTAGGTTTTATATATATTATATATAATATGTGCCATTAACCCAAAAAGCCAAAACGTGATTGTGATTTCTTTAGCATTATATATATTATAACAACATAGAGGCAATACAATGGAAAAGGCACAATAATTCATAACTCCTGCGTCGGTTTTCAACATCAAAAGGAATTTTAAAAAATATATAATTAAAATAAAGCCATATTTGACATTCATCAAGACATGTGTAGAACTTAATATCAAATTAGATTAAATATATTAAATTAATAAAAAATTAATTATAAAAAATTAGGATCAAACTAATTTTTCATTAATTTTATTTCGTAATGTCTTTATATTCAAAGAACTAATAGATAAAATATTTTTTAATTATTTATTTAATTACCTTTCATTAAATTTTTTTTTTTAAACAAAATAAATTATAATTTTTCTCTAAAAATAAATTATACTTCTTACAATTTTTATTCTTTTCATTAAATTTTATTATTTCTAGTATTCCTTCCTCTATTTTTTCACTTTTCCCTCCCAAATTTCAAACCCCAACCTTTTTTTAAGTATTCCCTCCCCTAATTTTTCTAATACCCCCAATTCTAATCTCATTTCCCCCCAAATTATTTCTTGGTGGCAGCCTCGAGACACTACAAAATTATTTCTCGCTGTCGACACTGTCCGTCTTCTCCGTTGCCTCTCCGCTGCAGATCTGGTCTCTCCCGTCTCAGATCTGATATCTTCACCGTCGCAAATCCGTACTCCGTCTCTCCCTTCTCCGTCGAGTGGTCACGGAACTGGTATGTGTATGCTTATGCTTTACAAAATTGATGATAAGAGTAGATTATTGATGATTGCTGCAATCTGGAATCTGGAATCTTTGGTTGTCAACGGGCACATGGGAACTGAATGACAATCTGTGGCTGAGTTTTTGGTTGGAAAAAAGGAGGAGATAAAGGATTGATGAACCCCGGCAGAGAAGCGGGAACGAGAGGTTAGGAACAACCACATTTCTTTTTCTTCTTTTTCTTTCTTTCTTCGATTTCTTCCCTTGATCCTGAATTGTATTGTTTAGGCCCTTACACCAGCATCTCCGATGGCCGCATTATCAAATGGGATTAGCGTGAAAAGCGTTGGCTGAATTTTGAAGTCACCTCTCCAAACAGGTATATGAGTTACTAACATACGCGCACTATTTTTTTCTACGTATTTTATCTAAATGGATCAATATAGTATATTATATTATTATTCATTTGGTCCCAAACTTACAATTGATAATTACAATTTATTTTAATTTCATTCTTTTATTTGATAATTACGAAAATCATGAATGCACAACTTGTGAATGCAATCCAATCATGTAAAGTTGATTAGTTTAAAGGAGTTGGTTGGGATGGTGCAATCAAAGGAGGACTCCTACTCTCAACCTCGTGCCCATGGAATGTATAGAAGTGTGTGTTTAGTAGATGAATAAATGAAACACATTATCTGAGGGGAACCAAAATGGTTGGTTAAAAATTTGGTTTCGATTTCCTAACACTTCTCCATGATTTCTAAAGCTTTGGGATCAATTTTTTACCATAGAACCGAGGGGAAAACAAATTTTGGGTTCGGTGGACTGTCTAGCGTCGGATGGAGATGACAGTATGATTTTTCAAGGTCATAGAGATACTGATGTTTAGTATGTGTTTTGATTTATGTTGAGTAAGAGAATAATATTTTGGTTAGTAATATTTTGCTATTATATATATATATATATATATATGACATTATATATATATATATATATATATGACAGCTTTTGATGTTACTGGTTTTATGTGTCTTTGAATGACCAAATCCACTCCTAAAATCATGGAACTTTGTGGAAAGGTTCTTTATATTGTAATCAATTGATCTGGAAAGTTTTAAGCAAGATAATGCTGGTTTTCTTGGTGAAATAAGCATGAGAGCATCACTTGCCCAGTACAGAGGAATATCTGAACAGTTTAGGAATTTGGTTTGGTTATGGTAGTTAAAAGTCTCTTTTTGAGCTGAAATTTTTATGGCATTTAGCCAAGACATAATGCTAATGATCTCCAAAGTTTCATTGCATTTATATATGTCTAAGATGGTCTGTTGCACATAAGAACAGAACTAATGGCAGAATTGGGAAATTCTGATATAGGAGTACTAAAGTGATCATTTGAAGAGCCAAATCTTGGATTTTTGGGCTGATATTTTTATTCTAGTATGCCAATACATAAATAAGGACGTATACAAATATTATTTATCTTAAACAATTATTATGATTTTTGGGCTGATATCTATTTCTATTTCTATTTATTTCTAATTTTAACTTTATTTATCTTAAACAAATATTATTTATCTTAAACAATTTTAACTTTATATAATTTTAGATTTATTAATTCATTATTTTCATTTACTATGGACTCTAATAATAAATATTATATTTACAGGCAACTGAAGCAAACAATGCATGAGCTTCACCTCAAGGATGTCGACGTTCTTCTGGAGCTAGTCACAACCCATGACTATGACTAGTTGTAATATTTATTTTGTTAGGACATGTGAAACTTGTTCTTTTAGAATGTATTAACTTGTAATTTTGAATTTGATGTAAAACTTATGTTTAAAAATATATGTTTTTATTCAAATATTTTTTTTATAGTTTGGCTATTATTATTTGTTAAATTTTGACCAGATAATGTTGGTTTTGGAAATTAATGGTAATTTCAATTTAATTAAACTACAAAAAAATTGCCCAAAGTTATTTAACATCGGATAAAATTGATTTTAAATCAAACATTTAGCGACAGTCGACACCGATGCTAAATGATAATAACAAAAAAAAATTCAAAAGTCATCTAACGTCGGTCAAAACCGACGTTAGATCACTCACATAGCGTCGGTTACAACCGACGTTAAATGACTAAATAATTATCAATATGTCATCTAACGTCGGTCAAAATCGACATTAAATCACAAATTTAACGTCGGTCAAAACCGACGTTAAATCACAACTTTAACGTCGGTTTTGTCAAAACCGACGTTAAAATAATCTAACGTCGGTTATTCCCACGGATGTCAAAACCGACGTTAAACAACCTCGCAACGGAGCAGATAACGTCGGTTTTGTAAACCGACGTTAAGTCATTTAGCGTCGGTCAAAACCGACGCTAAAGGGTGATTTTGACCGACGCTAAATTCTAATTTTTTTGTAGTGTCATTTGATTCCCAGACAAAGTGATCTGTTATATAGTTTGTAATATTGAGTAGAATTAAAAGTCTTGTATTGGATAAAATATGATATTTAAAAAAGGAATTTAATTGTTGTTCCTTTTATTTGAAAATGTGTATTTCTTATTTGAAAATATGTATCTTTTAAATTGAAAAAATGTATCTTTTAAATTGAAAAGATGTATCTTTTTAAATGAAAATATGTATCTTTTAAATTGAAAAAATGTGTCTTTTATTTAAAAGATGTGTTTTTTATTTAAGAACAAATGTCTCTTAATTAAAGAGATGTCTCTTTTAAATTGAAGGGATATGTCTTCTTATTTAAAAAAGGAAGATGTGTCTTTTAAATTAAAGAGATATGTCTTTATTTGAAAGGATGTATCTTTTATTTGAAATTAAATTTTAAACTTATTTTAAAATTCAATAAGACATAAATTAAATAGACACATCTATTCAAAATAAAAAAAAAAGACATGACTTTTGAAAATTTAATAGACATGACTATTCAAAATAGAATAGACATGACCGTTAGAAATAGAAAGACACATCTATTCAAATTGAACAGACATAACTGTTCAAACTCTATATATATATCATATTAGAATTCTACGGTGAGATTTTGGTTCCAAGAGGGCTTTGTTGTATCCTGGAAGGGTTTGCCTGTGATTCTCCAATACACAGACATAAACTCTTTAAAGAAAGTGATTTATCACGCCTCAAAGCCTTATTTTTTCTTAACAATTTTAAAGAGTTTATATTCCTGTTATTCACTACTATGGAGAATACAAAAGAATTCATCAAACTGGATCGCTTTGATGGCACTAATTTCACTCGCTTGAAAGACAAGATGATTTTCTTGCTCACTGCCCTCAAGATTCATTATGTTTTAGACTCTCATTTGCCTGTGCTGCCAGATCCTAATCCTGAAGAATCTGATCAACTCAAAGTAGAAAGAAAGAAACGTGAAGAGGATGAACTCATATGTCGAGGACTCATTCTGAATACCCTGACTGATCGTTTATATGATCTGTACTCAAACTTGAAGACACCAAAAGTAATTTGGTCTGCTTTAGAAACTGCCTACCAGACAGAAAAACGAGGTACTGACAAATTTTTAGCCCTACAATATTTTGAATTTAAAATGGTTGACACTAAACCAATCATGGATCAAATCCATGAACTCCAAATCCTAGTTTCAAAACTAAGGGATGTTGAAGTCAAAATTCCAGATGCTTTGCAAATTGGTGCAATTCTTTCTAAATTGCCTTCTTCTTGGAATAATTATAGAAAGAAAATTCTGCACTCTAGTGACAAATTAACATTAGAACAATTTCTTACTCATATTCAAATTGAATATGAAACTCGTGCAAGAGAAGCACTAATTATAGCTTCCAAGTTCTACTGTTAATCTTCTCAATGAAAAGAATATTCACAAGGGAAACAAGAATTTAAAAGCAAATAAGAAATCCTTTAAGAAAAAGAAAAAGGATATTATTTGTTTCCATTGTGGCAAAAAGGGCCATGTTATTCGTGAGTGTAGATATAGAAAGGCTGGAGTTAACTTCAATAATGGAAAGAATGAAAAGACTGAGAAAGCAAACTTGGTAGAAAGCACAATATCGAAAATGGTGGCCATGGTGTCTACACTTCACATTGGTATGATTACCGAAGTGAACATGGCTAATGCAATAATGAAAAGCCAAGACTGGTGGCTTGATTCGGGTGCAACCATCCATGTTTGTAACAATAGCGATTTCTTCAAGACCTACACAGAAGTCAAAGATTCTGAAAAGGTGCTTATGGGAAATCATGTTACTGCGGAAGTGCTTGGAAAGGGATCTGTAGAGATCAACTTCACATCTGGATAGAAATTGACATTGTTAAATGTATTTCATGTACCAGAAATTTGAAAGAATTTAGTGTCTGCTAGTTTGCTATCTAAGAAAGGTTTCAAAATTGTAATTGAGTCTGACAATGTTATAGTGTCTAAGAGTGGAACATTTGTAGGAAAGGGTTATAATTCTGATGGCATGTTCAAACTTAGTACTAATGCAATAAATGTTGATTCTGCTTATATTGTTGACTCTGACTATACTTTATGGCATGCTAGATTAGGACATCTGAATTTTGGTTCTTTGAAATTTATGTCCAAAAATAGTTACATCAATTGCAATTTCAAAAATAATGGAAAATGTGAAATTTGTATACAAGCAAAAATGATTAAAAAATCCTTTTATAAAGTTGAAAGAAATACAGATTTATTAGACTTGGTGCATTCACATATTTGTAAATTAAATGGAGAAATAACAAGAGGTGGTAAAAGATATTTTATCATATTTATCGATGATTTCTCTAGATTCACATTTGTCTATTTACTAAGAACCAAAGATGAAGCTTTTCAAAAATTTAAAGAATATAAATTAATAGTAGAAAATCAAAAGAATAGGAAAATAAAAATCCTTCTTAGTGATAGAGGTGGAGAATATTTTTCTATTGAGTTTAATAAATTCTGTGAAGAGCATGGTTTAATACATCAAAGTAGTGCACCTTATACTCCACAACAAAATGGGTTGGCAGAAAGAAAAAATAGAACCTTGGTAGAAATGGTTAATGCTATGTTATTGAATGCTCGTTTGCCACATAATTTATGGGGTGAAGCACTTTTAACTGCATGTTATACACTTAATAGAGTGCCTTCAAAGAGTTTGAAAACATCACCTTATGAACTTTGGAATAATAGAAAACCAAATTTAAATTATTTTAAAGTGTGGGGGTGTATTTCATACTATAGGGTTCATGATCATCAAAGAACTAAATTAGGACCTAGGGGCATTAAAAGTGTTTTTGTAGGATATGCACAAAATTCAAAGGCCTATAGACTTTTGAATGTAGAATCAAATGTGATTGTAGAATCTATACATGTTGAATTTCTTGAAAATAAATTTTTTCATGATTCTACCAATGATCAATTGAAAGATCAAAACCAAAATGATGATGACACATATACATTGTCACATTCTGGTGTTGTTAATAATAAAAGAAAAATTGATGAAAGTCATCAAGAAGTTAGAAAGAGTCAAAGAGTTAGAAAAAAAAAATATTTTGGTTCTGATTTTATTTCTTCACAAGCTTTAGTCTTTCTTGTTGAAGGAAGTAGAACTGATATCTGTAATAAAATACCTATTTTATTAAATGTTGAAAA
Source organism: Biancaea sappan (assembly GCA_037074585.1). Lineage (NCBI taxonomy): Eukaryota > Viridiplantae > Streptophyta > Magnoliopsida > Fabales > Fabaceae > Biancaea > Biancaea sappan. The sequence goes on along the minus strand of CM073491.1, from coordinate 57,141,440 downwards.
TGATCCAAAGACTTTTCAAGAAGCAATGTCTTCTAGAGATGTAGCTTTTTGGAAAGAAGCTATAAATGATGAAATGGACTCAATTATGTCCAATAACACTTGGATCTTAGTTGATCTACCTACAGGATCAAAACCTATTGGTTGTAAATGGGTATTTAGATGAAAATATAATACAGATGGTTCTATTCAAACTTTCAAGGTAAGATTGGTGGCTAAAGGCTTCACACAGAAAGAAGGTGTTGATTATTTTGATACCTATGCTCTTGTAGCAAGAATAACATCCATTAGAGTACTTTTATCACTAGCATCAATGTATAAATTAAATGTACATCAAATGGATGTTAAGACAGCATTTTTAAATGGAAATTTAAATGAAGAAATTTATATGAATCAACCTGAAGGTTTCATTCTTCCAGGAAATGAAAACAAAGTTTGTAAATTAGTCAAGTCTCTTTATGGTTTGAAACAAGCACCAAAGCAGTGGCATGAAAGATTTGATAGTGTAATACTATCAAATGGATTTATACATAATTATGCTGACAAATGTATTTATTCCAAATTTACAAGTGAATATGGTGTCGTTATATGTTTGTATGTTGATAACATGTTAATATTTGGAACAAATATGTTTGGTATCTCTGAAACTAAGAAGTATTTGACTTCAGTCTTTAAAATGAAAGATATGAATGAAGTGGATACTATTTTAGGTATTAAAGTTCAAAGAGATAACAAAGGAGTGACTTTGTTACAGTCACACTATATAGATAAGATGCTTGATAAATTCAAACATTTAGGAATAAAGGAGTTTAATACTCCTTATGATTCCAGTATAAAATTGACTGAAAATTCAAGGAGAATGATAGCACAATTAGAATATGCAAGTGCAATAGGTAGTATGATGTATGCAATGCATAGTACTAGGCCAGATATTGCATTTGCTGTTTGTAAACTCTCAAGGTTTACAAGTAATCCAAGTAATGAACATTGGAAAGCAATTTCTAGAGTGTTTGAGTATTTGAAAAAAACAAAGCACTTGGGAATTTATTATAGTGGTTTTCCTACTGTATTAGAAGGTTATTCTGATGCAAGTTGGATCACAAGTGTTAATGATAATAAATCCACATCTGGTTGGATATTCACCTTAGGTGGAGGTGCCATAAGTTGGGCATCTAAGAAGCAAACTTGTATTTCCCATTCCACAATGGAATCTGAATTTATTGCATTGGTAGCTGCTGGGAAAGAGGCAGAATGGCTGAGAAACATGTTGTTAGACATTAAGTTGTGGCCACAACCTATGCCAGCCATTTCTGTATTCTGTGATAGTGAAGCTACTATGTGTATAGCTCACAACAAAATTTACAATGGGAAATCAAGACATATAAGCTTAAGACATGCTTATATAAGGGAATTAGTCACAAATGGAACAATGACAATTGTTTATATTAGGTCAAATAAAAATTTGGCTGATCCATTGACCAAACAATTGCCTAGAGATGTAGTACAACAAACTTGTATTGGAATGGGGTTAAAACCCTTAAAATAAAGCACTAGTAACGGGAACCCAACTTTGAGTTAGTATACACTCTAACAATAAAAGTTCAATGGGTAATAACAAGTTACTAAGTGTTGTTTGAGGCAAAGACTCTAAATTGAGACCTTGTTCAAGAATGTACTACATAATATTATGTCAAGAGTTGTGCATACTGTTACAAAGAGAGGATGACAAAGGTCTTAATGGTATTGTTAAATGTCTGGAGTAACAGGGACATAATAACAATACCACCTATATGAATATTGAAGTGGTGCCGCTTCAAACAAGATTTAAAAGGGTTAATCTTGTAAATATTCATGAAACCAGGATTAGCTCATGGCCATAAAAGTGCTAAAGTGAGATTACCGAAATGTCTTCACAAAGTTAATGATGTCATATGTGTTGTACTTTCGATTTTGGCAAATGGAGTTATGGTTCAAATCTTATGATTCCACTAACTTCGTCAAAACTTTAAAGTGTTACACTATTAGGAAGTTCAAATCTCTGTAAAGATACTTTCTATTATGTATGATATCATGTAGAAATATTACAAACTACTGGGGGATTGTTATATAGTTTGTAATATTGAGTAGAATTAAAAGTCTTGTGTTGGATAAAATATGATATTTAAAAAAGGAATTTAACTGTTGTTCCTTTTATTTGAAAATGTGTATTTCTTATTTGAAAAGATGTATCTTTTAAATTGAAAAAATGTATCTTTTAAATTGAAAAGATGTGTCTTTTATTTAAAAGATGTGTTTTTTATTTAAGAACAAGTGTCTCTTAATTAAAGAGATGTCTCTTTTAAATTGAAGGGATATGTCTTCTTATTTAAAAAAGAAAGATGTGTCTTTTAAATTAAAGAGATATGTCTTTATTTGAAATGATGTATCTTTTATTTGAAATTGAATTTTAAACTTATTTTAAAATTTAATAAGACATAAATTAAATAGACACATCTATTCAAAATAAAAAAAAAAAGAAATGACTTTTGAAAATTTAATAGACATGACTATTCAAAATAGAATAGACATGACTGTTAAAAATAGAAAGACATATCTATTCAAATTGAACATACATAACTGTTCAAACTCTATATATATATCATATTAGAATTCTACGGTGAGATTTTGGTTCCAATAGGGCTTTGTTGTATTCTGTAAGGGTTTGCCTGTGATTCCCCAATACACAGACATAAACTCTTTAAAGAAAGTGATTTATCACGCCTCAAAGCCTTATTTTTTCTTAACATGATCCATATATTCTATATATATAGAGAGAGAGTGTGTGGCAGGTAGAAGCAGTCTGAATTAATAAGCTTTTGATTTGATGATGTTGAAGAAAGAACAAGGCTAGCCTGAATTAATAAGCTTTTGATTTGATGATGTTGAAGAAAGAACATGGCTAGCCTGAAAAAGCTTACATGGAAGCTTGCTTTGCTTTCTGTGCTTCTCTTCTCCTTCCAACTCTCACTCCTTTCTGCAAGTCGCTGTGGTCCTCGAGGAGCTTATATGGAAGTTTATATTGACGGATCAAATCATATTATTTCTTGAGGTAAAAGACATTTGCCACCAACTTCCTTTGTAAAACTAAAGTTACAGTCCTTTAAATTTTAAAATCTCATACTTCGAAATGTTTCTAGTGTTTGACTGATATTTATTTCTTTTATTAAGAAGTTAAATTATAAAAAAATATTTTTAAAACTTTATTTCAATTTTTTTCAAATATAAATTTAATTTATTATAAATCTTAAAAGTTATTTTTCAAATTGATCATTTTAATGCTTGTTGTCTACATGAGAAAAGGACAAGTTTTGGTTTCGGGGACGAGACTTGAGGTATGTTTTTAAAACAAAAGGAAGCCACATATTTCAAAAGAAAACTGTAATAATCTACTTGTTTTTCTTTTTTAATTTATTTTTGTTGCGTTTAGTTTTTTCTTCTCATTTTTTTATTATAATTATATATGACACAGCGATGTAATTTTATTGCTAAATTCGTTTTGTCTTGTCCTCCTGCAGGTAATAATAGTTGCAATTATTCTGAAATCAAAAACTGACTTCAAAAGTTGATGTTGTGGCAAAAAGTAGCATAGTCTTGCGAGAGTGAGAGAGTGATTATGTGTGGTACTTAGATCTTGGTATTTAATTGTTGTGTATTATAATGTATGATATTATTAAAATTATTATTAATATTATTTCATTTTTGTATGATTTAAAATTATTTTATACTAAATAATAATTATATATATACATATACATATACATTTAGGAAATTTGAATCATGGCATTAGCGGTGGGTAGCAGCACTCCAGGCTCGTAGGTCTACTTCTAATCCAATTGGGGGCATTTTGCGCAGAGTAGTACAAGGGATACTGGTGTTGACCCGTGCAAGAAAAAACCAATTTGATGGCAAACTGGGTAGCTAAACTCGAACCAGGATTTTTTGCAAATTTTCTAAAGGTATAAGAAAGAGTAAACCGTACCATTGATTAGTAACTCATTTTTTGTTGACCAAATTGATAATGCCATTGACGAAACAAAAGCATAATTAACAAATATATAATAACCATGGCTATTTTTCAATCTTTCATAGGCATAGTTGTTAAACTCGCTACTTAATTCGCAAATTGTTCGATATTATGATCATATGTATCCAAAATGAGTAAATTCAATTCTAGACTTAGAACTCAGTCAAAATCGCCGAGTAGATGACCGAGTTTGCATAGTATAATCTAATTTAAACATTCATAATTTTTTTATTTGGATTTTGTTTTAAGCAAAAGACATGTCATTAGAAAGATCTTTGAGTCTAGTTTCAAATGAAATAACTTTCACTCCAAAACTCTATGCCGTTTAGAATATATGATCAAACGAGTGACTAAAGGTCAAACAAGTTGATTTCTAGATGCTACCAAACGACTTGTAGTTTTTAATTTTATTTTAAACAATCATAACTTTCTCATTTGAACTCCATTTTAAACAAATGATAAATCTTTGTAAATCTTTTTGAGTCTAGTTTTAATTAAGATACGTTTCATTAAAAAATTCTTTACCATTGAGAAGATATGACTAAAACAGTGACCAAAGGTCAGAAGTAATAGACTTCTAGGTGCTATTAGTCGACTTGCAATTTTTAGATTTACTTTAAATATTCATAACTTTTTTATTTAAACTCTATTTTAAGCAAATTTAACTTTATATGTACAAAGACTGAAATTCTAACTAATCATTGATGGCTACTAATATCTAGTTTTATGAGTGAGCCTTTTTGTCTGTGTATATACTAAGTCAGTAATTGTTCTCAATTATTTAATTTTTAAGGAGATCATGAGCATATTGCTACTTAATAGATTTAATTTTTAAAATTTTGTTTAGGAACTAGGAACCTACCATACTCTCTATGTTATTCTAGTTTTGTTGTATTAGAACATATATATATATATATATATAATAGTCTATTGAAGGGAAAGGTATATGTAAACTTTTATGAGTTTACAAGTCGAGTTTACTTTCTTAGTTAAGCCCTTTCTCCGAGTTTAGGTAAACTGTCAAGTTTGACAACCTTGTTTATATGTATAAGAAAGAGTCGACCATTGATGGATTAGTAATTGAACATTGATGGATTAGTAATTCAATCTATTAACCAAGTAATATAACAAATTAGTTGAGTAAAACATCAAGTATATTATTGATGGGTGATAAACTTCAAGGCAGATCGATGAACCTCCAAAGACATCCAATTAAGGGATGTCTCCACAAAAAAAGAATTTAGTTTTAGTCTCAATTTTGGAAAATGTATTTCATCAAAACTTCAAATGTTGACATCTAATAAATGGAAAAACTTTAAATTATTGATTGAATGAGTGTTAGTTGACCTAATTGTGATAATAATCTAGATTTCCACCCTGGCAATCTTGGGTGAATGTATCTACCAATTCTTGAACAACCTCTACTTTGTTATGGTGTCGATCTATCTTGACTTTGAGATATTTCCTTAGGTATTGTTTCTGCTTGATCCTAGAATTTTAAGTTAACATTTTTTTTGAACTATCTTTTGATTTTATGACATAAAATTATTTATGATTTGTCCCTATTAATATTTTTCCCTATCAATTGTGAGTATAGATTGCCCAGATGTGGTCCATCGATTGCACATCTCATGTACATGGATAATCTTGCATTGTTATCAACATCTATTGCTGGATCATGGAATCCTACGATCCTAAGATCCTATGGACGAAAATCGATCCCAATCCCATTCAGGATCGATTTTGTAATTTCACTGTGCAAGATCAATATCCTACAAGGTCTAGATCTTGCACGTAGGATCAATCTTGACATTTTTTTTACTTAGGTCCTTGGTCAAAAATTTTATTTTGTCTAATTTTTGATATAAACTCGTCTTCTACTTCATCTAGGTCCCTAGTTTAAGAATATATTTTTTTATTTGTCGAAATCATCTCCTACAAACTTTTCAATTTGTTCACTTTAATCCTGTTCTTCACTTACATGCTTTTTTCTCACGGTTTGGTACTCTAAATCAGTATATAATTTCATTTTTTAGTCACGATATGATTAAATCTATCACTTCTACAGAAAAACAATAGAAGAAATGAATTAAAATTCAAGTTTCAAAGCTTACTTTTTATTTCCTTAAGTCTTTGATCAAAACTTTCCTTTTGAGTTTTGTCCAATTTTTGATATAAACTAGTATTCTACTTCTTCTAGGTCCCTAGTTTAAGAATGTGCTTTTTTATTTGTCAAAACCATCCCTTACAAACTCTTCTATTTATTCACTTTAGTCCATATAATTCACTTTTATGTTTTTTTTCTCACATTTTGATCCTTCAAATCAATCCATAATTTCATTTTTAGTCATAATATGATGGTTTTGTATTATATACAAAATATATGTTATTATATATATATATATTTAATATTTTTATATATTTTTGAACAGTATTTTGATAGAATCTTACGATCCTCGATTTGATCCTATAATCAATATTTCCTGTGCCCTCTTACAATCTTGCATAAGATCCCGATCTTGACAACATTGTGATGTCATTATTTTTTTTAAAAGCTAAATTATAAGCTTGTTAGCTTGTTCAAGATAACTGGTTAAAATGCATGAAAGACAATGTAACATAGTGTTGGCAACTGTATATAGACGATATTATAATTATACATGTTTAGTTATTCTTCAATTAGTTAGTTATAGAAGTGTCCTTGTCTTCATGTATATAAGGATCCCTTGTACAATTCTTGGGTGATTATTTTTAAATAAAAATATATGTATTTGTCAAACAAAAGGTTTTCTTGGTCGACAAGTAATCGTCCTTAGTAATGTAACAAAATGGTGCTGATTGTCTAAGTGTCAAAATGGTGATCTGGCACATTCGACAAAGATTAGAAGTTCGACGGAGACGAATTTGATAGAAAAGTATAAGAAGGGTAGACGTTGAACTCGTAATGATTCACAAACATCCATGTATGTTCATTGAAATTCAATTATAGGAGGCACATCATCTGACAGGCAAGTTCGATTAAAATATCATCAAACAAATGAGTCTAAAGACAGAAGATGTCGAGTGATGGAGATGTCAGTTAGTGATATGACTTGGTTATCAAATGATGAAAGCAATAAATTGTCAAACGAAGGTTGTCAAAGATTGTTACTCCAAAAGATAGTTGTGTTGAACCTTGTAAACTGCCACTTACGTAGGTTAGGGTAGTTGTCAAGCATTATAAACTGTCACTTACATGGTGATTAGATAGATAGGCAATTACTTCAATCATTTGCATATAAATACTGAGTTAATCATTATAAAAGGGGTTGGCAACTCTTAATTAAAAATCCTAACATCTCACATGAGCAGATTAAAAGAACAACATCAAAGTATGCTTTCTTTCCTTACATTTTAGTCAAATTCAATTCAAAGTCCTTGATCGCTTTCATTTACTTTATGCAATTTAATCACTTTCCTTTTAAACTTTATATACTTTAACTTCTAGCAATCTATTTTCAGCAATTTACTTTCTGTCATTTACATTTTGTCATTTACTTTCCATCATTTACTTTCTGCAATCTACATTTTATGTACTTTACGTTCTACAACTTACTTTCCTACAAATTTACTCTTTTTATTTAACTTCTGTAAAAAGCTTATTTCAGGCCTTACGCTCTTTCGTGCAAAAATTGTCAACCTATTTGCATTCGACACATTTGTCTTTTAAACGAGATTGCCGCATAAATTTGAAGACACAGTCACTCTCGATAAAATCAAGTATTTGTTGTCTGATTTGGCCATTTGACCAAAAATTACTGTAAACAAATTGGCAGGCCTGGTGGGCCGAGTTCAGAGTAACTTGTTAAATGTATGCATTTGAGAAGTGATAAATTCATACCTTTTTCTTCTCACACTCACAATTTAGAAAACTTGAGTAATGAAATGGTGCTAATCAAGTGACAAGTTCACTAACTGCATCTACGACAATCGTAACCATGACAAACATGCTAGCAGTTTCAACAACTGTTAATTCTATAGAATTTGTGCCAAACGTATCCCTTTCGGGAAACCCCATTTTGGAACAAGTGTCTGGATAGACACCAGTGTCACCGAATCTAGTAGGCAGGCTCACCTCAATATAGATTATCTTAAGGGTATGTCCCTCTTGTGATGACCCAATTTGGGATTGAAAATTAGTTGACTAATCTCACATGTCAAATGGTTCAAAGCCAAGCAATCAGTTTTGCATTGGCAAATATGGCAAGAACCAGTACTCCCACTATGTTCTGATAGGAGAGACTGAATTTAGGACCTATTGTACAAAATATGTTGAGAGACATGCCAAATAATGTCTCCATATCTATTGTAAGTTCATTGACTAACATTCAATAGTAAATAGACGAGAGTAATCACAATATGGTGAGTATGCTAATACAACAAATGGGTGTCGTAGTGAAACCCTTGATGGAAAATACGAATAATGCATGTAATAAGTTAGCATTGCAAAATTTGTCAACTTATTTGCATTCGACACATTTGTCTTTTAAATGAGATTACAGCATAAATTTGAAAACACAGCCACTCTCAATAGAATCAAGTATTTGTTGTCGGATTTGGCTATTTGACCAAAAATCACCGTAAACAAATTGGCACACTTGGTGGGATGAGTTCAGAGTAACTCGTTACATGTATGCATTTAAGAAGTGGTAAATTCATACCTTATTCTTCTCACACTCATAATTTAGAAAACTTGAGTAATGCAAATGGTGCTAATCAAGTGACAAGTTCACTAATTGCATCTACGACTACCGTAACCATGACAAACATACTAGCAGTTTCAACAACTGTTAATTCTATAGAATTTGTGCCAAACATATCCCTTTTGGGAAACCCCATTTTGGAACAAGTGTCTGGATCGACACCAGTGTCACCGAATCTAGTAGGCAGTCAAACGACAAGGTTTGCACCTTAATATAGATTATCTCAAGGGTATATCCCTCTTGTGATAACCCAATTTGGGATTGAAAATTAGTTGACTAATCCCACATGTCAAATGGTTCAAAGCCAAGCAATCAGTTTTTCATTGATAAATATGGCAAGAACCAGTACTCCCACTGTGTTCCGATAGGAGAGACTGAATTTGGGACCTATTGTACAAAATATGTTGAGAGACATGCCAAATAATGTCTCCATATCTACTGTAAGTTCATTGACTAACATTCAACAGTAAATGGACGAGAGTAATCACGATATGGTGAGTATGATGACACAAAAAATGGGTGTCTATTGAAACCCTTGATGGAAAATACGAATAATGCATGTAATAAGTTAGCATTGCAAATGGGTAGATTAACTCAGGCCTTGGGGATTGTTGTGCCTGAAAATGTCCAACAAAAACAAGTGATTGTGGCCAAAGATCAAGGCCAAAATCAATAAAACAACGTAGTACAAGGGCAACACCAACCTTATTCTTAGTTGAGACATAGTCAATTACAAATCTTGCTTCGAAATGAGCCACAGGTAGATAATGTCATAAGAGAATTCCAACAAAACCTTGTAGGAAACCAAGTCAAGCGTAATGTAAATCAAGTAGTCGAATAAGTCCTTAATAGATTTTGTTTCAACGTAGATTATACTAATCAGCCTTATTTCACCTTAGCGTTCCCTAATTAGGTTCAACAGGCAGAATTGCCTAGAGGAATGGTTAAGGTTCCTAAATTATCTAAGTTCGCTAGAGTGAGTGGTTAATAGACCATCGAACACATCGCACAGTACACCATTGAAATGGTGGATCTAGCGACAGATGAAAGACTTGAAATAAGTTTCTTTCCTAGTTCACTCATGAAAAATGCCTTTTCTTGGTTCTCAACGTTGAGATCGAATTCTATTCATTCATGGGCTCAAATAGAGATAAGTTTCCATGACCAATTCGTCAAAAGAGATCTGAAAGTTGGTTTGATGGATTTGTTTAATGTTAAAAGGTTATACAATGAATCTGTTGAAGATTAGTTGGAAAGATTCAGGCAAATAGGTAGTAAATGTTTTACTCCAATTCCCAAAGTTGAGATTATCAAAATGGTTATCGGGGCCTACATTATTATATTAGGAAAAAGCTTGTCAACTAACATTTAGTTGACCTTGCCTAACTAGGAGGCAAAGTTTGACAAATAGAACAGTTGAAAGCTGAAAAAATGCAAAAGCAAAAGAAGTTTCTCAAAAGAGAAAAGGTAAACTACGTTGGAATGGAAGAGTCTGATGAAGAAGATGATAATGCTGATTACGACATAAATCTTACCGAATTAAAAAGTGGACCTCCCTATACTTGTCAATTTATAAAGCCTATGAGGGCTAAAGAAAAGATGAGCTATGTCAATAGAAAAGTATACACATTCAACATAACAAAAGCCAAACAAATTTTTGATGTTTTGTTAAAAGAAAAACAAATAAAATTGTCAAAAAATTATAGGCTATTAAAGCCTGATGAAATTAAAGATAAAAAATAGTATAAATTTCATAATGTATTCAATCATGTGACTAACGAATGTATACATTTCAGGGACTTGATTCAAAAGGCCTTGACAGAAGGAAGATTGAAATTCGCTAACAAAAAAACAGACATGAAGGTTGATACTAATCCCTTCTAGACAAATGTTGCAACTATTGACAGCCAAGTTCCTTTGAACATTGGCATGGTTGACTTGAAAAGAAAAGGAAAGAAGCATGTCGAAGTAGATTCGACTGAAGTAGATACTGACCCTATGGCAGTCCCATACGACACATACTAAAAGTCTTGGGACACTTATGAAGAATTCATAACAAGAAAGAAAGGTTCAATATCAATTTAGATATGCCCAAGATTTGTCCACTTGTATGATCCAGAAGCCATAAAAGCACTTCGAAAAGCAATGGTTTATACCCAATTAATTGAGAATTGGGAAAAAGAAAGACTTCATAAGAGGAATTCTCAACAGAAACCATCCTACACACCAAGATCTCAGCCACATCATTCTATAGGCTGAATTCTAATGGATGATGGGTTGAAAAGCCAAAAGAGTCAGTTGGGAGCATTTGATTTCCCAAAACCATTTCTGACACATCAAAACTCGAGTGCCATCTGCAAATATGAAGGTCGGCAAATAGGTGAAGAATTCAGGATTGACAAACAAGGATACTGTCAGAAGAAATAGATTCTGTAAGAAAAAATCTTTTTGGAACGAAGATTATCATTATGGCAAATTAATGCCATTTGACAAAAATAAGCCTAAAGCATCTCATCGGCCTTTGTCAAAAACCTAGAAACTAAGGCTGTAGAGGTATTGGCAGGCCCAAAAAAGGAAAGCCCTAATAGACGTACTCTAATCAAAGAAGAACCTTCGAGGTCAGGAAAGAATTGTTTGGTTATTGAAACTAAACCATTACCTGACACAGAAATCACTACACCATGAGAAGAAACTGTGGCACAACCACATCCAAATCTGTTAAGTGCATGGCTTCAAGAAGAGATTACGAAGGCACAAAAATTGATGCAACTGATGCCTTTGAAATTAGAATGTAACAGAAATATATTCCTTTGAAAGTCAGGTTTGGTGGAAACTGAGAAGGCCAACTAAGATAAAGGAAAACAAATAGCCATGGTAGAAGTCAAATGGAAAGATTATGAATACTGGACTAATAAAGAAATAAAAGTAATTTTGGAAGATCCCATAACTGACATCGAACAGAAAAAAGAAACCATAGCCAATGTTAGACAAGGGGCAACTCATCGAGTTTAAACCTGAGTGCCATATGTCTAACATGGATTTGTTTGCCAATGAGATCATAGACACCCTTAATGATCCTAAAGATCCTTTAGGTTTCAACGACGAGGAAGAATTTGACCTGGACTTTGATATGGATAAGGATTTAAACAACATCATCATGGCTATGGGAATAACTTTGTCAAAAAAAGGATCTAACAATTGTCTGGTAGACAGGGAATATTTTGAACTCGGACCATTCATGGATGAAGATGACTGGGACCCAATTCAAGGAAAATTCAGAGACATCGAAGAAGAAGACGCCAAAGGGAATAAAGATGCAGATGAGCGTCATATCAACATCAATCAAAATCTCATCTCCATGATACCACCGAAATATGAAGCTCATTATGAGATTTATGTAGGAGATAATGAAGAAGATTTAGAAGACTTGTTGGAGGATTATTTATTTCTAGAAGACAATGTTATTTTAGGATTCAATAGTCTAGAGGATGACTTGGATGCCGAACTCAACAATTTGGCCAAGTTTGAAAAACTAACTGATGTACAAAAGGCACATCTATGGCTTTTGCATATCAAGGCCCCGGCCCCGTTGGAAGGGAAGCCCACCAACAAAGTTTTTATGGATGGTAAAGCTGCCATTAATCGATACCAAGAGCTATATTCAAGAAGCTGGGGAAGGATGAGTCTGACTTAATTCAGACGGATATGGTTGTCATTGATTTTAGTGGCAAATCTTCTTCTTCTGATGGAGTAGTGATACTGAATATTCAAGTCGATTAGTTGAAAGGGAAACCATCTTTGTAATAATTCCTTTAAAGTCTAATTATAATATATTATTAGGTAGAGATTGGATCCATGCTAACAAAGCCATCCCATCGACTATGCATCAGAAATTGATCCTCTGGAATGGCAAAGGACAAGTGGAGGTTGTAGAAGCAGATGACAGTCCATGTTACTTACAGCAACTCTACGTCGACTTCAAACTTTACGCTCTGAATGTCAGACCAATAGCTACAGAAGATGGAATGATCAATAAGGAGGCCTTGGAGGTCTGCTTAATGGATTAATTTATTGTCAAATTAATGGATAAGGCTGATGAAAATCAGCCAAGTGCTAGCCATGAGTCTTAAGACTCAAATGGATAGGTTGTCGGCCTATCTGGCTGACAAAGCAATCAATACAACAGAAGGTATGCTATCATATTGCATTATAGATAATGGCCCTTTGGGATTTGAGAAAGGGCCCGATGAAAAGATAAATGTCGAAGCAAAAGTTCCCTTGGAAGAGGTAACTTGGGTATTGAAAAGAATAAAAAACCCATTTTTGTAAATGCATTTCTGCCAAAAGGAATTGAAAGAAGAACTTGTTAGGTTAATTACATAATATAGAGATTGCTTCATCTGGGATTACAAAAAAATTCCTAGTTTAAGTATAGACCTTGTCGAACACAGATTACCACTCAAGAAAGGATGCAGACTTGTCAAAAAGGCAAATAGAAGATTTACTCCTAAAGTAGTGCTGAAAATTAAATAGTAGGTCGAATGGTTGCTCAAAGCTAAGTTTATTAGAACTACCAGGTATGTCGGATGGCTCTCTAATGTAGTTCCAGTTATTAAGAGAAATGGCAAGTTAAGAGTATGCATGGATTTTAGAAATTAAATCTGTCTACTCCAAAAGATGAATATCCAATGCCTATAACAGATATGTTAGTAGATACCACATCTAGGCATGAAATTTTAAGTTGTATGGATGGTCATACAGGTTATAATCAGATTTTTATAGCTGAAGAGGACATGTCGAAAATCGCTTTTAGATGTCCATGAGCTATTGGGACATATGAGTGGGTTGTCATACCTTTTGATTTGAAGAATGCAGGGGCCACCTATCAAAGAACGATAAACACCATCTTCCATGATGTTATAGGGAAGTTTATGGAGGTTTACATCAACGACGTCATTATCAAGTCAGAAGATAAGCAAAACTACTTGACACATTTGAGGGAGGCTTTTGAAAGGATGTGAAGGAACAACCTTAAAATGAATCTAGAGAAATGTGCTTTTGGAGTGTCGGTAGCCAAATTTCTAGGATTCTTAGTCTATAAAAAAGGTATTGAAGTAGACAAGAATAAGACTAGAGAGTAGATTTGGAAGCCGTTGTACCAACAAATAAAAAGGAATTACAATCCTTCTTAGGGAAAGTGAACTTCCTAAGAAGGTTCATATCCAACTTGTCGGGCAAGACCAGAGTCTTTTCACCTTTGGTCAAGTTGAAACCTAAGCAAGATTTCATCTGGGAGCCCCGTCACCAGGAAGCTTTTGATCAAATCAAGCAATATCTGACGAATCCTCTGGTTACCACGTCAACCTTTAAAGTTATATATTTCAGCTTCTAAGGAAACAATAGGATGTTTACTAGCTCAAGATGATGAGAGTAGTGTCGAAAGAGCCATTTATTACCTTAGTTGAGTTCTAAACGATGCAAAAACAAGATATAGTGCAATAGAAAACTTATGCTTGTCATTGTATTTTTCTTGTACTAAGCTAAAATATTGCATGATGCCTTGTAATGTATTTGTCATCTCAAAGATGAATATAATAAAATTTGTGTTATCTAAACTTGCTCTCAACAAACATATTGGCAAATAGATGATTATATTGTTAGAATTTTCTTTACAATATGTTCCAGTGAAAGTCATCAAAGGGCAAGCATTGGTTGACTTTCTAGGAACATATTGTAAAGAAAATTCTAACAATATAATCATCTTTAATTCGATGGATAACGACATAAATTTTGTCGAATTGAGACTATAGCATCTTTAATTCGATGGATCAAGGAACAAAAAAGGAAATGGCATTGGGATTGTGATAATTTCCCCTTAGAGAACTCTAACCAAATTTATGTTTGAATTAAAGTATTCTTGTTCTAACAACGAGGCTGAATATGAAGCTTTATTGTCGGATTAGAAATACTTTATCAAATGAAAGCACGAAGAGTACATAAACTTGGATATTCCCAGTTAGTCGTCAAACAACTTACTCAGGAATACAAATGCATTATTCAAAATCTGATTAAATATTTTCCTGTGGCGAGAAAGTTAATAAAAAAATTTGATGAAGATATTGTCCAACACATTCCTAGGGAATTAAATGAAGAATCCAATGACTTAGCCCAAATAGCTTCTAGGTATAAGGTTTCTCAAAAAGTTCTATTAGATCTAATAGAAATTAGAGAACTTTTATGTCCCTTGGAAGAAATGGATTTGTTACAAAATGACGTTCATGCAAGTAATGATTAGAGAAAAAACAATCATTAATTATTTAGAGAATCCAAGTTCTGAAGTAGAACAAAAACTCAAATATAGAGTGTTAAATTTTGTGCTGTAAGGTAGATAATTGTATAGAAAGACTATCGATAGACAGTTAGAAGAATGCTTAAGTGAGTCAGAGTCATACATTTCCTTGTTAGAAGTCCATGAAGGTATTTGTAGAGCTCACTAAGTAGGAAAGAAAATGAAATGGGTCCTTCGATGATGAAGATTTTACTAGCCGACACTAGTTAAAGATTGTATAATGTTTGCCAAGTCTTGTGAAGAATGTCAAAGACGTGGCTATATACAAAACATTTCAGCTAGTGAATTACATTCAATTATTAAGCCTTGGCCATTCAGAGGGTGGGCTTTGGACTTAATAGGCCAAATACATCCTCCTTCATCGAAAGGACATGAATACATTTTAATGGGGTTGATTATTTCACTAAGTGGGTTGAAGCAATCATGCTAAAAGAGGTTACCCAGCAAGATGTGATCAATTTTATTGAAAATCACATCATTTCAAGGGTTGGAACACCTTAAACTTTGATATCAAGGTACCGTTTTCACTGGACGAAAAGTTGTAGAATATACTGATACTAGGAAAATAAAATTAATTACGTCGACACCGTACTATGCATAGGAAAATGGTCAGGTAAAGGCCATCAACAAAATACTTATAAGCCTGATTAAAAAACATGTTGGTCAACAGCCTAAAAATTAGCATAGTACCCTTGATTAGGTTCTTTAGGCACATAGGAATTCGCCAAGAGAATCGATAGGCACATCACTATATAAATTAGTTTATGGTCACGATGCCAGTTTGCCTATTGAGATTAATCTTCAATCAATTGGCATTCAAAGATAAGATGAATTACTAGTTAAAAGTTATTGGGATTCAATATTAGACGAATTAAATGAGTTAATTGATGAAAGATTAATTGCTTTAGAAAATTTAATTCAACAAAAAGAGCAAGTTGCTAAATTTTATGACCATCGAGTTAAATACAAATCTTTTAACTTAGTCGATTTAGTATGGAAGGTAATATTTCCTATTGAGAAACATTGTCAAAAATATGGCAAGTGGTCGCCATAATGGGAAGGACTATTTTTGATTACGCAAGTATTTTCTGGTAATGCCTATGCTCTCAATGAATTAAACACTAGGTTAAAAGTGAAATCAATTAATGGCAAATATATAAAGCGATACAGGTCGACAATGTGTGAAGTAAAGATTAAATAAAGAATTTTATTACATAAAAACTTGTATAATTGTACTTCATATAAATTGTCGAATGCTATAAAAAAATGATGATCAAAACTTATCAGATTAAAAAGACCGACAATATAAAAATAAATTTATTAGATAAGCCTAACCGACACAACTACATTTGGTGTAAACGTTCCTAGGCAGAAGACAATGTCTCTTTGTCTGTGCAGGCCATCAGATAGTAAGTCTTTAAAGATTTCATCTTCTCGGCAAGTGCTTGGGCTTTGACCGTGATGGTTGTGGCACTCTCATTAATTTTCTCCTGTTTCTCCAAGCGTTATATCATATTATTATATATTCTGTCTCTTAGCACTTTGAATGACGCCAGTTCTTCTCTAGTTTTTCTGATTCTTTTTTCCAACTTACTGAGGAATTTCCTGGACAAGATAATATTATGATTAACCTGGTCCCAACTCTCCTTACCTTTAGCTATCATCTCGTCTTATTGATTTCTATTAGCCTTTAAGTCTCATAACTAACTTATGACAATTTCTTTTTCTGATATCACCTTTTTATAAGAAGAGATGACCTGATTGAAAGTAAAAGCTTTGTCGGATAAATCGTCAATAAAATCCTGAAAGGATTAATAAAGGCTTCAACAGGAGATAGGAAGCTGTGACCTGACTGGTTCGAGTTCATTCAAGATAACTTGAATTCTACTTCTCAAAGATGCAATAGCCTCGAAGGAATAATCAAGGAAGTTCTTCAACTCTTTTTGTAGTTTGTCCACCCTTGGGTCTGTTGAAGTTTCCTCTAGGACCAAAGAAGAAATTGTTGAAGTTGGATCACCTGATAAAAGATTGATCAATGCATCTATGTCCAGATCATCAGAGCTAGGATGATTAGAAGGTCTTAATTGGACTGTTGGGTGAGTTAGACTAGGGATGCGAGATAGACGAGAAACATCAGCCATCAACACCTCCATGTCTACATTGTCTCTAATCACAAATGATAGATCACTTTGTGAAGGCAAATCAATAGCAGGGTGGCTTTGTTGGGAACTAAAAGGCACTAGCTCTTGTCCATGTTCTTCAGGTGATGGAGATCGTCAAGGCAGAGAGTGAACAACTGCTGATTCCCTGACAAGAAAAGCTTTAGCTACTTCAATAGTAAGCTCTCCATGATGGGTTTTGACTAGCAACGACATTGTCGGAGCCTCAATCTGAAGAACAATATGTGAATCCTCAATCTAAGGAATTCCAACAGACGTTTCAGTGATAGGAGCTTCGCCTTGAAGAACTCCGACAGATTCTTTAGCAATCGGGCTTAAAGCCTCCAGACCTAAATCCTAAAATAAAATTTATATTAGTCTCAAGATGAAATACATGTACAATATAAAATTTGTCAAAGGATCATACTCTTGGTTGGGTCTACAGGTCTAGTTTTTTGGATACAGAAGGTGAAGTTGAGTGCTCAGGAGTAGACTCTTTATCCTGTCAAAAGAAACGAAATGAGTATATTATATTTTGACAAATCATAATACTCGATAGATGAAATATACCTAAGACTCAATGGCTTGGTCAGAAATTACTAGGCCTTTATGTGCTTTGGACTTCTTGGAATCATGTTCGATGCCAAAAAAGACTATTTTTCTTTTCGTTGGAGCCTTTTTCTTTTTCAGGCCTAGCAGTTGCTTTTTTGGATGTGTCGGGTTGAGGATATGCAGTAGCCTATTAGCCACTCATTCCAGTCATTGATTGGTCACTTGCTTTGACCAATCTTATTCTCCTCTGCTAAAGAGGTTGACAATCTTCCTCTTCTTCTTTTTCAGACTCAACAACGACTAATTGCTCTATTGGCTGCTTATAAGCCTAGGGCTCCTTTAAGGGGACCGTTGTAGATAAAATCACAAATGTGAGTAGTTAGAAGTGATCATTGTCTTTGAACAAACAATATTGTATATCTTGGAGAAAATTGGTGGCAATCCTTGTAGCATTAGTTTGCTTAGAAGGGAGGGCAAACTGACGAGCGAAAGTAACTTCGTCATTCTTTGTTTAAGAAAAGTTTGTGACAGATCCATGTCTTTCGATAAATTTGAAGTTACATGCCCTTGTCGGTTCCCTAGGGAATATATCAACCAAACTAAAACGAGCAAAAGGCAAGGGCACTGGGTCCAGAAAAGGAACTTTCTTAATAAATTTTTGTGGAATATGAACATCAAGAAATTCTAAATATCTAAACCCATGTCGAGCCCTATGCTCTTGTTTTCGTTTAGCTACAACTTCTTTCACATTCTGAGCAATCCAATGGTCATAGTGAGGATCCCATTTTATCTTGTAATATTTCTTAAAGGCCTGAATTTCCTTCAAGTGCTCACCTTTGGTTTTCGATGCCGGATTGCGTTCATGCATAGGAGAATTGACAAGTATGTCAAAATAGGTCCTAATACTTTGGTGATATGGTTAGTAGTATCTTTACCACCAATTGATAAAACAGCTTGACACTCATTGTGAAACTTCAAAGGGGACAAGTTCCAAGCATTTTTGGTGTCGGTCATTTCTCTCATCAGCTCCCTGACATCCTCTTCTTTAGAGATATGGGCGTTGACGAAGTGGTCCTCTGATACAGATGAGTAAGGAGCTGGAATTGACTGGAAAAAACCCATCTATCAAGCTACTGTATTGGGTAGAAGGACATAAAAGCTGGTATCTTTCGTGTCAGAAGCATCTAAAAAAATAATCTGTGGATAGAGAAAATTCAACCAGATTGAAACTCCTTCTTTGTCGGAAGTTATTAGATGAGTGAACCACCTGGGACCTTTTTGATGACTAGCAAATAGAGTAAAGTTTATCTTCGTTGAATCCCAAGCAATAGAATGAAAAATTTTGAAGAAGTGGAAACAAAATTTTCTTCTCATCCTAGGTGAGAGAGCCACACGTCAAATAGCTAAGCCTCTGTTTATTTGAACCTAACATGTAACTAGCCAATTCATCGGATGGAGACCTAATAGATAGATGCTGCTCTAAAATAGCATTTAACCACAATTGAAGTAGCCATATAGGACCTTCGACATTCTCTTTCTTGGATTGACTCCTGATATTGTCGACCATTTGGCTCATACTTTGAAAAGGATTAGCAATGAGCCATTGGTTCAGGCAAAGTCAAGCGCCTTCATGGATAAGGTTAGCCAAGGGCTGAAGGGATTTGGCTACAGTTATAGATTTTAAGTAAAACGAGTAAGTCCATAGCCAAAATAGAAGGAAGGTGACATGTTCTTCATTCGACATGTCGGATGAACTTTTATGGTAGAAATTCACAAAAGAGGATAATGAGGTGTGTTTGGGAGAATAAACCTCTATTATTTGATGAGGTCGAAGGCACATGTGAATGACCCTCCAATTTGGTTGAAGGCCCGTGATAGCTGCTATGTCAAAGACTGTCAGACGCATCATACCGTATAAAAAATGGAAGTTGTTAGTGGTCGTGTTCCAGAAAAAGACCAAAGCTCCAATCATGGCGAGGTTGATTCTAATAGTATGTCAGGAGAGTTAAATGAAATTAAAAATACCCATCTTTTTCTACATTTCACCTTTCTATGCTTGCACCCTATCAAGCCAAGCATGATAAACATCAATTCGAGATGGTGATGTCCAGAACATCCTTTTGGCTTTCTGAAAATAGTGAATAGGGATCGACGAACCCAAAGCAAGAATAGCTTCATCAGGGTTTTACAGGGGAACACCTGTCGGAGGTTTGCCGGGAAGGTTTCTAGAGTTAGCACAGGTCCAAGAAATGCAAGAGGAGGAGTAGAAGAAGATTTATGAATAAGGAGGATTACCTTTGAATTTTGCTACAGTTTCGAATGATTCATGACTAGATCATAGATTATATTTTTATTCTTGGCAATGGCGGACTGTTTGGCAGAACAAGAGACTCCAACATCGGTAAAAGATGCCATTATTGAGAGTAACCTGGGGATGAAGGTTTTCAGAAGTTTTTAGAAGTTCAAAGAACAATGGCATAAGGAAGATGCAAGTAACGCAAACAACATAGTAAGTGGCCTGACTACTAGGGTTTAGGGTTTTAAAGGCTTGAGGAACATGAAACATTAGGAAGGCAGTGATGGTTCACGTGTCAAGTTAGGGCTATCATATGAGGGATAATCATGATTTTGAGCTAAATCCCTAAGAAATTCGATGTCAGTTACGAGGCTATTTAAAATTTAATTCTCTTTGTGTCCATCAAGAACAAAATTTTGGGGGAATCTATTAAGTGATTATTTTTAAATAAAAATATATGTATTTATCAAACAAAAGGTTTGCTTGGTTGACAAGTAATCGTCCTCAGTAATGTAACAAAATAGTGCTAATTGTCTAAGTGTCAAAATGGTGATATGGCACATTCAACAAAAATTAGCATTCAACAGAGACGAATTCGACAAAAAAGAGTAAGAAGGGTAGACGTTGAAATCGTAATGATTCGTAGACATCCATGTAGGTTTGTTGAAATTCAATCATCAGAGGCACATTGTCGATAGGCATGTTTGATTAAAATATCATCATACAAACTAGACTAAAGACAAAAGACGTCGAGTGATGGAGATGTCAGTTAGTGATATGACTTGGTTGTCGAATGATAAAGCCAAGAAATTGTTGAACGAAGGCCGTTGAAGATCATTACTCCAAAAGATAGTTGTGTCGAACCTTGTAAACTGTCACTTACATGGGTTAAGGTAGTTGTCAAGCATTGTAAACTGTCACTTACATGGCAATTAGATAGATATGCAGTTACTTCAATCATTTGCCTCTAAATACTGAGTTAATCATTGTAAAAGGGGTTGGCAACTCTTGATTAAAAATCCTAACTTCTCACATGAGCAGATTAAATGATCAATATCAAAATATGCTTTCCACCCTTTCATTTCAATAAAATTTAATTCAAAGTCTTTAATTGCTTTTGTTTACTTTATGCAATTTAATCGCTTTCCTTTTAAACTTTATGTATTTTAACTTCCAACAATCTATTTTCAGCAATTTACTTTCTGCCATTTACATTCTGCCATTTACTTTCTGCCGTTTACTTTCTACAATCTACCTTTTATGCACTTTACATTATGTAACTTACTTTCCTGCAAATTTACCTTTTTATTTAACTTATGAAAAAAGATTATTCTAGGCCTCACGCTCATTTGTGCAAAACTTTTCAAATCACTTGCAGTAGACACCCTTGTCTTTTAAACGAGATTACCGCATAACTTTGAAAACATAATCGCTCTCAATAGAATCAAGTATTTATTGTCAGATTTGGCCATTTGACCAAAAATCACCATAACAACAGCACTCACATAAATGAAATTCTAATCCTGCTCAGATTCTTACATGGAATCAGAGCTTTCCCAGAACTCTCATCGATATAATGGAAAATAAAAACTCTTCTTCTTCTGGTAACAATGGTGAAGTGCAAATTGGTGGAGCACAGAACAGAGGACCACTACTCGGAATCACTAGAAGAAACAACAGCGTAGTTTCTTTCTTGTATAATATCTTAATTAGATTGGACGAAAATAATTGCTTGCTTTGGCAACAGCAAATCCTTTGTTAGTTCACAAGTATACTATATATGGGGGTAATAGAGTATATATAATTTTTTGTTTATTCCCTTAAAGGATTTTAGGTTTCACTTTATCTTATTAGGGTCCAATTAAAAGTTTTCGTTCAACAAATAATAATTAAGATAATATAATGAGATGGGAAGAGAAAAGACACCATAATTTATAATGGTTCAAAAGAATGTCAAGGATTCACCTACATCCACTCCTCATAACACATAGTTATGAGTATTTTATTTAAGGGAAAAGATCACCAATACAAAGAAACCAGATTTAGGTTCAGCCTCCAACTTTTATACTACCTAATAGCAACCTTCAAACTGATCAGTAAGATATTGCTTTTATTATTAACCAGATAGGACTTCATATGTCTCTAGAAAAATCAGAAACTTGATCCATCATTCTCACAATTCATGGGTATGGTCTTGAGAAACACCTGGTAGCAAATGAGCAAGTACCATTGATGTTCAAGAACCCGCAAGATGAAGTAATAGAAACTATTAACCCAGAATTTATTGATTAGGGAAGGCAATAGCAGCTTCTAATGTCTTGGCTTCTTTCTTCAATGTCTGGAGGAATGCTTACAAGAGTCGTTAGATGTGATTTTGCGTGTGAGATTTAGGAAAGAATCTGAGTACACTTTGGCTCACAAACCAAGGCAAAGGTGAAACAGTTCAAGACTCATTTACGCGCTATAAGAAAAAGGCTTACTAACGATTAATAAGTATTTGCTGAAGGTCAAGGGTATTGTCGACTCCTTAACAGTTGTTGGAAGCCATGTTCCTATGAATGACAATGTTGAAGCAATCTTCAATGGCTTGCCTAATGAATACGAATTTGTTATCATCACGGTAATCTCCAAGACATAATCATATACAATAGATGAAATTGAAGCGCTATGGTTGGCTTAAGAGAGTAGACTTGAAAAGAAAGTACAATTACAGCTTATTGATAACACAAAGTCAAAACTCAATGATGGTAGTGTAACATCCTGATTTATTACTATTAAAATTTTAATATTTCTAAGAATTATGAGAGATTATTACTCACTACAAAAAAACAGGATATAGCGTCGGTTTTTTAACATCGGTTACAAAAACTGACGTTAGATACTGCACATAGCGTCGGTTTTAATAGCGTCGGTTAAAACCGACGTTAGATGCTTCATTTAGCGTCGGTTTTTATAGCGTCGGTTAAAACCGACGTTAGATTCTGCATCTAGCGTCGGTTTATATAGCGTTGGTTAAAATCGACGTTAGATGCCGTATATAGTGTCGGTTACAACCTTATTTTGAAAAAAGAAAAATTGGGAAATTTCTTTTGCGAAACACGCCATTCACACCTCTCTTTTGTATTTTAGTTTCACGCCTCCCTTCTATTTCAACTTTCCTCCAATATTTTCTTCCACACCCACCTCTTGACATTAATCAATACAGTAGTTTCATTTTTAACCCTAATCCTTACATTCTCATCGTGAATGTGAGAGTGGTGGAGAGAGTAACAACCGTGTTGGGTTAGAGAGAGAGAGAGAGAGAGATGTTAGATACAAGGCATCGACGTGATGTGATCTCTTCTCACACTTCATGAATTTTCAACCATTTCTTCCTTATCATAACTTCTCGATCTCAGATTCAGTAATGTCTCCCACCTTGCACACTTAGATGTTCTCAAATCTCCTAGTCTCTTCTCTATACTTCACCAAGCATCTTATCCATTTTTTTTAGTTCCAAACCAAACCCCACTAAGACCTTCACAGAACGCGATCCATTGCCACTACGAGAAAAATTCACTGCAAACCCCACTCACTCACACTAATTCAGTGTTAATCTTAAATTTGATTAAAACTTGCCTCATTCTCGTCTCTCAATGTTAATCTCAATGTTTGTCTTCATTCTCATCTCTTCAGTATTAATCTCAAATGTGATCTCATGCTTTCTCATCTCTCACACTCTGATTGTCTTTGGATTTGATATCCTTGCAAGACTTTAACTCATCAATCTAATCGACTAAATCCTACATATAATTTAGACATTAATAGGAGTATGATCTAATTTTTATTGATAAAATATCTCAAAATTTTAAATAAAATAAATAAATAATTTTTAATTTTTTTAAATAATTAAAAAAGAATAAAATTTTCAAGTTTTTAGCAATTCTTTTAAATAAAATAAATAAAACCGTGGCTAAAATTAATTTAATTTTGCTATTTTGCTACATATATATCAGACGTAGCTAATTTTAAATGAAACCGTAGGAAAAAAAGAGCGTTAGATGCATTTCATTTCGCTCCAAATTTTTTTTTTTTAATTTTTCAATTTTTCATTTTACACTTTTTCTTTTCCTTTTCACTATCCGCCTTTCACTCTTCCTCCGCCTCTTCACTCCATAGGAGCTTCATCGTCTTCTCTGATTCAGCTTCATCGATCCTTGCTTCTCGAATCGCCCAGAACCCACGTCTCTCTTCTGTCCTTCTTTGTTCACATCTCCGCCAAGAGCAATGGAGTCTCCGCCACCGGCAACGACCTCGCTCAAGTTATTTATGCATCTCCAAGGTATTGACGCTTTAGGAACATAGTTATTGTGTATTTCCCTTTGTTGATTTTTGTTTGGCCCCTTCTTATTTAAATACATAATATCTTTTTTCCCCCTCTTGTATACGATTTTACCTTTTGCAGAGAGAAGATATATTATGGAACTTTAAAATTTTTTGAAGATTTAAGCTCTTGCCTTACAATCCTTCTTTTGTTTTATTCTAGTTTAGTTTCGCATATTTATGCGGTGATTTAAGTTTATTAGGGATTGAAGAAATAAACCACCATTGACTCGGAGTTTTGGTCTGAGCCTGCGACTTTATGAAATATCTAGGTTTATATTTTGTTTTGGGTTTAGGATAAACTTCAAGAGGCAAAGTGTATTCTACCTTTAACACATGCCTATTACATGAGAAAAAGTGTCATAATTCACAATCCATCAATGCATTCACTCTTTTGTGAAAATTCACGGGAGTATTTTGTTTAGTTTTGAACTTCATGTTCTAAAGTTGTCATTAAGTATGTACATCAGAGAAGTAGAGTGTATTTTCCCCAATATATCATCTCTTTTAGCTTACTAGTCCAATCTCTTGTTTTAATGCTGCTTAAGTGGGTTTGGGGTTCTTGATTCTTTCACACTTTTCATTTTTATTGCTACAAGTTTATTTGTTTCAATAATATGTTAAGGTTTGCTTGACCCAGTCTTTGGTGGTGTGAGTTAATGGAAGCTAATGTGTATTTAGCGTCTGCCCTGTATATTTTTACTGTTTTCTTTTCATGTTCTGACTTATTATTTTCATTTGGTTATTTGTATTCTAATTCTGAATAGTGTTCAACAAAATGGTATTTATCATTTTTTTGAAAATCAGGTGTTGTGGTTCATGTATTTTCTTCTATGTATTTACTTTACAGTTCACTTGATTATACTAAAGTAAACTTATATGAGTAGGTTTATCTTTTTTACTTTACAGTTCAGAAGCGTTTAATAAAAACTTACGTGGACTGCTTTTTTCTTTCTATTTAAATCATTCCCCCTTTTGACCTTTGAGTTGAACTTGCCTTCAAACTTGTTATAGTATAGATTACATATTTTGGATGTAATATAGATTGCTTAATGGTACTAGCCCAGCTGAAAATCGTAGCATTCCTCTACTAAAATATGTAATAGTAAAATCTTATTTTTTGTAGTCATGTTATATATTATATTGGAGATGATATGTCACATTTTTTAATGCAGATATGAAATATTTTGATGGCCTCTTACGCTACTTTCCTGACTTAACATTTACAATGAATGGTGGCATTACTAGCATTGATGAGGTGAGCTATGGTCATCATGATAAATTTGTGTCATTGAATCCTGACTTATATGAAACTAAAGGATATTTTGGTTCTGTTTTTCTGCAAGTTTTGCGTGTGTGTACTGCCTTGATTACTTCTTTGAATCCTCTCATGTGTTATTGATACAAATTAAATCATAAAGCCGCTTGACTAGATATAAAAGGAAAGGTTGTTAGTTGAATAGCATTTATACACTCATATCTACTTTAACTGATGCCTAATGTATTTTTTGAGATGAAATGAAAAATCCTTTTATGTTGAATTTCTGATTTCTCGAAATGAATAGGATATATGAACATAAGTGTGTGTATGTTTGGGGTATGTGTTTATTAATGAATTAACTTTTAATATGACAGTCATATGCTCCTTTGGTAATGACCATAAACATTTTGACGTATGGTGTTGGACTCAAACAAGTCACACAGGGAAGGCAAGTATTTGGAGGAGTGTTGGCTTATATGATTTTTATGTATTTTGATTCATTGGAATTTTTGTAAACTTCACCATTTTTTATGCATTTTAGCCACGGTTTAAACCGTGGCTAATAACCAGTTTTTTTGTAGTGTGAATATAAGACTAAATTTGATGCACTATTAAGTTCCTTAGCATTTCCTTAGCCTTTTTCTCAGTCTAGCTAGTACTCAGTCAAATACATAACATATGTGATAAATTCATGTCTTTTGGCTACAGTTGATGGAACTTAAAGAAGTAGAGGAGAAATCTTTGAAGGAATGTCTGGAGAGGCATATTGCTGACTTACAAGAGCTTAAGGTAATAAAAATAACTACATTATCTTTTCAAGTTTTTAACAATAAAAAGTCTCATACAATCATATATTTTTACAGAAGAAGCTTAATACCATGACAGCTTTTGATGTTACTGGTTTTATGTGTCTTTGAATGACCAAATCCACTCCTAAAATCATGAAACTTTGTGGAAAGGTTCTTTATATTGTAATAAATTGATCTGGAAAGTTTTAAGCAAGATAATGCTGGTTTTCTTGGTGAAATAAGCATGAGAGCATCACTTGCCCAGTATAGAGGAATATCTGAACAGTTTAGGAATTTGGTTTGGTTATGGTAGTTAAAAGTCTCTTTTTGAGCTGAAATTTTTATGCCATTTAGCCAAGACATAATGCTAATGATCTCCAAAGTTTCATTGCATTTATATATGTCTAAGATGGTCTATTGCACATAAGAACAGAACTAATGGCAGAATTGGGAAATTCTGATATAGGAGTACTAAAGTGATCATTTGAAGAGCCAAATCTTGGATTTTTCTGCTGATATTTTTATTCTAGTATGCCAATAAATAAATAAGGATGTATACAAAATTTCATGAATTATGGAGTTCTGAATCAATACCAGAATTTTTGTTAAGTCATGGCTAAAATCAACCTTAAAACAGAATTTAGGTGCATGCTTAGTTCCTTGAGTTTGGGCACTTAATTTTCTATTTTAGGTGTGCAAGATGAGTTAAAAAGGGAACTTAATACAGTATTTTGGCCCTAAACTTAATATAGTTTGTTCATTTTGGTTTCTTTTCCTTTTCCTCTGTTATATTCAATTGCTTTGAAATTGCATAGTGAATTAAAAAATAAAGGGAAGCTCATAGCTGAAAATGCTAGATTTCTTAAGCGTCAAAAAATTAAGGCTAGTAAGCCCATTCTGTAATTTAATCCATACTCTTTAGGTGAATAATTTGTCAATATGATATCAAAGTGTCATTGGCTAAGTGATCAAGAACTAATTTACGAGTTAACCCCTTAGTGTCCTATCATTGGACCCTTGTGCAATGATGATTAATTGGTCAGTGCAATAAGAAATGATATTTTTTTTATTGATATCTATTTCTATTTATTTGGACTCATTTTTTGTTGGTTATTGATATCTATTTTTATTTCTATTTATTTCTAATTTTAACTTTATTTATCTTAAACAAATATTATTTATCTTAAACAATTTTAACTTTATATAATTTTAGATTTATTAATTCATTATTTTCATTTACTATGGACTCTAATAATAAATATTATGTTTACAGGCACCTGAAGCAAACAATGCATGAGCTTCACCTCAATGATGTCAACGTTCTTCTAGAGCTAGTCACAACCCATGATTATGACTAGTTGTAATATTTATTTTGTTAGGACATGTGAAACTTATTCTTTTAGAATGTATTAACATGTAACTTTGAATTTGATGTAAAACTTATGTTTAAAAATATATGTTTTTATTCAAATATATTTTCTTTTATAGTTTGGCTATTATTATTTGTTAAATTTTGACCAGATAATGTTGGTTTTGGAAATTAATGGTAATTTCAATTTAATTAAACTAAAAAAAATTGCCCAAAGTTATTTAACATCGGATAAAATTGATTTTAAATCAAACATTTAGCGACGGTCGACACCGATGCTAAATGATAATAACAAAAAAAATTCAAAAGTCATCTAACGTCGGTCAAAACCGATGTTAGATCACTCACATAGCGTCTGTCACAACCGACGTTAAATGACCAAATAATCATCAGTATGTCATCTAACGTCGGTCAAAATCGACATTAAATTACAACTTTAACGTCGGTCATAACCGACGTTAACTGTCAGAATTTAATGTCGGTCAAAACCGACGTTAAATCACAAATTTAACGTCGGTCAAAACCGACGTTAAATTCTGAAATTTAACGTCGGTTATAGAGCGACGTTAAATCACAACTTTAACGTCGGTTATAACCGACGCTAAATTTCAGAATTTAACGTCGGTTTTGTCAAAACTGACGTTAAAATCATCTAACGTCGGTTATTCCCACGGATGTCAAAACCGACGTTAAACAACCTCGCAACGGAGCAGATAATGTCGGTTTTGTAAACCGACGTTAAGTCGTTTAGCGTTGGTCAAAACCGACGCTAAAGGGTGATTTTGACCGACGCTAAATTCCAATTTTTTTTGTAGTGACTAAGTATTAGGTATTTAATATTTAGGAGGAATTTTGATACAAAAGAAATTTTTAGGACGAAAATATTTGACTAAAAAGGAAAATAAAATATTAATAAATATTGAGTATTTAATATTACCTTATTTAGTCCTTACTCAAATAATTATTTATAGAAATTTAAAATAATTATAATATAATAATTATACTAATCTATATAATTGGTCTTGTGCATAAAATAGTTTTGGTTTTAATAATAATATGTAATGATACACATATAAATATATATTAGTAGGATTTAAATTAACTATATTGATCATTATATATATATATATATATGTAAGTACAGATGGTGTAGCATTCTCAATGGAAAAAAGTATATATATATATATATATATATATATATACATATATATATCCATATAAACAAAAAGATATTAAGAGCATGAATATAATATATATATATATATATAAATATATTGGTAAGATGGCAACACAAAAATTCTGTTAGGTCACATGAAGGAGATATAATAAAATATATATATACATATGTAGAGAATAGCAACACATAAAAGACACAAAAAAAAAAAAATAATAATAATATCTTATGCAGCACATGGCTTTTAGATGACAGCAAAATGGAAGAAAACACATCCTCCCAAGCTTCAAACTTTTTGGCTAATATAAGAAGCAAAATAAAACTCAAACACGTAATCCATATTCCCTAATACATTGGCCAAATACGAGACAGCAAATTCTCATCCAAGTGGCTCCAAGTTGCATTGTATCCATGACAACAGCAATACCTTCCAATTTGCAGTAGAAATAATTGACTCTCGGACATCACCACTTGCCTCTCATTCCCTTCTATAAATAGGTTAGCTTCCCTTCCCTTCCATACACCAATAAACCAGAGAGAGGAGAGAAACCATGAGAAAGAGAAAGTACAGCAACAAGGATAGTAGTAGAAAATCTTCCTCTATTTCCAGCATAAAATAGAGATTTTCAGAAAAGAAAACAACAACCATAAACTCGATTTTTCTAAGCTGTTTTGGGAGATTGTTCTGCGACTAACCTACACAAGTGTTGAGGGAGAAGTGACAGTAAATAGGAAGCAAAAAACCAGAACCAAAACTAGTGCAAAACACCCCTTCTTTCACGTGAAGTCACAATAAGTTTTTGGAAAATTTGAGTTTTGTTGTAAATTGTTTCTTTAGCTTAGTTTATAGGTAGAAATGGTTACATAGGTCCTGAAACACCTAAGAAAGAAATCTGGGCAGGTTTTAGTTTCTAACTCACAAGCAAGAAAGTGAACCAAAAAAAAGGGACTAAAGTGAAAGAACTGAAACGTTTGTATATGTTGTTTTAATTTTAGAAAAAATTTTATTCTAGGACTAGAGACCTAGATGAATCAAATTATGAACTTAGTTCTTGCAAAGGAAAAAGGGAAAATATTGCAAGAGGGACCTCGGTGAATAACAGAAAAGTTTGTAATTACTCAAAAAATTTAAGAAAAATCTAGTTTTAACTAGAATCTAATTCTACGTAATATGTTAACTAAAAACTTATTTTAATTAAATTAGCTATTTATATCATTATGTGAAAATTTATAAAATTGTATTAATACTTGTATCTAAATCTTATACATGAACAAATACATATGTAGTACATTTTATATTTCATAAGTTATGTCATCTATGTTACACCTCTCTCTCTCTCTCTATATATATATATATATATCTAAGTATACTCATATATATGTTCACCGAAACTTATATACATAAGTGTATATATATTGATTTTATAAGATTACATACATATCAATTATTTACAAATTTATAAGCATTTGATTAATTAAGCCATATATTTTAGATATGAATAATTAAATTTAGCTATATGGTACACATATATTTTTATATATACTTATGCAACTTATTATATTTATATACTAATATATATATATATAATTGGACACATAAGTGTATGTATTAACTTTATAAGTTTACATATATATAAATTATTCACAAATAAATAAATATTTGATTAATTGATTAAGATATATATATATATATATTTATATATACTGATAATCAAAATTAGTTATGTATAATTATGTATACATGTAAATATATGTGTGTGCGTGTGTGTGTGTTTATTTTTTTAAAGTTAACTATGTATAAATATGTATTATATATAAGTCATTTAAATTAATGATATATATATTTATACACATCATCTCAAAATATTATGAAAAACATTTGTTTGAGATGAGATTAGACTAAACTTTATGAGAAAAAATTTAGGATAGAATTAGGGATTTAAGAAGATCAGGGAAAAATGATATTTTAGAATCTTTTCATTTAAGATTTTAAATAAAATTTTATACATTATTTGAATAGGTCAGAATTCGTGAAATGAATTTCAAGATGGATTGAATAGTCGTTGAGCTAAAAGACAGACTACAAAGTCCAGGTAGTTTAGCAATTCATAAAAGCTTGTTTTTACTACTTGCAATTTAGCAATTCATAAAAGCTTGTTTTTATTACTTGTAGTTTTAGCAATTTCATAAAAGCTTGTTTTTACTACTTGTAGTTTAGCAATTTATAAAAGCTTGTTTTTACTACTTGAATATTATATATGTCTATGAAGTTTTATTTAAAGCTTGAAAGTTTACTTCCATGTTTAGCTTGGGAGCTCTGCTTCCATGTCAGCTTGGAAATTCTATTTCCATGTCAGCTTAGAAATTCTATTTCCATGTCAGCTTGGAAATTATATTTTCATGTTTCAGCTTGGAATCTTTCTAGCCTGAGTTAAAAGATTGCAGTAGCCTTTTTCTCATGTTCAACATAGAAAAAGAGGTTTTACAGACTGTCTTTTCTATGCCGTTGTGTGTGCCACCAACTATTCTTGATTCCATGGTTTATTTATATATCAGCTTGCTAATTTTCATCAACTTATTAAGCTTGTTAAATTTCACGTTTTATGAGATAGCTCATTATTGAGATTATCGTGGACTGATTTTTACGAAGTTATGCTTTTATGACTAAAATAGTATATTTTAAATGTTTAAGAAAAATCATGCTAGCTACTGTTAATTGCCAAATTAATATGATTGGTGTACCTTTTTCTTGGCAAATGAACCTTACTGCTGCTTGATTTGTACTGAATTATGACCTTTTGGCCTCAAGATATGCTGATATTGATTTTTCCTAAGCTCTTGTAATTATCTATATTTTCATCTTCAATTGCATGCTAATAATGGACATTTGACCTTGCATTGCAGAGCACAAAAGAATACACTTTGGGG
Source organism: Biancaea sappan (assembly GCA_037074585.1). Classification (NCBI taxonomy): domain Eukaryota; kingdom Viridiplantae; phylum Streptophyta; class Magnoliopsida; order Fabales; family Fabaceae; genus Biancaea; species Biancaea sappan. The sequence goes on along the minus strand of CM073491.1, from coordinate 57,109,400 downwards.
GAAAGATGAAGCAGCAAAACAGCATGGAAAGCACCTATGGCCCTTACCGCTGCAGCGCCAAATGATTTCTGCTGTAGCTCAGGCGCCCAGCGCCAGTCACCCAGCGCTGGGCGCTGGAGTGAATTTTTAGCTGGGAGTTTCTGTCTTCTACCGCTGCAGCGGTGAATTAGCACCGCTGCAGCGTGAGTGCCTCCGCTGCTCTCTGTAGCAGTTCGCTGCATCAATTTACTGGCCTTATTTTCTATCTTCCACCGCTGCAGCGGTGAGGACGCACCGCTGCAGCGGCGGAGCCTCTGTTGGCCACTCGACTTCATTTAAATAGCAGATAGGGAATGTTTCAAGGAGTTTTTTTTTATCGGGGAGAGGAGGAGGAACGCCGTCTTGCTAAGCATAGAAGAGGGAACTCAAATTTGAAGGCTGAGGGGGCTCAAATCATCCTTCCGAAATCAGATTCATGACTTTCTTCACTCTTATTTCTAATTATTCTTCTTTATTTTCCATGAGTAGCTAATTTTTTTTATCTAGGGTTACTATGAACTCAACCCTAGAGTAGATTTTGTTTCCTCTCATGTAATTGCAACTCTAATTCAATCAATATATGTTTCCTTATTCATTTTATTGCTGCATATGATGGAATTGATCAGTCTATTTATATGCTTGTTGCTCTTATCAATTTCGGGAGAAGGAGGTGAAAGTAGAACACTGAGTAGGGAAGTCGAGTGTGCGAATCTTAACTTAAGTATTTCACTTGTTAGCTAATAGGAATATTAGCTGACCTTGTTTAATCAAGCTAGGTTGGTTGTGTTAGGCTTAACCCACGCAAGGAGTTACGTAGATGTTTAGCATCTTAATTGAAACTCGGGAGAATTCAATTAAGTTATTAGAATAACTTAAGATTAACTTATTTGGTTGATTAAGTTGCAAATGCGTGAGAGTAGATTTATGATTTCTATGACGGGGGAGAGGGATTAGTAACCCTAGGCTTTCATTTTAGATCAATTTCTTCAGTCTTTGCAGTGTTTACTGTCATTAAAAGAAAATTTATAAAAATTTACTGTCATAGCTTGCTTTAATTGTCAGTTTTTTAGTAGAGCTGTCTTCAATCCAATTGCTTCGTCTAAATAATTCATTTAAATTTCTTGGGTACTTAGTCACTTAGTCCTCGTGGGAACGATACTTTTACTTTTAATTCACTATATTACTTGAGCGATTGGTACACTGGCCAAATCGACTAACAAGTTTTTGGCGCCATTGCCGGGGACCAAGATTTGTGCTAATATTCGAAGAAATTTAAAGGGTTAGCTTAGACGCCTTATCTTGTTTTGTTTTGTTTTCTTTTGCTTTCGTTTTTTTTACTATAGTGTCATTTTTAGTTTTTACTGTGTTGATTTTTGCTGCAGAATTTACTGTCATTGCTAATTGGTATTCTCCTCTTGTGCATGCGAGGTGCCATTAATCAAGCTAATCTTCTTTTTGATCCTGAAATCGAGAAGCTAGCAAGGAGAACTCGAAAAGAAGCTAGAATTAGAAGAACCCAAGAAGGACAAAGTTCTCAAGAAGAAATAGCAGATGATAATATAAATCTGGGTGGTATTGAAAACAATGGAGGAAATGGAGCAGGAAATTTGAACCAAGATGAAAACAGAGCTGTGTGGGATTATTCCTCACCCAACAATGCTGGACACGCATCGAGCATAGTGAAACCTCCACTTGATGCAAATAACTTCAAAATAAAAGCAGTCTTGATGAACTTGGTTCAGCAGAACCAGTTTGGGGGTAGCCTGATGGAAGACCCGAACAATCATATCACAAATTTTCTGGATATTTGTGATATGGTTAAGATTAATGGAGCCAGTGATGATGCTATCCACTTACGTTTGTTTCCCTTTTCCTTGAGGAATATGGCTAAAATTTGGTTGAATGCTCAACCAAGAGGAAGTATAACAATGTGGGATGAGCTACAGTCAAGATTCTTGGGCAAGTTCTTTCCTCCATCAAGGTCGGTCAAACTGAGGAACGAAATCACTGCATTTTATCAGCATGAAGGCGAAAGCCTATATGAGGCCTGGGAGAGGTTCAAAGACTTACTGGTGAAATGTCCTAATCATGGTCTACTGGAGTGGCAGCAGCTCACTATCTTTCACAGTGGTCTCACATATGAGACTCGAGACAAACTAGACACCGCAGCTGGTAGTGCTTTGATGGCGAAGTCCATAGTGCGAGTAAAAGAAATAATTGAGACAATGGGGGCAAGCCAAAACGCATCCAGTCGAGCCAAGAATGTCGCAAGAAGGGGAGCCATGGAACTAGACACACTGAATGCTTTGTTAGCTCAGAATGAAGCACTAACAAAGAAAGTTGACATGTTGTGCTCTAGACAAAATGAACAGGCAAAGGTAAATGCAATAACAATGCTTAAGGTAACTTGTGATTTCTGTGGAGGGGCTCACGTCAATGGTTGTTGTGAAGAATTTCCTTCTATGGAACAACTCAATTATTTAGGTAATATGCAAAGGAATCAGAGCAACCAGTACTCCAACACATATCATCAGAATTCGAGGAATCATCCGAATTTGTCCTGGAGTAATAATCACTGCCTTAATCCCTCGACTTCTTCTTCTAGTAGGCCTTCTCAACCTCCAGGTTTCCATAATCAAGGTAATTATCTTCCTCAGAACAGAGCTCCACTACCTCAGGTGGAAAAGAAGTCATCCATGGAAGAAATGTTCATGAAGTTTATGGAGAGAACTGAGGTTATAAGCCAAACCCAGAGTGCAGCCATTAAAAATTTGGAAATTCAAATGGGGCAATTGGCTACTGCTCTGAATAGTAGGTCACAAGGCAACTTTCCTAGTGACACAAAAAATAATCCCAGAAAGGATGGCAAGGAACAGTGCAAGGTGATAACTCTCAGAAGTGGTAAGAAACTCCTTGAAGCTTCTACTTCAAATGTTCAAACACAAGATGATAATCTTTTTGATCAAGAGAGAGTCAATGAGCATCTACAACAAGAGGTGAATGTAATTGAGCATGAAGTACCAAAGGCCAATGATAAAAAGGAAGAAGAAGTGGTGAAAGAAAAAGCGCAGAAGGACTCATATGTGCCCTCTTCCTCTTCTTCCAGAATTATGCCTCCTATCCCCTTCCCTCAAAGGTATAAGAAGCAAAACATGGATAGGCAATACCAAAAGTTTCTGGAGATATTGAAACAGTTTCATATAAACATTCCCTTCGTAGAAGCTTTAGAGCAAATGCCCAGTTACGCGAAATTTATGAAGGATATGCTCTCAAGAAAGAAACGACTGAATGAATTTGAAACTGTGAAGCTGACTCAAGAATGTAGTGCAATACTTCTGAGGAAGCTACCGGTTAAAATGCAAGATCCTGGAAGCTTTGTTATCCCTTGTAATATAGGGAAGAATTTTGCTGGTAATGCTCTGTGTGATTTGGGGGCTAGCATTAATCTGATGCCCCTTGCCATTTTCAAAAAGTTGGGTTTGGGAGAAGCAAGGCCTACTACTGTAACTCTGCAGCTGGCAGATAGATCTCTATGCTACCCGAATGGAGTAATTGAGGACGTGCTGGTCAAGGTAGATAAGCTAATCTTTCCTGCGGATTTTATTATCCTTGACTATGAAGAAGACAAGGAAATCCCCATCATTCTAGGGAGGCCATTCCTTGCAACTGGAAGAACTCTGATTTATGTCTTTAAAGGAGAGCTCACTATGCGGGTGAATGATCAAGAAGTCACCTTCAATATGAATAAGGTGATGAAGGCACCAGATGAATATGAGGATGCAATCTTGTGAGGGTTATTGATGAAAGTACACGAATGCACTTTAAACAGTTGGTGAGTAATGATAGTTTGGAAACATCTCTAATGATGGAAGAAGAAATTGAGAAGGATGAGATCAAGAAAGTAATTGGATTTCTCAATTCATCGGAGCTATTTTGCAATCCAAATAGATCTTTTGAGAAGTTGGATGGACCTGAAGGCAAAATAACTCTTTTAAAACCATCCATAGAAGAACCTCCTAGATTGGAGTTGAAGCAGCTTCCATCCCATCTCAAGTATGGTTTTCTTGAGAACAATGACACCTTACCAGTAATTGTGTCTGCAACCTTGATAGAGGAGCAAGAGAAGCATTTAATAGAGATCTTGAGAAAATATAAGAAGGCTATTGGATGGTCCATAGCTGACATCAGAGGAATTAGTCCATCAGTGTGTATGCATAAAATTAACTTGGAGGATGGGCATAAAACTTCTGTTGAGCATCAGAGAAGATTAAATCCTGCTATGAGAGAAGTGGTCAAAAAGAAAATCCTTAAATGGTTAGATGCAGGAATCATTTATCCTATATCAGATAGCTCGTGGGTGAGCCTGGTTCAGTGCGTCCCTAAGAAGGGGGGTACGACCGTAGTGGCTAACACCCAGAATGAGCTTATTCCAACCAGAACTGTAACCGGGTGGAGAGTTTGCATGGATTATAGGAAGCTCAATAATGCCACTCGGAAGGATCATTTTCCATTGCCTTTCATTGATCAGATGCTGGACCGATTGACGGGGCAAGATTATTTCTGTTTCTTGGATGGTTATTCGGGGTACAATCAGATTGCCATAGCCCCTAGTGATCAAGAAAAGACTACATTCACATGCCTTTATGGTACATTTGCTTTCCGGCGTATGCCCTTCGGACTGTGCAATGCTCTGGCAACTTTTCAACGATGCATGATGGCAATATTTTCAGATATGGTGGAGAAATCTATGGAGGTATTTATGGATGATTTCTCAGTTTTCGGAACTTCATATGAAATTTTCCTGACAAATATAGAATTGGTGCTTAAAAGATGTGAAGAAACTAATCTTGTGCTGAATTGGGAGAAGTGTCATTTCATGGTACGCGAGGGAATTGTGCTCGGTCATAAGGTTTCAAAAAGAGGTCTAGAAGTGGATAAGGCAAAAATTTCTGTGATTGAGCAATTGCCACCCCCAAACTTAGTAAAGGGTGTAAGAAGTTTCCTTGGGCATGCGGGTTTCTATCGCCGCTTCATTAAAGATTTCTCAAAGACTGCAAAGCCCTTGTGCAAATTGCTGGAGAAGGATATGCCTTTCCATTTTGATGAGCAATGCATGAAGTCTTTTGAGGACCTGAAGAAGAGATTAATCTCAGCTCATGTAGTAGTTGCTCCTGATTGGAGCAAATCATTCGAACTTATGTGTGACGCCAGTGACTATGCTCTGGGAGTGGTGTTGGGTCAAAAGCATGGGAGAATTTTTCATCCTGTTTACTATGCTAGCCGGACTCTAGCGGATGCACAGTTAAACTACACTACTACTGAGAAGGAGTTATTGGCTGTAGTTTTTGGGTTTGAAAAATTTAGACCATATCTGGTGGGAAAGAAGGTCATTGTTTTCACTGATCATTCGGCAATCAAGTATTTAATTGGTAAGAAGGACTCCAAGCCACGTTTAGTCCGATGGATTTTGTTACTGCAAGAATTTGACTTGCAAATTGTGGATAGGAAGGGAACTGAAAATCAAGTGGCTGACCATCTATCCCGAATAAACACGGACATGAGTGACAAAGTGGATCTGCAAATCAGTGAAAGTTTCCCTAATGAAACTTTATTCTTTGTTGAAGAGACCCAATTACCATGGTATGCTGACATTGTGAATTACTTGGTATGTGGGCTTGTGCCACCTAACTTCACTTATCAACAAAAGAAGAAGTTTCTACATGATGTCAAGGTTTATTGGTGGGATGAACCAATCCTCTTTAGGATGTATGCTGATCAAATCCTCTGGCGCTGTGTACCAGAGGAAGAAATTAAGAATATCTTGTGGCATTGTCATGGATCAGACTATGGAGGACATTACAACAGTGTTTGGACTGCAACAAAAGTATTGGAAAGTGGATTCTATTGGCCTTCTCTTTTCAAAGATGCAAGAAAGTTTGTTGAGAGGTGTGACCGGTGCCAAAGGAGTGGGAATATATCAAGAAAGAACGAAATGCCTCTAAATATTGTGCTGGAAATAGAAGTTTTTGATGTGTGGGGAATTGATTTCATGGGGCCATTTCCCCCGTCATACTCTAACCAATACATCTTGGTGGGCCGTTGATTACGTATCAAAATGGGTGGAAGCAATTCCTACACCCACCAATGATGCAAAGGTGGTACTGAAGTTCTTGAAAAAGAACATATTCTCTCGCTTCGGAGTCCCCAGAGCATTGATAAGTGATGGAGGATCACATTTCTATAATAAGAGTTTGGAAGCGCTCTTGGCCAAATATGGAGTCAAGCACCGGATAGCCACTCCGTATCATCCTCAAACTAGTGGCCAAGTGGAGGTGACTAATCAGGAATTAAAAAGAATCTTGGAGAAAACAGTTAGTAACTCACGGAAGGATTGGGCAACTAAGCTTGATGATGTGTTGTAGGCTTACCGTACTGCGTTTAAAACCCCAATTGGAACTTCACCATTCTGGATGGTCTATGGAAAGGCATGCCATCTTCCGGTTGAACTTGAACATAAAGCATTTTGGGCTGTAAAGTTTCTAAATTTGACGTGAAAAAGGCTGGGGAAAAGAGACTTTTACAACTGATTGAGCTGGATGACCTTCGTCTCCAAGCTTATGAAAGTTCTCGTTTATATAAAGAGAGAGTTAAAAGATGGAATGATCAGAAAATTACTCGCCGATCTTTTGCTACTGGCCAAAAAGTCTTGCTCTATAATTCAAGGTTGAAGTTATTCCCTGGAAAGCTGAAATCCCGATGGTCGGGACCTTTTGTAGTCAAAGAGGCATTTGAGAATGGAGCAGTGGAGATAGCTGATTTAGAGGGCACTCGGAGCTTCAAAGTAAATGGCTGAAGACTGAAACATTATCTGGGACACGAGAGTGAAAAGGAGGGGACTTCGATTGCCCTCACTACACCGAGTGCATAGGCGTCCTGGTAAAGTCTGGCTGAAGACTATAAACTTAGCGCTATTGGAAGGCAACCCAAGTTTTTACTGCTTTGTAGTTTAATTTTTATCTTGATTTTCTTTTTGTTTCTTGCTGTAGTTGCTTGATCTTGCTGTTGTGCTGAAATTCATTGAGTGCTGAGCTGGTGGGTGTGCTAATTTTGATTGATATGCCTTGATGCTTGTTATCCTAATCTAGATAGGTCAATGAGGTGCTGATGATTGAGGATATTTGATAGATTGAGATTGTAGTTTTGAAATGGGTTATTTTGAAAACTGGCCATTTTGAACTTCCCATTATGCTTGAATATCTAAATGCTTGGGAAACTGAGTTTTGAAGTATTATGGGGTACTGAAGCTTGAAAACAAAGTCTTAGGTGAGCATCTGTTCTGTCCTTTCACGCTGCAGCAGAGGATTATTACCGTTGCAGCGCAAAAGTAGGTTGAAGTGGTGTGTTCCTCTGCCTAGGTACGCTGCAGCGATGTATGTTTATTGCTGCAGCGAAGATATGAGTGAAGAGTGTTTTTCTGTCTATGTACGCTGCAGCGGAAGTTGTTTCACACTGCAGCAGTAATATGGGGTTGAGAGAGGTATTCTCTGCCTGGGTACGCTACAGCGGTGGTAGTATTTCGCTGCAGCGGGGAGTGTTGGAAACTAGGGATTTTTTTTGTGCTGCTTTATTTCGCTGTAGAGGTAATATCGAACCGCTGCAGCTCCAGGGTAGTTCCGTAAAAAAATATATATATATTCTTAGCTACAGCGGAATATGATTCCTGCTGCAGCATGTCGGCCCCTTTTATATGTTTCCCCCAAATTTTGAACCCTCTCAACCCTAATTTCAGAGCACGTCGTCCCCTGCGGCTGCTACCTCCATAGTCGACTGCGCCACCCCTGCCTCCTCAGCCATTTTCTCTCCCCAAACCCTCCATTCAGCCTTCGGTTTTCTTGGTGTTGCCTATTGTTCGAGTCAATTTCGGTGGGTAGTGGAGCATTTGCTGTGTGTGTGTGTGCCTCCCTTCATTCTTCGACAATGTTTGGTAGGTTTCCTCCTCCAGTGGCTTTAAAATTTCATTGTTTAGTTGTAGAATTAGTTGGATGTTTAGGTTTGTGGGCTGTTTATATGGTGTTGGAAGGTTTGATTCTTCCATTGGGACTTTAACCGTAGACTTAGGGTTCATTTTGCTGTGGGTTATTATTTTTACTGTTCTTTTCTTTTCTTTATATCTTTTGGGGTAGGAATTAGGTTTGGGGGAGGTCACCTTTCCACATTGTAACATTTTTTGGGCTGGATTTATATTGGTTGGGTGCAATGGTTATTTATGATGTGTGTGTGTTGAATTTACTATTGCAGGATTCATACTGGTACTTGTCACCCTCATGGCCCCTCCTCAGCAAAAGAGGAAGAAATTAACTACAAAAAGGAAATCAAGTGCTGAAAGCTCTTCGAGTTTTGAGACAAATGATTTTAGATCAGCGGCCCATCAAAAGAGATTTGAAACAAACACTGTCAGTAGGAGAATAGTAACGGAGAAGGCGATCAGTTTGAAAGAAGATGAATTCCCGGAAATTCAAGAGGTTATTGCCCTAAGGAACGGGGAGAAGTTAGTGGCCACTCCAACTCATGGATATCTTAGGTTGGTACAAGAGTTTTATGCCAACAGCTACCGAGTGGTAAACGATGAAGTGAAGGAATATCAGTCAAGGGTGAGAGGTAAAAAAGTATACTTCCATGCTGAAGCAATTACGGACTTAATTGGAGAATATTTCTACAATGAGCAACCTTTTAGCTACCACACGTTGAAGAACGATGGGTCATGGCACCCTGAAGATGTTTTGAGCACCATTTGTGCTCCTGGAACCAGGTGGGAGGTAGACAATAGAGGAGCGCCGCATCATATAGACAGGAAATTATTGCTCCCAATTGCTAGAGTATGGTCGACCTTCATTGGATATCTATTTCTGCTGACTCAGCTATTAAAAAAGCAAGAGGTCCCAATGAGAGAAGAAAAAGCTATGAGACCTTTAGAGCCCATTAAAGCAAAATACATCAGAGGACAGATAGCTGAAGGCAATAAAGATGCATCCACTACAGAGCAATTGCGCAAAGGCAAGGAAAAAGCAAGCTTAGCTGGAATTAATGAAAGAGGAATAAGAATTGAAAAGGGGATCATTGAGATTAAAAGCGAAATGGCCGGAATGAGGAGTGAATGGGCTGAGATGCAGAATGCCTTGTCTAGACTTCAGATTGAGTCTCATCAGCAAAATGCCTACATTTCTGCTTTAGGAGGCTTACTAGCTGTAAAATTGGACTTGGATGCATCCAAGCTGCCAAATATTGCTGGGGGACAGAGTTCAGGGAGAACTGAAGAAGTTGAAGAGGGGAATGATGACATGGAAGGATAAATTGTTTACCATTTGATTAACTCTCTCTCTGGTCGTGTTTATCCTGATATTTCTTTTATTGCTTTTAACTGTTTTTTTTTTTGGAATGGTGTGGCCATGGATAACTATTACAATGGATCTTTGAATGTTATTTGTTTTGATGAACTGTTGAATACTGTGGTTACAATTTCATATTACAATTGTCTTAGCTTCTTTGTGCACTGATGGTTGATGGATAATACCTGAATGATATGTGGTCCCCGATATTGAAAATGTGATGAGTGCTTTCCCTCGTTTTTATCAATTTCCCCATTGCGGACAATGTGTAATTTAAGTTTGGGGGAGAGTTGCTTGCTGAGATAAGTAGAGTTGCTTGCTGAGATAATGATAAAGTTCTGATTGGTACTGTACTGTAATATGCGTAAGTAGGAGAAGGAATTTATTTTTGAAAATTTTTGAAAAATTTAAATTTTAGCTATTGAATTTGCAAATCTTGAAGTGCTATCTGTATAAGTGTGAACCCAGCCATTTCATGATAACAAAAGTGACAATATCTCCTTGCGAACGATTTAGAGTTCATTTTCAAATTTTCAATTTTAAAAAAAAGGTGTTCAATAAAGGGATAGTGAAAAAAGGGTTCAATAAGGGAATAGCTGAAAGTTTCAATAAGGGGTAGGCTCTTATAATCAACTCAAAATGAGTCTCAACAAAAAAAAAGGGCAATAAGGAATTAAGGTAGCATTACCCTTGAGAACAAAACAGTGAAGCCCCTAAGAATCGAAAAAAAACGACGCCCTTGAGAACAAAGAATCAAGTCAATTTTGAAAACTTTAAATCTGGCACTCTAAATTGTTCCTAGAGGAGAGGATTGGTTGTTCTGGAAAATCAATGTTATAAGTTTTATATTGGTCAGGTAACATTTGTATTGAGAACATTTAAGATTGCTGACTCTTGAGTTAATCTTAGATATAATATTGATGAGGCTTAGTTTGCTTCAACTCTTTTCATTCCTTTTAGTTACGCATGTTCTTGGTTGTACAAATCTTAATCGGAATTTTTCTTATAGGAAATCTTTGCTTGAGGGCAAGCAAGTGTTCAGGTTTGGGGGAGTGTTAATTGCCAAATTAACATGATTGGTGTACCTTTTTTCTTGGCAAATGAACCTTACTGCTGCTTGATTTGTACTGAATTATGACCTTCTGGCCTCAAGATATGCTGATATTGATTTTTCCTAAGCTCTTGTAATTATCTATATTTTCATATTCAATTGCATACTAGTAATGGACATTTGACCTTGCATTGCAAAGCACAAAAGAATACACTTTGGGGGAAAGATGAAGCAGCAAAACAGCATGGAAAGCACCTATGGCCCTTACCGCTGCAGCGCCAAATGATTTCCGCTGCAGCGTAGGCGCCCAGCGCCAGTCACCCAGCGCTGGGCGCTGGAGTGAATTTTTAGCTAGGAGTTTCTGTCTTCTACCGCTGCAGCGATGAATTAGCACCGTTGCAGTGTGAGTGCCTCCGCTGCTCTCTGTAGCGGTCTGCTGTATCAATTTATTGGCCTCATTTTCTGTCTTCCACCACTGCAGCGGTGAGGACGAACCACTGCAGCGGCGGAGCCTCTGTTGGCCACTCGACTTCATTTAAATAGCAGATAGGGAATGTTTCAAGGAGTTTTTTTTTTTGATCGGGGAGAGGAGGAGGAACACCGTCTTGCTAAGCATAGAAGAGGGAACTCAACTTTGAAGGCTGAGGAGGCTCAAATCATCCTTCTGAAATCAAATTCATGACTTTCTTCACTCTTATTTCTAATTGTTCTTCTTTATTTTCCATGAGTAGCTAATTTTTTTTATTTGAGATATCCTTATCTCACCTTTTGTGTTTTCCCAACTGACCATTTCAGGGGCTGAGTTTAAGGGAAAAGGAGTAAGGAATGATTGAACCCTAGGTGTATCATCTTGGAACACTTTAAGAGCCCTTGAGTTTAGAAGTCAAATTATTATGTATGGCAAATTTTGATTTGTATTATGAACAATTGTAGAATGTTCTTTTCTATTTAAGGAATGTAAGCACAAGTTTTAAGCATTTGAATATTAGAATTTGATTTTAAAAAAATTCTCAAATTTTAGTACAGTAAAATATGCCACTACACTTTGTAGTTGCATTAGCACACAACCTAAACCTCTAAGAGATGCATCTATATAAATCACGAAAGGCTTCTGAAGGTCAAGTATAATTAATACCGGAGTTGATGTTAATCTAACCTTTAATTCTTGGAAACTTTTTTCACACCTACTATCCCAAATGAAAGGCAGATTTTTCCTTGTTAGCTTGGTTAAAGCTAGAGCTATTTGTGAGAATCCCTTGATGAACTTTCTATAATAATCAGCTAATCCTAGGAAACTCCTAATCTCTGTTACGGTTTTTGGCCTTTCCCATTGTAAGACAGCTTCTACTTTACTAGGATCAATAGATACTCCATCACTAAAAAAAAATTTCTTGATTTTATCCATTGGGCAAAATTCTTTATTTCGTGAATGATTACTAGATCTCTTATGTTTGCTCTAAGCATTCTTTCAAAGTGACTAGCCTTCCAGGCTTCGTCATAGGTATTGTTGACGACTTGGCAAGCGTACCAATCGTACAAGTAATACAGAGTGAGTAGAGTATCGTTCCCACGAGCATTGAGGTACCAACTACCCGCAAAGCTAAAGTTAAATGCTATCTAGACGATTTGTTAAACAGAAAAATAAATCTAACGCTAACAAATTAAACTAAAACTACTAACTAAAACCTAAAACTAAGCTACTCCTAATAACAATAACCTAGGGTTAATGGGATTAACTTCACTTAATTCTTAATCCGACTAATTCATAGACAAATTAGTCTTTGAGTTGCTAAAGAATGATTCAATCCAATTACAAATCCTTTTGGTGTTGGTAAGCTCTCAAAATTGTTTGAACCCAATCCCTTGGAGAAACAAACCTACCTAACCCAAATGATTGTTTAATTCCTTAATCCAATCATTCAAGTAGGTGATTAAGTTTAGGAACTCATAAAAACCACATAAATAAGATTATCTATTCCTAGATTAATCCGATTTATGGTGGAAGTTATAATGGGCTAAGTTAATATCTAGCTATCCCTAGCCGAGATAAAAAACCCCAAACTCATAAAAGTGGTGATCAAGCTTTTTTAGAGCAATTCAATTCATTAAAATCCACTCCAACAAAATACGAAATGTAATTAAAAAGAATCACTCAACAACAAAACTTCATAAGAAATTAAATTACATCAACCACCAAGTCTTTCAATTCTCATAGGTTCCATTATCATCCTCTTACTCTTGCTTTCATCAATTGTCTAGGGCACAAATATTCCTAGAAGGATTTTCCCAAACCTTAACTAAGAGACAACCTAATTCTCCATAATTCCTTATGTGAAAATTAAGTTAATTAAATGAGCAAACCCTAATTTGACTATATGAGGCTAATATCTATATTCCTATGAAATTAGCGAACCAATCCCTTCTCCTTTAAAGTTCAAGAACTCATACAACTCATTCCTTAGGTCTAGTTTTTACCTCCATTTCCCAAGTTTAGTAAAAACACCAAATCATCCCAATAATTGGCCAAATTAAAGGAAAGCATTAAGATTGGAATAAATAAACATGTATTAATCAATCAATAATTACAAGAGTTCAAGAAATTACACAAAACCTAATCTAAAATCGGGCTCATAACAACCCTTGAGTTACATACTACCTATCACTACAAAATACAAGAAAATACAACATGAAAAAAAAAGAAAATGAAGAGAAAAGAGAAGAGATGGGGGAAGGAAGACCAATCCCATGAGGGAAGGCCTTCTTCCCCCCGAACCAGCTCAAGATGTTGCTCCCTTGCTACCTCCTAGCTCCCCAAAATCTCCCAAATCCAAAGTTAGGGCAAAAAGCCCCAAAAGAAGCATTTAAACTGTCAGATTCGTGACGTGGCGCCTGGGCGCAAAGCTGACAGCTTCTGTAGTTAGGTTCAGGGGGTTGGGCGCCTGGGCACCAAGTCTGGCACCTGGGCACCAAGTCTGGCGCCTGGGCGCCAATTGGGCAGAAGGTTCTCTAAAGTACATGTACTTGGCGCCTGGGCGCCAAGCTACTGGAATCTCATTCTTCTCTTGTTTTCACCCCAAAATTGCACCTACAAAAGACAATAACTAAAATAGATTAAAAAGGCAGGAAAAGGGGAAATAAAACAAGAAAATAAGAACACTATAAAGCACAAGGAAACTACACGAAAACAAAGATAAAAAGTGCAAAAGGAAAGCAAACAAGGCTAAAAGAGGACTGAAAATCCCACATATGATGGCATTATTTGGTAACTTTTTAGGACTTATCAACTCCCCCAAACCTAGATCTTTGCTTGTCCTCAAGCAAACAACTACCTAACACAACTAAACACACTAAACAAACATGACAAAAGGATATTTCATGATAAAGAAGAAGTACTGAACAACTTTGAAAGATTATGGCCAAACAAGTTAAATTCATGCATTCATCTAAATAAAGCAGAGCTAGGCAATGAATTTCTTGAATTCATAGACAAATTGAAAAATTTCATTAACCTTAAAATTAAAATCATAGATACCATTAACTTTCTCTAATTACTCCCTCAAAAGTTTAAAAGAATTTACCTTATTGTGAGGATTTTTCTTAGCTCTATCAAAATGCATTTCAGCAAAGGGAACTCCAATTTATTTATGATTGAAGTGAAGACCGTGCGCCTAACCACACATCTTCCCCTCAATCTAGGCAGTATCCGCTAATAGGCTGAGGAAACAAAGAATCATCAGTGCGCCTAATCCACACAATAATACCTTGTCTGTCACCTTTATTTATTAAGATATGATTCATTGGTTGGAGAAAATATTGTGCGCCTAATCCACACTACACTTCCTCAACTTAAATCACACTTATTCTATTTTTTTTCTTTTTTTTCTCTTTTTTTTTGTTTTTTTTTAGAATTCCCATTTTGAGCAAATATGCATCACAAATAAGAATAAAAATTTTTAAAAATTTGAGAAGTATTTAAATAAAATTAAAAACACCTACAACTTTTATTTAAGAATTTATGAAAATTCTCAATTTTAATCAATAAATTCTAAAAATCCATAACTTAGCTCGATTTTAAATAAGATAACGACATGAATTCGACCAACGTTGACATAACATAAAACCTGTTCAATAGTTTCCAAAATATCAGGAAAAATCCTAAAACGCGATGGTTTAACAAAAAGAAACGTATTCTTATTTAACAACCACTCTACTCCCCCAAACCTAAACTAGACATTGTGCTCAATGTCAAACCAACCACAAAAATAAGGTTTAGGCATCCAAACAGGGACAATCAACAAAAAGGGGGGGCAGGATCAAAATGAATGCTTAAAAACTAAAAATAAACCATCAACAGCCACAATACAGAATTAAAATACAAAAATTATGAAACAAGAATCAAAATAAAAAAAGAACGAACAATAACAAGAATCTTAACCATTCCATCACAATAAACAAAACATCAACAAAGTCCAACAAAAACTCCACTAAATACATAAAAATGACATAACATAAAGTTCTCAAATGAGAAGTACAATACATGAATCAATAACAAAAGAAATAAAAACAACAAAACAATGAATCACAACGCCTCAATCCGTGTCATCAGCGTCGTCTTCTTCCCCCATCTCTTCATCTGCACCAGCTACTCCACTGTTGACTGTAGGATCAAAATTGATGTCGTATGTTGGATCGTAAGAAGGATCCTGCAAGGTCCATCCCTCTGTGCTCACTCCCTAATGCCTAGCCATAGCATACAAAGCCTGAGCTACGCCCCTATTATGTTCATTCTGTGTTCCTACAAATGCATCATGGGAGGCAACAAAACCATTGTGGGACATTCTCAATTCATTCAGTGAGTTTTCAATATCAATAATCCGCTGCGACATATAAGGTCCCTGAGGTGCAGGTGCAGCACGTGGTCTGGATGGTGCTTGAGGAATCAGAATGGGTGCCTGATGGTGATCCGTGGGGGCTCTATCACGTGGTGCCATAGAGTCTATCACTTGTGTAGTCATAGGGCCCTCGGGATTACGAAAAACATCATTAATCATGGGCACCTCATCCTTTTGACAGAGGTTAGTAATAAGGCAAGGATATCCCAATCTTTTTCCTTGTTTTTAAATTAATTTATCTAGATTTTGGGATAACAGAGATCCAACATTAAAGACATTCCTTGTAACAATCATATAAATAACCACCGCTCTTTCTATAGTTACTTCAGAACAGTTCGAAGTAGGGAGGAGGTTGGATTGGACGAAAGTGTACCACGCTTTGGGGATTTGTTTCATATCAGATTTTTTAAAATTTGCTTCTTTCCCCTGAGCGTCCAACTCCCACCTCGCTCCCTCTTTACAGAGAGTGTCAATAAGTGTATTGGATCTCATATGCCTAAACCTCATCCATTCAACATATTCAGTATAAGCATCAGGACCATATCTCAGACCAAACAGATTATTGATATTATTTGATGTAAAATAAATTGTTTTCTCCCTAACAAAAGAAGTATTTTTGTCCGCAACGCTATCATTACTCCCCCTAAATGCATTCGCGTAGAACTCTTTACAACCTCGAGGCAATATCTTGTAGCTGGCCTACAAAGGGTCTCCCATCCCCACTCTTTTATTCTATCCTGAATTTCGGGATACTGATTAGCCCTCAAATCAAACCCTCTCTCCCTAATAAACTCTCTAGGTTCAAGTTCATCAAATTTCAATTTGCTCTAAAAATTCCTAAACCTAGAGGCATCAAAGTCCCTACTAGAGGAGGATTCAGCTTCTTTTTGCTTCCTTGAATGCTTGTGAGACATAATGTATCAGATAGACAATCCTAAACATTCAAGAAGCAAAAATTTAATTTCAAAAACTTTAAAATTGGATTATTCAGTAAAAGAAAAATTTTGAAAATTAAGAAAAAATAAATTTAAAAATTCCTAAGATTTCAGAAAATAAAATAAACATTCTAAGAACCTAAAATTCTAATTTTAAAAGTTTCAGAAATTTCAAAAATTCAAAACAGTACCCTAAACCCAAAATTTCAAAATCTGAAATTTTTTTTTGAAACAGAAAAATAACAACAAGGGGCAACATCAGAAAAAAAATTAAAGATATCCTAACAGAAATTTAAAGAAATCTGAAATTTAAAATTCAAATTTCCGAAAACCCATTTTTTTTTTTGAAAATTCAAAGAAAATGAAGTGGGGAAGAGGAAACTTACCAAAATCTGCAGAACAATGGGGAGGAGGACATCTAAGCTTCGAAAACCAGTCCCAAACCGTGAAGAAGACGAAGAAAGGAGGCAAGGGTGGAAGAATTCGAAGGAAATGGAAGAAAGTGGGAAGAAAATGGTGAGGGAGGTTCAATGTGGGATGGGAGTGTGGAAGAATGAAGAAAGGAAGTAGAGAAAAGCTTCACGCCGGCGTCAATGGCTGCTTGGGAGAGAGGAGACGTCGGAGGGAGGTTGCTAGGGTTTGGAGATTCAAAAAATGAAGAGGAAACTGCTACAGGAAGCTAAATATGACATTGGCACCTAGGCGCCAAGTCACAAACACCAACTTATCAGAGTACTGGAGCCTGGGCGCCAACTAGACAGATAGCTTCAGTATCATGGCGCCTGGGCGCCATTTTGACAGAAACGAATTTCTCCTTATCAGCAGCAGCTTTTAGCACCAGAACTTGATGACCCACGGAATTTGAGGCTTGTGATCCATAAAAATACAACCACAAATGCCAAAAACACAGTAAAAACACTCAACAACTAAAAATAAACAAAAACACAAGACACAAATCGAAGAAAACATACTCAATTCACCAAAAAAAAGTCCAACAAAGGCACTAAACATCAACAACACATAATTAAAAAGTACAGAGCAAAACCAAGAACAAATTAATATGATGGAAAGGTCAAGAAACTTGGGTGCCTCCCAAGAGCTCTACGTTTATAGTCCTTAGCCAGACTTTACCGGTGTCCTTCGCTAGATAATGTCTCCTTCCTTGGTCCTCAATGCTTCTTTCTCATCTTCAATGTTTTCCAGCAAGGAAGAGAAACCATATTTCATGCACACAACAAAGAAGAACACCGTGAGAACAAGACTACATAAATAAAATAAACAAAAGAAGAAATGGAAATTGCAAAGACACATGAGAATGTACAATAAAAGTGTCTAAACTAGCACCACTTCAGCTCCATTGAATATTGGCTCAACCATCAATCCTGGGCAACGGCGCCAAAAACTTGTTGACGGCTTGGCAAGCGTACCAATCGTACAAGTAATACAGAGTGAGTAGAGTATCGTTCCCACGAGGATTGAGGTACCAACTACCCGCAAAGCTAAAGTTAAATGCTATCTAGACGATTTGTTAAACAGAAAAATAAATCTAACGCTAACAAATTAAACTAAAACTACTAACTAAAACCTAAAACTAAGCTACTCCTAATAACAATAACCTAGGGTTAATGGGATTAACTTCACTTAATTCTTAATCCGACTAATTCATAGACAAATTAGTCTTTGAGTTGCTAAAGAATGATTCAATCTAATTACAAATCATTTTGGTGTTGGTAAGCTCTCAAAATTGTTTGAACCCAATCCCTTGGAGAAACAAACCTACCTAACCCAAATGATTGTTTAATTCCTTAATCCAATCATTCAAGTAGGTGATTAAGTTTAGGAACTCATAAAAATCACATAAATAAGATTATCTATTCCTAGATTAATCCGATTTATGGTGGAAGTTACAATGGGCTAAGTTAATATCTAGCTATCCCTAGCATAGATAAAAAAACCCCAAACTCATAAAAGTGGTGATCAAGCATTTTCAGAGCAATTCAATTCAGTAAAATTCACTCCAACAAAATACGAAATGTAATTAAAAAGAATCACTCAACAACAAAACTCCATAAGAAATTAAATTACATCAACCACCAAGCCTTTCAAGTTTCATAGGTTCCATTATCATGCTCTTACTCTTGCTTTCATCAATTGTACATGCTAGTCTAGGGCACAAATATTCCTAGAAGGATTTTCCCAAACCTCAACTAAGAGACAACCTAATTCTCCATAATTCCTTATGTGAAAATCAAGTTAATTAAATGAGCAACCCTAATTTGACTATATGAGGCTAATATCTATATTCCTATGACATTAGCGAATCAATCCCCTCTCCTTTAAGGTTCAAAAACTCATACAACTCATTCCTTAGGTCTAGTTTTCACCTCCCTTTCCCAAGTTTAGTAAAAACACCAAATCATCCCAATAATTGGCCAAATTAAAGGAAAGTATTAAGATTGGAATAAATAAACATGTATTAATCAATCAATAATTACAAGAGTTCAAGATATTACACAAAACCTAATCTAAAATCGGGCTCATAATAACCCTTGAGTTACATACTACCTATCACTATAAAATATAAGAAAATACAACATGAAAAGAAAGAAAATGAAGAGAAAAGAGAAGAGATAGGGGAAGGAAGACCAATCCCATGAGGGAAGGCCTTCTTCCCCCCTAACCAGATCAAGATGTTGCTCCCTTGCTACCTCCTAGCTCCCCAAAAACTCCCTATCCAAAGTTAGGGTAAAAAGCCTCAAAAGAAGCATTTAAACTGTCAGATTCGTGACGTGGCGCCTGGGCGGCGGTACTGGCGCTGGGCGCCAAGCTGGCAACTTCTGTAGTTAGGTTCAGGGGGTTGGGCGCCTGGGCGCCAATTGGGCAGAAGGTTCTCTAAAGTACATGTACTTGGCGCCTGGGCGCCAAGCCACTGGAGTCTTATTCTTCTCTTGTTTTCTCCCCAAAATTGCACCTACAAAAGACAATAACTAAAATACATTAAAAAGGCAAGAAAAGGGGAAATAAAACAAGAAAATAAGAACACTATAAAGCACAAGGAAACTACACGAAAACAAAGATAAAAAGTGCAAAAAGAAAGCAAACAAGGCTAAAAGAGGACTGAAAATCCCACATATGATGGCATTATTTGGTGACTTTTTAGGACTTATCATGTATTCTTTAAGTAGGAAGAGAATTTGGCCAATTCCTCAAACTTCGCCTTATATTCAGCCATAGATTTCTCCCCTTGTCTAATCTAGATAAAAGATGTTTCTTTTTCTATCTTTACGCAATTTGGAAAGTATTTATCAAAGAAAGTATTTTGAAATACCTTCCATGAAATTTCTATTTCTTTAGATTCCAATAGCTTCTTGGCTCGTCACCACCAGTGCTCAGCTCGCCTACTAATTTGAACACAGCTAAGGTTACTTTCTATTGAGAGCTACACTCCATTACCCCAAAACTTTTCTTGATTTGATCCATCCACTCTTGGGCTACGTCTGGGTCATGAGATCCTTTAAATAAAGGAGGATTATTCTTTCAAAATTCCCTTAGAATCTAGTTAATTTAGTTGTTAGTTTCACCTTCCTTTCTTTTTCCTTTACCCTTTAACTCATCGGTCAAGAGTTTTAGAACTTTAGTGGTGGCAACCTGCTTGTCTTCTTGTCGATCTGCTCTAGCCACCAAGTGTTGTAAGTTCTGGGTAAGGGTTTCCAAGATTTCATCTTGGGTTCTCTTGGATGAGGCCATTCTACAAGATATTGGAAAGGTTGTATTTCTAAATCATTAAAATAAGCTAATTAAACACAAAGCAAACATCATCAAAAGTATCCTATTTCTACCCATAAGGTGCCCAAATCTTTGCTCTGATACCAAATTTTCCAAAAACTTATCCTGACTTCACGTGAAAGAAGGGGTGCTTTGCACTGGTTTTGGTTCTGGTTTTTGCTCCCTATTTACTGTCACTTCTCCCTCAATACTTGTGTAGGTAAGTTTCAGAAGAATCTCACCAAAATAACCTAGAAAAATCAAGTTTATTGTTGCTGTTTTCTTTTTCTGAAAATCTCTGTTTTGTGGTTGAAATAGAGGAAGACTTTTTGTTACTGTCCTTGTTGTTGTACCTTCTCTTTCTCACAATTTCTCTCCTTTTCTCTCTCAGTTTGTGGGTGTTTGGAAAGGAAGGGAAGCTAACCTATTTATGGAAGTGAATGGTTACCAAGTGGTAATGGTCACTACATGTAACCATCATCGGCCAAAGTCACAAATTAATTATCCCTACTCCCCATATGTATAATTTTCTACTCAGCAACACTCATCACATCGCACATGACATGGAAGATATTTAGGTTAATTCCATACTATAACCTTTTCCTAAATCCTCCTAACACACATAATCTTCCATACAGCTCATTTTTTCCACATTTCAGAATTGGATTCATTCAAAACTATCCCTTGACTTAGAGATTGTATTGTATTTACGTATACATTCGAACTTTCATAGTGAGGTAATTCATGCTTATCATTAAATAATGCACCACAATTATTTATAAGGAAAATAATCAAACAAAGTAAGGTAGAAATTCCCTCACCATAACTTTGACCTATCCATTTCACCCCTCTTTGGTGTTTGGATGTGAAAACCTTGCTTGAATCCTTTAGAAAGACATCCTAGCCAAATGGAATGAAAAACACATAAGAAAAGAAAACCAACAAACTACCAAAAGCTGTCTGATAGGGACTAGTTAACTGCTTTGCCCCTGCTAGTTGACTGATTCAATTACATCAGTATCAATCTGAGAATAATAAGTCGACTATTTACACCCTGCCAGTCGATCAATACGTCACTGCCAAACATGCCTTTCCAACCCAAAAGCTATTGGTTTATTGATGAGGACTTGCCAGTCGACTGATACACCACTACCAAGCTAGACTTTCCAACCCATAAGCTATAGGTTGACTGGTGATGACCTATCAGTTGACTGATACGCCACTGCCAGACCTGGTCGGGGAGCACCAGAAGAAATCAATTAACTGATAGGCACATGGTAGACTATGTATCACTTGACAGATTATAAAAATCTTTTGCATAAACTTCCCAATCCTTTCCAACTTTTAAATCTTGATCATTTCTCTTAGTTCGTAGTTCTTATCCATCCTCCAAATCACTAGGAATTAACCCTAAACAAGGAAATCCAATGACATTCAAGATTTACCAACTAATCTTCCAAATTCCCAACCAAAAACCTAGTCTCCCTCCTAACCCGAATTTTGGGGTTCAACAGTCCTAAATTAGAAATTCTTCATGGTTTTTTCCAAGATTATTGTTCCATTATCACCATCTAACATGTAGGATTGTTTTAAATTGGTACACACTCTAAAACTCATCCATTTGATCCTCAAATTCTCCCAAAAACCCATAATTTCGAAAATGAGTAGGAAGGAAGGATTTGGCAGCTCTTACATCTGGTCTTCTCTTCTCTAATGATGCTTGGTTACTAGAGGACCATGCCCACACTGAGGAATAGTAGCTAGAGGTTAAGAGAGCATGGTTCCATTGGGTTGGGGGTGAAAGGCGAGAGAGAGAGATGAGAGAGCAAGAATGGGGTGGTGAATAGGGGTTTGAAGGGTGTAGGTGATATTGGGCATTTTTATTTTCAATTTAGTCCCTAATCTTAGTCTCATTTCCATTTTAATATTGTGAACTCTCCAAATTTATTATGTTTTGAATTTATTGGGTGTCAATTAATTATAGAATTAATATGTTTCAATTTCATAATTTTATCCCAATTAATTCAATTATGTATTTTTCAGATAAATATTTAAAGAGTGATCTGCTTACATGGCACCACTTGGATACTGACATGGACACATTTGATGATGTGGCACTGACAGGAGTTGACTAGGACTGACTGGGGGCCACTTTTTGCACTTTACAGAACAACAGCAGTAACAGTAGCAAGGCAACAACAACAGATGCAGAAGACAGAAAAACTAGAAGGGTGCAGCAAAAAAAATGCAGTAGAAAAGGACAAAACTTAGTGAGTCAAACAAGGCAAATTCGTCCTCTTCCTTGACAGCAAGATAAAACACCCTTCAGACCACCATTTTCTTGTATTGATGAATCATTCTTCTTCCATCTCCTCTGTAGTTTCATAGGTCTTCTTCCCCCCTCCCTTTTATGTATTTTGGCCTCCAAGAAAGGCTAAAAAGTGTTGCAAACAGTCCATGGATGAACTGAAGTTATAACTTGAGTTTTTGGAGCCTAATCAGATAAGTTTCTTCTTGTTCATCTATTTCATTTCTGTTCTGATTTCATAACTCTGTTTTCATGTTCATTTGTGTGCTAGTGAGCCTCTTTGAGTGTGATTATTGGTTTTCTTTCTTTAATCTAAGATGTTATCTTTCTTTTACTCGTTGGTGTAGCAAGTAGAATAGAAATGACTTTCTTAGATGATTATCTAACTTGATTAGGTTGGGCTTAATTAGATTGCATATTGTTAAGTTTAACTTATGTGTAATCTAGTTTTAGGAAGTCTCTTGGAAATATTAGTTAGAAATCCTAATAATAGAGAACACTGCAATTCATTTGAAGACAATAATGATGATGGTTGCATTCTAAAGATTCTATGACTAATTGCATTTGTGTTGTAATTTCTATTTCTGCTATATTCTGTAGTTTATGTTTTGTTATTGGTCTGTTTATGTTTTATGCCTTAATTATGCAATCACCCCCCAGTGGTAACTAGGTAGTTAATTAGGCTGTAATTAGAGTAAATTAGTGTTAGAACAATTAATAGGAAATTAGAAGCAAGGCTCCTTGAGAGAATACAACATGGGAATATCATTATATTGTAAATTGCCACAAATCTAATTCTGTGCAGTCAAAATTATAACAAGAGTAAAATTGTAATTTCTCAAACTCACATATTGTGCTATATTTCCAGAAATGTGACATGACCCCAACATCCACTCCTTATTTTCTATATAAAGTTTTAAAATTATCTGAATCTCTCGCTCTCCCTGTGCCTTGTCTTTTCTTGTCCTTTCCACTCATTAGATTTCCCAAGGTACAAGGCTCTTTTACACCACTTCCTCTCTTCCAAACGAAAAAAAAATTCTACATATCTTCACACTCATACTGATATACCCTCACAGTAACACCCGAAAATTTGGGATGTTACAATCCTTCCTTTTTAAAGAAATTCTGTCGCCGAATTTCCACTTCTAAACCCAACCTGAATTTTTTTAAGGATTCTCATGTTAAGAGCAACCATCAGTATAGTTCACACCAAGTATCAACATTTAAATCATGATATTTCATTATATTTCTTTCCAAGCTTCCCTCAGAACCGTAATAGCAACCCTTCGTCTTCCCCAATGTAACTTTTACTCTGTATCCTTGCATCACTATAAATGTAAGCCAAATCCTATAATGGTATTTCTTCCACAAATTTATCTTGTTCATCTTTAAAACTTTTAATTTCTTATACCACATAAGTGACTCATCCATCCAACCCAAGGCATACTTATATATTACAAACTAAGCCACTAAACTTATGCCAACCTAATATATCAAGATACATGATGATCAGGCATTCATAGCCTTTTCCATAAATCATATCTACTCTGCATCCACCGGATCTAAATCCTAGATCTACCCTTCAAGGGTTCTAGCTCATGCCCACACCGGTAACATGCACGATGTACCTTGGGGAAATCCTTCCTAGATTTTTGTCCATGCCTCACAATTAATCTAACCCCTATAGGTACATCCCTCTTGGCCCAGGCCCACGTTCTATACTCTGGCAACTATTGGCTCCCGGCCTCAGGAGTGCACAATTGGGTCTCACCCAAATAATCATCATCTCAGATGTCCATCCTTTTGTCACAATCAACTCCGATGAGGTAAGATTATAATCTATCGATGTCATATATGACATGGGATTGACTCTTGGAATCATAATCTGCACAAAAAGGTTACCTTCATGATATCTTTCTGTACCACTTCATATTGACCATCGTATCTAACTAAATCACCTACTAACAATCTCACATCTATCTACTTGGAGGGAGGGGAGTAAAGTCCTACCAAGACGTCCCCCTTAAGCTCAAAGATACTCTCTTGGGGCAAAACCTGTTTGCCAACTCGTCCCTAATGACCAAACATGGTCTTGACACTTTTCTCTTCTGGTCGTGATCATTTTCACAAATAGAATTCAAAATTACTCCATGCACCTCTAATCCATCATTCATAAAGCCCTCTTACTTTGCCAATATGCCCTAGACTCTCATTGAGTTATGCTTTCCAACTGGCATGTCTATCGACAGCCACCCTGACATTGAAGGCTCCTTTATTGAGCCTTACACTTGTTTTCCTTTCCTTTCTTGATAATACCCCACAATCACTCATACTATTTGCTCTCCTCTATCATGGAGTACACCCACGGGCTCTTACCCTTCCTGAGTATGGTCACCCTAGCTCTACTATGCTAGCCTGCCATGTTCTTTCCCGTGGCCTCACCACACATATATCTTTCATTATCCAAGAGGCATCCCGAATCTAAAGTGGATGACTAACACCTCCCATCATCCAATAACACCATATACCTTCCTTAGAAAGGGAGACACGAAAGGAACAGATAACACATCCTATAAGACCTTTGGTGGAGCCGTCTCTCTATAACTATGTCTTGTTGACCCCATTGCTTTCAAAGATTCTCTTAAATCTTTTGATGATCAACAAACAAATTTAAATTACAAATTATTCCATAATGCTCAAGGAAGTTCTTTTATGGCAAACTTATTTTTAAAATTTCTTTGAAGATAAAAAGTTGTTATTGATGCCAAAAGCAAAAATTTCTTAGAAAAACCAGATCAGAAGACATCAGTCGATTGATATACATACAACAGTCGACTGATGCCTCACTGGCTAATATTTTAACATAGCATCGATAACAACAGTCGACTGATCGTTCATCATCAGTCGACTGATCAGCCACTGTCTAAAAATCCAAAGGTTGCAGTTTCGATCAGTCGACTGATCTCCTTGAATCAGTCGACTGATAGACTCTGAAGAATTTTAAATTTTAAGACAGAGACTCATCAGTCGACTGGCTCCACAAAATTAGTCGACTAATCTATCATGTCCCATTTCGTATTAACTTCCTGTACCCATAAGTCAACTGATCTTCTTCTATCAGTCGATTGATCAACTCTGAGCTTTTTAAACATTTAAGACAGGAACGCATCGGTCGACTGCTGCACACTCATCAGTCGACTATCGAGGCATTAAAGAGCATCAGTCGACTGCCGACATGATGACATCAGTTTCAAAGACTATTTCATGAAGATTTCAGCTGATATCATCAAGGATCCTCCTCCAACGGGCCTAAAACTTTTAGGGCCTATATATTGACCTCAGAGGCAGTCAAAGGAATACAACACATGAATTCTTACCTCTGATTCTTGAATTGAGACATCTCTTCTTTATTGCTCTTCACTTGCACACTTACTCTGTTTAGAGAGTCACTTATTTTCTACCCATTCATTTACTTGTATTGACCAAGGAAATTATTCCTTGAGTTTGTTTTGAGAGAAAACAATTTGTAAGGGGGAGAGACACCCTTGGAAAGAAAAAGATCTCTGTTGTAATGGCTCATAAGTGCCCTTTTGTTCAAACTTATGGTTCATAGTAGAATACTCAAGAAGTGCTCTTGAGGACTGGATATAGGCTTAGGTTAAGCTGAACTAGTATAAATATTTGTGTTCTTCTCTCTACTTTATCTTTTTAATTGTTTAAAGCTTTATATTTGATTTATTGCTCTCATCCCCATTCATCTTGATATTTCTCTGTTTTGCATTGTCAATATTTTTCAAATAAGCATTTGATTCCACTTGAACTTCCAATTAGTTTTTAAAAACCCAATTCACCCCCCTCTTGGGTTTTATCCATTATTCTCATTCCTGGATTTACAATAATAGAGGAGGACCTGCTAAGGTTACCTTGTTTTATAATCAATAGAAGACCTATAACCCCTCTAATACCATCTATGTCACATCCAGGACCTGGGACTATGATTAGCACAGTTAGCATATCACTCACACTGTCGTAAGCCTTATATTTTACTAACAAACCCAAGAAGATACATATGAAACCTAGGTGGCCTACCTAATTACAGAGTATACTAAATGTTAACATTAAAACTTAACAAATAAATACCTTACCTCAGCCAAAAAGAGGGAGGCTCTCATGCTATCACGCTAAAAAAACCGATGATCCAAACCGTCTCCATAACCTGAAATTGTGAGGGGATGAGTCTAATCTATGTGACTCACCAAAGCATCTCTATCTTACACAAACCAGACAAATATATATATATATATATAACTATCATATTACAACCATGATGCAACAACTAAGTAACACCTCAAATACCTTTTCCAACTAGATGTCAATACCTCGATTTCCTCACTTACCGTACACATCCCAAAATCCAGAGTGTTGAATGTCCTTGCTTCATGGAATAGTCGCTTTCGCCTGATTCATCTAAACACAAACAAGTACAAATAACGTATATATGTATACATGAATATAAATTCCTTCAAGTTAAAAAATCCCACATTAGGCTCACATGTTACTTACCCACAACTAGGGGTTTGCCATAACCACACTATACTGAAAGCCAGTATAAACACCATAGGTTAAATAACACATTTAATCACAACACATTGAAAGGGAACAATGTTTCCATAACACATATCCACACACTATTCAACACTCGAAAAGCAACCAAGTTACACCAGAAATCAGCCCCAGATTTCCATCCTTTCTTGAACTCTAGCTCGTACCACTTCTGGGCTTTTATCGGCTATCGTCATGGGAGACCTATTCTGGGAACTCTAACTCATAGGTTGTGTCTCTCAGCCAACTTTTCCAGTACAATCCACCATCTGAGTCTCGCTGGACCTAGAAATGCACCAAGCCACACGTTACTGACCTCGATCCACTGGGCTAGGTCCTCAACCAATATATAGGGCTCTTGTATCATGTCCTTAACCAATACACAAGGCTCTTGGATCCTGTCCTCAACCAATATATAGGGCTTTTGGAGCATTCCCTCAACAACACTCACACTCATAATCATAATCACAATCATAACCAAACACAACATCCCAAGTCCATAACCAAGGTATGCCATATAATTATATCACCTACATAAATACACAGGCATGTATATATATATATATATCCATGTGATATCACACATATGGCTCCTAGAGGTGCATACACGTATATGTTCTGTCCTCTTGACTGTAAGTGTAAATAGTTCTACATATCTGCACATATATAAGTGCGCACTTGGTGACAAAATTTAGTTTTTAAAGTTATATATTTGTGCGATGGAATACATGTGCATTTGTATGGATGTCCTTATTTCACCATAATACAAAATGGTTTGACATGGGTATGTGTCTACACACAACCCACTTTGAATGCCAACGAAATCAAGGAGGTGAATTATGCACCAATCCATAAAAATTTCTAATCCAAGCACTCTACTGGTCATTACATGCAACCATCATCGGCTAAAGCCACAAGTTAATTATCTGTACTCCCCACGTGTATACATTTTCTACTCAACAACAACACTCATCACATCACACGTAAGATGGAAGATATTTAGGTTAATTCCATACTATAACTTTTTCCTAAATCCTCCTAACGCATACAATCTTCCATATAGCTCAGTTTTTCCATATTTCAAAATTGGATTCATTCAAACAATCTCTTAATTGAGAGATTATATTGTATTTACACATACATTGGAACTTTCATAGTGAGGTAATTCATGCTCATCATTAAATAATGCACCACAATTATTTATAAGGAAAATAATCAAACAAAGTAGGGTAGAAATTCCCTTACCTCAATTTTGAGCTATCCATTTTGCCCCTCTTTGTTGTTTAGATGTGCAAACCTTGCCTGAATCCTTTAGAGATACATCCTAGCCGAATGGAATGGAAAACATATAAGAAAAGAAAACCAACAAACTACCAAAAACTGTCTGATAGGGACTAGTTGACTACCTTGCCCCTATCAGTCGACTAATTCAATTATATTAGTCTCAATTTGAGAATAATCGGTCGACTATTTATACGCTGCTAGTCAACCAATACATCACTGCCAGACCTGCCTTTCCAACCTAGAAGCTATTGGTCGACTTATAAAGACCTACCTGTCAACTGAAACGCTACTGCCAAACCTGTCTTTCCAACTCATAAGTTATCGGTCCATTAGTGATGACCTACTAGTCGACTAATACGCGATTGCCAGACCTGGTTAGGGAGCATCAGAGGAAACCAGTCGACTAATAAGCACATGACAGTCGATCGATCACCTGATAGATTACAAAAATCTTCTACATAAACTTCTTAGTCCCTTCCAATCCTTAAATCTTGATCATTTCTCTTAGTTCTTGGCTCTAATCAATCCTCAAAATCACTAGGAATCAATCCCAAACAAGGAAATCTAACAACATTCAAGATTTACCAACCAATCTTCCAAATTCCCAACCAAAAACCTAATCTCCCTCCCAACTCTGAATTTTTGAATTCAACAGCCCCAAATCAAAAATTCTTCATGGTTTTCTCCAAGATTCTTGTTCCATTATAACCATTTAACATGTAGGATGGTTTTAAATTGATACCCACTCTAAAACTCATCCATTTGATCCTTAAATTCTCTCAAAAACCCATAATTTTGAGAATGAGTAGAAAAAAAGGATTTAGGAGCTCTTACCATGCCTACACCGAGGAATTGTAGCCGGAGGCTAAGGGAGTATGGTTCCATGGGGTTAGGGGTCAGAGGCGAGAGAGAGAAAGAAAAAGGCGGGAGAGATAAGAGAGCAAGAGTAGGGTGGTGAATGGGGGTCTGATGGGTGTGGGCAATATTTACACATATACATAGAAATGAAAAATTACAAAAAATGCCATTGGTCTGCTCGTGTGGTTAAAATTATAACAAGGGTAAAATTGTTATTTCTTAAACTCACATATTATGCTACATTTCCAGAAATGTGACATGACCCCAACATCCACTCCTCATTTTCTATATAAATTTTTTAAATTATCCAAATCTCTACCATTCTCCTTGTGCCTTAACCTTTCTCGTCCTTTCTACTTATCAGGTTTCCCAAGGTACCAAGCTCCTTTAAACCACTTCCTCTCTTCCAAATGGATTTTTTTTTGCATATCTTCACACTCACACTAATATACCCTCACAGTAACACCCAAGAATCCAAGATGTTACATGAGAGTTTATCACATCATAAAATGATCACTTATATGTATAAATGTATAAGCATACAAGTGGACATCTTTGTATTTCGTAAAGAAATTCCTAATAATACTTGTCATGGCATTTCTTGTATTTCCATTAAACTTGGGACAAGCTATATGTAAGCCACTTTACAAGTTTTAATTTTATACGTAGGTTAAAAGACGACACCGTAATTTACATACATCAATCAGTTACAATCCTTCTTAATCCATCTTTATTCACATAGTAATTCACATATATCAAACATCTCATCCATCAATAACATGCCATTAAAATGTAATCATGCTAGGAAAGTAGTTTTCTTGAAAGGAAGGGAAAACAAACTAGCAATGCTAGATCCCTCACATTAGCTCTAAGCTAGTTAATCCTCTTCAAGCTTGATCTTTGAAAGCATGATCCTTGTTTACATCCTTCAAAGATAAAGGACATAAGATAAAGGAATATAATTAAAATTCCACAAGTTGATTGGGAAGCAATTAGTCAACTGCCTTCCTTCTGGTGATCGACGGGCTCAACACAGCCAAAACTGAAAGTGAGCAGCCGGTTGACTGGTGGTCACCTACTAGTCGTCTAATACATATCACCTAGATTTTGGCAATAACCCAAAAGCAACTGGTTGACTGGTGGTACTCAGCCAATCGACTGATGTATCTCTGCCACATTTGTAGTCTAACCCAAGAGCATCTGGTTGGCTAGTAGTATCCTACAGGTTGACCAGTGTGTCTTGATCAGATCTAAACAATAAGCAGCAAAGTAACCAGTGAACTGCTCAGCATTCGATGGTCGACTAGTTGCCTCCTACAGATACGAAAAACAAAAGCCAAGATTTTCTCTAACTCTTCCATTTTCAATTTAACCTTTTCCCAACTCAATTCTAGCCATGGGTTTTCATTAGCAAGGCTTAGGAAACAAAAATACATCAAAATCGAAGAACTCAACACCATGAAAATTCCTTCTAAGAACCCTAACTTCCTAAGTTTTTCTGTTATGCTTTCAACATCATGATTTGAATGTTTTAATCCATAGATTCCATAAATTCCTTGTCCTAAAATGTTCAACAAACATCCAAGAAGGATTTTAGATCATTAATCTAGCTTAAAACTCTCAAGAGCACTCATCTTCACCTTAAATCCCTCATACCCAAAAATTAATAGCAAGAAGAAGAAGGAAGAAAGTTTGCCTTATTTTCTCTTCCTTCCAGTGATGGTCAGTTGCTGGAGATTAATGATCGGAGGATTGGGTGAGGCTCCTTAGGGAAGAAGATGGAGAAAAGTGAAAGTTAGGGCTTGGGGGTGAGGAGGAATGAGGGCTGAAATGTGTGTGTATATCATATTTATGTACAAGAATATTCCTTTCCAAGTGAAATTACCAAGTTGTCCCTTTGCTTAAGCTCCGGTCAATTAGACAGCGGCAATTCTTGAAATTTCTTGATTCAGGTTTTTAACACACAAAACACCACACACTTCTTCCCTCATTTCCTCAACTTTTAGAGCACCACCTCCCTCAACTTGCCTTATTTTCCATTTTCATAAAAGATTATCACTTAAATATTTTTATTAACCCTAGTCCCTCTACAGTCTCATTATCCATATGCCTTTCATGTGAAACATGCACACCCTTATCCTCGGCCACATGTCACTTTATATACCACTAGGGGTGGGCACGGGTTGAGTCTGGTCAGGTTGAGAGTGATTCTCAACCTGAATTGACCTATAAGAAACAGGTTAGGTTGAGTTGGGTCTAGTGTTTTTCACAATTGAACTCGAACCAACCCAACCCGCCAGTTAGCGGGTTGGTCAGGTTTTTTTTTCTTGCTGTAGATTCACATAGAAAAGAAGCTGAGAAGCATTCCTGCTGCAGTTTAACGTTCACAGAACAGAAGCAATATTATATTTATAATATATATATATAATGGCTAAAAAAATAAAAATTAAAAATTCCTACAATATTAGGATAAGGGTTTCTGGGTGAAAACTAGAAATTTCTGGTATATGAACCAGAAATTTTTCTAGTTCATATACTAGAAATTTTTGGCTATGAACGAACCAAAATTTCTAGTTCATTCATAGCCAGAAATTTTTGGTTTTGAGAGAAGAGAGACAATCACACGAACTATGAAGGCACAGCAGTAGCCACTAGCCAGTAGAAGTATGAGAGATTGAGAGAAAAGAGACAAACCTGATGAGCTGACTAACGCTAGCCTGAGTCGGAGAGTGAAGATGCCGAGACGAAGTGGTGGACTAGAGCGTGGTCATGGGCGTGGACTTATAGAGGAAGCAGTGAATAGATGATGAAGATGAAGTGAAGGCGTGGACGGTGGAGCTGTGGCTACTAGCTAGGGCACGACACGAGGGGGAGAAAGAGATGAAATGAGTAAAATGAATTATTTACTGATTAGTGAAGACTGAAGTTTATGGTGGGTCCGTGGGGGGTCTGTAGGAGTTAGGAAATTAGGAAAAATAAAAACAAATTAATATATGGTCAGGTTAGAGGGTTGGATTGGGTTGGAATTTATAAAACCGTTATCCCACCCGTTTAGATCGGGTTCAAAAAAAATTAACCCAACCCAATTGAGCAGGTTGGGCGAGTTAACTCGATACACTGTCCACCCCTATATGCCACACCGTCAACCATGGATTTCTTTATTTGAAAACAAAAATTTACTACCACCTCCGACAACTTGATTGAAAAACCAAATTTAGTAGTACCTGAGGACCTCGAGTATTACAATAGTTAGAACATTATTCCAAAATAATTCAATTCTCTTTAAAAGAACAACCTTCTTAAGGATGGTGTTTTAAAAGAGTAAAATTTTTCCAAAAATAAAAATTATTAAAAAAGTATACAGTACCCAATTCAATCCCCTTTTGAGCACATTACTGAATTAACATCTTTCTTTTTTTCACTTTTTCTTTAGTAGTTTTCTCCCAAACGTGTGCACACATGCACACGAATCATTTTAACTTTTTTAAAAATATAATGTTATTTAACTTCTTTTTATTGTCTTTTTTTCTTTTAATTAAAACGTGGTTGACACATTTTTAATAACGTGTAAATATATATGTTTTCACGACGTCCTTTTTTTTTTGTAGTATCTGATATTCAGACATTATGTTTAAATTTGAGGTAATTATAATTATAATGAACTAAAAATTCTTCCTATCAAATTTTAACTTAATTACATTATTAAGGAATTGAACTCAAAAGTACTATTAAGTTATGCAATTGGTAGTTTCTAAAGATGCATTTTTTTCCTTAGTGGTAAGAAAGATATTTGATTTTTTAAAAATAAATAAAAAGTATTTAATATAATTGATCATGATAAATTTTGATATCATCAAATCTATTAAATATAAATTAATGATTTAAATGTATTATAAAAATAAAACACAACATATATAATACATTATAATATAATTTAATATGATGTTCAGATTTAAAAAGTGAGGAAAAAAATATTATTTTAATGAAATAATAAAATTTAACTATGACAGGATAACATTTCTGCCCTTTAGAGAAAAATAAACTATTTTACATTATATTCTTATAAACATAAAAGCATATAATTTTTATCATGTAATGCAAATTTCAGTTTCACTGGAAGGATGTTTGTAGTTTTAATTCTTAGTACAAAAGAAGTTTATGGTTTCGATGAGTGGTAATCATATGTTTATGTTCCCAAAATGTGTCTAACTGTTATTGGTTGGACAAGTGATTACTGTTCAGAAATAAACGGAAACTAATTAATTTAATTTGTGCATTTGTTAAAAGTGATTTTAATATAATTAATCATAATAAATCTTGATTTATCAATTTTAAACATATAAATGATTTAATTTTTATATAAAAAATAAGACACAACATATAAATGTAAATAAAATGATGTGCAGATTTATGCAATAACAAATCAAACTAAAACATTATTTTTTAAAAATATAATAAAATTTTAAAATTATAAAATAACATTTCAATCCAAAAAAAATTATTTTATGATATTGTTATTAATATAAATACTTATAATTCTTATAATTTAACACTGTTTTAGGACTAAGAATCAAGCCGAATGATACTAATAACATTCAGATCACAACCAAAAGTAAGACAATATAAAATTGCATGAGTGACACTTTTGCTTTTCGTAGAAATGGGCTGGTACTCTGTCCATTCTCAGGGCTTTAAGCATTCTCATTTGGAAGGCTGTCATTTATACGGAGAGCTGTATTCATCTAAGATGTGACCTTTCACTGGTTGGTGTTAAGGATCTCTTATCAGTACCAGAAGCTTCAACAATATTATTAGAATAGTCGCTCCCTTGGTAGTAGTCTATGGCTTCTCTAAATTGATCCATCTAGCTTTAGGTCTTCTTACCCCACCCTCTTCCTGATCACTTCCATGTAATATTTCATTAAAATCTCCGAGCATAAGCCAAGGTGGTGTTTTAGGGACTCTATAGCATTACAACTTATATGTCTTTGATGTGTAATGGCTTCCCCATAAAACCTATTACTCTCAATCAATAACATGTCTATAAAATATTGTAAGATAAGATACTTAAACTAATATTTTCATGCCACAAGATAGTAATACCTCCTCTCCTACCATAGTACCATTATAGTCAAAACAAAAAAAAAATCAAAATTCAATGATCTCCTAATACAATCTAATTCAGCCAAAGCAATTTGATTGCACGAGGATTCTCAACTCCCCGGTAGCTCCACACGATAACTCTTGTGTATACAAGTAGGCCTAGTTGCCAAGGTCTCAAGTCCAACCAATATTGAGCTTGAATTCACTATAGTTCTCTCCTCAAAATTTTAATATTTTTTTGGCAAAAGGGTACTTTATGTCCTTAACATTTACCTCCATTTTCATTCATGCCTTTAATTTTTTTTTAGTCAAATATGTCCTTTATGTTTCAAAACTTATCAAATATACCCTTTTTTGTCACTCCGTTAACATGAGTGTTGTTAAACGCTTACTAGGCACCTGAGGTGGCAAAAATCAACCTCCACATCATCTGCCCAGTCAGCTTCCTCAATATGAAACTCCTACAATGCCCTCATGCCTTTTAACTTTTAGAAGCAATCAAATTAGGTTTCACAGTAGTTTGGTTCTGAGAGTGGCTGACGACGTCATGTGAAGTTGCTGGTGGACTTGATTGAGGGTTGAAATCATCACCGGCGATGAAGGCAGCATAGACAATGGCAGAGGATGGCAACAGTTTCGACAAGGTGAGTTCTTTCTTTTCTCTCCCTTTTCTCTGCCCCAACTACGATAGTAGCCCCAAATTTGTTGGAATGAAATTAGCCCCAAATCTGTTGTATTTGCCCTAATTTCTCTGGTGATTTCCTTCAGGTGTATCACCTTTCCATTTAAATTAGCCCCAATTTTATTGGTTGAATATGAATTGTAACATGTAATTTTTCATGATATTCAAATTTTTAACTTAGACACAGATGCATATATTGGTAGCTATATATGAAATGTTGGCATTTCATGTTCTTCGACTTTTGACTATACATGAAATGCTCTTAACTCATACATTTACATGGCAAAGGAAAGCTGTCATATAGCTTGTCTGTACACACATATTTTGGTTATCTCAATGTTATATATAATACAATGGTGTCTATATACACTGATAGGCATTCCTTTCACTTTCTAATTTTTGAAGCTTCAAGTTATGTGGTATGGTATGAATAATGGCATCTGTGATTATAGTAATAGTAAGGAAAGATTAACCAATGACATCTCAAGCTTCAAGTTACAGTTGTAGTAAGAGTAAGGAAAGATTCATCTATGATTGTAGCAAGTATGCTCGGTTGATGACTTCACACATACTAGAAAATCCAAGTCAAAGGTTTTAGGGTTACAAAAATTATGTGGTATGGTATGAATACCAATTAACGAGTCAACTTTATTTTTTTTTTATTGATGTTAAATATACAAGTTGAATAATATTGATTTAAATGTACAGAACAAAGAATGATGTATTTTTTCATTTGGTTTGATTCTAAAGATGAAAAGTTGGCAACGTATCATCTTAGGAAGAAGATTAGGACTCTTGCAGATGAATTGAAGGAAGAAAAGAGGAAGAAGAAGTTTATAACCTTACTTCTAGTCTTATCTTTAATTGTGAATTTGTGGTTTATACTCTAACTAAGTTAGGATGAGGGATTGTGTATTGTAGAAATGTAAGACAACTTAGTATTTATGTTTCATTGTCATTGTTCTATGACAATTTATGTAATATGTTAGAAAGATGGATTATGAATTATGTATTTTGAATTATCCATATATGAATGATGAGTTGTTATGAATGGATAGAGAACATTTCCTATTTACACTGACTAATTATGTATTCTTTGCATTGAAAGTTGTTGGTATGTAGATGAATTTATTTACCAAATTATGAAGAAGATTAACAAAATTAAAATCCAGCCTTTTGATTTCCTTCCCTTCCTTTATAGTATTTTTTCTTCAATTTTCACATACTTGAAGATTAAGAAATATATGAGTCTAGTAAAAATTTGCCTTTCTTTTCCTACTGAATGATTAATGTAAACAATGAATGAATAAATCACTTTGCATTGAACACTGAAAATGACCTATGCCAAAAAGTATCCATCTAGTAGTACTATGCCAAAGTAGTAGTATTGAACACTGACCAATCACATTACATATATCAAAAAGTATTCATCAAGTAGTAGCATTGTGCCAAAGTATCTAACATACTACATGTAATCCAAAAGTCTTCCATAGTATCAAAAGTACCAGCATAAATACAAGATCTTGCATCTATAAGTCACAAAAAAATGGTTCCTTAATCTAAACATGTTCCTTAATCTAGACATCATGGAGCACTTTGTTGTGATAATTGACTTGGTCTCTTTGGTGTCCTTCTTGTCCATATCTTGTACCTTGTCCTAATGCTTAGTGAATCACAATGCTACAAACTTAAAGTGAATTAACCAAATATTTAGTTGAGAAAGTAAAGTTATATAATAGAACAACATAGGCAAATAAATCAGAGATATGCCTGCTGTTGAGTATGAAGTTGAGTAGGTGGAGGAGTGGTTGTGATCGTTGGCTGTGAGTTATGCCTTCGAAGTTGCCTTGGTTCACTTCCTTGTACATTGCGAAAAATTCCAGTCATATGACATCAGTTAAGTTAAGCATTTAAAATCAGTGAAGTTAGAGTTCAATAGATAAGTGTATCATCAATTACCATAGAATCAAGTCAAGATGGATGTGCTCATGTGCTAGGACGTCTTATTGGCATCTTCTCCATTCGTGGGCACTGCAAGTTGATAATAGTAAATTTTTACATGTAATATGAGTATGAAATATAGCAAAAAAGTTTATTACAATGTTTACAGTAAAGCGTACAGTTGTCTAAGGTTGTTGCGTATGAGGCTGAGTGGGTGGAGGAGTGGTTGTGATCGTTGGCTGTGTGCTATGCCTTCGAAGTTGCCTTGGTTCACTTCCTTGCTACATTGCGAAAAATTCCAGTCATAAGACATCAGTTAAGTTAAGCATTTAAAATCAACTAAATTAAAGTTCAATAGGTAAGTGTATTAACTACCATAGAATCAGGTTGAGATGAATTTGCTTGTGTGCTAGGACATCTTACTGGCATCTTCTCCCTTCGTGGGCACTGCAAGTTGACCATAGTAAATGTTTACGTGTAATATGGGTATGAAATATAGCAAAAAGGTTTATGACAATGTTTACAGTAAAGCGTACAGTTGTTTGAGTTTGTCCTAACTACACAGAAGACGATGATGGCTGAGTTTGTCCTGGCAATTTGCACGCCCTCTTATTATGCCCAAAGCTGCCACAATTTCCACATCTTTGTGCATACCCCTTGCGAGATAATCTCTTTGCATTTTGCAACTCCTCATTGGCGTCCTTCCTTCGTCTCTTCTTTGGACACCCAATAGGTTTTCTATATAGAGGAGGGACGACATCATCATATGGAATTGATGGCCATATGTTTGGGCCATTCACCGGGTATACAATCACAATTGAAAATTTGAAAGGGATACATTCATACAACTTATAAGACTACAAAATTTCCAATGGATACAGTCACAGTTGGAAATCTCAAAGGGACACATTCAAACAAATCCTATACATTGGTGAAGACTACAAAATTTCAATGGGTACAGTCAATAGAGAAAACTCATGTATACAGTTATGCCACAACTCACATATAACTACTATCAATCAGACGAGATAAGTTAGGGCCAAATCAAACCATTTAGCATGAATAATCAATCAGCACGCCAAATCAAGGCAGTAATAATCACAAATCAAAGCCACACCAATCACAATTGTTGAAATCAGAGGGTTTAATCGAAGTTAAGGCACAAATTTGAAAGGAACACATTTCGATTTAGGGAAGGAATCAAAATGAAAATCAGAGAATAAATTACCTTGTTACCGATAGTGATGTCCACGTCGTCCTTGCCACCGGTATCAACATCGACCATCAAGCAAAATCAAGGAGACCTCTACATGACGTATAATCGAAGTTAGGGCAGAGATTTGGATTTGGGGAAGGGATGAAACAGCAAATTAGAGAAGAAAGAACTCACCTTGTCATTGCCAATAATGTTCTCTATCGCCCACATCACCCTTGCCGTCGGTATCGACGTCAACCATCAGGAAATTTCAGGAAGACCCATACCTGACATCGTCTCGCACTCAAAGAAGAAAGTAACTCTTTGTGAACCCAATTTGACTACTTCCAAAGGTTAAAAGGCATAGGGGCATTGTGGAAATTTCACATTGAGGAAGCTGAATGGGCAGATGACATGGAGGCTGATTTTTACCACTTCAGGTACCCAGTCGGCATTTAACGGCACTCATGTTAATGGAGTGACAAAAAAGGGTATATCTGATAAGTTTTAAAATATAATGGATATA
Source organism: Biancaea sappan (assembly GCA_037074585.1). Classification (NCBI taxonomy): domain Eukaryota; kingdom Viridiplantae; phylum Streptophyta; class Magnoliopsida; order Fabales; family Fabaceae; genus Biancaea; species Biancaea sappan. The sequence goes on along the minus strand of CM073491.1, from coordinate 57,070,851 downwards.
TTTGACACACACAAAAAAAAACGTTAGGAACATGAATGAAAATGGAGGTAAACATTAGGGACATAAAGCACCCTTTTGCCTTTTTTTTCCCTCTTATTGGAGCCCATGCATTTCTTAATTAAAGCCCACATGTTTTTTTATTTTTTTTTACATTCTTGATAATGCAACTCATTTATGTGTTGTGTCCAATATGCGTCAATATCATAGCCCAATTAAAATTTTTCTCTTGGGGTCACTTGTCTCTTCTTTGCTATTGAGGTAAGTCCTACGTGCCAAAATGCTTTTTCTTATGAACAAAAGTGTAGAAGGTAGCAAAAGTGTTATGTCAGGAAGTGCAGGATGTAGAAAAGGGTTATGTCAAGACATGGGGAACAACACATGTACCTTTGGAGCATATTTTTACTCTATCCACTGACTTTTGTTCTCTCTGTGCAAGCTGGGCATTAATGGAGCATGGGAGAAGATGAACCATAGCATTTAATGGTATATCTGTTGGAGTTCAAAATGAAGCAGCAGTTACCTTTCTCTCATTCCTATTAAAGCACTAAGCTGTCTTCATGAAGGATGGAACAAAGGGTAGAAGAAAGTTATTGTTGAGAAGAATATCTCGAACTACCATTTTCTTCTTTCTCTATTTTTTAGGGTTTAAGGTTTAAGGTTTAGGGCGCTCAACACGTGAGAACAACATTGGAGGGAAATGGCTCGGGCGTGCTAATGTAATCAAAGGGCAAATCCAAAAAGTCACTACAAAAAAACTGGCTTTCATTGACGACTTTTTAGTGGCGACTAAAAAAGTTGCCACCAAAAGTCTGACTTTTTGTGGCGACTCTTTTTGTTGGCAGCTTTTGAGAGTCGCCACTGAAATAGGGATATTTGGTGGCAACTTTTGAGAGTCGCCACCAAAAGTCAATTTATTTTTAAATAAAAATAAAAAAATTTAGACTTTTGGTGGTGACTCTCAGAGTTGCCACCAAAAGTCACCTTTAGTGGCAACTTTAGTAGCCACCAATGATATTTTGGTGACGACTTTTGAGAGTCGCCACCAAAAGTGACCAAAAATTATTTTTTTGACTTTTTTTAAAATTACTTTCAGTGGCGACTATAGTCGCCACTAAAGGTGACTTTTGGTGGCAACTCTGAGAGTCGCCACCAAAATACCATTAGTGGCAACTAAAGGTCGTCACCAAAGGTAACTTTTGATGACAACTCTGAGAGTCACCACTAAAAGTCTAAATTTTTTTTTATTTAAAAATAAATTAACTTTTGGTGGCGACTATCAAAAGTCACCACCAAAATACCATTGGTGGCAACTAAAGGTCGCCACCAAAGATGACTCTTGGTGGCAACTCTAAAAGTCGCTACCAAAAGTCTAAATTTTTTATTTTTATTTAAAAATAAATTAACTTTTGGTGGCAACTTTTTTGAGTCGCCACTGAAAGCTGGACTTTTAGTGGCGACTCTCATAGTCGCCATCAAATGTCAATTTTTTTATTTATATATAATTATTTTTTATTTCTTAATCTATTAATAATAATATATTTTCTTTTTGTTAAGTTAGATGTTATTTCATTTTAGTGCTATGATGTTTTTGGCTTAAAATAATTTTAACAGATTATATATATATATATATAATATTTTGCCCTTACATAACACAAATAAAGTGGTGGCGTAATGGCAAGACAGACATGGTTGCAAGTAAGGAGCCCAGGTTTGAATCTCATGTATGCATATGTTTGGTTTAATTTCAAATAAACTCTAATATTGCACCAAAAAAAATTCGAGTCACCTTGGGGCAGCAAGTTAGTGGACCGGCTAAAACCTGCACATGTCAAATGAGTCTCGGGTTGACCCGTCGGATCAATCCGAGGCTAAAAAAATTGCTATTGAATTTTTAAAGTCGCCACTAAAGGTTACTTATGGTGGCGGTCGCCACCAAAGGTCTTTTAGTGGCAACTTTTAAAGTCGCCACTAAAGGTAACCAAATTTTTTTTGACATGAAATTTTTTTTTTACAAAAAAATGACTTTTAACGGTGACTAAAGTCGCCACTAAAGGGTAACTTTTGGTGACGACTCCTTTAGTCGCCACCTAAAACCTTTCAGTCGCGAACTTTCAGCAACAACTTAGTCTACACTAAAAGTCGCCACCAAAGACCTTTTGGTAGCGACTTTTTAGACTTTAAATTGTCACCAAAAATATTTTTTTTTTGTAGTGAGTGAAGAGTTATGAGAAGGAAAAAATTGATATTTCATCTCAATTACGATAGAAAGGAATTGCATTTCAGAGCTTACTTGATGGAATAGAATTTTGCACTGTAGAAAGGAGATGGATTCCCTTTCTTGCCAATTTTATGGATACCAAACAAGCATATTAGTATTAAAGAAAAGGAATCCCTTTCCTTGAGTGTATACCAACCTCCCCCTGAAAGTTACTCTTGGCAGGTCAAGATAAATAAATAAATAGATACTAGTAATTATTCAAACCATCCGACTATCTAAAGTTATTAAACTTTTAAAAGTTTTTTTTTCTTTTTTATTAATTTGATTTTAACTATAACTTAAATTCAAAATCTTTCAACTCTCTTGCCTTAAAAAAATAAATGGATGTCCTTTGGGTTTTAGGTTGTTTTTTGTACCACTCCTATGATCATAAAATTTCTAATTTTCACGTCTTGCCAAATAGGTTGTTTTATTTTATTAAAGAATATTAACTTAAATAGTTAAATGTTTAAATCACGTCTTGTTTGTTTTTATTAATGCCAATATGCCTAAAAACAATACTGCTCAATTTCAAAATAAAATTATATCAAAAAAAGTTTTTAAAATGCAAAAATTAAGAGAATTATTTTCTTCTAAAATTATTTATAAGTGACAAAAAAATTTTGTATCTTTTCAACTTAGAAAAATATATTAAAAAAACTCACTTTTTCACTGTTAATTTATTTAAAGATCTATATGTTTATTAATAAAGCATACTTTAATCAAATTCCAAAGAAATTTAATGACAAAATATTCAATCCCTTAAAATATCGATCAAATTTTCTATGAACCCAAAATTAATTATTCATAGTGACAGATATTTTAATTTTAAAAATAATAAAGGTTCGATTTTTAAAGATATTATTTTAAAAAGGATTTTTATCATTCGTGTTTAATAAACTTAAAATAGATTAGTGTCTTATCCTATTAATTAGATGAAATCATGAGAAGTTAATTTCAAAAATATTTTTTTGACAAAATTTCTCTACAATATTGGTAACAATACTTTCTTTATTGTGTGCAAGTGACTGTCAACTTAATTACTTATTATCTTTATAACCCCCTCGAAGCATCCCCGTGAAGCTATAAGACCCAGTAAGCAATGGGAGAATCAATATCCATTACCTTTTTGAGATCTCTGATAATCTTCATAGTTCTTACCAAAACAAGTACTGCCCACAAGAACCACACTTTGTTGAAGGAGACTGCCGCAACTGTAGCTCAGCTTAATGGCCTCCATCTACTTCGTACCAAGCCAACCTCAAAGACGTCTTCTCATGGTTGGCCAACGACTCTGGCTCCTTCAAAGGCTACAACCACACCGCCGTAGGCAATGACAGCGACGTAGTCTATGGCATCTACGATTGCTGGGGCGACGTCCCTAGACATTTCTACCAATTTTGCATCCCCATCGCCGCCTGACAGGTTCTCAAACATTTTCGCAATCAAGCCTCCGTTGTAATGTCGTACGGTTCTTTAAGACATGCCTATTAAACTATTGACAGTAGTTCTACTCTTGGCTATTTTATTGTGCCAAAATAGCCAAGAGTAGAGCTACTTACAACAGTCTAACAGGCATTCTTCACAGAACCGTATCACATTATAGCAGATGGTCGATTGCAACAATGTTGAAGAACCTCTCTAGCGGCGGTGGAGACACAGAACTGGTGGAAGTGTTTGGGGATGTCGCCCTGGAAATCATAGAGACTGTAGACCAAGTCACTACTGTTTCCTACGACGGTGTGGTTGTAGCATTCACTGGTGGTAGAGTCGTTGGCTAGTCACGAGAATATGTCTTTGAGGTTGGCTTGGTATGAAGTGGATGGAGGTCTACGGTTATGGTAGTCTCCTCCGACGAAGTATGGTTCTTGAGCCGTACTTGTTTTGGTGTGAATAATGAAGATTATCAGACACGTCAAAAAGGTAATGGGTATTGATGCTCCCATTGCTCACCAGTTCTTATAGCTTCACAAGGATACTTCAAGGGGAATGAGGCTTCTTTCCTATGAATAAGAGACTCCTAAGTATAGGAGAGAAGCTGGGAACTGTTGGATAGTTTGATCCAATAGTTTTCATTCATCCAATAATTTTTTTTTTTAAATAAAAATTTTACAAGTACCAACTAATCTATTAATAATTGAAAAATAATAAAAAATATAAAATGATAATTCTAAATTTTTAAAAAAATATTAAAAAACTAGATGAATGAGAACCATTAGATCAAGATATAACAACTTCATTTCCCTCCTACGCACAAGAGCCTCTAATGCGTACGAGGGAAGCCTAACTCCTTCAAGGGTGACATAATAAGTAATCAAGTTGACAGTTACTTGGGTAAACAACTTATTTAAATACTTATAGAAAAATGCCTTATATGAAAAACATTAATACTATAAGCTCCTTTTAAATTAAATTATTTAGTACTTAGATACATACTTGAAGAAATATTTTTAAATTATGATTGGGAAGGAGGGAGGTCATGAGTTTAATTTTCATCGAATTTCATATTATGATTGAGGAATACTTATCTTGTAAAAGTGCAAAATAATTTTTCAGTCATGTGAATTTGAGTTTTCGCATTAGATTTTTCCAAGAAGCTTAAAAAATTGCCTTCATTAAATAAGCCAAATATAACTTTTTGGGGATTATTAATAAGTTACTTATTTAAGTTTTTTCAAACACTTTTAGTTTTAAAATAAAAAAAAACTTATACTAGTTGAGAAGCTCTTATAAGTTATAAGCTATGTTTTCCAAATAAAGCCTAACTTAACAATAGTATGAAATGAGTTTACAATATTTAAAACTAAATCATATAATATTAAGTGTAAATTAATGATTTAGTTACCTAAAAAAAATCTCAAGTTGGTCTTTCAAGACTAAATATCTTAATTTTGTTTTTAAAAGATTACATTTGTCTTATTTTGGCCATTTTCATTGCTAAATTACAAAATCATTTATTGATAAATCTCAAATTGTTTTTGTTGTCAAAACTGACTTTAAGGAACAGAGTAACCAAGTTGAGATAAATATATATTTTTTAGAAACTAAATCAAGACAATTCTGAAGTCACTAATTTACACCAATATTATTAAACTTTCAAAAATTAAACATTTAACTCACATGCCTTTTCAGAATAAAATTATTTATATATATTGCTAGTCATGTATACAAAATATGTAATTATATTGCAAATCTATGCTATTTGATTTTAAGAAAACTGTTATAAAAAATGAAAATATCCATATTTAATGATTTTAATTTAAACCTTGTTGTATTTAATAAAAATAAGTAAGTCAAAATTATTGAATTTCATAGTTAAGAAAATTCATCTTTGATGAGGTCCAAATTTATCTAATACTGAAATTGCAAACCAAAATATATAGCTCAAGGGAACTAACACAATCAGTATGATTTAACCTAGCTAAAAAAAAGAAAACATAAGAAAAGAAATTATATTCGTATCTATTCACATACCTTAGTCCGAATGCAAAGGTTTTCATTTTCAAGTTCAATCTCCTATATGTGGCAATAATACAAATTATCAGTCCAGAATGTCATTAAAAATAAAGTTAATAAATGCAGAATTCTCAAGGCAAAGAAATCAAAACTGAGAAGAAAATTTTGAGAGAAAAGAAAAAAAAAAGAAAGGAAAAGACAGAGGAAATAAAGTTGCGGATTACCCTTTTCTGAAGATACTCAATGTCTGCCAGCAGCATATCATGCTATTGCAGTTGATAGTAAGGAGTTAGAAAATCATTAAAACTATAAAACTCATAACAACATATGTGTGTGTGCGTGGGTGTGAGAGAGAGAGAGTTTGTTGACATGATTAATAATCACAGTTGTATAAGGAAAAACAGAAAAGTTTTGCATGCATCTAATTAAAAATTAAGCTAAAGTGCAAAGAAGATCTTTTCAACTCAGAGTCATGCAATTTACCCGCCAACTTTAATAGTGGACAACAAATCTTTCTAAACCTTTCTGAGATATTATCTTAATGGGATTTTTTGTTGCAAATAGAAAAAAAAAGAAAAAATGACCAAAAAAGTTATTATTTTGTCACTTGAGATGATAGATCCAATACATTATTTGTTGATTTTGTCTCTTTCCCGATACGCAAAAGGACAAGTACGGTAGAATATTTGAGCAAAAAAAGTTAATAAAGGGGCTATATTACACAAAATTAAAAATTTATAGAAGATTATTGTTAACTTTTAAAATTGAGAGGGTAAATTGTACAACCCCTAATTGATGGAAGTTATTTGCATTTTAATTTTTAAACAAAAAATTATAGAGAGCTAATATATAAATTTATTAAAGACATTTTTTATAAGGCTTTGACACACAAAGTAACGGCAGCCAAAAACCTTTCTTGCTAAGTAAAAATTTTCTAGTAAAGTCCCTTCGTATTTAAGGATTCTGATCAGTTAAAGTCTCCTTGCCACGTTTTTTTTTTTTTTTGGTTGTTGTGTTTATTCCATCACCAATTGGCTGGAAAACACAGATGGTGATAATTACACAATATATACACCTCAACATGATAAACTATATAATTATCTGACATGCAATATTATAGCTCCCCTTCTGAACTGTTAATGGTGCTTCATAATTAATATTGTATTAGTTTTAATTATTTACCTCGTTAGACCTGATTCTAGTGATTCCTCTTTCAAGTCTGTTCTCCAGCTACTTCGGCTCCTTCACAGTCAGTGTGCTCAACGCATCACCCATCAAGTGCCTACAAGCAAGAATATGAAATATATATATATATATATATATATGTATATATATGGCATTTAATAGATAGGTTAGACCATATTAATTAATTACTAGAAAATTTACATATTCACATGCATTATAATATTAGATGCCTCATGCATTCTTGTTAGTTTGCCACTTAACATGAGATTAATTCAGGAAGTTCTCTAGACTAGCTAGTTTGCTTAATTAAAATCTTTTTCTTTTTCCTTTTGGGCGGAGAAGATCTTTTAAATGCTAATTGAGAAACAAGGAGAAATGAAAGTCATAATCACCTGTTTGAATTTTGTAGCATCTGTATCTGCTGTCGTAGCTTCGCAGATTCTTGCTGATAATACTATCATTCAGAGTTTGGGAATGGTGCAAAAGAGAACATACGTATTAGCTTCATCATTTAGATAAGTATATATATATATATATATATATTTATGATTCTGTGCTTCTCGGTCATAAAGTAAGCATACAATATCACAAGCCACTGAAAGTAATTAAACTAATTTAATGAGAAACTTTATGCCAAAAGACTTGAGTATAATATCTTGATGAAGCTAATTTCAGCAGTGTTTCTTCTGTTGCAAGTAAATTTTATAATTCGTATCAAATAGAACGAATATGAAGAAGCTCAGCACTATATGGATATGCATATATTTAATTATTACCTGAGCGTTGGTTTCAGTGGTTGAAGTCGTACTTGAATGATCTGAACATGCCTTTTTGTACCTCTCTATAGTTGACCTTATGTTGTAGGCAAGAAGAGAGAGAGAGAGAGAGAGTAGAACACTCACCGGCAGCGGCAGAAACGACAATGACAATGGCTAGGGCATGCTAATGTAATCAAAGGGCTAATTTGAAAAATGAAGAGTTATGAGAAAAATTGATATTTCATCTCAATTATTATAGAAAGGAATTGCATTCCCGATCTTACTTGATGGAATAAAATTTTGCACTGCAGAAAGGAGATGGATTCCCTTTCTTGCCAATTTTATGAATACCGAACAAGCATATTAGTATTAAAGAAAAGAAATCCCTTTCCTCGAGTGTATACCAAACCCCTTGAAAGTTACTCTCGGCAGGTCAAGATAAATAAATAAATAGACACCAGTAATTATTCAAACCAATCGACTTTCTAATTTAATTAAACTCTTAAAGTTTTTTTCCTTTTTATTAATTTGATTTTAACTATAACTTAGGGGCCGTTTGGTATCCAAGAAAGAGTAGGAATGGAAAGGAAATAGGAAAATGGAAAGAAAGAGAGAATGAAAAAAGGAGAAAGAAAATGAAAAAAAAACTTGTTTGGTATGCATTGAAAAATAAAGAAAAAAATAAGATTATTATATTTTTTAAAGATAATAAAAAATAAATATAAAAATAATTTACTATTTTGCCCTTAAACCCTCAGCAGCAGGGCCCTCAGTAGGGCCGGTCGACCGCGTGTCGATAGTCCGTCGACCGACTGCCCTGGCATAGCCGGTCGACCAATTGCCGGGAGCCGGTCGACCGGTTGGCATGCTTCGTAGCAGCCGGTCTGTAGCAGTCGGTTGACCGGTTGCCATGGCCTGGCAGTCACCGGTCGGGCAGCTGACAAGAGCCTAGCAATCTCCCGACTAGCCGATGGATGCGTCTGATAGTCTCCAATATTAGAGTCAAGCGGGACGAGTGACGCGCAATTGAAATTTGAATAAATGGGCAAATAAGAAATTTTACTTTGCTTTCCATTCCAATGACCAGTTTTCCATCGCATTGTGGATGGAAACAAAAAAGTTGATTTTGAAGGAAGAGTGAAATCCGAATTCCATTTCCCAATGAAACAGCATGGCATACCAAATGACGAAAAAATGTTACAGTATTAAAAAGACGCTTTCCTTTCCCGCTTCCACGAGCATACCAAGCAACCTCTTAAAGTCAAATCTTTCAACTCTCTTGCCTTAAATAAATAAAAAATAAATGCATGTGCTTTGGGTTTTAGGTTGTTTGTGGTACCACTCCTATGATCATAAAATATCTAATTTTCACCTCTTGTCAAATAGGTTATTTTATTTTGTTTTAAAGAATATTAACTTAAATAGTTAAATGTCACAATTACGTCTTGTTTGTCTTTATTAATGCCAGTATGTCCAAAAACAACACTGCTCAATTCTACAATAAAATTATACGAAAAAAATTAGTTTTTAAAATGCAAAAATTAGAGAATTATTTTCTTTTAAAATTATTTATAAATGACAAAAACTTTTGTATCTTTTCCACTTAGAAAAATATATAAAAAAACTTACTTTTCCACTGTTAATTTATTTTAAGATCCATATGTTTATTAATAAAGCATACTTTAAACAAATTTCAAAGAAATTTAATTACAAAATATTCAATCTCTTAAAATATCGATCAAATTTTTTGTGAATCCAAAAGTAATTATTCACAGCGACTGCTATTTAAATTTTAAAAATAGTAAAGGTTTGATTTTTAAAGATAGTATTTTAAAAAGGATTTCTATCATTCGTGTTCAATAAGTTCAAAATAGATTAGTTTTTTATCCTATTAATTAAATGAGATCATGAGCAGATACTCTCAAAAAGAAAAAGTTTTGTTGAAAAAACATTTCTCTACAATATTGGTAACAAAATTCTCTTTCTTGTGTGCAAGTGATGACTGTCAACTTGATTACTTATTATCTTCATGACTGCCTCGAAGCATCCCCGTGAACCTATAAGACCCAGTGAGTACCCATTACCTTTTTGAGATCTCTGATAATCTTCATTGTTCTCACCAAAACAAGTACTGCCCACAAGAACCATACTTTGTCGGAGGAGACTGCCATAGCCGTAGCTCACCTTAACGGCCTCTATCTGCTTCGTACCAAGCCAACCTCAAAGACATCCTCCCGTGGCTAGCCAACAACTTTGCCACCAACAAATGCTACAACCACACTGCTGTAGGCAACAAGAGCGAAGCAATCTATGGCCTCTACGATTACCGAGGCGACGTCCCTAGACACTTCTACCAATTTTGCGTCTCCACTGCTGCCAAAGAGGTTCTCCAACATTGTCGCAACCGAGCCTCTGTTGTAATGTGCACTCCAAGAAAAACAGGAATTAGTGATGAAAAAATCTGTCACTAATTAATAATTTGTCACTAAAACAGAGTTTACTAACAGATTTTCCGTCAGTAATTTCGACGCAAAAAAGTACATCAGAAATGCAAGAGTGACAAAAACAGTAATTCGTCACTTTGGTAACGGATTTAGTGACGAACGGTCCGTCACTAATTGCTTAAGAGTTAGTGACGAATAATCCATCACTAAATTAGTGACGGACGTTTAGTGACGGACGTTGCCATCACTAAATTTCAAGAAATTAGTGACAGACTATCTGTCACTAAATTAGTGACAGACCATCTATCAGTAAATTAGTGACAGACAAGTCATCACTAATCTAGTAAATTTAGCTATATCACTATTTTTTTGTCATATTTTTCTCATATTTTTCTCATTTTTCTATTTCAATTTTTATTAACCTTTTTTTTACTTCAAATTATATCCAAAAAATAATTATGAATACATACAACCAAAATAACAAAATTAAACTCAAAATTACTAGAAATTTTATGAAATCCTTCAATAAAAGTCAAAATTCAACAATGATACATGTACATCAAAATCTATATTTTTGGGTCCATGTCATATATATAACAATAACAAAAGTTAAACAAAAAGTCTCAGACTATGTCATATCATATAATGCAAAAAATAAAAGCAAATTGTTATAGTTCTAACTAAAACCAGTCAAGTGTCTTTGGTTAATGTATTAAAACCCACAGATGGATTCTTAGGTGATTCTGTCGGTAGAGGCAATCTAGAATGAGCCAATAATTATTACATCATTGTTTGAAGGTTGTGTACTACACCTTCCAATTTCTCCCTTTGTTGTCTCTCCTTTAGAACTGCTTGACTCATCATCTCCAACTGCTCTGAGTTATATTGATTCATTGTAGGTGCATGTGTTGAAGATTGGGATCCGCCATAATGACTAGAAGAAGCCACTGATCCAAGACCATAAATCCTTCCTTTTATTGGACCACCCACAACTTGGTCTAAACAGACAACTCTCACTCATTTATATCATCATTCTTTTCAATTCCGTCATCATTGTTGGCTTCAATATTTGGTAAGCCACCTTCAGACTCTTACATTTCATTTTCAAACTTCTAGAAATAAAATAAAAAACATGATATATACAACACAACAACATAATAAAGTCTGACACAACACAAGCAAAAATCTAAAACAAATAATTGTTGCATTAGAAGAAAAAAAAAAGTAACGTACATAAAAAGGTCACAAAGAGATCAATTAAACAAACTTTAAAGCAAAGAGATCAATAAAGAGATCAATTAAACAAACTTTACATTTGAGAAACAAAATGATAGGAACTAAGAGTAATGCAAATGAACTTAATGTTTCATGCACTTTTATTTTTGCATAGTCTTCAAACATTTATGTTAGATTATTCTTTTGTCAAGGCCTCCTAAATGACTTAGAACTTAGAATATGCCATCGGTCCAAATGAAAATATGGATTTTTTCCTATTTTTAAATTATAGAATATAATATGTATTGAATATATATTTTATTAATATAAACATATTTTTTAAAGATTTATCATCAATTAAATTTATAATTTTGAACACAAAACCAATAACAAATAGGACAAAATTATAGCATAAAGTAACCAATCAATTATAAGATGAATCTGAATGTCTTAATTCTAATTATCAATATCACTGTTTATGAAGTAGGATATTAGAATGTTATAGATATCATATAATGGTTTATATGAATAATCAACGTTAATCTTAATTAAACTCATAACATCAATGTCAATGCTACATGTTAGAATGATTCTATATAAACTAGTAGATCAAGCCCAATTAATGAAAGTAAATACCTAAATTATGGCCTATAAGAATCATACAAACAACAACAAATCACAATTAAAGCATTTGTAACACTTGCGAGTTTTTTCACAACAACAAATAAGACTATAAAAATCCATCAAACTTCTTCACTACTCAACAATGAAAATGAACTGGACAAGACTACATATAACTAAATTCACTTAATAGAAAAGCAGTGAGATAACACCAGCAACAAGCAACACCACCAAAATATCATCAACAACTATGACATCAGCAGGTAGGTTTTTTTACAGCAACAAACAAGACAATGAAAATGAACTGGACAAGACTACATATAACCAAATTCACTTAATAAAAAAGCAGTGAGATAACATCAGCAACAAAAACACCACCAAAATATCATCAGCAACTATGACATCAACATGTTTTTTCATAGCAACAAACAAGACTATAAAAATCCATCAAACTTCTTCACTACTCAATAATGAAAATGAACTGGACAAGACTACATATAACCAAATTCACTTAATAAACAAGTAGTGAGATAACACCAGCAACAAACAACACCACCAAAATATCATCAGCAACTATGACATCAGCAGGTTTTTCCACAGCAACAAACAACAAATCACTATTAAAGCAACTGTAACACCAGCACGTTTTTGCATGCAACAAACAATAAACCACCATTAAAGCAACTGTACAACCAGCAAGCTTCTTACGTACCCATATAAGTTTTGATTTCTTATCAATAAAATCTCCAGTCTCCTTACTCTTGTGGATCATCAAAAATATTTGGGATGTTGTGGCCTCTTTCCTTGTCATCTTCTCCTACAAGAGAATAAAATATAAAAAGTACGTAAGTACAAATAAAATTCAATTATAAAAGTGATAAATACACACATAGAGAGAAATATAGAAAATTAGTACATATTTTCGTTTATGCTTTGAATAAGATATAGATCCTCCAGTGTGGCATGATGGACCAAGTCCATCCCCATCACACAGTCTATTCCTTGCATTGGTCTCAAATTTCTTCTTGTAATTGGGGACGCTCCAAATTCGTTAGAGTTCATCCCAAGTCTCATCACTCATCCAAATAGGCTTAATGCCCTTCTTTTTGAAATGTTCCCTTGCATCATATAAGACCCATTTTAATCGTGATTGTCCAATCACAGAATCATACAACCTCCTTATCTCAGTGTCAAATCTATCCTCCCAAGTGTACATTTTCTATAATATAGATTAAACCAATATAAGTTAGCATCACAAAATAAAAATTCAATAAACAAACATATACATGTACTATTAAATATGTTGTTTCAAAATAAAAATAAGTTTATTTCATACATTTAGCTCACCGAACCACCGTTCCTTTGCTTCAAGTGGTGTTATTGACCACTTATACCATGGTCCTCCAAAATACTTCTTGAATATTCTTGATAAGTCATGAACAGCTTGGTGTGGGTGATACCTAAGAAATAAATTGCTAATCTTAAATCAAATAATTAGAAAAGTAGACAACACAAATTTGTAAAGATATACGTGGCCTTTTCGGGCTCTAAGTAAATGCATCCATCTGAGGCCTTTCTATGCTATGACCTTTGTTGTCATCTGTGCACTCTGGTTTGTTGAGCCTCAATCATAGTGGGTGCATCACCAAGTTCTGATGCAGCAGGATCATTAGGTGGCACATGAATTGTGGGCTCACCGGCTACTTCTTCTTTACTTCTTGATGCCCTACGAGACTTGAAGAGAGTGTTTCCCATTCTCCCTTCTCCATTATCTCCTCTTCTTGATACCCCCTGTGCTCTAACTTTTCCTTTACCTCGTGGCATACCTATGAATGACAAAGTTAAATAAATCAATTTTCAAAGTGTAATATAAGGTATAAATCGTATTGAATAGAAATATGTTATAAAAGATACAGGTATAAATCAATGGCAAAAGAGATATAAGATAGATGCATAACCCTTCTCAAGTGATTATGACTCATCATTGTCGGTACCATCATCACTTTTACTATCATTGTCACTTTCGGTCATATGGGTTTCACTAATTTCATCGTCCCTGTCAGTTTCATAATCAGTGTTAAACTCATCATCCTCAAAATCCTCTTCAACTTCAATGTCATTTTTGTCTTCATTGTCATTGTGGTCTTGCATTTCAACACCTTCATCCACCCCACCACAAAGATTATGGATTTCATTTAGGCATGCTTCACATTGCATAACCACATCATCTTCTTGGAAGGCTATATCTGGGGCATCTATCATACTCTGGCTTTTATTTTCAAAACGGCCTGCCAATCAACCCTATCTCTCTTTTTACTAGCAAATTCTGCAAAGTAAACTTGTTCTACTTGTTGTGCAAGTACAAAGATTCATACTTGAAAAATCGTTTTCTACTATTAATCTCGATCAAACCATATCAATTATGAACCTTCCATCCTCTATTTAAGTGGGGGTCAAACCAATCACACTTGAATAAAACTACTTTTGTTTTCTTTGATGTTGGGTTGGGGTATTGTAACTCTACCACTTCCTCTAACATACCATAGTATTCGCATTCAAACTCATCATAAGTGGTGCCCCTTAATGCATACTCCACTATTCATGGTAGATTTTGTCGAGTTGTAAGAAAGTGTGTGAAACCTATACCCATTTACATAGTATTGAGGCCATGTGTGTACTTCTCTAGATGGCCCAAATGCTAAATCTTTTATTCGAAAATCATCCACATTATTCGTTGGCTTAAAAACCTAATGATGAAAAGATTTGTTAATAAATTAAACATGCATATCAATTAATCTAAATGGGTATGTTTCAACAAACATAGATTGTGAACATACATATTTTTTCAACCACTTTGCAAATTTATTAGTTATTTTGGCCTCTATCTCTTGATCTGTTGAATGAGGCACTCGTTGCTTGAGTTGTTCTTCAAAGATTCTATGTCAAGTAATTAATCCAATTCGTGCATAATTTTAATTATTCAAACAGACAACTAACTTTAGAACGAATAAATTACTAAAAAAATGGTTGGATTTCATCACAATTCAACAAAACATATATGGTTGCTGCATTGAATTCAGCCTCATTCAAATACTGTGTGCGCACTCTCCCACTTGAACAACCTGGGTAAGTAAATATGGAAAGACATCCATCTGGGCAATCAACCTCACCACTATCGTCATTCTGATTCACTTTGGTTAGCCTTATTTGAACTTGAGGTTCAAAGTAAAAGGAGCAAAATGTAGATGTCTCCTCCACAAGATATGCTTCACAAATTGATCCCTCCACATGAGCTTTATTTGTCACCTTCTTCTTTAAATGATGTAGAAACCTAATTATTGAGATATATCAATGGAATGAAAAAAAAATGAACTTAAAATATATGATGCAAAAAATATTTCAGACTTAACCTTTTAAATGGATACATCCATCGATATTCGACAGATACACATGACAATCATGACTCTTCAATCTAGACAACTTCAAGTCATGCATATCAACACACCTAGACAAGTTAGAAGCACACCCGTCAGGAAGCTTCAAATTCTTAACCTATTCACATACCAACTTCTTTTGATCCTCTGTTAAACTGTGTGTTGCTTTTGGCATTACTATCTTTCCATTACCTCAGTCAATTAATTCTAATTCTCACCGATTGGAAATCACAACCAAGTCTCTTCTAGACTTCACATTGTCCTTGGTCTTGCCTTTTACATCCATAACAGTATTGAATATATTATCAAATACATTCTTTTCTATATGCATAACATCAAGATTATGTTGAATCAAGTTGGTATTCCAATAAGGCAAGTCCCAAAAAATGGAACGTTTAGTCCAATTATGGTCACAACCAAACCCAAGTAACTTCTCCCTATCAGTCTTTTCCATTATTCGCGGCAAGTTACAAACCCTTTCCGACAAGTCATCACTCGAAAACCTTTGAGGGTCATGAGATTTTTCATCACGCCCTTTACAAAATGACTTTTTTTCATGATGAAATTGATGCTCAGGGCACAAAAATTGACAATGACAATCAAAGAATGATGTCTTTTTCCCCTATTTTAAGTGGAATGCTTTACTATGCTCCATGCAAATCGGGCATGACAACAAACCATGTGTACTCCATCCAAATAACATGCCATAGGCAGGGAAGTCATTAATAGTCCAAAACAAAGCAACTCGCATTTCAAAGTTTTGTTTCGTGAATGAGTCATATGTCAAGGCACCATCTTCCCATAATTGTTTCAACTCATCAATTAAGGGCTGCAAATACATATCAATTTTCTGACCAGGGCTTCGTGGGCCAGGAATGACAAGTGTGAGAAACATATATAGGGCTTTCATGCACATCTCAGGTGGGAGATTGTACGGTGTCACAATTACAGACCAACTAGAATATGGATGTGCAGACTGCCTATATGGAGTAAACTCATCTGATGATAGGCCTAACCTAATATTTCGAGGCTCTGAGGTAAAAGAGGGATAACATTGATCAAAATGCTTCCATGCCTCTCCATCACAAGGGTGGCACATGACTCCTGCTTCTCGCCTAGTTTTATGGTGCCATGTCATGTGTCTAGCTGTCTTCGTAGACATATAAAGTCTTTGCAATATTGGTGCCAATGGGAAATAACACAATATTATATGATATATCTTTTTTTCTTGCATCATCTCTACTTCTAAGTTTATAACGAGCATGGCCACACACTAGGCAATCCCTCCTCTCCTTATTCTCCCTATAGTAAAGCATACATTCATTCTCACATGCATCTATTTTCTCATACTCCAAACCAAGTTTTGCTACCATTTGTTTCGTCATCATCTGGCAACAACTCCTTTAGAAGTTGCAACAAACAATTGTAACAACTATCACTTAAGTTAAACTCAGACTTGATGTTCAACAATCTTGAAATTGCTGATAAAGTAGTGTAAGCAGTACATCCTACATATAATGGCTCCTCAGCGACTCTCAAGAGGCCATAAAAGTGTTGGGCATCTTGATTTGGATGTTCCTATACATCTATATTGATGTTAGGATTGAAACTAGGTCCAGTAGCATCTATAATCATTGTACGATAGGGATTTTCCAATTCGACTACATTTTTATGATCATTGGCATCCTCACATTCAACATTATCATGGTATAAAGGTTCTCCATTATAGGTCCATTGGTCATAGCTAGGGACAAATCCATGTCTGTAAAGGTGAACATTGACATCTTCTATATCAACAAATCTCCTATTGTCCCACTTTGGGCAAGGACACCTTATTTGACCATTTGACACTAATTGTGGTTGAGATTCTACAAAGGCTATGAATTCATCCACTTCTTCAAGGAACTTAAGATTCAATCCTTTTCTACTTAGGTCACGACGATTACACATCCACTTTCGATCAACCCTCATTGTCTTCTACATGACAATAACAATTTAGAAATAGGTTATGGCCTATACCTGGACATATTTATGAATTTGGCTAACTAATGGAACAAAAAAGTGAGTTTGTCTTTGAAATTTTTCTACTAAGTGGGTAGCACATAAAACATAGAGTTTTGGAGAGTTTCACTTCTTTACAACATGTTTTCATACCTCAATTACAAGATATTCAATTATTTCAATGGATGGATAGATATATACATCAAACAAAAAATTTCAGCACCAATGAATAGAACAATTTTGGCCTCTAAATAGGGACAGAAGATAGCAAAATGAATAGAAAAATTCATATCAAAAAAGGGTGGCAGAAATTTAAGCATAAGATTTTAGAAAAGCATTGCCAAAAATTTATCTAAGATTTTAGACATTCATCTTTTTCTCTATGGAAAAACAAATTGCAGAAGAATGGGATATGGCCATAACTTTATCTAAGTTTCATACAAAATCTAAACAAAGAAACTTTTCCAGCATTTACTAAATTTCAACTATCCTAATATTTGTATCAAATAATTATTAGATAAAGATCCTATCAAATAATAATTTATTAGTCAACAGCACGAGATTTTTTTTTACTTTTTCCTAAAACAGTGAATTGTTTCTAAGGTCCTATCAAATAATAATTTAATGAAAGGACCTTACCGTTCTTCCTTGTTATCTCCTCCTTCCTGAGCCTGAGTTTTAAGCACCAAGCAAAGTTCTGTTGTTCATATTCAAAAGAGAAAAAAAGAAAAGAAATAGCACATCAATGACAATTGCGATTGTGATAAACTATGTTTGAGCAGATTTAGTGTTAGATTGAAGGAAAGTGCATAAGAAATTAGAAGAGCAGGAACTGAGGAAAAACTGTGGGTTATAGTGAAAAAAATTGGTATTTGGAATGTATTATTTCCTAGTATACAGTCTAGCTTGTCTGCAAAATTCTCTAGTTTCTACGCTGTCAAAGTCCCAATGTTAATATAATATGCTATGTGTGACAATGTGCAAGAGCTTGCTACCTTCATTTGAAAGCTAAGTCCTATAATGTATAGCAATGTTGCAAATGAGAAGTGTAAGAGAAAAATGAGAGAACTATGTGAGTAACATTTCTCTTGACTATATAATAGTTTAAACTACATGACGTTAAAATGAAAACAACTCAATGACAAAGTATATATCAACCTGCAATTTACACTACTTTTAAGGAGAAAGTGAAATAAAATTCCTTAAATTTTGGAGCACACTGAAATAGAATTCTGAAATTTTAATTTTGGAAATTAAATTACTAAACTTTCAACTATTGAGAAATAGGTTCTTTCCTCAAATATTTTTTTGATAGCATCATCTTTCTTACCATATTAGATTTTTCATACAAATTCCATAGTTGATGAGTCTAGAGTGATAAAAATTTTGAACATATGAAGAGTCCAATATAATAATTAACAGAGTTATTGAAATTAGTTAGAATGACTATTTTTTGAAAGTAAAAGTTGAAGTATCTAATTTTCAAAATTAAAAATTTAGAATCTACCTCCAAGTGACCTCTGAAGGGGTCATGTTGCAGTTTTGTCATATTCTTTTTTATTCTTAAATATAATATATTTTATTGTATCACAATGAAACGGTGTTATATTCAGGAGTATTTGTGATGTTGTTTAAAATAGACAAAATCCTATTGTTTTTAATATGTGTTTTATTATATGTGTGTGAATTTTATTTAAATGTTATATTTTTTTGGGTGTTAGATATTATGTTAATATTATGTCATTTTTTGTTTTTTAGAGTTAAGAATAAAGGTTGAATTATATGTTTATGTAGTCATTAAAAAGAGTTGAGAATAATTATTAGTTTTATTGAAGTTTTGGTTTCAACTACGAATCAAACGCACACACTCAAGCATTTCCATGATCATGGAAGTACTATAATATATTGTGACACGAATCATGAGTTGGTAATGTCTCACAAACTATCACAATTAGTATATATACTCTTTACATTATCCTAAATTTGTTTACGTTTTTTGAAGACTTTGCAATGAAATTAAACATTCAATTAACTTAATATTAAAATATTAACTTAATATTAAAATGTAGGCCATATCTACAACTCTGGAGAACGAAAAAGGACAGTATTAGACTACCAATGTCAATAAATATCATCTTAAACAAAGAGACAAAAGCCATTTTTAATTAATCTACTCAAACACCTCTTCACAAATCCCAATACTTAAATAAGCTCTTCACAGCATTCCAAATATGTTTAAATTCATTAAAGTTTACTTCGAAATAGAAAAATAACAAAGTTCCCATTTACATAGAATAATAATAAAGTTTATTTAATAATCATGAAATAGAATATCTTTTCAAAAGTTATTGTGATCGACCCTATGACTCCTATTATCTATTATGCCTCCATTTCACAATGCACAAGGTCTGGGCATTCAATGCCTTTGGAACCCCATAATGTACTGTCACTGCAACAAACACACACACACACACAGTGGGATCTCGTCTCATTCTTATCCGGCTTCTCAAAAGCAAAAGTAAAAGCAACACTCAATTTTCAATTACATTCCAAATCAAGAGGCAAAAGAGGCAAAATTATCAATTGAAGCAATCATTCCTATACAATCCCTACAAGTAGCCTCTGCATCTCTCTTTTCATCTTTGTCCCATCATTCTCTCTCTCACCCTTCCCTACTCACCTTTTCTTCATATTAATTACAAAGTAACCATTGTTCAAACCATTTCTCTACTCGTTCCAGTAACTAATAAGCAAATAGTTACACACAGTGGGACCTCATTTCATTCTCATCCCAAAGGTTACACTGATGTGACGAAGCTACAGGAACACGTAACTAAAGAAGCTAATGGAATAGACAATGATGTGAAGAACTACAGGAACACGAAACTAAAGAAGAAGCTAATGGCCGGAAAAGTGAAGCTCAAACAATGGCTAACAATACCAGTAACAATTTTCCTTCAACCCCATTATTACTGACCCATAACCTTGAAACCCAAAATCAAAGTTCAGATTTTCCTGCTTCGCAACCCTTCCTTCACCCACCAAAATCAAAGGGTTGGCGTTTTCTGATGAAGAAGAGAAATATTAAGGCGAGCACAAAGAAAAAGGAAAAACAGAACTTCATCTAAACTTTAAAAACCAGAACAAGAGAGAAATTTTAAGGCGAGGACAAAGAAAAATGAAAAACAAAACTAGCAACTTACCTTGTTGCTGAAGGGGACTATATCGCCAAAGGAATTGATTCTTGAAATTTCCGTGCAACAATCGATGAACAAACAAAAAATGAAAAGGGTCAACACATGAACAATCGATCAAACATAAAAAAGCATGTAACAAAAATGGGTTTACTATGAATTTACCTGAGTCAACAAGGTTGACTTGCTTCTGCAAGCGAAGGACTTCTTTGGAAGAGACGAAGGCGATGACAGTTTTTAGTGAGTGACGATTTTTAGGAGAAAAGGGTTCACAAGAGGGCACGAGCTAGGCGACAAAAGAAAATGGTTTACGAGAGGGCACAAGAAAGGTTTCACGAGAGGAACGGGAAAGTGTTTTTGGGGGCAAAGAAATTGGGTTTTTGGTGCGAAAATGAAAATGGTTGGTTTTTAGTGTGAAAATGAAAAAATAATTATTTTATTTAAAATTTAAAAATATTCTGATGAATTAGCCATCACTAAGATGGCCGGTATTCCATTAGAAATAAAGTTTATTTCAAAAATTTTAAAAATTACTTTGAGCTTCACTAATTCGTTACTAAATTATAACTTTAGTGATGGAATTTAGTGACAACCACTATCCATTAGAAATTTCCTTGATTTAGTGACAGATATTAGTCATTGAAAATTTCCGTCACAAAAAGTGAAATCTGTCACTAATCCATCACAAATTTTGAAAAATTAGTGACAGATTTTGGTCTGTCACTAATTTCTGTCACTAAATCCCATTCGGAGGAGACTGCCATAACTGCAGCTCACCTTAATGGCCTCCATCTGCTTCGTACCAAGCCAACCTCAAAGACGTCCTCTCGTGGCTAGCCAACGACTCTGCCACCAACAAATGCTACAACTACACTGCCGTAGGCAACAGCAGTGACTAGTCGATGGCATCTACGATTGCCAGGGAGACGTCCCTAGACACTTCTACCAATTTTGCGTCTCCACTGCAGCTAGAGAGGTTCTCCAACATTGTTGCAATCGAGCCTTTGTTGTAATGTGATACGATTATGTGAAACATGCCTGTTAAACCATTGACAATAGTTCTACTCTTGGATATTTTATTGTACCAAAATAGCCAAGAGCAAAGCTACCGACAACAGTCTAACAAGCATTCTTCATAGAACCGTATCACATTCCAGCAGAGGCTCGATTGTGACAATGTTTGAGAACCTCTCTAGCGGCGGTGGAGACACAGAACTGGCAGAAGTGTTTTGGGACATCGCCCCATCAATTATAGAGATTGTAGACCATGTATCTGCTGTTTCCTACGGCAGTGTAGTTGTAGCATTTGTTGGTGGCAGAGTCGTTGGCCAACCACGAATGTCTTTAAGGTTGGCTTGGCCTGAAGCAAATGGAGGTTGTTTAGCTGAGCTATGGTTATGGTAGTCTCTTCCGACGAAGTACAATTCTTCAGTCGTACTTGTTTTGGTGAGAACTATGAAGATTATCAGAGATGTCAAAAAGGTACTGATGCTCCCATTGCTCACTGGGTCTTATAGCTTCACAGGGATACTTCAAGGGGAGTGTGACTTCTTTTCTACTCATAAGAGGGTCCTATGCGTACGAGAGATGCTGGGAACCATTGAATTAGTGTGATTCAATGGTTCCCATACATCCAATATTTTTTTCTTATTTTTTTAAATAAAAATTTTACAAGTGTCACCTAATCTAATAATAATTGTAAATACAATAATAAATATAAAATGATAACTATAAATTTTTTAAAAATATATTAAAAAAATACTGGTTGAATGAGAACTATTGAATCAAAATCCAACAGCTCTCTTTCCCTCCTACACATAGGAGCCTCCACTGCGTAGGAGAGAAGCCTCACCCTTTAATTTCAAGGGGGCAGAATAAGTAATCAAGTTGACAGTCACTTGTGCACCATACAGTGAATTTTGTAATAGATACAGTAGAGAATTTTTTTCAAAAAAAAAACACATGATCTCATATAATTAATAGGATAAGAAACTAATCTATTTTAAACTTATTAAACACAATTGACAAAACTCCTTTTTAAAATAATATCTTTAAAAATCGAACCTTTATTCCAGAATATACATAAGGTATATAAATTGGTTCCTAAATGATACATACCTTATTATTCGAATGAGTTATAGCCTCTTTTTAAGTTATGGATTCAACACATATTAAGGTCTCATTTGAGTAAATAACTTATTTAAGTGTTTAAAAAAAAATACCTTATATGAAAAGTTTTTATACTATAAACTCATTTTAAATTAAATTATTTAGTGTCTGAATACATACTTGAAGAAACATTTTTAAATTATGATTGGGAAGGAGGGAGGTGAAGATTTTAGTTTTCATAGAATTTCAAATTATAATTGGAGATATGTTTATCTTG
This sequence comes from Biancaea sappan, assembly GCA_037074585.1. Classification (NCBI taxonomy): domain Eukaryota; kingdom Viridiplantae; phylum Streptophyta; class Magnoliopsida; order Fabales; family Fabaceae; genus Biancaea; species Biancaea sappan. The sequence goes on along the minus strand of CM073491.1, from coordinate 57,047,900 downwards.
TAAAAGTGTAAAATAATTTTTCAGTCAAATAAATTTGAGCTTTTGCATAAGATTTTTCCAAAAAGCTTAAAAAATTAGTTTCATAAAATAAGCTAGATATAACATTTTGGAGATTAATAAGTTACTTATTTAAAATTTTTCAAACACACTTTTTAAAAATAAAAGTATTTATACTAGTAGAAAATTTTTAATAAATTATAAGCTATGTTACACAATCGGGGCCTAACTTAACAATAGTATGTAATGAGGTTACAATATTCAAAACTAAATCATATAATATTAACAGTAAATTAAAGATTTAATTTCCTAAAAAAAATCTTGGTTTGGTCCTTGAAGACCAAATATCTCAATTTTGTTGTTAAAAGATTACATTTGTCTTATTTTGATCATTTTTATTACTAAATTGTAAAATCTATTATTGATAAATCTCAAATTATTTTTGTTTTCAAAACTGACTTTAAGAAACAGAGTAACCAAGTTGAGATAAATATATATTTTTTAGATACTAAATCAAGACAATTTTGAAGTCACTAATTTACACCAATATTAAACTTTCAGAAATTAAACATTTAACCCATATGCCTTTTAAGAATAAAATTATTTATATATATTGCTAGTCATCTATAATATCATCCCTTTGTCAAAGGACACTATATGAAGTCAACTATACGTTACTATAGATAAAGAAAATATTTTTAATTTGGAACATCGCCTTACCGAAAACAGATACTTGAATGCCAAAATATGTAATTATATTGCAAAATGTCTATGCTATTTGTTTTTTACAAAACTGTTATAAAAAATTAAAATATCCATATTTAATGATTTTAATTTAAACATTGTTGTATTTAATAAAAATAATTAAGTCAAAATTATTGGATTTCATAGTTAAGAAAATGCGTCTTTGATGAGGTCCAAATTTATCTAATACTGAAATTGCAAACCAAAAAATATAGCCCAAGGGAACTTACACAATCAATATACTGTAACCTAGCAAAACTACAAAACTACAAAACTCATGACAAGGCGCGCGGGCGCGTGTCTGTGTGTGTGAGAGAGAGAGAGGGAGAGAGAGAATTTGTTGACATGATTAATAATCAGAGTAGTGGGCAATAAACCTTTCTAAACCTTTCTAAACCTTTCTAACATATTATCTTAATGGGCTTTTTTGTTGCAAATAGAAAAATAAGAGAAAATGACCAAAAAAGTAATTATTTTGTCACTTGAGATGATAGACCAATGCAATATTTGTTGATTTTGTCTCTTTAACACGATACGCACAGGGACAAGTACCGTAGAATATTTTAGTAAAAAAATTTTAATAAAGAGGCTATACTGCACAAAATTAAAGATTTATAGAAGATTATTGTTAACTTTTAAAATTGAGAGGGTAAATTGTACAGCCCCTAATTGATGAAAGTTATTTGCATTTTAATTTTTAACCGAAAAATTATATAGAGCTAATATATATAATTTATTAAAGACATTTTTTATAAGGATTTGACACACAAAGTAACAGCAGTCAAAATTTTCCCGTAAAGTCCATTCATATTTAAGGTTTCTGATCATTTAATGTATCCTTGCCACGTTTTCTCTTTTCTTTTTCTTTTTTTTGGTTGTTGTGTTTATTCCTTCACCAATTGGCTTGGAACCACAGATGGTGATAACTCCCCTTCTGAACTGTTAATGGCGCTTCATAATTAATATTATATTAGTTTTAATTATTTACCTCTTAGACCTGATTCTATTGATTCCTCTTTCAAGTCTGTTCTGCAGCGGCTTCAGCTCCTTCAGTGTGCTCAGATCTGCAATATTGCAGAGGTGTAATACTTTTAGCAACAGTTTTTTTCTGTTGCTAAAGCTTTCAGTAACAATTTTTTCTGTTGCTGAAAGTTTTAGCAACAGAAAAAACTGTTGCTATAAAAAATATTGTACTCTGCAATACTTTAAGTATTGCAGAGGCTCCAGGTCCAGTGTGCTCAATGCATCACCCAGAAAGTGCCTACAAGCAAGAATATGATATACAAGTTTTTAAATTACGGTTGCGGTTGCGATTGCGTTGTGAGTCGTTGTAATTGAGGGTGTTGCCAGTGCTACAATGTGGTTGCGGTCATTGCGATCTTATTTTTTTTTTAGTTGCACAAAATATACAAAATATGTATATAATTGTTATAACCTTTGTCCTTTAATTATATATATATATATATTATATCTAATATTAATTCCATAAACACTACAAGAAAAATTGAGATTAGCGACGGAAAAATTGAGATTAGCGATGGAAAAATTCGTTGCTAAATTAGTAGAATTCCATCGCAAATATGTTTGCGACGGAAAATATTCCATCGCAAAAACGCTCGTTGCAAATGACTTGCGACGGATTCAATATCCATCACAAAATTAACGATGGAAAATTTTCGTCGCAAATAAAATTTGGAAATTGGTGACGGAAACCATTCCGTCGCCAATTCCGTCGCTGATCAGCAACAAAAAATTGTATGAAAAATTCCATCACTGATCAGCAACAAAAAATTGTATGACAATTCCATCGCTAATTCCATCATAGAAATATCCGTCGCTAATTCCGTCGTTGATCAGCGACAAAAATTTGTATGAAAATTTCGTCGCCGTTCAGCGACAAAAATTTTTAAGAAATTCCGTCGCTGATCAGCGACAAAAAATTTTATGAAAATTCCGTCGCTAATATTTGGACTTTTTTCTAATATATTTTGCCTGTCATGATAATTCTAAAATCATTCTCATCAAGCAAAATAAATAAATAAATAGTTATGCAAGTAATTTTGTGACTATAAATTCATTTTTTTATTAAAATTCTAATAATCTTCATACAAAATAAGGAGTTCATCTAGTAACTCCAATACAATATTCTTCCAAAACATATATGCCAAGTTTGTCATGTAACTTATAAGCATAATCCTATTACATTGACAAAATCTCCTATAAAAGATGTAATCAATGGCCTAATAATATTCCTAATCTCTTCATCAAACTTCTTCAACTCAAGATACTTTTGGAAGCACTCATATGTTGTCATGATACTAAGCTTCTCTAGACACTCCTTCAATGATTTCTCCTCTATTTCTTTAAGTTCCACCAACTATAGCCAAAAGACATGAATATATCACATGTGTTATGTATTTGACTGAGTACTAGCTAGACTGAGAAAAAAGCTAAGGACTTAACAAAGTAACTTACTAGTGCATCAAATTTAGTCTTATATTCGGGAGTTACTTTATCAACGTACTTAGGGATCTCTATGCTTGTAGAGAAATAAAGAACAACTAATGATATGTAAAAGCAAATAGATGAGCTTGATCGTGCAAAGAAAAGATTTTTTATCCAAAAAAAGAGAAAAGGATTAAAGGTAGGATCCATTCCACATAACCAGTAATTAACACAATCAAAGGGAAGGTGAGGGTGAAATATTTTGATGCAATCATAGGTGAGAAAAGGTTAAAATAAATGACAAAACAGATGACAAAACCATTAGAATGAGCTCTAAAGTTGCAGAAACCTCAAACAATTAAACATTAGAAGCATCAAGCATGGAGAATTAAACAGGGATTGCCAAGCTATGGGAATATATAAATTTTACTTGTTTAAAATTGAATCTTTTTGGGGTCATTGTTTTCGTCCTTCTCCAAACAGACATAGGTGTGGCTTTCTTTTCCCAAGCATAATTTACATAATTTAATCATGAATAAAAATAGAGTCTGAAGCAACAGGTAATAAACAAATATTGCCAAGCATCTGTGCTAAGTAGAAGTAATAGCACACAACTACCACAATGATTCTACATAATCACATATTCTTGGCTTTAAGGTTTGCATAATTTGCATCACATAATCATGAATAAAAACAGTCTTTCAGATACAGGATTTCAGAGGTTTAGTGGTAACATCATATAATAGCAAAGAGGTAATGAGCTGACAGTATCACATCAGGTTAGCCAGAAAAAAATAAATAAATAAATCTGAAGCTATAGATAATAAATATATTCAGATTTTTTCATGGAGATGTAGATGTACAATCCAAAATGCACCAAAATGATTTTTTCTTGGAGATGTAGATGTGCAATCAAGAGCTTACGTTGTGAATAGAAGTTATGGAATAATCCTAGTGATGCTCCTTTGAATTTGCACAACTTCCTCTCCATTGACAAAAAATTGCACTTTCATAGTTGGCAAAGAAGTAATTGGCCTATAACAACAGTGGCCCAAAAGTATTCTTTACAATATAGCCAAGAATATAAATTTTAGAGAAACCAATTTCATTCAATTGACCTAAAATAATATTTTTGAAAATTGGCAATGAATAAGCCTTTAAACAATAATAACAGCTATATAAAAATTTACAAAAATTGGCCCAAAAGCAATAAAAGAATTGACAAAAAATTAAATGACCCAAAACACAATGAGCCCAAAAATAATCCAAAAATGCTATAAAACGAAGCAAAAATACAACATTTGAGTCAAAACACAGTTAGCCCAAAAAGTTTCTAAAATAACCTAAAAAGAATGTCCAAGAAAAGCAAAAATGGAGCAAAAAAGTAATTGGCCTAGAATTATTCTCTTGCTCTGGATTGTACATTTGCTTACCCTTTATGTCCCACTTAAGGTCTGCTTGAATTTGTACAAGGTCTTTAAGAACTTAAAAAATGGTAATATATAGCAATCCCCTACAACTTTAGCTAAGAGTTAGAGATATCAATTAAAGCATTCATGAGCATTCCCAACAACTTTAGCTTTTGGGTTAAAGTGCATGAAAATCATTTATCAGCTTAACTGGTTTAACTGCTAAATTCTTTCCTTCAATTTATACAAGATAAGATAAACATGATACCCTAAAAAAAGATAAGATAAAAATCTAAGCAGCCAAATAAAATGGAAAAGAAATGAAAACTTACAAGGATTTTATTGAAAAGCTCATCAACAAAATATTAGATCATGAAAACAATATATTTGAGAACAAATTATTTGGAGGGCCATCAATGAAATACTGAACATCCTTTAACACTCCTGTCAATGGCCCAAAAGGCAGGACCATTTTTCCTGTATGACCAACCATGGAAAAAAGAACAAAAATTCTTCACTAATGGTTTCAAGGTTAAAGCTAATCATTGATATAATTATCATGTAGTGGTCGTGTCACCTGTGCTTTGTGTTTCCTTTGAGGTCTGGCTAATGTCAACAGTAACTGATTTATTTTCTAGTTCTATGCTCTTGCCGTTTTCTCCTCCCTGTAGTTGAGACGTGTTTTTCTTGGAAACAATCGCTTGAGACATCTTTGGAGCTTTATACAATTTCCATCATCAAATAAGTGCACTGTGAGCAAGAAAATATTACTTGACTTGTTATTTCAGATGAACTAAAAAGGGACTTACGTTTTAAGTAACTTAATGCTATGATAAATCCAAAATCAAAAAGCACTGTGAAACCAAGCAATGCCCCAATTGATAGCCAGTAGAAGTTTGCAGCAAAGTCTAAACCATGACTAATTAAAACCTCCCTCCCTATGGTGATGCCTCCCTCTTGAATCTGCAAACAAGAAATGAATTATTGCTATATACAAATGACTTTGATCTATCATGAAGCCAAACAAGTTATCTTGCAATTACAAATACCTTCTGCCAACGGGGAGCTAGCAATTCATTCAATAATTTCTCATATGTTATGGGAGAAAGCCATAAACCCCATCTCAACCACCATGGTAATGAAGCTGAAATGAGTAAACTCCGTTATTAGCATTTTTCTACAAGTTTGTAAGTAAATAAATTAACGATGCACTTACGTTGAGGAAGAATGAAGCCTTCAAACAAAAACATCACTACTAAGAACATTAAAGCAATAGCTTTAGCTACAACCTCAGTTTGGAAAACTGAGGCAAGGAAATGGTAAAAAGATGTCAATGACATATGTAGAGTGAGAAGCAAAAGAAACTGACTGAAGAACCTGAATCCATAAGTTAGAAAAGAATTAGAAAGCATATAAAATTTAAAAAAAGAAATGTTCACTATTTTTTGCAGAGGATTAAACAAATTGCTTGCCTTTCTACTTCAGGGCTGTAGCCTATAACATAATAAGTTACTAATGTCCAGACAATAGAATCTATTACTAGAAATAGAATCTTTAGAATGGAAGCTGGAAGACAGTAAGCCCATGTTGGATAAAGCATATAAAATTTTATTAATTGTTGATATACAATATGAACCAATAATGTTTTCCTGTCTCTTTTTTCTATTAAATTACGAGCTAAATTATATATATATATATATATATTATAGCAATTTACATCTGAGCGTTAACTGACAAAACTGTCATCATAATAGCGCCCCGAGACAGCTCCATGAAATTGGAAGCCAAGTTTTGAGCAGAATTTTTGGAAGCAGGAGAATCTGCAATGAGTTAACGACAGTTACAACACAGAGATTTCATTACAAATAGAAACAGAGGAACATAAGGGAGGAGAAACAATTAAAAAAATAAAGAATGATAGAAGAAGCTTACTGGAGAGGCAAGACAAGGAATCAATAGGAATTGAAAGGTATATTAATCCACAAGATAAACATGATACCGATAACAGGAAAGCATATGAAGAGAGCGAAAAAAGAAAATCAAAAAAAGGAAGGAAAGGAATCTCTCTCACCCTCACATCCACTCTTTCTCATCTCGCTGTGTGCGCGTGTTCTGTTTTTTGGTCAAGGATTAAAGGTTGAACCTGGAAATAAGTAAACAAAAAACTGAGAATTGAAAAGAATTCACCTTTGGTTCTTATACCTTCCCTCTTGTGCTCTCTCTATCTCTTTCTTTCTTGTTTTCCTTCTGAACCTAGAAAGGGAAAGACAATGGGGGAGTGAAATGACGCAGTACGGTCCACAACTGTTAGGATTCAAAGAATGATAGAGTAGGAAATGATCAGAAAGGGAAGGGAAACGAACTTGGAGAGTGAAATGGCGCAATACGGATGAGAGAACGACGAGTACTGGAGTAGATTCGGCAATAGGAAAGGGAAGGAAAAGGAACCTGCAATGGGAAAAAGATGACGGAGGAGTGAAATGGCAAGGGCGACTATCAACAATATAACTTAGCGGGAAAATTTTTTTGGCTGAAGCTTTGGCGCTTAAGAGCTACAATGTGAAATTTTTGTTAGAATGCTTTTACCTACACTCTTTTGTCATGGGTAAAAATAATTATTTTAGATAAAAAATTAATAAATAAAATAAGAAACATAAATTTTAAAATTACTTAAAATCATGTTATAAAGGAGAAAAAAATTATTTGTATAAGTTTTACCCGTAGCTTGTAATTGTGGGTAACTATAACAGCTCTATATAAAAAAATTACTTAATTCAAGAAGAATTAAGATTTTGAAATTATTTTAAAAATTATAAATTAAATTGTTATTTTTAAAACAATCTTATATGTATTAGTGACAAAAAAAAATCTATAGGTATTGACCATTTATACTTATGGTATTTTAATTTGTCTGTAGGTATAGACAGTCTATACCTATGATAGTGTTGCTGACACTAAAAATGATTGTGGGTATATGACATTTTTCTTGTAGTGAGAATTAGTAAAAATATCAAGAAAACTATCAAAGGGACAAATCAAAACACCAAGAATCAGCAAAAATATCAACACGAATATCGGAGATGAGTCTTAGATTACCTGAGTGAAGCACGACGGCAATGGGAGTGGAGCTCAACGGTGAGAACGGCGAATAGAGGGCAGAGAAAAGCATAGCAAGACAGCGACGGCGACGACAGGACTAGAGACCAGAGATTAGGAGAGCACAAGAGCAATGACGACTAGAGAGGAGAGTTTGGCAGAGCTCAGCGGCGAGTCGAGAGGAGAGGAAGGCTAAACTCTGAAGGCAAAGCTCGACAGCGAGTGTAGAGAAAAGAGGAAGGCTAAGGTAGAGTGATTAGGATTTTTCTGAAATATGAATGATAAGTCTAAAATTTGGGAGGGAATGGGAAAATGCAAAATTGGGTGTGACTGAAATTGAAATAATCAGGAGGGAAATGAAAAATAAGGAGAAATTTAAGATTTTTTGTTAAAATAATTATTTCTTAAATAAAAAGTAATTTTTTAAAGAATATATATATTATGTATATATATTGTATAAGAATATCTTATGTTTTATATTTTATATATATCTCATATTTTATTCACATATATCTTAAATATTTTATATATGTTTCTTTAAATTTAATTAATTTATTTATATATTTTATATTATACGTGCATTTAAATTAAACGAAGTCATGTGCATATATACGTTTATTTGATTAAATACTTTATTTAAGTATTATATGTACATTTAAATTAAATGAAGTCATGCGCATATATACGTTTATTTGACTAAATAGTCATCTGCACTATGGCTTGATTTTGATGGATGTCCAAAGGCACCAATGTGTACTTGTCTATCTCTTGTGTGCGCGTGTGTGTGAGAGAGGCTATAACTAAATGTTAAGTGTGTCAGTGTGATCATACCATGCAAAGAAGGGGAAGAGCTATGCATACAAGGAGAACTCACTAGGGCTAGAGCGGATATTGGAGCTAAGATGAAGACGACCGAGAGAGAGAAAGTAGAGGAAATGAGCATTGAGAAGTGAGACTAAGGTTAATTAAAAGAAGAGAATGAAAGAAAAAATATATAGTATATATCAAAATGATAATTTCATATAAATATTAAATTAATAAAATAAAATCTAAAAAAATTATTTTAAAAGGAAACTTAATTTTTAGGAAGTATAATTTTTATTTTTTTTACAGTTTGTAAAAATTTCCCTAAATTTATTTTATTAACATTTTTTTTCAAGTGATTTGACAATTGGGGGGAAATATGAAAAATGATGAAGGGAAGAAATTTTTGCAATGGAATTTTGCGATGGAATTTTCCATCGCAAAATTAAAAATCTTTGCGACGAAATTTTCCATCACAAAATTGAAAAATATTTACTACGAAATTTAGCGATGGAAAAAATATTTGCTACAAAATTTTGCGACGAAATTTTTCGTCACAAAACAAAAAATACTTTGCGACGGAAAATTCCGTCACTAATATTAGCGACGAAAATTTAATCAGCGACGGAAATTTTCCATCGCAAAATCTATCGCAAATTTCTTATATTGCAATTTCAAATCAGCAACGGAATTTGCGACGAATTTGCGATGAAATTTGCGACGGAAATTTTCCGTCGCTAATTGGAAGTTTTCTAGTAGTGAAATATATACTCTTATTTTATGCAAACATGTTAATTTTAATACAAAATTTAAGAAGAAAAATAGATAATTAATGTGTTGATGAGTGAAAAGGCATATACAAATGTATTTACATAATTATCAAACAATATTACAAGATATTAATCATCATTCATCACCACATGGTTGAATGGCGTGGAGGATCATAACTTGTAGTTTCACTTTCAGCATCTACATCACCATGGTTTGCTCCTTGTCCAAAAGTAAAATAAAAAATTCTTCACCATGCTCCAATTGTTGATGAAAAGTTTGATAAGAAGGTTGATAATAATTAAACTCCTGATGGTTCATTGAAGGTTGATAATATGGTGGAGCTTGATAAGAAGGTTGCTGATAGGATGGCGGATAGTGACTCTAGCTACTTTGAGAAGATTCACCAATGCCAAAGTCACTAAAACTTTGTGAAAAACTAGAAGAGATTGAATGTTCAAAATGTTGTCTTCCACCCCTTTTAGTAGGGCGATAATCATGAAAAGACGTCATATTAATACAAAAACCTCGCTCACACATAGAATATAGAGTGTCTTGATATGAGTCTTGTTCTCTATATTCATCTCTCCTATGAACATTTTCTGCACCACCACCACTATTATTGCTTGGTGGACTCAAACCACTATCAGTATCATGACTATCACCACCATCATCATTATCATCATCTTTTACTTCTATATCCTCATCTTTAGAATCCATTCTAGGAAGCCATTATACATTTTGAAGTCCATCCAATAATGGCTCTTATTTTAGAGTTTTGGAGTACATGAACCATAGAGCAACCACCATTTAGCTATTTAGACAAAATAAATAAATAAATAATTTAGAATACATCTGAAAAGACTAATAACAAGAAAAATGAAAAAAAATAAAACATTTGGAATTAAATTGAACCAAAAAAATGTTGGATAGCTATAAAAATAATACATAGTGCTATTATATTTGCTTCTATCTCTTGCTAGAATAAATAAGACCGTTGGATTAAACAAGTTCTACCTAAATTTTATTTGTCAGTATTAATTGAACAAATCCTAGTTAAATAAATAGAAATCTGAGTACATGGCAATGCGTAGAGAAATAAGAGGCGAAGCAATTATTGTGGAAGGCACAACTAGGACAGTAAATTATAATGCCTAGCCTACTCCTCCATTTTTACTCACACCACCAGGTGGCACTCCCCACATCTTTCTCCCTCTTCCCTCACATCATACGGTACTTCGCTATCTAACTATCACTCTGTGTCTCTATCCTTCTCTTTCTCTTTTTGTTCCCAATCCCATTTTCCTCCAATCCTTCATTCCTTCCCTCCAATCCTTCCCCGCCAAATATAAAAATATTAGAGAATTTTAATAATATTTTAAAATAATAGAAATATCATGTGTAATTGGTAAAAAAATAATAATTTACTCTATATATTTCATTATAAATATATATATGTTGCGTACAAAATTAGTTTATAATTATAATTTAGATATTAATTATAATAGAATATAATTATAATTAAATATATCTCGTAATTTAATTATATTCTGCTACGCCTTTCTCATTAATTAACCCCCCTTTTTTTTGACATACTTAGGGCCCATATCATAGAAGAATATAATTATAATAGAATGTAATTAGTTTATAATTTAGAAGAATATAATTAGTTTATAATTATAATTTAGATATTAAAGCAACGTCTTAGATTAATAAGCCCTCTTACCTCACATCCTTCTAGTTTTTTTATTTTAATATAATGTTGAATCTTAGTCCTAGTTTCATGTTAGAGTTTAGATATTAATATCAATTTAATTATTTTTATTATTATATCAAAAGTACAATTATAGTCTTTTATTGTGTAAAAATAGAAATGGCATATTAGAAGAGACTAAAAATTCTTATCATACCTGGATTCAGTCGAGACTATGCTCGTTGAGCTATTTCTCTACCAAACATCTCTTGTTTATCCCGAAAAATGAACAACTACACAACAATAAATAATATATAATGTAAATACTAAATACATAATATTATATTTTAAATATTTATTATAACAAATCTTTTAAAGTTATATACACTAACCTGTTGCATTGCTTTGATTTGACTATCTAGTCTTCTTTCTAACTTAGAAATTACATTTTTTGTTCCCTCAAATGTTTCTTTATAAACATATCCTCCATGTTCTCCATATTGAAATTGAGGATTAAGAAAATAACTTGAAACAAAAAGTAAAAGAAATTTCAATTAATATCAAAAAATGTAAATTGTTCTAATAACTTACAATAAAATAAATCTTGTATATAATCTTGTATATAGAATTTACTTACAGAATGTAGATCAGTATGTAAAAATTTCCACCACTTATCTATTATAGCGTTATAATGGGAGTGATAGCGACAAATTTTCTCTATAAATAATTTAGCTCTATCAATAGTCTCATAAATGAAATCCATAGTTAGCTTTTCATCACTATCAACAAGGCTTAACACTTTAACTAGAGGCTCAAATACTTTCAATATTTCAATAGTTTTGGTCTAATAGCATTCATTCAAAATTGTTTTCTTGCAACATACGCTGGTCTAGATTTTGCCTTTCCAAATTTGGACTTTTTGAATTCATCAGAGGTGAACATATTTTTTAATGCTTGTTTTTGCTTCACAAGAGATTGTAGTTATACAAATTGTGTAGCAAATCTGGTTATGCCTGGACAAATAATCTCTCTGCCTTTAGTATATCTTTTCATAAGATTAACAGTCCAAGCGTGGTCGTATATAAAAGATGTGATCACCGTTGCATCTTCTAACACCTCTTTTATATTGGACTTTTTTCCAATATCTTCTAAGCACAAATCTAAACAATGGGCTGCACAAGGTGACCAATAGATATGTGACCTTTTTTCCATCAATTTTTTTCCAGCTACCTTCAAGGCTCCTTCATTATCTGTAACCACTTGGACTACATATTCTTCTCTTACTTGTTCCACAACTTTATCAAGTAACTGGAAGTAGTAATTAGTATTTTTACTGGCAACACCGAAGGCATCAATAGATTTTAAAAAAATAGTACCTCTACTACAATAGACAAGAAAATTCATGATATGCATTTGATTCATATTGTTTGTCCAACCATCGCACATTATTGTCACACCTCTTTCTTTCCATGCATCTTTGAGCCCTTCGATCCATTGTTTCATTTCTTTGTACTCTTCTTCCAAGTAGACATCAGAAATCTCATAAGGTGTTGAAAATTTAATAGTAGAGCTACCAATACTAGTGGCGGTAGTGATCAAACTATGCAACCATGGAGAGTTAGATAAGTTCATAGGAAGACGCTCATATATTATAAATTTTGAGACCGCTTCCCCTAACTTTTTTCTTAGCTACTTCATGATACCAGTTGTAATTTTTGGTTGCTTCACACTTTGACTTCTAACAAGATCAACATCTGTGGACCTCAAACTAAATGAAGTCTCTTCTAAACTAGACAGACATTGTCTACTAGCACCACTAACACCCGCCACATAATGACAAGAGCTTCCGCCCTCATCATACACATTTCGTGCCCCACCTGTTTGGTGCCTAAATCTCTGTCTTTCTTCCCATTCATGATCAAATCTAACACTCTCTTGAGTTGCACGTCTCATTTGCATCTCATCATCAATAAATCCTTCCATTTCATCATGATTTTCGCCTAGCAATCTTGCTTCAAATTCTTCTTTTCTTTTTCTTGAATCAATTTTTTTTTTGATTTAGTATCTTTTAGAAGTTTCATCATACCTTCTTTGACAGTTTTAGTAACTCTGGGACAATGAGCTACATTACCTTGAAAATGTCCAATATGTTCCTTGATCCGGGTAATTCCTCGTTTTACTATTTTTCCGCAAAGTTTACACTCTATGTTGTTCCGATTTCCAAGTATAGGAGTTCCAAAATGCCATCAAAGATCTGTACTAGGAACACCTTCAGATCTTCCAGATGGAAATTCCTCTCTTGGCAAGATTATTTATATTTTATAGTACCTATTGATAAAACATAACACACTTAAGAATGTGATAATATATAAATGTATATCAGAACAAAAAAATAAAAAAACAAAGAGAGAGATCTGTTTTCTGTTTTCCATCTCAAAGTTAACCAAATGTCAAAAGTGATACCTTCTTAATTAATTCAATTGTTGTCTAACTATTTTCTTTCTTATCTCCATGATAAGTCCTTTATTTTGGTTATTTTCCTATGATTTTATTGGGCTTTTTCTTTCCCTTGTTCCTATTTTGTTTTCCTTTTTGCACTCTTTATCTTAGTTTTTGCGTTTTTATTTATATTTTGTTGTTCTCCTTGTTCTTTCCCTTTTTATCCCTTTTTTCCCTACATTTTGGAGTAATCTTTATGTATTTCCTTGTAAGTGTATATTTTGGTATGATACAAGTTGGGAAGCTGAAAAAGTCTAAAGCAAAGTCAAAATTCGAAGGCTGGCGCCTCAGGCGCCATGCCCTAAACTTTCTGCCTGATGAATTAAGGTTGGCGCCTCAAGCACCACACATGGCGCCTAGAGGGACCAGCAGCCAAACTCTCTGTCTCGAAGTCTGAACGTGGCGCCTTAGGCACCAATTATCATGCTTTCTACTTATTTTCTGCATAGCGCCTAGGCACCGGATCCTGACATGTGCATGACTGAGCCTATAAATTGGATTTTTAAAGAATTTTGGGAGATCTTTTGGCTAGAGAAGGAAGGGCTCTGCTAGGGCACAATTAGAGGAGAAGGGAGACATTTTCTTCATTGAGTTTGATGCTTATTTCTTTCTCTCCTTCCTCTTGTATCATGTTTATTTATGTATTTGTGATGTTTTTCTCTTCTCCCACCATGTGTAACTAATTCTCTAGGGTTGGGGGATTGATGTAATTGACTTCTATGAAGTTTTGTTATTGAATACTTTAATATAATTGCAATTTCGATTATTGGAGTAGACTTTACTGCTATTTATTACTCTTGGATGCTTAGCTACCATCTTCAATGAACCTAGAGTTTATATTAATGCTAGACATAGCTTGGTATAGACTTGCCTTTGTAATTTCTACCGTAATTCGGGTTAGTCTAGACAAAGATAACCTTAATTGTGTGATTTTTATGAGTTCTTAAGCTTAAACTCTGAATCATTTAATTTGACTAAGACATTAGCTAATTAATTGAGTGAGGAAGATTTGTTTCATTAAGACATTGGGTTCAAATATCCTTGTGAACTTAATCAACATTAAGAGAAATTTGCAAGTATATATATCGATGTATTCTCTAATAACTCAAAGATTGGTTTGTTTATGAATTAATCGGATTAGAAGTTAAGTGAAATCAATCTCCTATGCCCGTCTTGTTATCATATAGTTTTTCGTTATGCTAATCTACTTCCTTGTCTTAATTAATTTACTTTAGCTAAATTTAGACTCAATTCACTCAATCTTTTCAATTGTCCAAATATAATATATGTTGGTGAATTTGGTAATTGTTAGATGTTAATCCCTGAGGACGATAACTCTCTCTCACTTTACTACTTGTGCGACCCGATACACTTGTCGGGAAAGTTCGCATCACTCCATTTTCCAAATTAAATTACCAGTGGTTCAAGTCTTTGAGTTATACATATTAAGGTTTAGAAATTGCACACAATTAATTATCTGGTCTCTAAAATTTTATATTTGTTTTAATTTAGTTTTTGACAAATCAAACATCACAATTTAATTATCAAAAAACTGTATTTGTCTCATTGATTTTTTTGTTGTTGTTAGATAATCAAAATTACTGATACTAAATCTTAAACATTTTTATTTTCAAACTAATTTTGTCAAATAAAAAAATAAATTAAAACCGATATAATTAAGAAGTAAATTAAAATGTTTTATTTTTTAAAAAAACTAATTTAAGATAATTATAAAATTTTTAGAAATTACATCAATAATTACCCTATTCCAAATACAACAAAAGATGATGTCAAGAGAGCCAAATTTATTCAAAAGAATATATTTAATATGAATTTTTTTGTAATATGATGTTATAATATGAATTTTTGTTGTTGTTTATCATCTTGTTTAGCATCACACTACATATTTTTAATATATTTAGAATCACACTAATTGCTAACTACCTCCTAAATCAGTGTCAGTTTCACACAACTACAATATCAATCAGATTCATATACACGAATCACACCACACAATCACAATTTTAACTTTCTTCATATACACAAATCACACCACACAATCACAATTTTAACTTTCACACATCACACAGCAAAGATATCAGATCAGATTTTCATCATATTAGATTTTCATCATATCCACATTCCACAAAGTCACACCACATGAAATTTGCCACATAATCACACCCTCACCTCACTTAAAAGTCAAATCTTGAATTTGAAGGCTGAAGGTTGAACCAAAGTCTCTCACAGTGTCACGATCTCTCACTTCTTTTCTTTGAATCTGTCACCTTGGCTCACACACAGAGCTACTGACCAAAGGCGCCAAATATTTCAGAATTCAAACATAGAGACTCACGCCACGTAAAGAGCCAGCAACCACCACAGATCAGAGGGATGAGAGAAAATTTCAGATACAAAGAGGCTGGTGAGCCTCACAAGTCATGCCACGCACAGAGCTAGCCAGCAACCACCACAGATCAGAGGGATGAGAGAAAATTTCAGATACAAAGAGGCCGATGAGCCTCACGAGTCACGCCACGCACAGAGCTAGCCAGCAACCACCACAGATCAGAGGGATGAGAGAAAGATAAAGACCAAGGCTGAGGACGATAAACGAATGGAGTGGACTGGAGATCGAAGATGAACTGGTGCGCAGCACGATATCGAAGATGAAGACGGGATCACGACACCAGATGAAGGAAAACAGAGGACCAGTAAGCAATGACCACCAGAGTCCAAATAGAGGAAAATAGAGGAGATCGACAGCAACAGACAAACGACAACGACGGTGATGGATCAGGTAAGTGGTTTCTCACTTTCTCTCTTCTCTGAACTAGATCGAGGGCTTCATTTGCCTGAAAATGGTGTGCAATGTTCAATGTTTTTAAATTTTTATACAGAGAACGCAACGGAACGAAATTGTGGACGGAACACAGTTGCGGCCACAACTTCGTTCCATTGCGGGGCATCATTAAGATTTTTAATCACCTCGGAATTGCGGGGTGATGCGGATGCAGCCACTGCCACAGCTGCAATATTGCGACCGCATCAATGCGATGCGGCCGCAATTTGAAATGTAGATCATATATATATATATATAAATAAGGCATTTAATAGACAAATTAGACCATATCAATTAATTACTAGAAAATTTAGATATTCACATCCATTATAATATTAGATGCCTCATGCATTCTTGTTTGTTTGCCACTTAATGAGATTAATCCAGGAAGTTCTCTAGACTAGTTTTCTTAATTAAAATCTTTTTCTTTTTTCTTTTGGGTGAAGAAAATCTTTCTAAATGCTCATTGAGAAACAAGGAGAAGTGAAAGTCATGATCACCTGTTTGAATTTTGCAGCATCTGTATCTGCTGTCATAGCTTCGCAGATTCTTGCTGATAATACTATCATTCAGTGTTTGGGAATGGTGCAAAAGAGAACATACGTATTAGCTTCATCATTTAGATAAGTATATTTATATATATATATATATATATATGATTTTGTGCTTCGTGCTTCTGCGTCATAAAGTAAGCTTGCATGAAACCAGACCATTGAAAGTAATTAAACTAATGTAATGAGAAACTTTATGCCAAAAGACTTCAGTATAATATATTGATTATTATATTGATGAAACTAATTTCAGCAGCGTTTCTTCTGTCGCTTTTAAATTTTATAATTCGCATCAAATAGAACGAATATGAAGAAGCTCAGCACTATATGGATATGCATATATTTAATTATTACCTGAGCGTTGATTTCAATGGTTGAAGTCCTATGGGCCTTTTTGTACCTCTCTATAGTTGACTTTGTGTTGTAGGCAAGAAAACAGGCGCACGCACAGACAGAGAGAGAGAGAGAGAGAGAAGGACACTCAGTGGCGGCGACAGAAATGACAATGACAGTGGCCTCGGCAACAATTATGATAGAAAGGAATTTCATTCCGAAACTTACTTGATAGAATAGAATTTTGCACTTTAGGAAAGAGATGGATTCCCTTTCTTTCCAATTTTTTAGATACCAAACAAGCATATTAATATTAAAGAAAAGAAATCCCTTTCCTCGAATGCATACCAAACACTCCCTGAAAGTTATTCTCGGCAGGTGAAGATAAATAAATAAATAGGTGCCAGTAATTATTCAAACCAATGGACTATCTAATTTGATTAAACTTTTAAACTTTTTTTCTTTTTATTAATTTGATTTTAACTATAGCTTAAAGTCAAATCTTTCAACTCTCTTGCCTTAAATAAATAAAATAAATAAATGCATGTCCTGTGGGTTTTACGTTGTTTCTGGTACCCCTCCTATGATCATAAAATATCTAATTTTCACCTCTTGCCAAATAGGTTATTTTATTTTTTTTTAAAGAATATTAACTGAAATAGTTAAATGTCACAATCACATCTTGTTTGTCTTTATTAATGCCAGTACGTCTAAAAACAATACTGCTCAATTTCACAACAAAATTATACGAAATAATTAGTTTTTAAAATGCAAAAATTAGAGAATTATTTTCTTCTAAAATTATTTATAAATGACGAAAAACTTTTGTATCTTTTCCACTTAGAAAAATATATCAAAAAATAAAACTCGCTTTTTCACTGTTAATTTATTTTAAGATCTATGTGTTTATTAATAAAGCATACTTTAAACAAATTTTAAAGAAATTTAATGACAAAATATTCAATCTCTTAAAATATAGATCAAATTTTCTATGAACCCAAAAGAAATTATTCACAATGACTGCTATTTAAATTTTAAAAATAGTAAAGGTTTGATTTTTAAAGATAGCATTTTAAAAAAGATTCCTATCATTTGCATTCAATAAGTTCAAAATAGATTAATTTTTTATCCTATTAATTAAATGAGATCATGAGAAGATACTCTAAAAAAAATAGTTTTTTGTTGAAAAAAATTTTTCTACAATATTGGTAACAAAATTCTATTTTTTGTGCGCAAGTGACTGTCAACTTGATTACTTATTATCTTCGTGAACGCCTCGAAGCATGCCTCTGAAGCTATAAGACCCAATGAGCAATGGGAGCATCAATACCCATTACCTTTTTGAGATCTCTGATACTCTTCATTGTTCTCACCAAAACAAGTACTACCCACAAGAACCAAACTTCGTTAGAGGAGACTGCCATAACTGTAGCTCACCTTAATGGCCTCCATCTACTTCGTACCAAGCCAATCTCAAAGACATCCTCTCATGGCTAGCCAACGACTGTGCCACCAGCTAAGGCTACAACCACAACACCGTAGGCAACAGCAGCGATGCAGTCTACAGCCTCTATGATTGCCAGGGCGATGTCCCTAGACACTTCTACCAATTTTGCGTCTTCATTGCAGCTAGAGAGCTTATCCAACATTGTCGCAATCGAGCGTCTGTTGTAATGTGATATGGTTCTCTGAAACATGCATGTTAATCGTTGCCAGTAGTTCTACTCTTGGATATTTTATTGTACCAAAATAGCCAAGAGCAGAGCTACCGACAACAATCAGGCATTCTTCACATAACCATATCATATTACAGTGGAGGCTCGATAGTGACAATGTTTGAGAACCTCTCTGGCGACAATGGAGACACAGAACTGCCAAAAGTGTTTTGGGACGTCGCCCCGGCAATCGTAGAGGTCCTAAACCATGTCGCTGCTATTTCCTACGGTGGCGGCAGAGTCGTTGGCCAGCCACGAGACGATGTCTTTAAGGTTGGCTTGGTATGAAGCAGATGGAGGTCATTAAGTGAGCTACCATTATTGTAGTCTCCTCCGACAAAGTACGGTTCTTCAGCCGTACTTGTTTTGGTGAGAACTATGAAGATTATCAGAGATGTGAGAAAGGTAATAGGTATTGATGCTCCCATTGCTCATTGGGTCTTATAGCTTCACAGGGATACTTCAAGGGAAGTGGGGCTTCTTTCCTATGTATAGGAGGTTCCTATGCGCGTAGGAGGGATGTTAGGAACTATGAGATTAGTTTGATCCAATGGTTCCTATTCATCCAATATTTTTTCTTTTTTTTTCATATAAAAATTTTACAAGTGTCACCTAAACTAATAATAATTGTAAATACAATAATCAATATAAAACTATAATTATAATTTTTTAAAAAAATATTAAAGAAACACTGATTGAATGAGAACTATTAAATCAAGATTCAACAATACATTTTCCCTTCTATGCATAGAAGCCTCCACTGCGTGAGAGGGAAGCCTCACCTTTTAATTTCAAGGGGGCATAATAAGTAATCAAGTCACTTGTGCACAATACAGAGAATTTTGTTACAGATATGGTAGAGAAATTTTTTTCAAAAAAAATATATTTTGATAATATCTTCACATGATCTCATCTAATTAATAGGATAAGAAACTAATCTATTCTAAACTTATTAAACACAATTGACAAAAATCCTTTTTAAAATAATATCTTTAAAAATCGAACCTTTATTCCAGAATATACATAAAGTATATAAATTGGTTCCTAAATGATACACACTTTGTTATTCGAATGAGTTATAGCCTCTTTTTAAGTTATGGATTCAACACATATTAATCATTTGGTAAAACTAAATTATTTACTTACTATTCTTCATGGACTAAGGTCTCGTTTTGGGTAAATAACTTATTTAAGCACTTATAAAAAAATGCCTTATAATAAAAGCTTTTATACTATAAGCTCCTTTTAAATTAAATTATTTAGTGTTTGAATACATACATGAAACATTTTAAAATTATGATGGAAAGGAGGGAGGTGAAGATTTTAGTTTTCGTAGAATTTCAAATTATGATTGGGGACATGCTTATCTTGTAAAAGTGCAAAATAATTTTTTATTCAAGTGAATTTGAGCTTTTGCATAAGACTTTTCCAAAATGCTTAAAAAGTTGGTTTCATAAAATAAGCTAGATATAACTTTTTGGGGATTAATAAGTTACTTATTTAAATTTTTTCAAACACTTTTTTTAAAAATAAAAGTACTTAAACTAATAGAAAAACTTTAATAAGTTATAAGCTATGTTATCCAAATGGGGCTCACTTAACAATAGTATGTAATGAGTTTACAATATTCAAAACTAAATCATATAATATTAACAGTAAATGAAAGATTTAATTTCCTAAAGAAAATCTTGGTTTGGTCCTTGAAGACCAAATATCTCAATTTTGTTATTAAAAGACTACATTTGTCTTATTTTAGTTATTTTTATTGCTAAATTGTAAAATCTATTATTGATAAATCTCAAATTGTTTTTGTTATCAAAACTGACTTTAAGACACAAAGTAACCAAGTTGAATATATATTTTTTAGATACTAAATCAAGACAATTTTGAAGTCACTAATTTACACCAATATTAAACTTTCAGAAATTAAACATTTAACCCATATGCCTTTTAAGAATAAAATTATTTATATATATTGCTAGTCATCTATAAATATCATCCCTTTGTCAAAGGACAATTTATGAAGTCAACAATACGTTACTATAGATCAAGAAAAATATTTTTAATTTGGAACATCGCCGTACCGAAAACAAATACTTGAATGTCAAAATATGTAATTATATTGCAAAACGTCTATGCTATTTGTTTTTTACAAATCTGTTATAAAAAATTAAAATCATCCATATTTAATGATCTTAATTTAAACATTGTTGTATTTAATAAAATTAATTAAGTCAAAATTATTGAATTTCATAGTTAAGAAAATGCGTCTTTGATGAGGTCCAAATTTATCTAATACTGAAATTGCAAACCAAAAAATATAGCCCAAGGGAACTTACACAATCAATATACTTAACCTAGCTTAAAAAAAAAAAACTTAAGAAAAGAAATTAAATTCTTATCTATCCACATACCTTTGTCCGAATGCAAAGGTTTTCATTTTCAAGTTCAATCTCTTATGTATGGCAATAATGCAAATTATCAGTCCAGAATGTCCTTAAAAGTAAAATTAATAAATGCAGAATTCTCTAGCCAAAGAAATCAAAACTGAGAAAATTTTTTAATGGAAAAGAAAAGGAAAAGACAGAGGAAATAAAGTTGCGAATTACCCTTTTCTGCAGGTACTCAATGTCTGCCAGCAGCATCTCATGCTATTGCAGTAGATAGTAAGGAATTAGAAAATCATTAAAACTACAAAACTCATAAAAACGTGTGTGTGTGTGTGTGTGTGTGTGTGAGCGTGTGTGTGTGTGTGTGTGTGAGAGAGAGAGAGAGAGAGAGAGAGAGAGAATTTGTTGACATGATTAATAATCACAGCAGTGGGCAATAAACCTTTCTAAACCTTTCTAACATATTATCATAATGGCCTTTTTTGTTGCAAATAGAAAAATAAGAGAAAATGACCAAAAAAGTTCTTATTTTGTCACTTGAGATGATAGATCCAATGCAATATTTGTTGATTTGGTCTCTTTAACACGATACGCACAAGGACAAGTACGGTAGAATATTTGAGTAAAAAAATTGTAATAAAGAGGCTATACTAAACAAAATTAAAGATTTATAGAAGATAATTGTTAACTTTTAAACTTGAGAGGGTAAATTGTACAACCCCTAATTGATGGAAGTTATTTGAATTTTAATTTTTAACCAAAAAATTATATAGAGCTAATATATATAATTTATTAAAGACATTTTTGATAAGGATTTGACACACAAAGTAACAGCAGTCAAAATTTTTCAGTAAAGTCCATTCATATTTAAGGATTCTGATCATTTAATGTATCCTTGCCACTTTTTTTTTGGTTGTGTTTATTCCTTCACCAATTGGCTTGAAACCACAGATGGTGATAACTCCCCTTCTGAACTGTTCATGGTGCTTCATAATTAATATTATATTAGTTTTAATTATTTACCTCAGACCTGATAATTAATGGTGCTTCATATATATACATATATATGGCATTTAATAGACAAATTAGACCATATTAATCAATTAATAGAAAATTTAGATATTCACATGCACTATAATATTAGATGCCTCATGCATTCTTGTTTGTTTGCCACTTATTATGAGATTAATTCAGGAAGTTCTCGAGACTAGTTTGCTTAATTAAAATCTTTTTCGTTTTCCTTTTGGGTGAAGATCTTTTTAAATGCTCATTGAGAAACAAGGAGAAATGAAAGTCATGATCACCTGTTTGAATTTTGCAGCATCTGTATCATTCAGAGTTTGTGATTGGTGCAAAAGAGAACATACGTATTGGAGATATTAGGTAGCCTGTTGGCCAAAAACAAACGTATATAAGCCGAAAAGGAGCAAAAATTGTAATTCAATTGTTGAAGAGCAACATTAATTACATACTTTCTTTATAGATCATTAAAGATAGATCCACAATTAAATGGTATCTCATCTTGCTAAGATAATAATTATGTAATTTTAATAAAGACCAGTTTGCGGTTATAGAAAATAGCAAGCACTCAACCTCTAGATGAATGTTAAGGTACTCAATATTTTATTTATAGCGTAGAATTTTAAGGAATTTTTCGATTAAAGAGAGTGAAAATGAAAGAACTAATTAAGAGAAGATAAATTTTAAAGGGTGGAAAGAATCAAAAAGAGGGTTAATGAAGACATATAGAAAAAATAAATAACTTTATGATTAGCGTAGAAACTTAGATATGCAGGAGAAGAGGGGAAAGAAAAGAAATTTTGATTTTAAACAAGTATTTGATTTAGCGTTACATAAATTTTTTTCCTTTTCTCATTAATTCTCCGTATTCCAAACATATTTTATGTAAAAATTATCATTATCTCCATTTGGTCTCTAAAAACAATCATCTCAATATAGTCCTTGAAAGATTATATGTATTAATTTGGTTTCTTTGTTTGTCATAAATTTTTAAAAACTAAATTGAACACTTGATTATGGACCAAATTGAGAGTAATACAATATTTCAGGGACTAAATTGAGAGTAGTAGGGGAAAGAGATGGTTACTTGTTGTTGGAGTACTCATAGAGGCGTCCACGGCTTGAGAAGACGGTGAGGGACACCACAGCATCACACAGCACTGAGAGCTCATAAGCTTTCATCAGATGTCCAGTCCTTCTCTTGCAGAACGTCACCTGCCTGTTCGTTGGTTCTCTATCCTCTTGATCTTGATCCTTCCCCTCTCCATCTTTCTCTTCTCTTTCTTAAGGTACCACAAAGATCTTACGATCTGTCAAAATTCAAATCCAGATTAGTATGCATAAGGTATTACCAAATAACTAAACAAAGATTTGGAGATGATGATACTGTACCGTTATGCCCGGCCCTTTAATTTTCATCACACCCTTTCTGTGTACAAGCTAGCTTTTGATTTTGACCCTAGCTTTCTTTCTTATATAATATAACCCATAAAAAACCACCATGAACGAGAACGAAACGACATCTTTGGGGACAAAAAGCCTGGTAAGAAAGAACTGAAGAAAGAAAAGGGAAAGAGAAAAAGAAACAAAAATACTGAAGCCCTATTATGCTTTTTTAACATGAAAATATGCAACTCTAATCAGAAAGATGATCAGACTCAAACCTTTTTAGGCCTTGACATGCTTTTTTTTTTTAAAAGAAAATGGTGCAGACAAAGTGAATTAGAAAACATTTTGAAGTAAAGTGAGCATGGGGGAATTGGAGCAAAGGTGGGTTAATTATTAGGTCAAAAGAAGACATAAGTCTGGAAACTAACTTGTTTGTTTTCTTTTTCTGGGAAAACACATCATGAAGATGAGTGCGAGAAAGATGAAGAAATAGAAGAGAAAACGAGAGAAAGATGGAAGCAGAGAAATATAGAAGATCTTGAAGAGAGGGAAAAGAAGATTCTCTGTGTCTGCGCCAATAGATCTAAAAGATGAACCGCTTGGACACGAAACTGAGCTCATGGGAATTGAAGGGTTTGCTGTTTGCACCTCCACGAGGATAGGATTAATTTCATACGGAAAATAAAATAAATAAACAAATAAATAAAGGATCACCTGCTTCAATCCCATAACGCACAAAAGATGACTAAATAAACTGCCAAATATTCCTAGCGATCACACAATGAAGAAAGAAAATCAAAATTTCATCCCTATGAACTAGGAAATGAATTAAACCGAAGCAGAATACTAAGAAGACATTATTCGAATCCCATATTTCAAATGTTTTTTGTCTGTCAAGCTTTTTATCTCCTGGATTCAGAAGGGCAGTCAGTAACTAAGAATATGTGTGAGCTGCACAATGGCAAACAATGAATACCATTTATAATTTATAATGATTTCTCTCAACAAGCAATATTCAAGAGCCAGAGAGGTTGTAATGTAAAGAAAATGAAAACTGGAGTCAAAATAAAACGAGAATTACTGGGTCCTAGTAGGTAGAGGTTCCGGCGCCGATGCCGATGCTGATGTTGGCGCCGGTGGATTGTCTTTGGGGAATTGGGGCTCTTGAACTAAATCTGGAGCTTCGTCGTCTGAAGAAGAAGTGTAGTCTACAAGGGACATCTCGCGCGTCTTCCCTTTGAGTTGTTTACCAAAATATCTGAGGTTACATTTAAAGCAGCAGATTAGGGCCTGGTGGTGCTTTCCAGGTATTTTGCACTTTCATTTGTATTACAGTGAAAGTAAATTTCTGATTTGGTTTTTGAAATAGACTAAATTCTATTTTGATCTTTCATATATGTTCTTTTTCTCAATTTAGTATCATGATGATGCAAATGTTCTCCTAATTAGATGCTCACAATATAAAGCAAAGATATTTTGCCCACAATCAGGGCAATGTGGAACAAATTATAAAGGAGAGTCTAGTTTAATTTTTTAAAGTGGTCAAGTTTTTTTCTGTTGTCAAATTAATTCAAGAATCATGTGAATTTTTTTTAATTACCATATATATATATATATATGCATACACCTCTTAATATAATTGAACAATAAAGAAATTCAACTTCATACAAAATGAAACTATGTGTGGAGTATCCCTTATTAAAAAGAGGTAGCAACAATAACCATAATAGACATATACAATCAACAAGGGTTGAATCTAGCAAAAGAAGCTAGCCTCCCACAAGGACATCGTAAATATAGATTTTAATTTAGAAAAAATATAAAATTAGAGAAAATATACAAATTAATTTATCAAAATATAAAATTACAATAAAATTACAGTAATTTAATTTAAAGTAAAAAATAGAATTTAATTTTGTAAAAATATAAAATTACAATAAATATACAAATTTATTTATAAAAATATAAAATGACTTGATCTAATAGTTTCTGATGATTCTCCACATTTAGACTTGCCAGCGTGCTCCTGAACATCAAATTGAGCAGCGGATGACCAAGATAGGACAAATGAATATTACCTGTAAAATTTAAAATAAAAAAGCAAAAAAAATACAATCCAAAGATGAGCCATTGGATAAAAATCATCCAACGCCCCCAAAAAACACGAGAAGCTCTGCTCTTTTCGATCCAATCCTGATTCTTGCTTGCATGGCCTATTTGGCAAGACGTGAAAGTGTGAAACAAGAGGTGAATGTGACATTTAACTACTTAAGTTAATATTCTTTTAAAAAAAAATAAAATAACCTATTTGGCAAGACTTGAAAGTGTGAAACTGATGCTGTTCATGATCTACTGATACTAAAGGAGGCAAGATGTGAAAGTGTGAAACTGATACTCTTCATGATCCACTAACACTTTACTTCATCGGTTGTTTTCTTCGACTTCATTACTTTGCTTTTAATTGATAAGCTTGGAACTCGATTCTTTCTTTCCATAGTAGTTGTAACATTGCACGAGGGGAGTCTATTACTTTATTACTGTCTGGGAAATTATATCAGGGATGCTCATGCTTTTGTCTTAGTCATTGGACCACTCTTACCCAACAAGAACAAATTCTCCACATAGGGGTGGGTGGCCTTCGTTTTTGCATATCCCAGAAAGGAAAAATAATTAAAATTTATCTTCTCAAAATTTTTTAAAATTTACATTCGTCCATCTTTTCTAGTTTCAATTTATACTAGAATTGTCAACATACTCGATACTTGAGCAGACATAATCAATGTTGGAGTTGATAAGATATTGTTATAAAAATATTAGTCATTAATGCAGTTAGGCAAGATTAATACCATAGTTTACCAAAAGTTAATTGATCCACAAATACGTGTAGAAATGAGCCGACCAAGCATGTTTCATGACAGTCATATTTGTCAATCTATCGATCATTTTCCTTCACTTTGGATGCAAGCCATTGGCTTTATTAGTTCGAAAGTAGGTGTCTATTTGAAAAATAGTTAGGGGAGAACGTAGTTTGGATAACTAACTATGGTTTATAAAATATGATTTGGATAAATTTAAGTTTTGAGAAATGTGATTTATGTTTAAAAAATAATTAGATAAACTTAAATTTAAGTAAAACATGAACATTATTTATATTTGGATGTTGGTTTACATAAGCATTTTTGGATGTATAATTTACCAAAAAGAATATGAATTTTATATTTCATTATTTCATGTACCCTTATTCATTATTGTCATCTATTTAAGCATAATGTAATAAATTATATTAATGTTTTAATAAAATGTACTATTTTATTTTTTTATCAAGATTACTAAATATTCACTAATTACGCTCATCAAAATAATTTTTTAATTTAATAATTTTTAATTAATTATAATTACAATTACATTGCTAATAAATTACTAATTACAACCTGAATTATTAACTAATTTTCCTAATTAAGTTACAATCTAATTATGGTTTTTAATTACTAATAGCTAATTATATTACTAATCGATTTCTTAATTAATCACTAATTACTCATTTAAATACTAGAAAAGTATTGTTAGAGAAAATAAAAGAAATTATTAAAGACCAATATGTAAATCACACAAAAAAAGAACTTAATTACAAAAAAAAATTCAAATTAAAGGTTCGTTCTTATAATAAAGAAAATAATTAATTGTACACATAATTGTTAATTATTTTATGTATGCTCTACGATTTGATTTCAAATTATATCTCTAACACTATCAATCTCGGATGAAGAAGTTATGTTTAGACTAGGTAGTGAATTTGAGGCAACATGGTTTTTATACTCTTCTTGAATGATGTCTTAATCTTCTGAACAATTAAATTCGATATTTGTTTGAATGTTTCTTCTAATAAAATTGTATATAGTCATTATTATACTCATTATTTGAACTTGTGTTCAATTTTGAACTTAGGTATGTGACGCAAAATTGAAAATCTATTCTTCCATATTCCAAAAGTTCTTTTAATGGTAAATCTTAAGCTTGAGTGATGTAATTAAATACCTCATTTTGATTGACAAATTTAAATGAAAGCCAGAAATCATGGAAGTGATAACACTCACACTTGTAGAGACCAATATATACAACTGGTGTTGGATAGCTAACATCCACTAAATAATACCAATAAAAATGAACAAATTCATTATTAAAGATAGAATACAAATAATTATGACGAATTACTAAAACTAAAGAATTCTGAAAGTAAAAAACTTATCATTGTTAAATTTCAAAATTTTCATTGTGAAAAGTCACTTGGATAAATTGAGGGATCAAATTTAGATAAACACAATATTTTGAGAGAGTAAATTACTCATTTGGTTTCTAATAGATTATAATTTTCTCAATTTACTCCCTGAAAGGTCAAATATCTCAATATAGTCCCTAAAAGTTTGTATTTTTTCATTTTGGTCCGCTTTTTTTGACAAAATGACTTCTAGCAACACCAAATTGAAATTTAGCACAATTAAATTTTGTATTTAACAATAAAAAATAAACTGAGAAATTTCACTCTTTTAAATCATTTTTTGAATCTAAATAGGCTTTTAAAGAATCCAAATGTAAAACTAAACAGAGACTAAATTAAGAAATTAAAGGCTAAACTTATATAACTATTGAGCTTGTAATTTAAGTGGGTTTAATAAGACTTGCGGATTTAGACATAAGAAATTAGGTGTTTGGACTTTCCAGGAAACAGAATGGATCAGTAAGGCCTTTGAGTCTCCGCAGTTTTTCATTTAAAGCAAACTCTTCTGCCCCCTATTTTCAACATTACATTAACTAAAGTGGCCTTTTTTTTTATTATTATTATTTTTTAACTATAAGGTGATGATGCAGTGATATTGCTGTGATTGCAAAGATAGAAAGTACTGACACATCGAGACTCCTTATTTTATCTGTGGGGTCCATCTGCTTGCATGTGATTATTATTATTATTATTATTAAAAGATATTTAAAAAATATATTGTCGGTGGTATAAATACACGAAACTTGATAAATTTTCGAAATTATTTGGTATATCATATTTTAAATGCAAAGAAAAATTAGAGAAATTTATCATTACAATTTTTAATTTTATTAATTTTATAAGATATCATATATATAATTATTTGTTATTTATTGTGCATGTTGAAAATTAAAAATATCTTTGGGGCTATTATTTTAGGTTCAATAACAAAAAGTTTTCATCAAAATCATTACAATATTTTCATATTAGGAATTGACCCGATTATTAGCCTAGGAAAGAGGCTAAATTACTAGATCATTAGTTTAACGTTCGTATTACTGGTCAATTATTGAATTGAAAAAATAAATATATATATATATATATTAAAATAAGTAAAACAAATAATATACATATTCATTTTACAATAAAAATATCTTCAAATGTATCTTAATATAATTTACAAAAATCTTTTGTGACAGTACTCAACTCACAAGCAGAAGAGACGTGATCATAATTAATTAAACTTGGACCCAAGTGCAAAATGTTAATGGGTTACTTTTGCAATGTCTTAATATATAATTTAATCTCACAGAAAAACTAATTTGTATTAAACCTGTTATAAGGACTAATTTGTTTAACATTTAAATTTCAAGAACTAGATAATAAAAAGATATATATTCTAGGGACTAATTTGTTCCTTGTATATATATACTAAAAAATATTTTTTTTACATGGTCTATTTGCTATTTATGAATAATTTATCAGTAAAAAACATGACAAAGGCAGATACTTCACAAACTAATGACTGGTGAATAAAAATTTATAGGAATTGAATCTTGTATTAGTATGAATGACTAAATAATTAAGCATTTATTTTTTTGTATGAATGGTTTTTTTTAATCTTTATTTTTTTTGTCAAGTTTTTGGTAAATTTACTTACCTCATATAATTTTACTTAAAATCAGTTTGCTTCCCTGTAGTTTAAAATTAATGTCTTAATTAATTTCCTTATAAATTATTCTAGAGCTGTCAAAACGGGTCAATCCAGTCTGTTTGGGTTGGCCCGTTTTGGATTGGTCTCAAAATAGACCAGGCCAGGTTGGTATGTTTTTAAAAAAGGCCAGCATATCGTTAAATGTGACCTAGCAGACTAAATGGGTCAACCCACTAGTCCGCACCTTTTTTTTAAAAAAAATTAATTTTTCTTAGAACAAATAATAATAAAAAATAATTCATTTGCTTAGAAAAAAAAAAGAGAGATATGTATTTCGAGATTTGAAATTAAAAAAAAAAAGAATTATTCTTTCTCTTTTTTTGAATTATTTTTTTCTTTTTTCTTTAGTGTTATCTTTTTTTATTAATTAAGATCAAATAATTTTATAAATTTGATATGAAATTATCTTTGAATGATATCTTTAATTTATTTAGTATTATATATATATATATATATATATATATATATATATATATATAAACTGTTACCCACAGGTTACGTGGATGTTACGTGGATTCAACTCACATTACCCGTGGGTAAGGCGAACTAAGCCAATTAGAACTGGCTCTAACAAAGCCAACTTGGCTCGTGGATTGAGCTCGTTTTACAAACTCTAGAGTGTTTTATATTTTCTAATTAAACCCAATTTATGGTATTTTTGAACATAATTTTAACTAAAAATAATCATCTAAATGTTGAAATGTTGAATAATCTTATTTTTGAAAATATATTTAATATATACCTTAAACAGTTTCTTTTTTTTTCTATCGTTTCAATTAAATTAATTATTTAAAACTAAAACTCTCCATTTATTTAAATAGTATATATAAACGAAATAAAGATTTGACGATAGGACAATTCATTTTAACATTCATGTATTAACTTTTGGTAAAATTTAATTGTAAAATACCAGTAAATTACTAAAAGTTATAATTATCTCAATGTAAATTACTATTTTAATTCCAGAAATTTATAGTTATTTCAATATAGTCTTTACAAGATAAAATGTTTTAATTTTGTCCTTAAAAGATTGATTTTGTTTCAACTTGTTACTTCTTTTTTATCAAAGTGACTTTTAACAATAAAAAATTTAATATTTAACAATAGTAGATTTTATTATTTGACAATAAAAAAACCAAAATTGAAATAAATATAATATTTTAAAGACCAAATTGAAACATTTAATTTTTCAAACATTAAGTTAAAAATACCATAATCATCTATATATCTGTATAATAGACTAAAATAACTCCACCTTTACACATTTATTACACCTATTTATTGTACACATTTAATGCATATTTCTAATTTATTAATATTATTTCATTTAATTACAATTTCTTATTTTTGTAATTTATTAACTTTTCACTTTTGAATTTGGTTGAATGATTACAAATATACATGATTAAATAACATTCAATTTTTGTAACATTTTGATTTGATGCATACATTTAATACTCATTGCTAATTTCTTAATATTATGTCATTCAATTATAATTTCTTATTTTTTAATTCTTTAATTTTTTACATTTAATGCTCATTTCTAATGTTTTAATATGATGTCTTTCAATTACAATTTTTTTTAATTTGTTAAACTTTTTACTTTTGAATTTGATTCCATGATTAATGCATGAATTAAAAAAAATAAAATTTAACTTCTATAATAAGGTCTAGATTTTGCTTATTTAAGCAAATTTAACCAAATCCAATCTATTCCATTCGGACCTCTCTCTCTTTCTTTCTCTCTCTCTCTCTCTCTCTCTCTCTCTCTCTCTATTTCTCTGTAATGCCTCGGAAAATGGGTATATAAATATATATATATATATATTATAGGATATACCTCAGTGGTAGCCCATAATTTCCCTGAACAATCCTAATCACTAAAAAAAAAAAGATTTTTAGTGGCGACTTCAAAAGGCTTTGGTGGCGACTTTTAGTGGCGAGTAAAATTGTTGATGTAACTCTGTAGCTGATCGTCTTTTGATAGCAACTTTTAAAAGTTGCAACCAAAAGTCACCCTTTAATGGCGACTAAAAGTCGTCTTTGTTGCAAAAAAAATTTCGTGAGAAAAAATAATTTTTGGTGGCGACTTTAGTTGCCACTTAAGGTCACTTTTACCAAAAAGACCTGAAAGTCACCACAAAGAGACCTTTGGTGACGACTTTTATTTGACTCGTATGGATTTTGGCTGATTCAATAACTCACTGCCCTAAGGTGACTCGCTTTTTTTAGGTAATATTCAAGTTTATTTGAAATTAAACCAAACATATGCATATCTGAGATTCGAACTTAGGTCCTTTGCTTGCAACCGTGGGTGTGTCTTGTCATCCTGTCACCACTTTATTTGTATTATGTAAGGGCAAAATATTATATATATATATCTAATCTGTTAAAATTATTTTCAGTCAAAAATATTACAAAACATAAATAAAACAAAATTTAACTTAACAAAAACTAAATATATTATCACTTTGAGAGTCACCACAAAAAGTCAGACTTCAGCTAATTTTATTAAAAAAAAATTGACTTCGGTTAAAAAAATAGACTTTAGTTGCCACTAAAAATTTGATTTTTTAAAAAAATAAAAAAATAAAAAATTTGAATTTCTTTTAAATAAAATTTCAAAAATTAAAAAATTCTATTTTTTAAATAAAATAAAAAATGACCTTTTTAATTTTTTAAAAAAAATTAAACTTTTGGTAGCGACTATAAGAGTCGTCAACAAAAGTCTAATTTTTTAAAATTTTTATTTTAAAAAAATTTGACTTTTTTTTTGTTTAAAAAAATCAAACTTTTTGATTTTTTTAAAAAAATGACTTTTGGTGGTGACTATGAGAGTCGCTACCAAAAGTCTGATTTTTTTAAAATTTTATTTAAAAAAATCTGACTTCTTTTATTTTTTTAAAAAATTGACTTTTGGAAATGATTATATGAGTTGCCACCAAAAGTCTGATTTTTTTTAAAAAAAAGTTAGATTTTTGTAAATAAAATTAAAAAAAATCAGACTTTTGGTGGCGACTCTCATACTCTCCACCAAAAATTTAATTTTTTTATTTTTTTTTAAAAAAATTTACTTTCTTTGAGTGTTCTTTAAAAAAAATTTTGACTTTTGGTGACGAATATAAAAGTTACTACTAAAAGTCTATTTTTTAATTTTATTTTTAAAAAATTTGACTTTTGGCGGAAACTTTTAAAAGTCGCGCATAAAAAAGTGTGACTTTTTAGTGACGACTTTAAAATTTAACTTTTGGTGACGACTTATTTAGTTATCACCAAAAGTCCACTTGTAGTGGCTATTTTAAAAGTCACTCCTAAAAAATCACCACTGAAAGTCAGTTTTCTTATAATGAATATCTACAGCTATGCAGTTTATAAATTACATAATTTACAAAATAAATTACAGCCAAATTAATAAAATTCTTAAAATATCGTAAGACCTAGGTGGCCTATAGAATACAGAGCATTTCTAATTGGTTCATTTAAAACCCATCGACTAGATGGAGTATGTCTTCATTCCGCTAACCTCTAGCGATTTTCCCATCCTCTTCAATTTCTAAATCTAAAAACAACAATAGAGAGTGTGAGTTTATCAAAAATTCTGTGAGTAAATGACTATACAATAAAATATAGCACAAGTACAAATATTAGCCTCACTATCATAATTAGAATAAAAACTACTAACACATATCAGTACGAAATATAACATATATAACGTTCTTTCCACGCAACCAAGACCCACGATTCACTATGAATCTACAATCTCACAATACAATCCATAAAATAATCCTCAAATGCACAAAAAGCGTAAATAAACATCCACTCCAAACTGCATTATGTAATATATGATTTATGATACATTTTCCACATCCTTTCCATACACTTACCACATTGTAGACCAACCCTTAATAGGTTTATTCAGAGGTCCATCCCTCTGTTCCCTCTCGACATGTGGAAAAATACATTATGCAATGTTTATCCCTCTCTTTTCCACACTACATTGAAATCTAGCCTCAATGTGTATGCAAATTGACACTACTCAGTAGTATTACACAATTGGTAGCTTTTCATTCCATTTCCACACATTCCAATATATATGGATATGAAAATGATAATATGAAATGCATCCACACCATCACAATACTACAACCATCACCACACAACAATTAGTATTCCTTGTACTATTCCGCTTTAAATGTAATTAAACATACAACTCCCAATTCCATAAAATAATTCTTATAATCATTCAATGAAATTCCTTAGTCTAGTTATAATCACTAACTAGAGAATTTCATTGATGAATTTCTAACTACGGTGTGAATTAGATTTATATTAACTTGGCCAAATAATCCTACACCAATTATATGATCCTATATATATATATATATATATATATATTCCTATATATTCTCTCTCTCTCTCTCTCTCTCTCTTTCTCTGTGTCCTGTATGGTTTGTCGTTGATCTAATTATGAATTGTTTGCTTCCCGTTATAGAAAAAAGGTGTGTGATGCTTATCTAACAATGCTCCTCATATTAATAACATCCCGATTGACACACTCCTTCCACCATACAAAAGTGTTTTTCTTTTCTTCTTGGTTTCATCATTTTTCAAGAATTTTTTTAAATAACTATTCAAAGTTCAAACAATGAGCAGTAACATTTTTTCTACTAAATTTAAGCGCAGATGCATTCTCAAAGACTCAAATCGAGATATTTGATTAATTTAATACAACCTCTTACCAATTAAACTACATGCTTGATAGTTCAAGAATATTTCGATAACCTAATTTCGTAAGGTTTGCTTGAATAATCATGTCTTGATACATTATTTTACTTTAAAAATTAAATGAGACCATTTCATATATATTTTCATATATATTATGCTTTTTAAAGAGATGATTTCTTATAATATAATATTATAATTATATTTTTAATATGACAGTAAAAAAAATTAATAAATTTATTTTCAAGAAAGACACATGTGATATGTTAAGTTTTTATATAGACAAAAATATATTGTAGAAGAATTAGTGTAAATTTTGAAATAATATAACTATTAGATGTAACTTTAATTAAACCGTAAAAAAAAGTATAATATACTCTTTTTTTTACTTTTATTTATTAGAATTTAAATTAAGGATTAGTCATGTCAAACTTCTTCCACTGAATATTTGAAATTTATAATATATATTTGAATATTTGAGTGAAGATAGATTGTTAAATATATTTAATTATATTAACGATAAATAGATATACAAACACGTTCAATAAATTACAGTATTTTTTTTACACTAATTTAACCCTTACAAAATTGCATTCCTCTTACTTTCATCCTTTCACATGCTTATGTGATGTTCGAGAAAAGACATAGTTCGAATTTTTTAATGCAAAATTGGTAACAAAAAAAAAGACTAAATTATAATATATTGCGATATTTAATAGACTAATTTAAAAAAAATCATATTTTAGAGATAAAATTAAGATAAATATAATATTTTATAATCAAATCAATAATTTACTCTCAAAAATTATTTGAGAGAAATCATTTTTAAAATTAAGTTATTTATATAAATTTTTACATAAAAAATGCTTAATATAATATTAGCTAGTTATATAAAACTAGCTAATATCATAAAAGTGACATTACTCTATCATGTAAAATTGTTATTATTCTAATCTAATTGGGAAAAACATTGAGTAAATTAATAGCTAATCAGTTAGAAGTGAGACCCATAATAAGAATCTAAATAAAATTTACTACTGTAGATGATCAAATTATGATGAATAGAAAATATGATGATGTGTTAAGAAATTAAATATTTGGATATGTTGATTGATCATGTGTATATTATAAAATTTGTGCTTCTAATTGACTACTATTTTTCTGATAAATAATTATTCGGTGTTCGAACATTAAATTATAGATGTAAACTAATTCAGATTCCAGTCAGGTAAAATCACAATGAGCCATAAAGCTTTTCCTACTAAATTTTAACGCAATTATATTTTTAGATATTCGACCTCAATATTTTTAGTTAAATTAAAATAATTTCTTATAAAATGACTTATCCACTTGAAATGGAGTTTATAAAATGAGAAATACTGTCGATGTCTAACTTTTTTCAATAGACGAGACAAATCAAAATCTGAAGTCTAAAATTCTATTCAAGAAAATAAAAAAGACAAAATTTGAGGAATCAAACGGGAAGAAATATTTTAAATAATAATAAATACTGCATGTAATAATAGGTGACGACACTCTAGATTAATGTCTTATTGTTTCATTCGGGAATGTAATTATGATTTTTTAACATTATTCCAAAATTATTGATAAAGATAGCGCGTTTTCCTATTTACCGAATTAAATAAGAAATACCAAAAATTGGGTTTTTTTTTTGGGGGGGGGGGGGGGAAGCACCACGTGACTTTGCAGACCTTTTGTTCCCGACAAATGCGAAAATTTTACAAATTATAATTTCGCAGTTTGTTGGTTTTTTACAAGTAACAAGAGCACATAATAATAACATAAAGAAGAGCATACTTTAATCTGTGATAACTTGGAGATCAAATTAAGGGTAGATCTTTTAGAAGAGTATAATAGGCTCTTTCTCACATTGTTTTTGGTCTGATAGAAAAAGATAAATCAATATTATCTTACCAAAACAAAGCTTTTTATATAACTTCAAAGACTACTATGCAGTCTCTCATACTCATGGGCCGACTCAATTGACATACTCCTTCCACCATACACAAGTGCTTCTGTTTTTTTTTGTTCTTGGTTTGATCATTTTTTAAGAATTTTTTTAAATAACTATCTAGGGTCTAAACATCAAATTACGAATGTCAACTAATCCGAATTTGATTTAGATTGGATCACATTAGGTAGTAAAGTGGTCCTTACTAAGTTTAAACGTAAATGTATTCTTAGAAACTTTAAGTTAAGACAACTTCTTATCAGTTAACTTACGCTATTAGTGATTCAAAATATTTCGATAACTTAATTCTATGCGGTTTGCTTGAATAATCATATCTTGATACATGATTTTACTTTAAAAAATTAAATGAGACCATTTCACATATATTTTCATATATATTATAATTTTTGAAGAGATGATTTTTTATAATATAATATTATAATTATATTTTTAATATGACAATAAAAAATTAAATAAATTTATTTTAAAGAAAAAACACATGCCATATATTAAGTTTTTATGATGCACATGATGCATACTAGGTAATATTAAGAAACTCTGTTTTGATTTCATCGTTTTCTTCTTTCTTTCGTTTACAAATCCATTTTTAATTATTTATTAGCACTTCACGTTTTCGGAGGGTTATTATATTAACATTTTTGTGGTTTAGATAAAATTATACTTAATATTTTTTACATTTTAAATATTACAATATATATATCTAATTTAATTTATGTTAAATCAATTAAGTTTTTAATTTATGTTGAACAGATACTGTGATGAAAACATATATTACACGTTGCAATCAATGTGACGAACTTTAGTGGTGAAAATTAATAAGAATTTGTTCTTAAATTTAAAACCTCTTTAAAAACTCTCATCAGAAATGCTCTTATACTCTTGTTTTTTAATTTATTTTTCACCATTAAAATTAACTTTTATATAATATATGTTTTTGGGTTGAGATTAATTGTATTAAATAGATTATGGAGAAACTTTTACTTTGAGAACCTTTTTAGTTGGATCTATTTAATGAGTGGTCCTGAATTCAAAAGGTTAGAACTGGTAGAATTGTTATGCCAGCCAATTTTGAATTCTGATAGATGAATCCACACGTTAAGGGGGCATAAGTTTTAAAAAAGAAATGAAGCCTACAAGAGCTTGTCTTGATTTATTTTTTTCTTTTAAAGAAATTCATAATTTGGTTGGGCGTGAAGTGCAGGAGAGAAAGATAGGGAGAGAAGATATTGCCTAATTAGTCAAAGTCGTCTTCCATAGGCTTTCTGTATGTGTCTCTTATTTTGGGCCACACACATGCATTTATAATGGGCATTTAGTGGCCTAGGAGAGAAAGAGAGGGAGAGAAGATATTGCCTAATTTGTTAGTTACGTCTAACTAAGTATTCTTAAACTAAGATGATTTTAATTTTATAAAAATAAGTCCATTAATGCCATTAAAAAGTCCATTAGCGCCATTAATTTTCTTCATATTTCTCTCTCTTCCGTCCTTAGTATAGTTAAAATCTGAAAGATAAATAATAAGATTGAAAAATAACATTTTACTCTTATTCCACAAATCAAATACAATGCATAAGCAGGTACATGATTACGTGAGGAAACTAAATGGAAAGAAGCAGAAAGGACTAACATAATTAAAATGGAAAAAACAGAAAGGACTCTAACACAAAATAATGTGATTTGGAAACAGGTGAGCTGTATTGCTTCTTCCTGGGTGGACCACTGGTTTCATTTGGGAAAAAGGAGTCAAATAGTCAGCATAGATGGCTGAGAATTGACTATATCTTTTTCTTACAAAAAATAAAGGTAAAAATACATTTTACCTTCATAAAATTTATTTTATTTGTAGAAAATTTTTATGAAGTTTAAAAATAAACAAAAAATCCTTATAAACTTTTATATTGTGCCAAAAATCACCTGTCATTACAGTCAACTAATGGTCAATGTTGACATAGACACTAAAACGTCATGTCAGCAGATGATTTATATGTCACATTAACCTTCTTCTACTCAATCGCCGTATCCAATAGAATTAC
The DNA here is from genome assembly GCA_037074585.1 of Biancaea sappan. Classification (NCBI taxonomy): domain Eukaryota; kingdom Viridiplantae; phylum Streptophyta; class Magnoliopsida; order Fabales; family Fabaceae; genus Biancaea; species Biancaea sappan. Next base: position 57,009,488 of record CM073491.1, on the reverse strand, counting down.
GACATATGGTATATGCTTAGCTTTAAAGAAAAATCAAAGTAGCATATACACAACAAGATTCAAACTTAGCCTTGAATAAAAGAGGGAAGAGCTCTCTACCATTTAGACACAGATGTACATACAACATGTATTTATGAAATTCAATATATATATATAAACATATGTTATTTTATTCAAAATTCAAAATAATATACACTAATTATTATATCTTATAAAAAAACAAATCTTATAATAAGAAAATGTGCTATTATTTTACATAACACATTTTAAATTATATAAAAATTTAAAAATTTTAATAACAAATTTTATAATATAAATTTAATTATTATTTATACTAAATAAAAATAAAATTTATATTAAAAATAATTATAAAAATATACTATGCAAAATTATTTTTTCATATAAGATTTGAAAATTATTTTTTTAATAATAATTAATTTTTAATATAATTTAAAATGATTTGACATTATAATATAAAATTGTAATATAAGATGTGATATTATAAAATTTAATTATTACTAAAAATTATAATATCAAATATTATATTAAAAAATAATTTTAACAGTATATTTTTATAATTATTTTACTTAATAAAAATAAAATTTATATGATAAGATTTGTTATTAAATTTTTTAAATTTTTATATTATTTAAAATGAGTTATGTAAAATAATAGCATATTTTCTTATTATTTTATTGGTTTATAAGATATAATAATTGGTGTATATTGTTTTGAATTTAGAATACGATATCAGAGGTTCCAATATATATATTAAATTTTATAAATATTTGTTGAATGTGCATCAGTGGCCAGATGGTGGAGAGCTCTTTTTTTTTTTATCTAAGCCCAAGTTTAAATCCTACTGTATATGTACTACTTTAATTTTTCTAAGTTAAGCATATGCCACGTGTCATAATTCTATTGAGTGGAAGAAGGCTAAAATAGCTACAATTAAAATTGTGACTAAAAGTGTCTTTAGCCATAATTATAACTGTGGCTAAAAAACTATTGCTAAAAGTTAACTTAGCCATGGTTAAAGATACTTTTAATCATTATTTTAATCGTAGTTAATAGAGCGCAAGTTGTAGCAAATCTGTGTCCCTATTTTTGTCTGTCGTTTGCATAAACACGTTTGCGTCATGAAAAACGATACCAAGACAAATCAATGTATTCAGAAATGAGTCCGGTATTTTCAACCTTATATAACCTTTATCTTCAAAATACTCTTTTTTAAAAAATTTGCAAAGGGACTTGGGGTCATTTTTTTCGACATCCATTATTTCAAAACTCAAAGATAATCGGCACTCATTCTTTCAAAGCCCGGAGACGACTGGCACCCTTACTTTCAAATTTCAGAGACAACTGACACCTATTTTTTTAAAGTTCGAAGACGACTAACACCCATTGTTTCAAAATTCAAAGACGATCGACACCTATCTTTTCAAAGTTCAGAGATGACTAGCACTCAGTATTTTAAAGTTTGATGACAACTGACACCCACCTCTTTCTTTTCAAAATCCAGAGCTGATCAACACCTTTTGAATAATTGCATGATTATGTAGTTGATCGATTTTTGTGCATCTCGTTCGCGTCTTGACAAAAATTAAATGTTTCTTTTTTTTACTCATTTACTAAACAAGAATATTTGAATTTAATTTCTCATAATCTTGTTTAATAATGAGTAAAGAGAGCCAACAATAACATAATTTTGTCCACAATAATTATGATTTTCTTTTTCTTTTTTGAATAAATAAATGATCAAAAAAATATAAAACAAAAAATAAAAAAAATAAAAATACATAAAAATATAAAATGTAAACATAAAATAAAAATAACAAAAAAATAATTAAATAATTAAATAATTAAAAAAATTTCTAAGTGCCAGATGCCCATATTGTATAATATGTTTGCTTTTGATATTTTGCCTTGGACATATTACTACACGTCATGCACCACTCATGGCATCCATCATCCACGGCCAAAAGGAAAAAAAAAAAAGATAGGACAGCAGAATTTTTTTCGGTTCTAGCTTCATCACTTTCCACCCTATACAACTCGCCTTCCCCATTTCTAGCTACAAATACATAGGGGTCATTCAGAACCGAGAGAGAGAGAGAGAGAGACAGAGAAAGAGAGAGGCCGAAAGCCTATACAAACCGTTCTCCATCCCTCTGGACTTCCTTCCTCACTCTCACAAACGTGCATCTTCATCCATCTCATCCCATAAACCAGCTGCACACTGACACACACTGGCGGAGCCACGTTAAAGCCAGGGGGTGCAGCTGCACCCCCTGAAATTTAAAAAGTGCCATGCAAAATTTTTTTTATTTTACCCCCCCTTCTTTATTTTTTTGAACCCCCTTAATATTTTTTGAACCTCTTCAGTGACTCAATCTTACTCTACTGCTCATAGTCACAAGACTCCCACTCGCTAGAATCACAAATTTTTTTCTTAAAGATGGTTAATTTCTCATTTCATTGTTAGGGATCTCTTTGTAAAAATTTGAAATTTAGAATTTTTATACATAGGTCTAGTTCTATTAAATTGGTTAATTGATTATGTAATTAGGATCATAAGAAACATATTTGTAAAGTCAATTTCATGAAATTTTTTCTTGATGATGGTTAATTTCTCATTTCTTTGTAGGGACCTCTTTGTAAAAATTTGAAATTTGGGGGTTTTGTATGTAAGTCTAATTCTATCACATTGGTTGATTGATTATACAATTAGGATCATGAGTAACATATTTGTGAAGTCAATTTCATGAAATTTTTTCTTGATAATAGTTAATTTATCATTCCCTTATTAGGGACCTCTTTGTAAAATCTTGAAATTTGAAGTTTTTGTACATAAGTTTAATTCTATCAAATTGGTTGATTGATTATACAATTATGATCATGAGTAACATATTTGTAAAGTCAATTTTATGAAACTTTTTTTGATAATGGTTAATTTATCATTCCATTATTAAGGACCTCTTTGTAAAAGCTTGAAATTTGTGATTTTTGTACGTAGATCTAATTATATCAAATTAGTTGATTGATTATACAATTAAGATTCAAAAGAAGAACGCTTTTTTTGTAATGAAAATATTTTTTAAGAGGAAATTACTATCAAATGAGTAATAAATTAAAATTAATTTAGAAAAATTGCTATCAGATCCAAAAAAAAAGAATAAAAATTTTGCCCCCCTGATCGAGGGATCTTGGATACGCCACTGCACACAGCCATTGAGAATCCAGAGAGAGCAGCAGAAAACCGAGAGCACAGGCAGAGACAAAAAGAGAGAATACGTCAGTTGTTGGTGCTATCTCTTTCCACCCTTGCGTTTTTTTTTCCCTCCTCTCTTCTTACAGAACCCTTCTTCCCTTTCTTGTTATTGATAACCGAGAGTGAAAGACATAAAAAGAGGAAAAAGGAGTGCATCCAAGGAGCCAAAAACATACTCTATTTTCACGTTAAAAAAACAAGGCTGTTTTTGCAATTTTTGAAGTGCAGTTCAAGGAGGAAACCAGCAGAGGAGTACTCAAAAACATCTTGGGCATTTAAGGAGCAAAATCTATGACCAAAAGAGTGGAGTTTCTGCTACCAAACAAGCTCAAACTGAGGAGAAAGTAAAAATTCGAAAAGCGGAGCAACCTTGAAGGTAAGTTGTTTCTTTTCATGTCTTCATCTTTTTGGGGTAAATTTAGTTCACTATACCATAACTCAATCTTAAGAGCTAAAAAAGAAGATCAAAACTGAAGCAAAATGTAACACCTCAAAATTTTCATAAAACTATCTCCAGGATAAAAGATTTTTAAGATAAGGTTCCTTAGTGAATAATTATGGCAATTCTCAAACCTTAAATTTCAAAGATCTCAAGTCCATAATTAAAGACAACTAGGAGCCATTAACATCATCCCATGCCTTACATCACCATCATTTCGACATATATACATATCACTGGAGATTAAGTCTTAATTATTTTACAAAAAAACTATAAAACCTAGGCTAAAGCTACTGACTCCCTGCTGCAACCCCGCTATTCCCATTTTGATTTGCACCTGGAAATGATTAATACAGTACAAAAATCATGAGACATAGAAATCTCAGTAGCCAGTAGTTAATCTTGAAAACAAGAACCATTCCCAGTCATAAAAGCAAGTTTGTAACACCATTCATAATTCAGTTCAACTCATCTATGCCTCTGTCATGCAGAGATTATCCCTGGGTCTTAGTACTACAAGAGTCTGTTTCACCTCAAGTGGTGCCAAGGGTCATCACTATTCTCAGTGCCTACCACCAGGGTCTGATTATACCCTGTGGCCCAAAGGTCAGCAAGATTGATACTAGTATCGTCATGCATAACTGCTTCCGCCCTAACCATGGCAAGTCTTATACTGGCGCGTACCGTCGTACCCCAGATGCTTGGCGTACACTGCCTTAGCACATGAGTATCATAATAATACATATACATACATAACAATGCATCGAGTTGAATATCACATAATTCATCAATAAATCATTTTCATCACATAATTCATAATTAAATCATTTTCAGTATAAAACAATTTCAAAATATATGAACAACGCTTTTATGAAATGTAACTGGCTACCTGAATTTATCGTCTCGTACTGATTCCACTAGAAATTATTCCAAGGTGCTGATAAAATAAATTAGCTATTAAAATCCTAATATGAAATACTTAAAATACTATTCCATTTTAAATGAAATTTATATGCACTAAATATTAATTATGTATTATTCGCAATCTTATTTCTAATCCCAAATTTAAATAAATATGATTAGCTAAAAAAATATCCTATAGGGAATAGATTAAAATTACTATTTCATAATTAATTAAATCTTGTACCTCAAAAATTAATTACGTAATGTCTATAATATCATTTATAGACCCAAATTCAAATAATTATAATCAGCTAAAATTTATTCTAATTTATTTCTCAAATTCCACCCTATTTCTTTTTTCTTCAGAAACTTTGAATTAATTCACTTTAGTCCTTAATGTGAACTTTAACCATATAAATAACCTTCAAAATTTGGTAAAATCCATCAAATTTTAACTAAAATCCCATATATACTAAATCTGGACATTTTCAGAATTTTTACTCTTTCCTTCCAACTTTTCATTCCATTCACTTAGGTCCTCAATAATTATTTTTCCCTTATCTTTTTCATGATCTAAGACCATACTTAGTTTCATCTAAGTCCATAGGTGACAAATATATCTTGTTTCGAAATTATAGCTATTCCTACAAACTTTTGATTTTATTCAGTTTATTCCCTGTCATGGATGCATACCTCTAAACTCCATGTTTTTCCATTCTTATTGCTGCATGGCTCTCCCAAACTCATCTAGGGACTCTCTAAGACATGTTTAATCATTTCTTAAACAAAAGCGAGCCTAAAAAAAGGGATTTAGAGCTTACCCAAGATTTCCAAGCTTACTTTTCTCTAAATTTTTCTGCACTTTCTTGTTATTGTTTTTGCTGCAGTGAAGGTGTGCTTTGGACCTCAAATCCACTGCTGAGAAGTTCCTTTGGTCAGTACCAAAGTTGCCCAAGGGTGGCTTGTTGTTTTGGGTTAAAAAGAAATATGTAGAAGCTTCATCCTCTCTCTCTCGGTTTCTCCCTTACTCTCGGTTTGCTGCAGAAAATCAGAGTCTCACCACTTTTCTCTTGGTAGCTCACGGACTACACTAAGCACTCAAAGAAACTCACGGGTTGATGGTAGGAGAAGATCATTCTCTTTCTCTCTCTCGGATTTACTACAGAAAACGAAGATAGCTCACAGTTGGACTCCACTCTCGGGTACCTTTGCAGAAAAATATGAATGGTGCATGCTTTCTTATCTTCTAGGGACTCAGCCAACTAAAAGTGCAGAACACTTCCTAATATTCCCACATGCGACTGCAGACTTCGTATGCATGCCAAGAGGAACAAAACGCGCCTGTTCCACATTTCCATCCTCTCTTTTTGCATTTCCCATGCTCTCCTTTTTAGCACTCTCACTCTCTTGCCCTCAAAATGGAAGGCACCGTACTGCTACAACTGAAAAAGGAAGGCTGGCCGAGCATGTGGAATTGGATGAGAATGAATACTATGCACATGAGGATCATCATCATCATATGGAAAGAGAAAATAGCACCATAGTGGGATATATGATGCCTTATTCCCATTGGTTCAAGGTTACGGTGAAGACAAGGAAGACACCACGTATTATGCATACTTCCTTCATGTTTTGTTGTCATAAAAAAATTGTTTAGCTAAAATTCTAATATGGCTATTTACAATTTTCTATATTTACAAATAGGTCCTTCGTATAAATGGAAAAATTTTATTTATCACCAAAAATTATTTCTAAAGTTTCATGTGATTTTCTCCAATCTCTAATTTTTTTTGGAAAAGCCTTATATATATATATATTTAATATAGACTAATTTGCCTATATTCAATAAATGTAAGAATTTGGGATGTTACACAAAAAGCCAGAAAAATGAAGAACGCGAAGAACCATGAAACTTGAGATTTTTTTCCAAAGCTTGGTTTTGATTCATCTTTTTGCCTTCTTATAGGTTGGAATGGATTGAAAATGTCCTTAAAACAACTTAAGAAGAAGTTCTAGGCAGATTTTGGAATAAAAAACATAAGAAAAGAAACGTAACTTGTATGATAGTGATTAAAGTGAAAGAAATGAAAAGTTTATAAGAGTTGATTTAATATTTGAAAAATATATATTCTAGATCGAGGGACTCAAATGAAGGCAAATATGATCTCATATCAAGCAAAAGAAAAATTACACCTAGGGGGACCTATATGAACAAACGAAAAAATGTGTATATATACATGTATCTTCAGCATGTATATTTCTTTTCTTTTCTTTCTTTTTTTATGTGTTTTACATATATATATATATATATATATATATATATATATATATATATATATATATATATAACTATGTGTGTGCGCGCGCATGCATGTGAGTGTGTATATTTGATTGTTCTCAAAATCAAAAATTCAAAAATATTTTCTTTTAACTTTATTTTCAAAATAATTCCAAAATCCCAAAAATATTATTTTCCTTTGTTTTTATTTTCAAGATAATTTCAAAAATCCCAAAAAATTATATGTTTCATTTGTTTTCATTTTACATATAATTTCAAAAATCCCAAAAAATATGTTTCCTTTTTAGTCTTTTCATACGATGATTCCAAAAAAAAATATTTTCCTTTAATTTTATTTTCAAAATAATTTCAAAAATTCAAAAAAAATGTCTTCTTTCAAATTATTTAAAGCTCAAAAATCCAAAAATGGTTTATTTCTATTTCTTTCTATATCTCTCTTAAAAAAAAGAAAAATCCAAAAAGTCAAAAAAGCTTTAAAATGGGAAGAGTCTAAAATTAGAGTAATTTGTTTTCATGAATTCAAACATAATCACAATTTTTCAGTCTTGTTTAATTTATGAAGACAGTATTTTTGAACCTCTTGGTTCTTCTAGTTAAAAATTTCAATCTTTCCTTTGGTACTTTATGGCATTTCAGATGACGAACTACATGAACTTTTATCCAAACCACTGAGTACGTAGGACTTAGGCTTTGCCTTGTCAAGTCTGCCCTTGTACATATCTCTATATGTTTTGATGCTTTTCTCTCATGTTTTCATGTGACTCATAAGGGTAATTTAAGACAAATATAAAATAATTGCTCACTTTCTAAATCAGAAGTATAGGGTGCCTAACATCTTCCCTATGTGATTCAACTTTTGAACTTATTTTTCTCTAAATGTAGACTATCAAAATTTAAAGATTTTTCTAAGATTTCCCTAACAAATTAAACTTTGGTGACTGTAACCAATAAAATTGACTTTCAATTCTAAAAGTAGATTTTATTCATATCATTTTCTTCAAAAAACATCGGTTGGTCACATTTCAAGTGTGACAAACTTGTTTAAGACATAAATCCGGAGATTAAACAAAAAAAAAAGAATGTATTTTTCAAGAATAATCGATATGTTTACTCAATGATTAGATGTTTAGTAACATTGCACGGAGTAACGGTGTTAACAAATCAGTAGGTTAAAGCTTCGGGTGTGGATATAACAACATCGCACTTTGGTAAATACACAGTTAGCTTGTCAGCACAATGTTAATTAACTTAGTATTATTTGTAATAATCAAAACTAAATGAAAAAATTAATTTCATGTACGCTTACCCCGTCTCACAGAGCCTTGGATATGTGTTTATCTTACAGGTATAAAACTGATGGATCCTAAGGGACGGGGTTTGGCAGTAGTAATTTTATTTTTACTATACAAAACATGAATTAAAAATTATATCAAAATGTAATTATTTAACAAAAGTTACAGAGAAAAAAGTTGAAAATGTTCTCAGTATGCGGTCATGTTTAATTATATCCAAAAGATCATATATTAATTAATTATGTTTTCTTAACTTACAATTAATATTATCCTAATGAAATAATTAATTTTTCAAAAATAACCTAGAATTAGAAATAAAAAGTTATAAACACATAAAAAAATTCCACATCTAAATTTAGCCTAAAGAGAGCAATAATTAAAAATAACAAATTATAAATTTAACCTAAATATTATTACATATCTAACTCCATAAAAAATAATAAATAATAAAAGTTTAATCTATCAAAAATAGGAACCTATTTATTTTAAAAATAATTATTTCAATTTAATAACACTTAAAGTTTAATCTAAAAAAATTACTATTGCAATTTATACAAATAAATGACAAGTAAAAAATAATAATAAGATTACATATTTAATTTCACAAAAAGAAAAAAAAACAAAATAATAAAAAAATATTCAAACGTAACCTAATTATTTTTTAAAAAACAAAATATCAAAAAAAAAATATCTAATTCCAAATGCTAACTGAATCAATCTGCCCAAAAAATAAACCCAATAATCCAAAATTATAACCCAATAAGTCCCAAATTTATAAAAATTGACTATATTAATTCGGCTTGGTTCATTCTCAAAATTGAGTTGAATCGACTTTATTACTATTGTAACACATAATTTTGTCTACAATAATTATAATTCTTTTTTAAATAAATAAATAATCAAAAACAAAAACAAAAATACAAAATACATAAAAAAATAAATATAAGCATGAAATAATGAAAATAAAAAAATAATAAATAGAAAATAACACAAAAAAAATATAATAAAAAGAATAAAAATAAAAACTGATCATATATGTATATATACATAGTGGGAGGTCATTCACGTGCTGAGCCTAGGCCCTAGGGAAAAGCATATGACAGTAGAGTTTTATCTTTTTCTTCTTCTAGTTTCATGACTTATGTTGCCTTAATTTCAAGCAATTCACATTTTCGTGCCTCCTTTGTTGATTTTGAGTACCACCTAAACATAAACATCTCCATCTTCCCTTCTTAAAAGGAATCCAGCTGCACACTAGGATGGACAGCCGAGAGAGTTAGAGAGCACAGCAGAGAGAGAAAGCCAAGACGCCAAGGGGGAGGAAAAAACTGAGAGTGGATTGCATTTTTCTCTCTTCACCCATACATCTCGTTTTCTCCTCTCTTCCTACAAGGTTCTTCTACCCTTTCCTCACCCACAAACAGCCATTGAAACCGAGAGAGAGAAAGAGAGAAGAGAGACCGAGAGCAAACAAAAGGGGAGCAGAAACCGAGAGGGAAAATTCTCGGTTTTTCACGTAAAAACAGAGAAGTAATCTTGCTACTTTGGAGAGTTGTTGAGGGACGAAATCTGTAGTGTAATACTCAAAAATCTTCTGTACAAACTGAGGAGCAAAAGCCGTGATCAAAGGAAGAAGTTTCAGCCATCAACCAGCCCAAAACCGAAAGGAAGACAGTCAAAACCGAAAAACAGATCTTGAATCCGAAGTGAGTGTTTTCTTCATGTCTTCATCTTTTTTTGGGTAAAGTTAGTTCATTACACCGTAACTTAAGCTCAGGAGCTTATAAAAAAGATCAAAACCCGAAAGCATGAAAGAAAAAAAAGGGGGGCAAGGTGACGTGAAGCAACTCGTATGAACTTGAAAATTTTCAAAACCAATTTTGATTCACTTTTTTGCCTTGAACTGGGTTGGAATAGACAAAAAATGTCCCAAAAACATCCTAGATGAAGGTTTGGACTGATTTTGAAAGTAAAACCGAGAGTTGGACGTGTTTTATGCAAAATAGGGACCAAACTGAAAAAACTCAAAAGTTTGCAAAGGTTGACTTAATTTCAAAATAAAATATATTTTGGATTTATAAAAAACAGTTATTTTTGGATTTCATAGTCTTTTCGCAAAAAAATTTCTGTCTTTTCTCTGGCCCCTTGCAGTATTTCGAAATGACAATTTATGTGGACTTTGATCTCAATTACTAGGTATGTAGGACCTAGGCTCTGTTTAACCAAGTTTGCTCTTGTATATATTTCTATTTGTTTTGGTATTTTTCCCTTTCATGATTTCATGTGACTAATAAGGATAATTTAAGGCAAATATAAAATAATTACTTATTTTCTAAATCATACATATAGAGTCATAACATCTTTTTTATGCAGTTTAATTTCTGAACTTAGTTTTTTCTAAACCCAGGCCATCAAATTTAAAATTTTTTTCAAATTTTTTCCAACAAAATAAACTTTAGTAGCAGCTGCTAATAAAATTAGTTTTCAACTTTAAAAGTCTATTTTATACAATTAATAATTTCATATTGATATAATTTAAAAAAAAACTATTTTTTAATACCTAGCTACTATTTCCATGTTTCTTACAATTAGTTTAATTTCATTATTTTTTAGTGTATTGAATATATTTAAAAATTATTAATTTTTAGGTCACGTTTAATTTACTGTGCGGTATTTTAATTTTGATCTAATTATAATTTTAATATGTAAAAAAATTCGAGTTTGATATATGTAAAAAAGAAAAAAAAAATTAACATTTCTATATTATGTTATCATAAATAATACATAAATTTAAAAGTTAGTTAAATTATAATTTTCGTAGTTTTACCACAATTGTAAATCAGTATCTATATTTTATGTTTTGATATAAATTGGTCTAAAAAATTTCTCAATCTCTTAAAATTAGTCTCTATAAAATAAGGTTCTGATAAAATACAACATATACACACATATATATAGTACGTACGTATATCCATCTATGGGCATTATACAATAAAAAATATAGTTAAAATAATTCTTTTAGCAATTTTGTTCCAATTTCAGGGCTAATTGTTTATCTAAGGTTAAAACTTATCCGGTCAATATTGCAGGTTAATTTTCACCTCATTTTTCAAGTGTTCATATTGGATGTTAGAGGTTAATGCAGAATATTCCAATCATATGCATGAATGACGATGAACCAAATATACTATATCCCTGACTTAAGACGTACACTAATCATAACTTTTCAAAATATGGCACTTCGTAATTATTATTGACTATAACAGAATATTATTTTTACGGAATTTGTGATGGAATCTTTTGTGACAAAAATTTGTGACGAAATATTTTTTTCATTTAATAAAAAAATAATTTTTGAAAATAATTGTTTGTGATAGAATATCTTTGATTAGAGATAGGTTTTGATCGTCTCTAATTTTTTTTTAAAAAAAATCTAGTGAGTGTTAGTGCTCAATTAGTATAATAACTTTAGAAATCTTTTAGAGTTATTATATGACCTTAAATAAATTAGACTATAATAACAATTTAACCCCTAAAAAGCACATAGGTCAATTGTTTAGTCATTATTGAATTAGTCCTTAAAAGATAAGTAAATGTATAATTCAATCTTACCAAAATGATTAATTTATACTGAACTTAATTTGTAACTTATAGGAATTAACTTTGTAATTCCTAATTTTGTCAACAATAATTATAATTTTTTGATTTTTTAATAAATAAATGATCAAACAAATAAAAAAACAATAGTAAAAATATAAAAATATAAAAATACATAAAAATATAAAATGTAAATATAAAATAAAAATAAAAATAAAAAATAAAAAAAATCATAAAATAATATAAAGAGTCTAAATGCCAGATGCCTATATATATTTGCTTTTGATATTTTGCTTTGGACATATTCACTACACATCATGCCCCACTCATGGCATCCATCATCCACGGCCGAAAGGAAAAGGGAGAAAAAAAAAAAAACGAAGCATAGGACAACAGAATTTTTTTCCCTTCTAGCTGTTAGCATTATTTTATTTTTAATATATATATATATATACATATATTTATTTTTATAAATATTTTAAGTACTAGCAGTTATTTGAGTAGACTTACACATTAATTGATTGTATATATGTACTATATTAGGATATATATATATATATATATATATTATTATCTATAATTAGGTTCAAATTAATGATCTTTGTAAAGTATAGTTTAGGTTGGACCTATTTGATATATTAAAGTTAGTTTAGGGTATTTGTCATTTAATATTATGTTATGTATAGATATTTGACCCAAATTAATAACGGTGATTAGGTGTTATTAATAAATTGAGTCAACCCATTGGGTTAATCAATTAAGATTGATAAGTTGATTATGATTCCCAAAATTATAAGGATATAGTTTTTAAGTTTTGAAAATGTCTATAAATATAAGAGTTTATGACCTAATATCTATCACCTAAATCTACTTTGTGAAAAATTATCTTTACTAACTTTGAAAAGCCTAGCCTTTGAGAGATTAATTATTATGGATCAAGGTATATTATATTCTCTACTATTATTTTGAGTTATTGTTCTTATTATCAATTTGTCTATCAAATATCCTATTTATTTACAATCAAATCATAACCAGAAGAAATAACTTTGTGATTTCTGCATTTTAATTTGATCATGAATTTGATTTGGTTGTGGTTATAGTTTTTGTTATAACATCCCTTACAATTGGTATTAGAGCTTGGTTGTAATAGACAAATTTGTTAATAATTGGGATTAATTTAAATTAGGATTTATAAAGAAGTTTTTCTATAGAAGCCTAATTTTTTCCTATTTTGTGTTATGAGTTCTGTTCTTCAGTATTCCCAATCACATATATTTAATAATGTCAATTTTAAAATTGGTTCAATTGATTCAATCCAATTGGCTCCGTGAATTGATTATGATATGAATTGTATAATAAATCAAATTCTTAGAATTTATCACGAATTGGGATTGCGTAATTGCGTAATTCATCACTTTCCGCCCTATACCACCTCCATTAGCCCATCTTCCCTTCCTGGGGACCATTCGGAACAGAGAGACAGAAAAAGAGAGAGACCGAGAGCCCATACACACCATTCTCCATCCCTCTAGACTTCCTTCCTCACTCTCACAAACATGCATCTTCATCCATCTCATCCCACAAACCAGCTGCACACTAACACACACAGCCATTGAGAATCCAGAGAGCGCAGCAGAAAACCGAGAGCACAGGCAGAGACAAAAAGAGAGAATACGTCAGTTGTTGGTGCTATCTCTTTCCACCCTTGCGTTTCTTTTTTTTTTTTCCTCCTCTCTTCTTACAGAACCCTTCTTCCCTTTGTTGTTATTGATAACTGAGAGTGAAAGACATAAAAAGAGGAAAAAGAAGTACATCCAAGAAGCCAAAAACATACTTGTTTTCACGTTAAAAAAAAAGGCTGTTTTTGCAATTTTTGAAGTGCAGTACAAGGAGGAAACCAGCAGAGGAGTACTCAAAAACATCTTGGGCATTTAAGGAGCAAAATCTATGACCAAAAGAGTGGAGTTTCTGCTACCAAACAAGCTCAAACCGAGGAGAAAGTAAAAATTCGAAAAGCGGAGCAACCTTGAAGGTAAGTTGTTTCTTTCCATGTCTTCATCTTTTTTACGTAAATTTAGTTCACTATACCATAACTTAATCTTAAGAGCTAAAAAAGAAGATCAAAACTGAAGCAAAAAGCCAGAAAAATGAAGGAAGCGAAGAACCATGAAACTTGAGATTTTTTTCCAAAGCTTGGTATTGATTCATTTTTTTGCCTTGTTATAGGTTGGAATAGATCGAAAATGTCCTAAAAACAACTTAAGAAGAAGTTCTAGGCAGATTTTAGAATAAAAAATATAAGAAAAGAAACGTAACTTGTATGATAGTGACTAAAGTGAAAGAAATGAAAAGTTTATAAGAGTTGATTTAATATTTGAAAAATATATATTCTTGATCGAGGGATTCAAATGAAAACAAATATGATCTCATATCAAGCAAAAGAAAAATTACACCTAGGGGGAACAAACGAAAAAATGTGTATATATACATGTATCATCAGCATGTATATTTCTTTTCTTTTCTTTCTTTTTTTATGTGTTTTACATATATATATATATATATATATATATACGCACCCGTATGCATGTGAGTGTGTATATTTGATTGTTCTCAAAATCAAAAATTCAAAAATATTTTTCTTTAATTTCATTGTCAAAATAATTCCAAAGTCCCAAAAATATTTTCCTTTGTTTTTATTTTCAAGATAATTTTAAAAATCCCAAAAAATAATATGTTTCTTTTGTTTCATTTTAAATATAATTTCAAAAATCCCAAAAAATATGTTTCCTTTTTAGTCTTTTCCTACGATGATTCCAAAAAACCAAAATATTTTCCTTTAATTTTATTTTCAAAATAATTTCAAAAATAAAAAAAAGGCTTCTTTCAAATTATTTAAAGCTTAAAAATCCAAAAATGGTTTATTTCTATTTATTTCTATACCTCTCTTAAAAAAAGAAAAATCCAAAAAGTCAAAAAAGCTTTAAAATGGGAAGAGTCTAAAATTAGAGTAATTTGTTTTCATGAATTCAAACATAATCACAATTCTTTAGTCTTATTTGATTTATGAAGACAGTATTTTTGAAACTCTTGGTTCTTCTAGCCAAAAATTTCAATCTTTCCTTTGGTACCTTATGACATTTCAGATGACGAACTACATGAACTTTTATCCAAACCACTGACTACGTAGGACTTAGACTTTGCCTTGTCAAGTCCGTCCTTGTACATATCTCCATATGTTTTGATGTTTTTCTCTCATGTTTTCATGTGACTCATAAGGGTAATTTAAGGCAAATATAAAATAATTGCTCACTTTCTAAATCAAAAGTATAAGGTTCCTAACATCTTCCCTATGTGATTCAACTTTTGAACTTATTTTTCTCTAAATGCAGACCATCAAAATTTCAAGATTTTTCCAAGATTTCCCTAACAAATTAAACTTTGATGGCAGTGACAAATAAAATTGACTTTCAATTCTAAAAGTCGATTTTATTCATATCATTTTCTTCAAAAAACATCGGTTGGTCACATTTCAAGTGTGACAAACTTGTTTAAGACATAAATCCGGAGGATTAAACAAGAAAAAAAAAGAATGTATTTTTCAAGAATAATCGATATGTTTACTCAATGATTAGATGTTTAGTAACATTGCACGGGGTAACGGTGTTAACAAATCGAAAGCCTTGACCATAAACATAAGTGTATTAGTGGCAATAGCTATACTAAGTTACAGTGTCTACTGCTATTGGAGAAGGAAGTTAAATAAAGGTAATTATCACTAAATGCATCTACTTCCTGAAATTTTTTGAGTTCCATTTCACATAAATTCACATATGGCCACATATATAAAAGATCACAATATATATATATATATATATATATATCTATATTCACAAGCTTAATTAATGTCTTGCAGATAAAATGCCATCTGAGGCGGCTCCTATGCTTCTTGGCCTTCCCCAAAGAGAGATTCCATTGAACACATATCTCCCCACAATCCCTTTGATTTCAATTCAACAGAGTACTCAAAACTTCTCAAAAGCATCTAAATTGGAAGAAAGTGGATTTGATCCTATTTACAAGATACCATTAGTATATAATAAATTATTGACTTGAAACAACTAGTATCGTTTGAGGATCAAGTCAATAATTTATTATATACTAATGGTATCTTGTAAATAGGACCAAATCCACTTTCTTCCAATTTAGATGCTTCTGAGAAGTTTTGAGTAATCTGTTGAATTGAAATCAAAGGGATTGTGGGGAGATTTGTGTTCAATGGAATCTCTCTTTGGGGAAGGCCAAGAAGCATAGGAGCGGCTTCAGATGGCATTTCATTTGCAAGACATTAATTAAGCTTGTGAATATATATATATATTGTGATCTTTTATATATATGGCCATATGTGAATATATGTGAAATGAAACTCAAAAAATTTCAGAAAGTAGATGCATTTGGTGATAATTACCTTTATTTAACTTCCTTCTACAATAGCAAGAGACACTGCAACTTAGTATAGCTACTGCCACTAATACACTTATGCTTATGATCAAGGCTTTTGACTTGTTAACACCGTTACTCCCTGCAATGTTACCAGACATATAATCATTGAGCAAACGTACCGATTATTCTTGAAAAATACATTTTTTTTGTTTAATCCTCAATATTTAAGTATTAAACACGTTAATTCCTATAAGTTACAATTTTAATGATAGATTTAATTCTTGTTCTGTTTTGTGTAGGAGTTTTAATTTTAATTTTATTTTATAAAGTAGCTATCTTTTTGTTTTAAATTGTGTCGTAGTTAGTAATTCTTCTTTCTTCTCTTTTAGTTTTTCACTTGGTTCTTCTCACCCCTCTATGGCAAGTGGAGCTTCTTCTGTTTTTCTATAGGTTGGTGACATAAATTCAATTCTTTCCACCATCCAACTTGTTGCAGAGAAAAACTTCTAGAAGAAACCAGTGCCATGCAATTGGAAGACGCAAAAAAGACATGCCAAATCGATAAGGCTGTTACCTTTTCCCTTTTCTTTCTTTTATTTTCATGTCTGATTTGCTATGCTTTGATAATATATGCTGATTGGCATTGATAATATATTTTTCTGTTATGTTTTTATGTGCTTTTTGTTGTGTTTCTAACTTCTTTTCTACACTTTTTGGAGCTTTCAGCTTGTGTTTTTGGTGCAAAATTTTAGCATGCCTTTAGATTAGTTTTTAGTGCTTTCTTTTTGGATTTTGGAAGAATTTTGATGTGGAAATATGCTTGATAGAATAGTTTTGATTTGGATTGATTTTAGCATGATTATAATTTAATCTTGCTTTTCTAGAGTTCAAGCTTAAATGACAATAAATTTGGTTTTAATGAATTTTAGTAATAGTTTTTTAGTTGTGAGGATTCAAACCTAATTGCAAAATGCTATTATTTCTTGTGTGCATCACTTATCATGAATTTTCACTCTAGAACTTGTCTTAAATCTTGTTGAGGCTACATTTACATGTGCATGCTTGGATTTAGGCATTTCTTTGTGAACCATTTTTAACCAAATAGCCATCCTATATGTTGTTTCCATTGTATGCCATTTTGTGCCTTGTTTCCACTTTCCTTCTTGCATTTTCCACCACTTTTCCTTCCCAAACCAAAATTTTTGCTTTCCATTTTGAGAAGTAAAGAGCATTTAAATTCTTTTAGAGATTTAATGTGCTGAAAATTTCTTCTGAATTTTGGGATATTTTAAAATGAATATTTCTCTTTACTCCCATGCAAAAAGAAGGAAAATGGCCATTCAAGAAAATAAATAGAAGTAAAGAAAATTAATGATGAGAAGACAAGAAAATGAAGTCAACGTCGAAAAGAAAAAAAAAATAGAATGAAAAGAGGAGTAGAAAGAACTTTTTATCGTCAAAATTTGTTTATATTCAATCTCTTGTATTGCTATAGTTAATGCTCTTCACTTTTTAAGTTGTTTTCTTCACTTTCTCAAGATATTCTCCACTTTACTTATTGTACTTTTCTTTATTTTCCCAAATTGTTTTCCACATTGTTTCTTGTTTTTCTTCCTTCCTTTCCCTTGTTTTCCACCCAACATCACATCCTTGTAAAGTCCTTTTGATTTAAGCATGTATGTGAATATAAATAATGGAGATTTAGATACTTGACAAGCTTATGGTAGTAAATTTTATGATAAGCTAAATTTTGAGTGATTTACCCTTTAAACAATTGAGAAAAAATAGAGAGTAAACACTTACCATGTGAGGAGGCTAATAACTTGAAATCATTCTTATCAAATAAAATTGCCATGATGCTTGAATTTTAGGAATTTAAGATTGAATTTCTTTAAGTGCTAAATCTTTTCAAATTCTAGTTATTTCTTTCGTGCATGTTTGCATGTTTTCCACACTTTTCCTTTGGTCTCTTTTGGTGTTCTGAATATAATCCCTATCTTAGTCTTATTGCTATTTTAATATTGCCAACTCTCTAAGATTATTATGTTTTAAGATTATTTGGATCTAAATTAATTATTGATTTGATATTCTTTAATTTTATATTTTTATAGCTTAATTGATTAGATCCAAATTAATTCTATTTCTTAATTATAGATTTAAAGAATTAGAGAGTAAACTTGCTGATTTGGATGCCACATGGACGAATTTGATGACATGGCAACTGACTGGAGTTGACTAGGGCTGACTGGATCAATAGGGCCCACATTTCTACACTTTCCAGCAAAAGCAAACAACAACCATAAAAGTGCAATAGAAAATAGAACAGCAGCAAAAGCATGCATGCAGCAAAAGAAGAAAAAGCAGAAAAGCTATTACAAAAACCAAAAAAAGAAAGGGACAAAGCGGTAGTAAGAGTTGACTTCATTTTTCTCTATGAGCAGCAGCTACAAAGGACCTTCAGACTCCATTTCACACTGGTTGAAGAACCATTCTTCTTCCATCTCCTCTGTAGTTTTGTAGGTCATCTTCCCCCCTCTTTTTTTTTTATGCATTTTAACTTCCATGGAAGGCTAAAAAAACATTGTAATCAGCTTATGGATGAACTGAAGTTGTAATATGAGTTTTTGGAGCTTAATCAGATAAGTTTCTTTTTGTTCTTCTATTTCATTTCTGTTCTAATTACATATCTTTGTTTTCATGTTCATTAGTGTGCTGATGAGCCTCTTTGAGTGTGATTACTGGTTTTATTTCTTTAATATAAGATGTTATCTTGCTTTTATTGGTTGGTATAACAAGTATAATAGAAATGACTTGCTTAGATAATTATCTAATTTGATTAGGTTGCGCTTAATCAGATTGCATGTGATTAGGTTTAACTTATATATAATCTAGTTCTAGGAAGTCTCTTGAAAATATTAATTAGAAATCCTAATGATAGAGAACACTGAAATTAATTTGAAGACAAGAATGATGATAGTTGCAACTCTAGGGACTTTATGGCTGATTGCATTTCTGTGTTTAGTGTAATTTCATTTCGGTTCTGTTCTGTGTTTCACAGTCTATTCTGCTCTCTGTTTTATGTTCTGTTAGCTTTATTTTATGTTCTAATTCTGTTAATTGCAATCACCCCTCGGTGCTAATCAGTAGATAATTAGGCTGTAATTAGAGTAGATTAATGTTAGAACAATTAATTAGGTAATTTAGAAGTAAGACTCCTTGACAGAATACGACCTTAGACGATCACTATACTGTAAGTTACCACGAATTCAATTATAGGTGATTTGGCGGTTGTAGTGGCTTGAACCATATAGATTGGTGTAAACTACCAGCCTCCCTCCATAAACTTGAAATTAAGTATGGTAGTGCTCAAGTTTGAATAATTTGTATGTCCATAATATTAAGAAATCTTATGAGTCGCCACCATGGTCAAACATTTTTTTTACTAATATTTAGTATTTGTACTTAATGTACTTTGATGCATATATTTAATAAAAACCAAGCATGAGAAGAAAATTCAATTAAAAGCTAAATTACACTTACCTTTTATGTAACGTGGTACATGTCGTAAAACTAAATAAACACAGTCAAAATATATGCAGTCAAAATAATATTTAGTTATTCAAACTTGTATTTTCACCATAACAACTTGGATTTTAAGTTGGCTATTCCTAAAAGTTGTTATTAAAGGAATTTGACAAAAAAGGAATTGTTGTAAAATTTGAATATCTACAGAATCTAATCACAACTTAAAAAGTAACTAGCCACAAAATCAATAAAAGTTGCCATGATAACACATTATTAAGAGGTAATATGTATCGAAGTTTCCTTTTAAAGAAAAGAAAAGAAAAGAAATATGCATGCTGATACATATATATACACACTTTTCTATTTGTTCATTTAGGTCCCTAGGTGAAATTTTTCCTTTTGCTCTTTGCTTAATCCAGGATTATATTTGTCTACATCTAAATCCCTCATTCCAAAGTATATTTTTTTTTAAAATTAAGTCGACCCCTACAAACTTTTCAATTTTTTTTTAATTTGGTCCCTATTTTGCATGAAACACGTCCAACTCGCGGTTTTGCTTTCCAAATCAGTCCAAACCTTTGTATAGGATGTTTTTGGAACATTTTCGGTCTATTCCAACCTAGAGGACCGCAAAAAAAGTGAATCGAAATTGGTTTTGAAAATTTTCAAGTTCATATGAGTTGCTTCACGTCACATTGCCCCTTTTTCCCCATGTTTTCTGGTTTTTTGCTTCAGTTTTTAACTTCTTTTTTAGCTCCTCAGCCTATGTTATGGTGTAATGAGCTAACTCTACCCAAAACAAAAAAATGACGACATGAAGAAAACACAGAGTTGAAACTTCTTCCTTTGATCATGACTTTTACTCCTCAGCTTGCATGCACAGAAGGTTTGTGAGTATTATCCTATGGATTTCCTCCCTCAACAACACTCCAAAGTAGCAAGAAAACTTCCTCTATTTTTACCAAGGGAAGATGGGGATGTTTAGGTGGTACCCAAAATCAACAAAAGAGGCACCAAAATGTGAATTGCAGCCAAAGTTGAAATTAAGGCAACATAAGTGAAAAGTCATGAAGCTAGAAGAAGAAAAAAAAAAAAATCTACTGTCATTTGCTTTCCCCTAGGCTCAGCACGTGAATGGGCTTCCACTGCATATATATATATATATATATATATTATATTATATTTTTATTCTTTTTATTATATATATTTTTTGTTATCTTCTATTTATTTATTTTTTGTTATTTTCATTATTTTATGATTATATTTATATTTTTGTGTATTTTTGTATTTTATGTTTTTGTTGTTTTGATCATTTATTTATTTAAAAGAGGAAAAAAATTATAATTATTGTAGACAAAATAGGTGTTACAGTGGTAATAAAGTCAGAGTTAGAGAAAGAAGGAGTTGATAGAGGGGAAAATGACCAGAAACCAACTAATCAAATTATACACATTGCTAATCGACTTGTTAGTTTATGGACAACAAAACAAATCTAAGACTGAGAGCAACCAATCTATTGGGTGAGCCAACTAGTTGATTGATTGGCCTCTACCAGAAATGAGAAGTTTCACTAGGGATTGCTATTTCCACTTGTTCCTATACATTCTTAGGCTTAAGATCAACTAGTTGAAAGAGCTTGCACTACTTGTCAGAAGTTTTGTGAAACACTTACGGTAACTCATTGGCCACTACATACAGTAAATGGAAGGTTATATAACTACTCGTTTGGCATCCAAGTTCTGAAGATATAACTATATAATAGTAGAAGAGTATTACATTAACAGTTAAAAATATCAAAATCTTTTTGAAAAATATGTCAGACAAAATTATCTATATATATATATATATAGATAAACAAAATTTACTCTAAACTTAGAAAATGAAGAAAGATATATACTTCAATTTTTTAAAAATAAATTAGATGAATGTCTAATGGATAACTTGAGAATAAAAATTTAAATGCATTTATAAAAATATATTTTTTCAGTTACTCCCAAAAAAAATTAGTTCAAACAATTTTACATATCAAAGTCAAAAAATTAGAATAAATTATTGATTTAGTTTTTAAAAAATTATAATTATTTTAATTTGGCCATTGAGAGATCAAATATATAAATCAATTTATTTTCTAAAAGATTATGCTAGTCTCAATTTAGTTATTTTCATTACTAAATTACAAAATCTATCTCCTTTAGATCTCAATTTTTTTGTTGTCAAAAAACACTTTAACAAACAAGGAGACAAAACTGAAACAAATACAATTTTTTTAGAATGAATTAATATGTTAATTTTTCAACCACGAAATTGAAACAACTATAATCTTTTAAGGATCAAATCAATAACTCCTGGTTTTTATTGGCATCCTTCACAAGAGGCAATTAATCCTGCTTAAGGGACTATCGAGAACTGAATATGAACATTTCTTCTACCAAGATTTTAAACTATGGTTCATCACTTTATGAGAGGCTAACCTCTTCTAGATCCAAACAAGTGAATTTATATTCAAATAATTACAAGGAGAAAGTAAGCAATTAATGAATTACTAAAAATAAAGAGCCAGTAATTAATTTACTTAGGAGTAGGACTAGGACTTGACATAGTTTGATTCTTAATATGATAAAACATATAATCATCATACTTGATCAAACAACTAGGAGCCAAGAGCTTCCATTCTTGTTTCTCTTGACAGCACTAAGGAACCTTGTCCACCAAAGCTTCCAAGCACTGTTCACACCCATTATCACATACCCTTGCTTCCTACCACCCATGTCGAACCCTCCCATTGCAAATAGCTGCTTCGTTTCCTCTGTGGCAAGACATACAAGACCCTTCATGTTTTGTCTCCTCCGTCCGAATAGGTGCCATAAGGGAGTTGTTGTAACGTTCCTGAAGAAGATATTGTTTGAATATTAGAGGATGCAAAAAGCATACTTATGTTGTATTAAGAGAACCATTAAGCACAATGTACATATTTACTCTAATTCATATGTATTCTGAATTTGTAATTCATAACTTTTATAAGAATAATATTCATGTAGGCTGTTGTATGAAAAAAAAAATTAAGAAAAAAAAGCACTTTTGAGAAAGACAATTTTTTCTCTATCTAATATTAAACACTTTGTGTCTAAATTTGTTTGTCACTAAATTTTCTCTGTTTAACTAATGCTATTTGTGGGGAATATATATATATAACGAACTTGAAATAAAAAAATTTTGAAAAAAAAAACTTATTTCTACATCAATAATAAGTTAAGGTGTAAAAAAAACACTTTTTAGAAAGACTATTTTTGAATGACATAAACCTTTGGCTTAACCAGCCCTTCGGAAACTCCTTAATTGGGTCCCTTCCAAGAGAGGAGGAGAACAAAATGGCTAAAAATATTATTAAGGAGTCTTACAACTGTAAAACCTAACATCATTCTGATCTTCCTTTTATTCTTCCTCTTGAAATTATAGCTCAAATTAACTCTACACCTGTGCCCTTTATAGCTAGTCTCCCAAGACAATACCATTTGGAAACTAATTAATAATGCTCTTTCTGCTCAAAGAGTGCTTCTCTCTGGCTTCTTAGTATTCAGCCTAATGTGATGATGAATACTATTCATAGCATGCCAAATACTCACCAAAAAACTTTACAATAGATCTGGAAAACTCCAGTCCTCGTGAACAATTTTTCCTTTGGCAATCTCACTTCAAAGGACTTCCTTTAAACTTCACTCTCTTTAAAAGGAAATATTCAAACACCACAAATTGTCCTATTTGTAACCTGGAAGCTGAAACTCACTTTCACACACTTACGGATTGCAACCAAACTCGGCTACTCTGGCTCTCCCTCAACCCACCCATAAATTTCTTTAGCCAAAACTATAATGAGTGGTTAGAAAATTAATTCCAAAGAAAAAAGCATAAGCATTTTTACATAAATAATAAGCTAAGGTGTATATGATAAACATGACCTTGAGATATGTGTATATATAAACAAAAATCTACAAGAAACAAAGCGTGATCATATGAACTAGTTTGACTTCAAAAATTATAGTGTGCAATTGTAAGAATTCAAGTATGCAAAACTTCTAGGAAAACAATAACCTTAATTAGTATATATTTTGAACTAAATCATAGTACAAATATATTCGTAAAAAAATATATTTCTTTTCCAGGATTAGAGTAAAGCTTTCCTAATATTAATATTTTTAATTCATAAAATTTGAACTCTAAACATAAGTCAAAAAAACCAAGTACCAGTCCAATTGAACCAATCAATGCATAGTGTAATTTATTTTATACGTATCCAATGCAAATATTTTTTTTAAAAAAATTACATAATATTTATTTTAGAGTACCAAAATAGCCAAGAGTAGAAATGTCCTCTCTCTAAGGTGTCTAGGACGTGGTGTGATGATCTAAGTGCTAAGGCTGTTGCCACTAATCTGGTTTTGCGTGTTAAGACAAAGCATGTCAAGATTGATCTTCACTTTGTAAGGGATAAAGTGCTGGCTAAGGAGGTGTCTATTGGATATTTGCCCAGTTTTGAACAACCATATGATATTTTTACTAAACCTATTGCTAGTTCTAGATTTAGTGTTCTCTGCAGCAAACTCAGCCTGGTTTAAGGGGGCAGTTAGATAATAGTTATTGTTTTGTTTTAGTGTTAATTTCTACTATGTTGTTGTACCTTTTATTGTGTTTTCATTACTATTGGTAGTTATTAGTTCAGTTAGTTGGTTTTCAGACCATTGGAGTCTTGTGTATATAAATACTAATGTTTAGTATTCAACAATATACGGAATATACATTTTTTTTCTCCTACTCTATTTGTCACGCCTAACCTTGGAAACATGACCGGGACAGACGTGGACTCCGTCCACTACTGTAAGCCTAACCTCAAGCCATAATATGTGAAATAAATATAATATTTATAAGTCCCATATTACAACCAACACAAGATTCCCTAGGTATTCTATCTCACTACATATCGATTTAAAAATAAAACCCAACAAGTAGACATACCAGCATTCCATGAGAGAATTACAGACTCAGAGACTCTGCTACTTCTCATACGGAGACTCGTCCGCTAACATAGAACTTGCAAGGAGTACACCAGAGGAAGAGATGAGTATAAAAATACTCAGTAAGAGATGACAACTAGGAATTTAAAAGGGACCTGTGTACTACCGCAGTGATGGAACCTTAGATTAGGTCTCATCCATAGTTATTCTTGTACCAATATAATTACTCACTGCAAGACTAAACAGTTAGTTAAAGACAACCCATAGTAGCATAGATACCAAAGAAAGTTAGAACCAATGGTTAAAGGCCCCGCTTGATATTTTATACCAAAACTTGTAATCAAACACAACGCCCTCATCTGAAATACATTGATTGATCAAATGTGATTAATTATATATCTAATCAAGGCTAGAGCCCCAAAAGTAACACCTACAGATAAACACACGTTCCCATGATCTCAATAATCATTCAAGACAAAAAGAAAAAAATATTGTCCACCATTCTAGAATGATGACGGTAACTGAATAAATGGAGTCTTGTCCACAGTTTCCAGACAAAGACTATTAGTAATTAAATAAAGTTTCATCCATTGTTCCAGGACAGAGATTGAATAATTAAATGAGATTTCGTCCACCGTTCCAAGACATAGACTAAAATGATTAAATGAGGTCTCGTCCATCGTTCTAGGATAAAGACTGAATAATTAAATGAGCTCTCGTCCACTGTTCCAGGACAGAGACTAAAATGATTAAATGAGGTCTCGTTCACTATTCCAGGACAGAGACTAAAATGATTAAATGAGGTCTCATCCACCATTCCAGGGCAGAGACTGAATAATTAAATGAGGTCTCGTCCACTGTTCTAGGACAGAGACTAAAATGATTAAATACAATTCTCTCTTGGAAAGCCTCATGAATATAATTCTCTCTTGGCAAGCCTCATGGATATAATCCCCTCTTGGCAAGCCTCATGAATATGATTCCCTCTTGGCAAGCCTCATGAACATAATTCTTTATGTAAATTCACTATAATTATCTCATGTGATCAATTATAATTAAATATTATATCAGCATCATCAATATTCAACCAAAGCAAACATATATACATATGTCTATTGCGTAAGCATATCATAGTATAATAATTCGATTAACGACTACTACCCCATAACATGATTTCTTACGCAGGAATTTAATTAGTTCCCTTACACTTTTTGGATTTCATATTTCAAAAAGGGGTGTAAAAGAATGTATGTGAACATGCTCACTTTTAAGTTACCTTGAATTGCAATTAACACATGCATATATATATATATATACATATGCACATATGTAAGATCATGCCATACACATCTTCAATCATGGGAGAACATGAATGTTTAACAAAACATTACACATATGTCTTAATTAAATTGTTTTCCACCACTCATAATAGCAAAAATGGCTTAACTTGTTCTAGTATAGATTATTCACCATTCTACTTAAACTAAATATATTACTTGCTCATATTTGGACTAACCATCCTTATTCACACTGGAGCAATGTTTATACATCTAAACATTCCCAAGATTCCTACCTTAATGGATCAACAATGCACTTAAAAGTTGCATCCAAGATTGAAGAAGAAGGGGAATTTCTATTAAAATCAGTTCTGCTTTACTAGGCTCAAATTGTCCACTTAAGATATGATTGGGTGAACCTACTACTGAACTAAAAGCCATGAGATTATCCCCTTATGTATCCTCTAACTTTTCCTATTTAAATTAGAGGTAAGTTCCCTTAAAACAAATAAATGTCACCACAATATCTGTTTAAGACCAGATTTTGGATGTTGAATTTCGTGAATTTCCTGGGCAGCCATCACAAGTCCAAAATTCGTGAAATTTGATAGACAACATCCTTAATGTGTCTAGAATCTTACATAAAAATTTCAAAAGGAAATACTTTGATTTCCCCTTAAAAACTATTCAAATGTAGCTGCTACCCAGACTGCCCCTGCAGCTTTTGCAGTCTCAGTCTTTGCAGGTATTGAACACTACAACAATTCTAAATCTTATGAAACTTGGTGGACATGTAATTTAATGCTAGGAAATCCTTACATTAAAATTTTCAAGACAAAATTTGACCAATTGGCCAGTCTAACGTAGTCTTAAACAAGACTGGTCAGATTATTCTAATTTCTGCAGTAGCTTCATTTCCTAAATTATTTGACCTAGAAATTGCTTACCAAACACTATGAAAATATCCACATCATAACAACATATGCCAAGGAATGGCCTTCTTCTCGGTCACATGAGCACCCCAGGCGCCAACATTGGTGCCTTGAGCACCCCAGACTGGGTAAGCTTACACAGAACATGATTTGGCATCCAAAATCCATCATTTGGCCACCCAAATCCTCTTAAAGCTCATCCAAATCAATTTAGGCCATTACCATATGTTTTTGTCACATAAAAGCTTCATAGAAGACCAATTTTGAAGCATTGATTCAATGTTAAAACAAATCCACTCAAGATTCAACCATGTTCTTTCTTAGAAATTTCAATTATTGGTCATGTTCCACCAAGGGTTCTTGACCTTGATCTCATCAACTTTCTAAATCCTAAAGTCATTAAAAGCAAGAGGCAATAATCCCAATCAAGATTTAAGCATTAATTTTATGATTTCTCCAAATTCTCAACCTAGAGTTTCATGCAAGATTCAAGAAGGAGAAGACAGGAGAATGCTTGATCCTTACCTCAAGAAGGGGTCTGGTGAGGAGAGGAAGCCATCGGTGGAGGAGCTTTGCCGGAGTTGATGGTGGGGCCACCATAGATGTCTCCATTTTGGCCAAAAGAATGGAAGACATGAAGGAAGAGGAGGGGGAGTATGAGAAGACCAAGAAGACAAATAAATGGATGAGTGTGTGGAAATTTCTGATGTGGGAGTGGGTTTAAATGAGTGTGGGATCCACTTCCTCTCATTTGATCCCTCAAAGTTTGGACAAGTTTACTTAAGTCTCTTAAATGAGGTATTGGGAATTATCTTAAAGAAATAGTCTGCATGGGCTCTAAGTCACACTCATAGAAATACACATGAACATCAAGTTTCCAATTCTCAAAATATTTTGTTTAAAACATTAAATTTTATTTTAGTTCATTTTAGTCACTCTCACCAACCCATCCACTGTTTTGGCTTCATTTCCACAATTCTCGAAACTCCGGCTTCCTCACTCAACCTCCTTGAGCTCTTTTCTCCTGCAAAACCCTTCATTGAGAATTTTCTTGTAAATTTTTCACGACGAAAATTAGAAATTCTAAGATTTTTTATAATTCTACAAAATTTCAAATTAACCCCAAAATTTCACATATGAACACATAATAAGATTAATACTTATACTAAGTGAATTTAGATTTCACGGGTATTACACTATTTTTCTCTTACCCATGTACATAATTTTCTCTTTAGATACTCTTAATAAGCAGAGAGATAGCTTGGATCAGGTAGTTCAAAGTCTAAGGGCCTAATAACCAACTACTAATTCTCTATATCATTGCTTAGATATCTGAACTTAACTTTTCCTTCTTTCTTCTACTATATCACTCTCTCTATATCGAGTTTTGACTTCAAAGTTTGTAGGTTTAATGGACATAATTTTTTGGTACAATTATTGTATAAGTAAGCTTTTAGGTTCAACTTTGTTGCCATGGTCAATGTTAGTCTAAACCGTTATGCATGTTAATAACTTCTAGTTGCTATTATTCTTCACAAGGAGATTTTATAAAGTATATCTTCTTGAAACTATCATTTCCTAAGGTTTTCACTTTACCTAATAGAAAGAGAGAGGAAATAGCGTGAACAACTACAAGTGATGGCGGTCTTAGAGAAACTAAATGGTAATCCTAGAAAATCGTCCCCTAGCCTTGCAGTAAAAAAGGTAGCTTCAAACTATAATATACTTCTTTCACCTAATTTTGCCTCCTTTAGTACACTTGCTTTGGGAAGCATAATACTCAAGCATTATGTTGTTTAAATTTCTAAATAGTTTTGTTGATAAGCTAAATGAGAAGTAAAGGTACAAGTGACTCCTAAAACCTATGAGAGGAAGAAAAAGAAGGTGGAAAAGGAGTTGATGAGACTACGTACCTCAATTAATTATAGGGATAGGAAAGGAAGTAAGGGCAAGGTGGTCAAACAACAAATATAATTTGCTGGAATGTTAACAGGTTAGGAAACATTATGAAGAGGAAGAAGGTGACACTGGTGATTAGTAGGGTAAATCTAGATACAATTCTTTGTTGAAGAAACAAAGCTAAAAGAAGTGGATAGACTTTTAGTGAGAAGTGCATGGGGTTATCAGTTCAAATATTGAGAATTTTTACCTTCATCGGGGTCCTTGGTGTCATGCCCCGAAAATGTAACCAAGCGTGAATATTCCATTACCACAACAAACAGTCCTAGTTATCCACAACTAGCAATACATAAACCAGTTATTATCATAAAAGAAGAACATTATACACACACATATGTATAGATAATCCTATAACATCATAACGCACCAGATTCAGTACAAAAATAAATTACAGCATAATTTATAATGTACAATTTCCCGCCCTAAGCCTAGGTGGCCTAACGGACTACAAAGCGACACCCTACACTTGTCAAAATTTGGTTCCATGAACCCACCGACACAAAGAGAAGTATATCTCCAAAAGAGCCACTTACTCTCCAACAGAAACTCCTCTTCCTCAGTCACCATATTTGAAAAGAGTAACCACAGAGGGTGTGAGGTCATCAAAACTAAGTGAGCAATCGACTGTGTAGAAAAATAATTATAGTGCATAAGTACAAATACCATAACTCACCGCCACCAATGGAAGTTATCAAAATATACAACAAACGTTAAAATAGCCACAATAGATTACAGATATGCAATCAAACAAATATAATGCTTGCCATATTTTACCCACTCTACTTATGAAGACCAACTCTCAATGAGTGTATTCCAGAGGTTAACCCCCTATGAATATTCCACATTATGCAGAAGACTATGCCTCTGCTTTTCCACACATTTCTATTTATATTATGTGTCAGAAATGGATGCAATGACACCAATACACAATACGCCACATCACAACCACAATAAATATTCTACACATAATCTTTACTTTTCAATGTATATAATCAATTGAATGTACAATTAACTTATTTTCCACAATGAGGAAGGAGAGATTTATATTGTACTTAGAATAAAATAACTTTAGCAAGGTCCACCACTCATCTTTGCCTCAACAAAGTTTTTACCATACCCGAAATCCTGAAATGGAGCCAATTAATCCTACTAAAGTACCTAAAAGAAATGCCAACAAATACACATCAAGGATCTCTCAAAATTCCCTTTGAAGCATACACCAAAATCACTTTTAAGCCTGAAGGGCGCTTAGGGAGCCACTTTTGGCACATGAGGCGCCAAGGCCTAAATTCTTTGCATAAGATTTTGCACTTAGCGCCTGAGGTCCCACACTTGGCACCTGAGGCACCACGAGTACCAAGCCTAAGCATTCTGAGGTGGCGCCAGCACCTAGAATTTCTATTCTCTCCTTGTTCTTCACGGATTTTGGGAAAAAATCTCCAAAAATCATGATTTGCACCTTTTTCTCTTATTTCTTTGATTTCCCTAGTTCAAATGATATTCATGAAGCAATTTAGAACAATTAAAACAAAAAACAAACTGATTTCATGAATTTCCTCAAATTCTCTAGAAAATTTCTCAAGAACGTGTTCTTGGATTCTAATCCATGAAACTTGTTTGTTTTATCATCATAAACTAGATCGTAACAAAATCAACCAAACAAATCTAAGAAAGGAGACAAAGAGGCAAAGTTTTCATGAAAAAAACTCCAAAACTCATCATCACACAGGGCATGGATAAATTTAAAGATCTAGAGGAAATTAATAAAATGTAATCTTACCTTTAGTCCTAGAATTGTCCAAAGATGTAGAAAGCAATCAGAAACTGAAGTTTAATAGGTAGAAACTCAAGTTGGATGAAGAGAGAGAAGAGAGAAAATAGGGTGTCTCCACTTTGCCTAAATTTTTCCAAGTTAGAAATGAGAAGGAAAAGGGCACGAAGGAAACTTATATGGGTGATGGGTCATGGGTTGACCCATAGAACCTACACCCAACCCACTTGACCCACTTCCTCATAATCTCAAATAAACTACATAAATTCCAATTAATCCCTCATTCATGATTTTCCACACATTACAGAGAATTACCACAACACTACGAATCACCCAATCCAATTACATAATATCAACTCTATAAATAAATTACCAAAAGTATTCCTCTAATTTATGGAATTTAAATGATTGGAAATAATAAAATAAAAATAATGCTATTAAATATTGCATTAAAAATATCTAATTCCCATAAAAACATTTAAATACAGTAATACCGTCAATTATATAAATGTAAAATTGGCGGGTATTACATTCCACCCCTTTAAAAGAATTTAGTCTCTTGAATTCAAAACTAACCTTGAACCTCAAACAAGTGTTGATATTTCGTCCGCATTTCTTCTTTTGCTTCCCATGTAGCCTCTTAATGAGAGTGATTTCACCACAAAAATCTTGGTAGAATGAATTTCCTTAATGAAAAGCTTTTTAATTTGTTTGTCAAGAATGGCTATAGGTACTTCTTCATAGGTGAGAGTTTTATCAAACTGTACCTCCTGAGGTTGAATAACATGAGAAGGATTAGGAAGGTATTTCCTCAGCATAGACATATGGAAGACTAGATGAACTCCTTCCAATCCCAAAGGTAAAGCTAAGCAGTATGCCACATTACCTACCCTCCCATAATTTTATAAGGACCTATATATCTCGGGCTAATTTTCCCTTTCTTACCGAATCTCATCACCCCTTTCAAGGGTGAAATCACAAGAAACCCATATCTCTAATAACAAATTCTAAGTCCCTACATCGATTGTCCATGTAGGACTTTTTTGCCTGCTTTAAGCCATAAGCAATCTATCTCTGATTAGCTTAACCTTTTCAACAGCTTCTTGTACCATATCAGGTAGCAAAACTTTACCTTCGCTAAACTCAAACCAACCAATAGAAGATCAACAACGTATCCCATATAAGGCCTCATAAGGTGCCATCTGAATATTAGCTAGGTAGCTATTGTTGTAGGCAAACTAAATAAGTGGTAAATAATTCTCCCAATTTCCTTTAAAATCTAGAACACAAGTCCTCAACATATCTTTAAGCATCTAGATAGTTCTTTCAGATTGTCCATCTATTTGAGGATGAAAGGTTGTGCTTTAATCCACCCTGGTACCTAGTGCCTGCTGAAAAATTCTTCAGAACTGGGATGTAAATTGAGGTTCACGGTCTGAGATAATAGATATTGGTACTCTAAGAAGCTTAACAATCTTGTTCACATAGAGCTGAGCAAGTATCGCAACACCATAAGTGGTATACACAGAAAGAAAATACACTGACTTGGTAAGCCGGTCTACAATGACCTATATAGAGTCATACCCTTTTCGTGATTTAGGCAAACGTACAACGAAATCCATGGTGATTCTTTCCTATTTCCACTCAGGAATTTCTAACCTCTGCATCTTTCCTGGTGGTCTCTGGTCTTCGAGCTTTACTTGTTGGCATGTTAGGCAACGAACCACATAATTGGTCATGTCACGCTCCATTCCCTCTCACTAATAGACTTGCTTTAGATCCCGATACATTTTGGTAGCATTGGGGTGAACCACATATGCAGAACCATGAGCTTCCTTCATAATCTCTCTTTTTAATTATTCTACATTTGGTACATAGAGTTTACCTTTAAACTATAAAACATCTCCACCATCTACAGAGAAATTTGGTACTAGACCTGCCTTTGCCCTTTCCCTGGTTTTCATCATGATAGGGTCATTAATCATAGATGCCTTAATCCTTTCTACTAAGGAAGACTTAGCTCTAAAATGGGCTAAAAATGCACCAGACTCTGTGATTTCAAAGAACACATTGTTAGCCTCAAGTTCATGTAACTCTCAAACTAAAGATCTCCTTACTGTGGCAATATGAGCTAAACTCCCCATAGACTTCCGACTGAGAGCATCCACTACCACATTGGCTTTTCTAGGATGATAGAGGATAGAACAGTCGTAGTCTTTCAAGAGCTCCATCATCGACGTTGTCTTAAATTGAGATCCTTTTGTTCAAAAATATATTTGAGATTCTTGTAGTCTGTAAAAATTTCACAAGTTTTACCGTATAAATAATGCCTCCAAGTCTTCAAGGCATAAACAACAGCTACCATTTCCAAATCATGGGTAGATAATTGTGTTCATGCTTCTTAAGCTGACGAGAGCCATAAGCTATAACCTTACCATATTGCATTAGCACACATCCTAACCCAGTTCTAGAAGCATCACAATACATAGTGAAACCTCTAATCCTGATGGTAAAACAAGAATAGGTGCTGTAATCAAATGTTCCTTAAGTCTAACAAAACCCTGCTCGCATGCATCATCTCAAATATACTTAGCATTCTTCCGAGTCAGCTTATGTAACGGAAGAGCCAATTTAGAGAAATTCAGAACAAAATGTCGGTAATATCCTGCTAAACCAAGAAAACTTCAGAGTTTTGAGACCGACGTTGTCTAGGCTATTTCTTAACAGCTTTAATCTTACTAGGATCAACATGAATAGCTTCTCATGAAATAACATGGACTAAGAAAGTCACCTGATTTGTCCAAAATTCGCATTTTGAGAATTTGGCATAAAATTAGTGATCTCTCAAAGTTTGTAACATTATCTTTAAGTGCTCCACATGATCGTAAGGATTCTTAGAATAGACCAAGATGTCATCAATAAAAACAATGACAAACATGTCAAGGAAAGGTCTAAACACTCTATTCATGAGATCCATAAAGGTTGTCTGTGCATTAGTCAACCTAATAAACATCACTAGAAACTCATAATGTCTGTAACTCATTCAAAAAGCTATCTTAGGGATATCATCCTCCTTGATTCTCAACTGAACATAACCAGACCTTAAATCAATTTTAAAAAAACATTGAGCTCCATGAAGCTGGTATCCTTGGTAAAAGATATTTGTTCCTTATAGTGACTTTGTTCAACTATCGATAATTGATACACAGCCTCAAAGTGCCATCTTTCTTTCTTACAAAAAGAACAGGGGCACCCCATGGGGAGAAACTAGGATGAATGAATCCTTTATCCAATAAATCTTCTAACTATCCCTTAAGTACGTTCAGTTCAGCAGGTGCCATCCTATAACGAGGAATTAAAATTGGTTGTGTACTCGAGAATAAATTGATAGCAAACTCGATCTCTTGGACAAGTGGTAGACCAGGCAATTTATCTGGAAATACATCCAAAAAGTCACAAACTATTGGTACATGATCTAAGGTCATTTCCTCTTGTTCCATATTCTTGATGAAAGGTAGGAAACTCTAACAACCTTTCCTTAACATTCGTCGAGCACTTATCCAAGAGACAATGTTAAGAGGTACCTCCGATCGATCCTCTTAAAACATGAATTCCTGTTATCCTGGTATCTTGACAGAAATAATATTCTTATAATAATCTACAGTAGCATGGTACAAAGAAAGCCATTCTATTCCCAAAATTACATTAACTCCACCATATTGAGGAGCATGAGGTTTGCCTCTGTTTCTAATCCCTTCATTAGGACATTACAAGAATGGTACCCTGAACTTACTACAAGAGTATCTCTAGTCAGTGTACTAACAAAAAAGATTTCCTCAAGTTTAACAGGTCCTAATGGAAATTTCTTTGCAAATAATGGTGATATAAAAGAATGCGTAGACCTAGGGTCAAATAAAACATGTGCCAAAAATGAACACACTAGTAAAATACCTGTTACCACGGCATTAGATGCCTGAATATCCTGTCAGGTTAAAGCATAGAACTGAGTAGTCCCTAGACCTATGATAGGTTATCCTCGACCTCTCTGGCCTTTGCCAGCCACTCTTACCATGTTCCTATCTCCTCTCAGATTAATCGATGGTCATGGCATAGGAGGAGTAGTAGGCTGAACACGTGTAGGGTACACTAGCCCCTAAATAGATTCTGACAGTAACTGAGGACATTCCCTCTAAAAATGAATTGGCTGGCCACAGTTAAAGCACCCATAACTGGCCTCTTTCCTAAAACATATTCCAAAATGGAATCTTCCACATATCGCATAGAGAGGCTTCTCTCACCCTCTCTGAAAACTCCCACGGCCAGTAATTGACCGACCTCCGCTAAATTCAGAACAAGGCCTAGACACACTACCTCAAATGTAGTTTGTCCCGAGGATATCATTGGAATGACTTGACTGGGAATGGAAAATCTTTGAATTCCTTAACTTCCCTGACACTTAGTGAATTTACCCTCATGTTTTCTCTTTTTACCCTTAGGAGGTTCTTGACCGCCCCTGGCTTTCCTTTCCATTCTTCTAGCCACTTCCTTTATAACAAGTAAAATACACCATCATAGGGCCTATCCGATCATACAAAGATTCTTAAAGCCCCTTAGCAAATCTTGCGATCATTCCCTCAATTAAGCCGATCAACAATATTTCGACCATGTTCACTACGAGCACATTCATTTCCAGAATGGTCGTCCTCCATTAGAAATTATGAGAATCTACTTACAAGTAATAAACACTTCAATGTTAATAAAAATATCTAAACCTACTCAACCTAGGAGCAGCTTAGTAAAAAAGAACACTCAACTCTATATAGTACCTTTTATGGAACCTAAACCCATGGTCAATGTCATATCGCGACTCATGAGAATGGGGAAGGGCCCATAAAGAACACCTAGCTCTGTAATCTCTAGGAGATGTATAAAACTCTCCCTCTAATACCAATTTGTCATGCCCTGAAAATTTAACCCATTCAATAAGCATGAATATTCCATTACCAGAACAAACAGTCCTAGTTATCCACAACTACCAATACACAAGCCAGTTATTATCATAAAAGTAGAACATTATACATACATATATGTACAGATAATCCTATAACATCAAAACGTAGTAGATTCAGTACAAAAACAAATTACAACTGAATTTATAATGTACAATTTCCCACCCCAAGCCTAGGTGGCCTAACAGACTACAGAGCGACACCTTACACTTCTCAAAATTTTGTTCTATGAACCCACCAACACAAAGAAAAGTATATCTTCAAAAGAGCTACTAACTCTCCAATGAAAACTCCTCTTCCCCAGTCACCGTATCTAAAAAGAGTAACTACAGAGGGTGTGAGTTCATTAAAACTTAATGACCAATTGACTGTGCAAAAAAATAATTATAGTACATAAATACAAATACCATAACTCACCACCACCAATAGAAGTTATCCAAATATAAAACAAACATTAAAATAGCCACAATAGATTACAGATATTCAATCAAACAAATGCAATACTTGCCATATTTTACCTACTCTACTCATTGAAGACCAACTCTCAATGAGTGTATTCCAGAGGTTAACCCCCTCTGAATATTCCTTGTTATGTAGAAGACTGAGCCTCTGCTTTCCTACACATTTCCATTTATGTTAGGTGTCATGAATGGATGCAACAACACTAATACACAACACACCACATGACAACCACAATAAATATTCCACACACAATCTTCACTTTTCAATGTATATAATCAATTAAAGATACAATTAACTTATTTTCCACAATAAGGAAGGAGGGATTTATATTATACTTGAAATAAAATAAATTTGACAAGGTCCACCATTCACCTTTGCCTCAACAAAGTTTTTACTATACTTGAAGTCCTGAAATAAAGCCAATTAATCCTATCAAAGCACCTAAAATAAGTGCCAACAAATACACATCAAGGATCTCCCAAAATTTCCTTTGAAACATAAACCAAAACCACTTTTCAGCCTCAAGGGCGCCTAAGGAGCCACCTGTGGCGCATAAGGCGCTAAGGCCTAAACTCTCTACCTAAGATTTTTCACTTGACGCCTGAGGTTGACAAGCGACAAAGCCCATAATTTATGTTCTCCCTTTGTTCTTCACGAATTTTGGGAAGAAATCTCCCAAAAATAATGATTTGCATCTCTTTCCCTACTTTCTTTGATTTCCCGAGTTCAAATGATGTTCATGAAGCAATTTAGATCAATTAAAATGCAAAACAATTTGATTTCATGAATTTCCTTAAATTCTCTAGAAATCTCTCAAGACCATATTCTTGGATTCCAATCCATGAAACTTGTTTGTTTTACCATCATAAACTAGATCGTAACAAAATCAACCGAAAAAAATCTAAGAAAGGAGACAAAGAGGAAAAGTTTTCATGAAAAAACCTCCAAAACTCATCATCACCCAGGGCATGGACAAATTTAAAAGATTTTGAAGAGATTAATAAGATGTAATCTTACCTTTAGTCCTAGAATTATCCAAAGATGTAGAAAGCAAATAGAAACTAAAGTTTAATAAGTAGAAACTCAAGTTGCATGAAGAGAGAGAAGAGAGAAAATAGGGTTTCTCTACTTTGCCCAAATTTTTCTAAGTTAGAAATGAGAAGGAAAAGGGTAGAAAAGAACCTTATATGGGTAGTGGGTCATGGGTTGACCCATGGACCCTACACACAACACATTTGACGTATTTCCTCATAATCTCAAATAAACCACATAAATTCCAATTAATCCCTCATTAATGATTTTCCACACATTACAGAAAATTATCATAGCACTATGAATCACCCAATCTAATTACATAATATCAACTCCATAAATAAATTACCAAAAGTATTCCTCTAATTTATGGAATTCAAATGATTGGTAATAATAAAATAAAATAAAACATTATTAAATATTGCATAAAAAATTTCATAATTCCCACAAAAAACGTTTAAATACCGCAATATCATCAATTATATAAATGTAAAATTAGCGGGTTTTACACTTGGGGGGTTATTGGATAAACTCGTGGGCTATTTCTCGATATCAATCTTGTTGGATATTAAGAGTAGAGGGCACGAACTGGTGACCAATGTATACAACCCTACAAATCCTAGGATTAGGAATCTGTTATGGGTGGTACTCTCTCCATGGGTTCCGTAGTCCTTATTGGTGTGTAGGGATGAATTTAATATAGTGTGTTTTTAGAGAAGAAATTAGGAGGTTCAAGATTAAATGCAAGCATGAGCGGCTTTGATGATTTTATCAGAGATTGCAAGTTGCGGGATTTGCCTCATTCAAATGCTAAATTTACTTAGTTTGTATACCAAGGGAGAGTAATGTCCTCAAGAATAGGTAGGTTTTTAGTCACTTCTATTTGGGAGGACTTTTTGAACCTAATTCAAGAGACCGTAACCTATCTTATGTCAGATCACTTCCTTATTCTCCTTGAGTCTAGTAGGGTTAAGTATAGCCCAACTCCGTTTAGGTTTGAGAACATGTTGCTCGAACATCACTCTTTTATAGACACAATAAAATCATGGTGGGAAGAGTGTATAGTATCAAGGTGAGAGGGGTATAAGTTCATGAAAAAGCTTAAATAAGTTAAAGAAGTGGAGTTGGGAGGTGTTTGGGGACAATAGGATGAAGAAGAAAATTATCCTTTGAGAGTTAGATTTGCTAGATTAAAGGGAGAGTGAAGGTAGTTTAGAAGAGGAATAAAATGTCCATAGCTCATAGGAATGAATACTAAGAGATCCTAACAAGAGAGGAAATTAGTTGGTGCCAAAAGTACAAAATTAAGTGGCACTACAAAAAAATTGACGTTTGGTCACCACTTAAAGTCTAAAAATCGCTACTAAAAGGTCTTTGATGATGATTATAGTCGTCACTATAGTCGTTGCTACAAGCCCATGGTTGAAAAGTTTTAGGTAGCGGCCAAAAGTTACCCTTCAATGACAACTAAGTCATCTTTGTTGTAAAAAAATTTTTTTTTGTGACAACTTTCAATAGTCGCCACTAAAGGTCACTTTTAGTGGCGACTTTGAAAGACGTTGCCAAAAGTCATTTTATGTGGTGACTTTGACTCACCACTTTGATTGGATCCAAACTGACCAGATGGGTTGGCCCGAGACCCAGCAACCTGGTCAAGACCTAGTCGACCTGTGCGGGTTTAGGCTGGCCCACTGACTGGCATCCTAAGGG
Source organism: Biancaea sappan (assembly GCA_037074585.1). Classification (NCBI taxonomy): domain Eukaryota; kingdom Viridiplantae; phylum Streptophyta; class Magnoliopsida; order Fabales; family Fabaceae; genus Biancaea; species Biancaea sappan. The sequence goes on along the minus strand of CM073491.1, from coordinate 56,970,561 downwards.
TGACTCAATTTTTTTTGTGCAATATTCAAGTTTGTTTGAAATTAAACCAAACAAATGCATACATGAGATTCGAACTTGAGTCCCTTACTTTCAACCATGTGTGTCTTGCCATCTTGCCACTACTTCATTTGTGTTATGGAAGGGCAAAATATTATATATATATATATATATATATAATCTGTTAAAATTATTTTAAGCCAAAAATCTTACAAAACCAAAATGGAACAACATCTAACTTAACAAAAGCAAAAATATTATTACTAATAAATTAAGAGATAAGTAAAAATATAATTATATTTATATAAATAATTGGTGTAAAAAGTTTTAAAATAAGAAAAATTAAAGAGCATAAACAAAAACATTTTCTATAATCATCTAATTTAATTAGAAAAATGGCTCTAACACTTTAAAAAGTGTAAAATTTGTATACTAATTATTCACTTTGAATAAGTGACCCGATGACCAAAAAGAGAGCCCATGCCAATAATATAAGAAAATTAACTTTCGATAGTGACTTTAGGAGTTATTACAGAAAGTCTGACTTTTGGTGGTGACTTTAAAAGTCACCATTGAAAATCTGACTTCTAATAATTTCACAAAAAAAAAAGACTTTCGGTGGCGACTATTGGGAGTCGTACTGGAAGTCTGACTTTTGATGGCAACTATGGAGAGTCGCTATTAAAAGTCTAACTTTTGGTGATGATTATTAGGAGTCGCCACTAAAAGTCTGACTTTTGATGGCAAATATAGGGAGTCGCCATTAAAAGTCTGACTTTTGGTGATGACTATTAGGAGTCGTCACTAAAAGTTCAGCTTCTGTTAATTTCACCAAAAAAAAAATTTGAATTCCATGGCGACTATTGGAAGTCGTCACTAAAAGTCTGACTTTTCGTGGCAATTTTAGGAATTGCCACTAAAAAGTCACCACCAAAAGTCAATTTTGTTGTAGTGTTGGTAAGGGAAAGGGATGCTAATTCTAGGTTTTTTCATAGGGTTGTAAATGGTAGGAGGAGAAAAAGCTTGATTAAGGAGTTAGAGATAGAAGGAGAGGCATTGTAAGGAATAATGATGTGATCCTAGAGGAAGTGACTAAATTCTTAAGGGACATGTATTCAAAGGAAAAGAAAGATAGGTTGTTCCTTGAAGGTTTAGAGTGGTCTCTCATATCAGGAAGTAAATCTATTTGGTTAGAAAGTTAGTTTGAGAAGGAGTTCACTCTGACAATTACTTGTGCAGTTGACAATTGCTTGCGTATCTGTCAATCTTTATCACATATCCAAATATGATCTCCATATCTGCTTTCGGCTGAGGCACTTGGATCTCTTTTGTTTTGAATTGAAAAATTTTTCTATAAATCTAGTTGTTCTGATTTGACACTCACTGCATTTTGGGAGTTTTATTTTTCTCTTTACATCATTCTCTTCATTTTCTTACCTCTCAAAAATCTTTTCTAAGAACCAAATGGTCAGTCAACACATCAACTTGAATGTTAAGCCTAGAAAGGAAGAGTTAGATTTAACTCTCACTCTTGGAACTGACACAGATAGGAGACCAGCTGATGGGTCTCGTAAAAGAAAGAGAGTCCAAGTGGAGTCCGATAATGTGAGCACTGGATTCTCATAAGAGAAAAAATTTAAAGTTCTGGAACATTTGTTTGAATAAAGGTTTCTACATATAGAGAAGCTGGTCGACTATCGAATTGATAATTTGGAATTGAGAATAGATAAGCATTTCATGTATGCACCAACTGCATCTACAATCAGCAAGCAGTTGGCATTGATTGCATGAATGACATATTATCTGAGCTTCACCACATCTCTTTCAGGCTCTTTCTGAGAACCATTTTTGAGCTACAGCAGTTCATTTCTTCCAGAGCTAGACCCTTGTCACATCACAATTTCGGGCATGTGAGTAGTCCTATAACCTCGAGGGTATACCTCCATGGTATCCCATAAGATCTCTAATGAGTCCTAAGTCCAAGATTATGCAAACATAAATTTTTCAAGAAAAAGATTTCTGCATATTTACATAAAAACTTCAACATAATAAAACAATAAATGCAAGTTAAATATCATACAGTATGATACAATTTCCTAAGCCTAAGTGACCTATAGAGATTACAGAGTATTTCCTAAGCTTTTAGATTCACAAGCCTCCGGACAAAGTTGAAAGTATCTTCAAGGAACACTATTCCTCCTGCAGATTTCCTTCATTTTCTCATACTGTATCTAAAAAAAATTCATAGAGTATAAATTCATCAAAACTCAGTGAGTAAATGATTTTGCAATAAATATATCACAAGTATAAATACCATAATCATTATCACAATAAGAACAATTATATTCATGTTCATGGTTTCTATATCTCTGTATTTGATTTATGTTCAGGGATTCAATTCTCATTGTATTCATGTTTGCAACCATTACATACATTGGTATCTTGGGGGATCAAGCCCTCAACTATTTCATATATATAATTATATGCATTGGTATCTGTATATTTGTACTCATTGGTATTTTGGGTCAAGCCCTCAACTATTCCATGTATATAATTACATTCTCAATCAGATTTCTCATCAATATGATTTTAAATCAAACAATAAATTCTATTATCTAGTTATCATATTAAAACAGGGAATCTAATTGCAATATGAGGTGGGATTTATATTGTACTTGGAATAAAAATAAATAAAATCGATTGGCAAAAGTCTTATACTCACATAGATTCCGTATCCAAGTCACTTTTTTGAGTTGTTACAGAGAAGAGCACGTAGTTGGATTTCAGGTTCCGCTACGGAGATTTTCACAAAGATCAAATATAGAAAGTCAGGATTGCTTTTGTACAAAATACTATTCATATGTACGATCATTATTCATACATATGAATACTAGTTATATCTACGGATAGTATTCATACATACAGTTACTATTTATACATATGGATATTATTCAACATACTAATACTATTTATACATACAGTTACTATTCATATGTATAGATACTATTCATATCGAGAATAGTGAACATAAGGCGTAAAAGAGTACACTAGAAAAGTTCCCAAGAGAGAGAGGTGAGTTACAATGGATACTCTCAAGTACTAAATCTTTCCTTAGCCAAACATTTCTTAGACATGTATTCTTCATAGTTTTATATTTTACTCTGATAATCAGAAAATAATTCTCAAGCTGTCAAGGTTAATTCCTTTTTAATGTTGAGGATCAACTAAAGCCACGACCACAAAGCATACTAAGAATTTAACCTCTAAATATTTACAAGAATTTAAAGAAGTATAATATCCTCACCTTAGATCTAGGTTAAGGAGGATAGACCTAGAATTTCAGAGTCCTAACATCAGAGTAAGAAAAGTTTTGAGGAGAGAAGAGGAGAGAAGAGAAACTGAAGGTGTGAGTTTAGAAGTGAAATATAAGGGCCTATTTATACGAGAAGTCATGGTACTATGCACTAATAAAATATTTATTTTACTATGCGCTTTAATAATTTAGTTTACTATATACTTTAATAATTCAGTTTACTATAGGCTTTAATAATTTGGTTTACTGTACGCACATGATTTTCACGATGGCGGCAAATTATTGATTACTATTGGAAACTAAATGAAAAATTATCCTTTCTTCTAAACCTATAAGTTTCTTTTCACTTTGTCCTTTTCAATTTAGTCCATAAGGGGATTTTCTCATATATAATATTATTTTTCTTCTAGTTTCTTTCAGATTCCTCTTATGCTCAACCCATATTTTATCTATGGGATAAATTTCATATCATAACATTCATTATACCCCACAATTTATGCAATCTATAAATGAAAATCTGCATTTTCAATAATATGCACAAACAAGCATATAAAAATTAAATAGATAGGGGAATTTATTTTCTTCAAAATAAATTTATCGTAATTCTTAAATATTTATAACGTTAATAATTCATCATAATAATACAATATACATACATAATAATGGATAGAGTTGAATATCACATAATTCATCAATAAATCATTTTCAGTATAAAACAATTTCAAGAATATATGAACAATGCTTTTATGAATTGTAACTGGCTACCTGAATTTACCGACTTGTACCGATCCCGCTCGAATTTATTCCAATGTGCTGATAAAATAAATTAGCTATTAAAATCCTAATATGAAATACTTTAAAATACTATTCCATTTTTAAATGCAACTTCTATGCACTAAATATTAATTACGTATTTCTAGTCCCAAATTTAAATAAAAATACCTAACTAAAATATCTTAAATTATTCTCCCAATATCCAACTTATTTCCTTTTTCCTCAAAAAAACTTGAATTAGTTCACTTTAGTCCTTAATACAAACTTTAACCATATAAATAACTTTCAAAATTTGGTAAATTCATCAAATTCTAATTAAAATCCCATATATACTAAATCTGGACATTTTCAGAAATTTTACTCTTCCCTTCCAACTTTTCATTCATTCACTTAGGTCCTCAATAGTTATTTTTCCCTTATCTTTTTCATGATCTAAGACCACATTCAGTTTCATCTAAGTCCATAGGTCATAAATATATCTTGTTCCAAAATTATAGCTACTCCTACAAACTTTTTACTTTAATCACTTTAGTCCTTGTCATGCATGCATACATCTAAACTCCATGTTTTTCCATTCTCCTTGTTGCATGGCTCTCCCAAACTCATCTAGGGACTCTCTAAGACATGTTTAATCATTTCTTAAACACATGCAAACCTAAAAGAAAGGATTCAATGCTTACTAGAAACTCCAAGCTCACTTTCTCTCTAAATTTTTCTGCACTTTCACATTATTGTTTTTGCTGCTGTGAAGGTGTGCTTGGGACCTCAAATCCACTGCTAAGATGGTTCTTTTGGTCAGCACCAAAGTTTCCCAAGGATGACTTGATGTTTTGGCTAGAAAAGACCTTGCAAACTTGCCTAATATCTCCACTTTTTTCTCTATTTTAGTGTAGTAGAACAGAGGCAAAATTTTGGTTTACCAACACCTTCTTGTAGCTCACGGGTTTCATCCTTAAAGTGGCAGAAAATGGAGCTAAGGTAATCCCTTTTAATCCCATGGGATTGCCTCATGTGGCTGCAGAAAAAGGAGAGGACATAGCCACGAGTTTACTACACAAAGCTCTTCCCTTTCTCAGTTTCACACTTTCCACGAAGATAGCTCAAAAGCTGGATAGCATGGATAAAGCTTAGGTGTCCTTTAGAGATTTCTGTGGTTGCCTAACTTGAAGACAACTCACCCAAGCCTTCCACAGGTTTTAGTACAGCACAACATACGAATTGAAGCTCTCTCACGTGGCTGCCAACATTCTTCTGCACCTAGCCAAGAATCACTACAGAAGTTGGTGCCCATGATGTGCTACTGCTAAAAGGGAATGTGTTCGAGAGCTTCACATGCTGATCATTAAGTTCTGCTCTCTGTGTATGTTCCTGTGATGATGTTCTGACTCTCCTTCAACACTCAAACTTATGCTCTCAAAGTCGAATACCTGCTGCAGCTTCCTATTGGCGCAAAGCTAGGTGAAGGGAAGAAGAGCCACGTAAAACACTTGGGTGTAAACATCAAAGGTCCTACTAAAATTCTACAAGGTCCCTAACTACTTTTGGTCCTTGCAAGTGGGTCCTCGGTCATCAAGGAAAATTTTAATTTATCACCCAAAATTATTTCTAATATTTCATATGATTTTCTCCAATCTCTAATTTTTGGAAAAGCCACTTTATTTCCATTTACAATTTTTTCCTTTAAAAATATAGACTAATTTGCCTATATTTAATAAATGTAAGAATTTGGGATGTTACACAAACTATGATCGAACCGGTAGTATTTAAAATTTATTAAAATATATAATTAATGTATATGTTACAGATATTAGAATATTAAAATATACAATATAATATTAAAATATTTTAGACATGTTACATATATACATATATATATTAAAATATTTTCTGCCTGAAAGATCAAGGTGATGATGTAGTGATATTACTGTGATTGCAAAGATAGAAAGTATTGTCTGAGTCATTGGACCACTCTGCCCAACAAGAACAAATTCTCCACATAGGGGTAGGTGGCCTTCGTTTCTGCATCACACTTTTACACAATTTCTGGATTAGATCAAAGTAACTTCTTTTTTCACATGCTAACTTGTATAAACAAAAAAAAAAAACATATGCCAATTTGTAACTATTTAAATCACGTACCACCTAATTGTAAACTTTTAAACTACATGTTAAAATTGAAATAATTAAGCTCAATCCACAGGATACCAAAATTTTCTTTTTTCCATATAAGTTTCAATTTTGTCCTTTTTTTTTTGCCTGATTTTATTTCACATCTTTTATTTTTATTTTTATTTTGTGTTTTTGCTAACATTGCTAACACGAAATAAAGTAAATGTTAGGGATGAAAAGGTATTTTTCCTAACACTTTTTGCATATACCAGAAAGGAAAAATAATTAAAATTTATCTTCTAAAAAATTTTTAAAATTTACATTCGTCCATCTTCTAGTTTCAATTTATAGAATTGTTAACATACTCTATACTTGAGCCGACATAAATCAATATTAGAGTTGATTTCTAAGATATTGTTATAAAAATATTAGTCATTAATTCAGTTAGGCAAGATAAATACCATAGTTGACCAGAAGTTAATTGATCCACAAATACATGTAGAAATGAGCCGACCAAGCATGTTTCATGACAGTAATATTTGTCAAGGTTTCATGACAGTAATAAAATGTACTTTCTTATTTTTTCTATCAAAATTACTAGTTATTCACACTAATTACTCATTAAAAATTTTTAATTTTATAATTTTTAACTAATTATAATTACAATTACATTGCTAATAAATTACTAATTACGAACTGATTTATTAACTAATTTTCCTAATTAAGTTACAATCTAATTAAGGTTTTTCATTACTAATAGATAATTATATATATTAATAATTGATTTTTAATTAATCACTAATTACTCATTTAAATACTAGTCATGTATTGTTAGAGAAAATCATAGAAATTAGTGAAGACCAATATGCAAATCATACAAAAAAAGAACTTAGTTGCAAAAAAAAATCCAAATTAAAGAGTCATTATCATAATAAAGGAAATAATTAATTGTATACATAATTGCTAATTATTTATGTATGCTCTATGATTAGATCTCAAATAGTGTCTCTAACTGTAACACCTCAAGATAGCTTGAGACTATCTCCAGTCTAATAGATTTCGAAAATAAGGTTCCTCATAGAATAATTAAGCCAATTTTTAAAACCTTCAAAATTTGAAAGATCATAAATTCGTAACTAAGAATGACTAGGAACTGGTGTTATCATCATTAGGTAAAACCTCGAAATCCACATAGGTTTTACATTGCTACCATTATATATATATATATACATCACTAGAGGTTAATTATTTTATAATAACCATAAAATTTAGGCTACAGCTACTGACTCCCTGCTGTAACCCCGCTATTCCCACTTTGACTTGTACCTGGAAAATGGTTAATACAGTACAAAATCATGAGACATAAAAATCTCAATAGCCAGTAGTTAATCTTGAAAACAAGAACCATTCCCAATCATAAAAGCAAGTTCATTACACCCTTCATAATTCAGTTTAACTCATCTATGCCACTGTCATGCAGAGATTATCCCTGGGTCTTAGTACCACAAGAGTCTGTTTTACCTCAAGTGGTGCCAAGGGTCATCACTATTCTCAGTGCCTACCACCAGGGTCTGATTATAGCCTGTGGCCCAAAGGTCAGCAAGACTGACACTAGCATCGTCATGCATAGCTGCTTCTGCCCTAACCATGGCAAGTCTTATACTGGCGCGTACTGTCGTACCCCAGATGCTTGGCATACACTACCTTAGCACATGAGTATAATAATAATACAAATATATACATAACAATGGATAGAGTTGAATATCACATAATTCATAATTAAAACATTTTCAGTATAGAACAGTTTCAAAATATATGAACAACACTTTTATGAAATGTAACTGGCTACCTGGAATTACTGTCCTATACTGATTCAGCTTGAAATTATTCCAAGATGCTGGTAAAATAAATTAGTTATTAAAATCCTAATATGGAATACTTAAAAATACTATTCCATTTTTTAAATGCAATTTCTATGCACTAAATACTAATTACGTATTATTCACAATCTTATTTCTAATCCCAAATTTAAATAAATATAATTAGCTAAAAAAATATCCTAATAGGGAAGAGATTAAAATTACTATTTCATAATTAATTAAATCTTGCGCCTAAAAAATTAATTACATAATATCTATAATCCCATTCATTGTCCCAAATTCAGATAATTATAACTAGCTAAAATTCTTCTAATTTATTTCCCAAATTCCACCCTATTTCCTTTTTCTTCAGAAACTGAGTTAATTCACTTTGGTTCTTAATGTAAACTTTAATCATATAAATAACTTTCAAAATTTGATAAAATTTATCAAATTTTAGTTAAAATCCTATATATATTAAATCTGGACATTTTCAGAAATTTTACTCTCTCCTTACAACTTCTCATTTTATTCACTTAGGTCCTCAGTAATTATTTTTCCCTTATCTTTTTCATGATCTAAGACAATATTTAGTTTCATCTAAGTCTATAGGTCACAAATATATCTTGTTCCAAAATTATAGCTACTCCTACAAACTTTTTATTTTATTCAGTTTAGTCCCTGTCATGGATGCATACCTCTAAACTCCATGTTTTGCCATTCTTCTTGCTGCATGGCTCTCCCATACTCATCTAGGGACTCTCTGAGACATTTTTAATCATTTCTAAAGCACATGCAAGCCTAAAAGAAGGGATTTAAAGCTTACCAAAGTGTTGAAGCTCACTTTTCTCCTTTGTTTTTCTGCACTTATATGTCTCTATCTTTTGCTGCTGTGAATGTGTATTTGGGACCTCAAATCTATTGCTAAGATGGCCCCTTTTGTTAGCATCAAAGTTGCCCAAAGGTGGCTCTCTAATATCTCAAGAAAAACTTACTGGTTTTGGAGCTTTCTCTCTATCTCTCTCGGTTTATGCAGAAAAGGAGAAAGTTTTGCAACAAACATCTTCTCTCTCTCAGGTTCTCTTGTTAGGATAGCAGAAAATGGAGCTACAGACCTTCCTTTATATCCTAATGGTCCCTTACGTGGCAACCAATTCAAGGAAAACAACTTCTCTCTCTCGGTTTCAGCTCACGAAGACTGCCCATAATTTTATCCCTCTCTGGGTTTGTGCACTGCAGAACAGCCCACGTGTGTGTTTTATCTTCCATATTCTCAGGTTCATTCTCACTTTGCCTAAGGGAAGAGATACCTCTATTCATATGAAAGAAAAGTGTGATTGCCGAGAGAGAAATTGCTGTCACGATTCTGCAGAGGAAGAAAATGTGAGTGCAGTTATGTATGCCCTTGAAGAAGCTCGTGGCTGCCTAGCTTGAAGACAATTCATCCACTCCTCATGGGTTCAAGTGTAGCAATGTGGTTTCTGTTCTTAGCCAAGAGTTATGCACTTTCCCACACCAACTTTTCAGCTTTCTCTCTTTCTTGTCCTTAACGTGGAAAGCATGGTTTGTTGTTGCCATGATGGAGTGTGACCGAAAGCTCATGTGCTCATGTGCCTAAATCCTTCCATCATGTGTTCTAACTTCCATGCTGGCCGAGAGCATCAACATGTTGCGTATGGAGAGCTTTGGTGGTGCCACATGGATGGGAGAAAGCTAAGGTGGATGGGTGATGTGTGGTCATCTCCTATGGGTGCAAGGCTATGGTGATAAGAGGAATGAAGTCACAAGTGCAAGCCTTATTACGTAGATTAATAATGAAATGTCATCTCAAATGGCTTAGCTAACATTCTAGACAGGCTTTTCATACTTTTATGTTCTTGTAATTTAGTCCTTGGTCATCAAGGAAAATTTTAGTTCATCACCCAAAATTATTTCTAAAATTTCATATGATTTTCTCCAATCTCTAATTTTTGCAAAAGCCATATATATATATATATATATTTCAATATAGACTAATTTGCCTATATTTAATAAATGTAAGAATTTGGGATGTTACACTAACACGATCCATCTCAGATGAAGAAGTTGTCCTTAGACTAGATAAGGAATTTGAAGCAACATGGTCTTCACATTCTTCTTGAATGATGTCTTCATCTTCTAAATGATTAAATTTGATATTTGTTTTAATAACTTTATAAATTATTATGGATGTTTAATACTTTAATGTATGAATTATTATATTTGGATAATATTATTTATGACTTTATGAATTGTTATAAATATTTATAACTTTATGTTTGAAGTATTATAGATGTTCATGGATTATTATGGATGTTTATGACTTTGAAGTGTGAAATTTACATATATATCATTTATTTTACTTGTTTTTTAATTTATTTCTATATATGTATGTATATAATTTTTATTTTTTTTAATTTATTTACTCGAGTTAGCAATTGATCTAGTAACTCGACGATTAAACTAGTAACTTGATGATTCAAAAATCTGTCTGTCGAGCCTGACCTAATAACATTGATCTTGTGTGAGTAAAAGATGGAAAAGCGGATTTCTCCACTCACAAAAGTTAGCATAAAAAGTAAAAGTTTAGAGCAGCATGTATCAACGTATGATTGAGAAATGAAATTAATCTCACTCACTAACTAAGCAAACTACGGTGAATAGAAAATATGATGACGTGTTAAGAAATTAAATATTTGGATATGATGATTGATCATTTGTAACTTTCCTTTCGGATTGTCGTTTTCAGTGATACAAATATTTTGTACTCAACTAAATTTCACTAAATTACATTTATTATTTTTTGGGTTTCAAATATTATACCTAGCTTCTCGTCAAAAACTTTTGTATTATTTACGTTAACTTTTTACATAATATGTATATTCCTTCCAACAATAAAATTATTTAACAATTTGGACTATAATAGTCACAGTCTCATACTATATGTATGTTATAAAATTATTTTCTTTATTATCATTAAAAAAATTAATCTCCGTTATATAAAAAAAATTAATTGATTAATTTGATTTTATAAATAATATTTAATTTTATTATTTTATGAGAAAAAATCACATATTTTATCAATATCCTAAAATTTCTTCTCTAAATTTATTTTTCGCTCTATCGATGAGACAATTTAAAAAAAAACCAAAAAGAAAGAAAGAAGCATTACTTTAAAGTGTAACTTTTAATTTTATATTATCATTTTTTAATAAAAATATAATAAGTAAACATTTATCATTATTTGCATAAAAATAATTAAATATGTTATAATATAATGGAAGCATCGATAATAAATATTTAAATAGGCGTATATAAATTTAACCATTTTTACAAGCTACAATACACACAGATGGAAGAAAGAAATTTTGTACATACATTTTTTAGATAAAAAGAAAATAGTTTAATGATAATTACAAGTTTATAATCAAATTCGTTTGTGTTGTTTACAACTAATTGATAAATGCAAAAACTTGCATACATTTATTAAATATATTTTTATATTTGTTTTAATGAAAGAAAATTTATCATATACAAGATCCAAACAATCAAGAATTATAGAAACACAAATGTGAAAATTTCACAAATTATAATTTCACTATTTGTCAGGCTTTGACAAGAACAAGAATACATAATAAGAGTGTACCTTGATCCGTCATAACTCCGAGATCAAATTATGGGTAGGCTTTTCTGGAAGAATATAAGAGACTTTCTCTCACACTTTTTTTTTTGGTCTGATGGAAAAAGACAAATCACACATTGTCTTATTAAAGCAAAGTCTCTTATATAACCTCAGGGGCCACTATCTAGTTCATTATGCTCATGGGTCTACTCATAGGTTGATCCTTTTATAATAATACTTCATCATTGACATTATTTAAAGTCAGGTATCTACACACAAATTATTTTCACTAACACTTTCACTAACACCCCCTATAAAAAATAATATATATCAAATATGTTCCTCAAACACAAATTTATGAATATTTTAATAATAGACCTAATTATTTTCTTTATTAGAATTTAAGTTAAGGATTAGTCATGTCAAACTTCTTCCATTCACTCTGAATATTTGAATATTTCAGTGAAGATAGATTGTTAAATATATTTAATTATATTAAATATAAATAGATATACAAACATATTGAATAAATTACAGTATTTTTTTTACAGTAATTTAACCCTTACAAATTGCATTCCTCTTAATAAAAATCCTTTCAGCTTTTGAAATCATCCTCTTATACTTCACACACAACGGATTTCCCAAAACATTCAGATTAACAATTACAATAAACCAAGTATTTAGGAGTTCCCAATATGCCAACACATGACAAAATCCAAGCCAACATAATGATCGACAGTAAAATAATTAGAAAAAAAAAGAAAAGAATAAAAAGAAGCAAAACAGTTTTTTTTTTTAAAGAAAAAAAAGCACTGCCACTACATCCACACTTTCGCTGACACTTCCATTTAGAACTATAACCTACAGAGAGTAACACAACTTCAAAGCAATGAATAAATAGGACAACAGAGACGAAACACAAACTATCGAGTCAGAAATTATTTTGATCTTTCAATGCCTCCAAGCCCAGTCTACTTTGATGGTAGTCCATGATCCATTGTGTGATTCAAGTAGTCTGCAGTCAGAAATCAAAGCAAACATAATTATTAGTCAACACCGTGGAGTAAGCAGGAGAAACAAAAGAAATTAAATTATTGCTAAAAATTGTGTCAGCGCATGTAAATAGCCTAAACATTCATAGACCATTAAGCTTCAGCGTGCATATATTATAGATCTCTTCTCTTTTTTTAATCTTGATAAATATAGATCTTTTTATTTAATTTCAATTTTTTAAATCTTGTGTCCTGTAAAGTGCTATGGCTCTTGGAGGCACTGACAGCTTTATCTTCTGCAGATAAAGGCCACGAATGAGGGAACTCACAGAACTGAACGGAGGAAGAGTCAGAGAGGTGATGAGGGAACAATGGAGTTTGGACTGAAAAGGGCGGAGGATCTCAAGTGCTTGTGCCTCGAAGAGCATCTCTCTCTCTCTCTCTCTCTCTCTCTCTCTCTCTCTCACATCCAGAGCTGCCTTGCTAATTATATGATAGGATCTCAAGTCACTTTTGTTTCGTTTCCTACTATGTCTCAATACATTGCAGTCAAAAGCATGAAATGGGGTCAGGAAGCATTAATTATGGGTGGTGCCTCCTATCGAAACGGGAATATATTGATTACACCGCGCGAAGGCAAGCCAATATGGCTATCTACCCCATACACAACTTTAACCATTTTTACAAGCTACCTTGATACACACAGTTGGAAGAAAGAAACTTTGTACATACATTTTTTAGATAAAAAGAAAATAGTTTAATAATAATTACAAGTTTATAATCGAATTCGTTTGTGTTATTTACAACTAATTGATAAATGCAAAAACTTGCATTTATTTATTAAATATATTTTATAAACTTTTTAGTGAAAGGAAATTTAGCATATATAAGATCCAAATAGTCCAGAATTATAGAAACACAAATGCTAAAAGTTTACAAATTGTATTGTCAGTCTTTAACAAGCAACAAGAACACATAACAATAACATAATAAGAGCCAACTTTGATCCGTCGTTACTTGGACATCAAATTACGGTTAGACTCTTATGAGAAAGTATAATAGGCACTCTCTCACATTATTTTTGGTCTGATAAAAAAGACAAATCAATATTATCTTATCAAAACAAAGCCTCTTATATAACTTCAGCGGACCACTATCCAGTCCATCATACTCATGAGTTGATCATTTTATAATAACACATTATCACTGTTATTATTTAGAATCATATCTACATATATAAATTATTTTCACTAACACCCTAGACCAAAAATAATATATATCAAATAGGTCCCTCAAACAAAAATTTATGAAGATCTTAATAATAGACCTAATTATAGATATTACTTTATATATGTCTCAAAAATATTTCAATATATACAATACTTAATATATTAGTTCACACAAATAATTGTCAGCATTTTAAATATTATTTATAAAATAAATATAAATAATATATAAAATAAATAATGCTAACATTTAAAACATGATTTAACATTAGCAAACTTGATTATTATTTTTATTTTCATAATAAAACCCTAGTTGACTCAAGGAAGACTAAAACTAGTGGAGGTGACACTACAATGTTTAGTGAGGATAAAGAACGATTTAAAATAACTATGTGGGTGTTTGAAAACTCGTTGAATCAATCTAAATTTGAGTAGGATTGATTTTTAGAATTGATTTTGAGTAAAATTGATTTTGTATGAACGTGATTTATATTTGGAAACTGTTATCAGAAAATTGATTTTAGAAAATGAATTTCATTTGGATATTAGTTAGTAAAAACACTTTTGAATATGTAATTACCAAAAAGGATATTAATTTTATATTTTTTATTTTATTTATCCTTATTTAATTTCTCTTATATGAAAATGTGATAAAATAAATGATATTAATTTTTTAATAATAATTTTTCATCAATAGTACTATTTGATTTAAAATATACATTTATGAACGTTGTAATGAAATTAATTGTTTTAATTATTTTTTTAATAATTATTTAAAAATTACTCTTGAATTTAATAAAATAAAATCAACAAATTCATAGAAAATAATACAAGTAAATGTTAAATTGAAATTTAAATAAAAATAATACAAGTGAAGTACAACTAATTGTCAAGGTCTAATTTTTTTTTCCTTATTTAAAGTCTAACTTAAATAAATTTAGGGACTTCAATGAAAAGACATTTTTTTTAACTTTAGGTCAAAGTCTAATTTTTTATCATTTACTCATGATAATATACAATTATAACAATTTATTTACTCAAAAATAAAAGATTCTCCATCACTTTTCTCATTCCCTGCGTGAATTGCAAGCTCTCAGACTGCAACTTCGGAGAAGGTATAGAAACTTAACCTACCATTTGACACACCCAACCAATCTTGGAAGTCAAACGCTCCTTCCAACTCCAACCTTGTGTTCTGATGGCATCCAAAGAGCTTTCCATAATCTCCGACAAAGATCAGATGAGGAAATGGTCAAGGACGATGAGATTACAAGTACGCTGAAAATCAGGGACAACAGAGGAAACATAGATAATATAATGGCATAAATGAGAGGACAGGGATGAGTGAATCGCATTTAAGATCTTTGAAGCTCCTCTAGATAAAGTTAGCCCAAACCAAAGTTTTGTTCTGAATCGATTTTACTATCGCAAATCCAAATAAGTTAATTTTGTACTAAACGCGATTAACATGCTTTCAACGCACAATGAAAATTGGCTATCATAGAACCAAACAAACCCTATGCACATGAGGAGAAGGTGGCATCATGTCACATCATTGTCTACATTGGTTGGCCGTATGGTTTTAAATTGCGGTTGCGATTGCGTTGCGGACGCTGTGATGCGGTTGTGGTCATTGCGGCTGTGAATTTTTTTTTTGAATTGCACAAATTGTACAAAATATGCATGTAATTATTATAACTTTTAATCTTAAATGTAAATAACTTATTGTGTCTAATATCTATATTAATTCAATAAATATATATTCTTAACTGTGGTCAAAGTCTTTATTGTCTACCCAAAATTTTCATTCTTGATCAATCCCAAATTTTTAATTCCCAAATTAAAAATTCAACCAAATCAAATACCCAAATTAATAGAGTAAGCTTCTAAACTCAACTCAATTAATCATTAATAAACTATTTAAATCAATTGAAAAATTATATTTCAATTTCCTTTCAAAAAAAAAATTTTAAATCACTGTCAGACCCCACAATTCCATTTATTAGAATCAAAATATCAAGTCATGAATCATATTATTGTATTAATTAATTCCACACGAATCACACCACATGGCAGAATCAAGTGATCTATAATTGATCTTTTGGTTAAATCACTTAATCAGTATCAAGTGGTCTACAATCTAGACTATGGCTAGAACCTAGAAGGCAGAAGCCTCTCAAACACGGAAGTAGGAGAGGGAGATTTCGTAGAAGCAGACAAGTTTCACTCACTAGAGTAAGAGATCTGAGGAGAGTGAACTGGTGATGGTGAAGGCCCGGCGAGCCTTATGCATAGAGCCAGCCACCACAGATGGAGATCAATGTTGAGGACAAAGGCAGAACGGGGTCACGAGAGGAGGAATTTGAGGGGGAGATCGAGAGGAGAAGCCGAGAGGTAGGCACAAAACCAAACAAGGACCACGAACTCCACCACACCAGAGTCCAGATGGAGGAAAACAGAGCAAAGAAGGTGCATACAACAGCAACCAGCAAGCAATCTTTGAGGCTTTGATGGATGACAGTAATGGCAAGGTAAGTTGTTTCTCACTCTTTCGCTTCTCTGGAGTAGATCTAGAATTGATTCAACTGATATATGTGTGTGCTTTGTTCCAATTTTTCATCCTTTTGGCCAGAAAACGCTACAGAACTCCGTTGCGGCCGTAACTCCATTCTCTTGCGGCCGCAATACCGTTCCATTGCGCCGTAGCTCAGTAAAACTAAATCACCCCGCAATTACGAGGTGATGCGGATGCGGAGGCCACCGCATCCGCAATATTGCCGCAGCATCGCGGTGATGCGGCTGCAATTTAGAACCATGGTTGGCCGAACCAGAAAGGCAGTGCTTCATTTTTCAATCCAAATGCAAAATGAGCCTCCCATAGCCTCATAGACCCATAGGGAGGCTTTTTTTTTTTCCCATAAAGCAAATAAAAGCGTGGGGCCAATAGGGCCGTTAGGATTAGGGTTAGGGTGTGATATTGACCTACTTAGGCTTAGCTTAGCTATACATCATTCCAATATTCGCAAAATAGGTTGGTCTCATTCGAGACTGTCTTAACCCTATAACCCTAATCCTACACCAATTATATGATCCTATGTTTGTGTGTGTGTATATATATATAGTCCTATATATTATCTCTCTCTCTCTCTCCTGTATGGTTTGTTGTTGATCTGATTTTGATTTGTTTGCTTTTAGTTATAGAAAAAGGTGAGTGATGCTTATCTAACAATGTTCTCCATATTAATAACATCTCAATTGACACACCTTCCACCGTACAAAAGTGCTTTGCTTTTCTTCTTGGTTTCATCATTTTTCAAGAATTTTTTTTCAAATAACTATTCGGAGTTCAAATATCAAATCACGAGTATCGAATAATTAGAATTTGATTTGGATAAGATCACAATGAGCAATAAAATTCTCCTACCAAGTTTAAACGTAAATACATTCTCAGAGACTTGAATTCGAAATCTTTGGTTAAGGTAGGACAACCCTTTACTAGTAAATCTACACGCTTGGTAGTTCAAGAATATTTCGATAACCTAATTCTGTAAGGTTTGCTTGAATAATCATGTCTTGATATATTATTTTACTTTAAAAACTAAATGAGACCATTTCATATATATTAAAATTTTTAAAGAGATAATTTTTTATAATATAATATTATAATTATATTGTTAATATGACAATAAAAAATTTAATAAATTTATTTTGAAGGAAAAAACACATGTCATTGTTAAGTTTTTATGTTGACAAAAATATATTGAAGAAGAATTAGTGTAAATTTTGAAATAATATCACTATTAGATGTAACCTTAATCAAACCGTAAAAAAAAAGTATAATATACTCTCTTTTTGTTTTTTACTTTTCTTTGTTAGAATTTAAGTTTAGTCATGACAAACTTCTTCCATTCACTCTGAATATTTGAAATTTATAATATATATTTGAATATTTCAGTGAAGAAAGATTGTTAAATATATTTAATTATATCAACTATAAATAGATATACAAACATATTGAATAAATTACAATATTTTTGTTCACTAATTTAAGCCTTACAAAATTGCATTCATCTTAATTTCATCCTTTCACATGCCCATGCGATGTTCGAGCAAAGACATGGTTTGAATTTGTTAATACAAAATTGGTAACAAAAAAAGACCAAATTATAATATATTGCAATATTCAATAGACTAAATTAAAAAAATCATATTTTGGAGACAAAATTAAGATAAATATAATATTTTATAATCAAATCAATAATTTACTCTAAAAAATTATTTCAGAGAAATCATTTTAAAAATTAAGTTATTTATATTAATTTTTACATAAAAGAATGCTTATATAATATTAGCTAATTATATAAAACTAGCTAATATCATAAAAGTGACATTACTCTATCATGTAAAACTGTTATTATTCTAATCTAACTGGGAAAAACATTGAGTAAATTAATAGCTAATCAGTGGGAAGTATGAACAAAAAAAAAGAATAAAAATTTTACTCCATAAAAAAAGAGAATGTTATATGATGCACACGATGCATACTAGAGCTAAGATATAGTTAGGTGGGCTTGTTCTAGATTAGGTCAAATAATTAGATCTAAATTCTCCAATTTTCTTTTTTAAATTTACTAGGTAATACTGAAGAAAGATATACAGTATGATTGATATGTAAGAAAGGAAAAAAAATAAAGAAAATCGAAATGTGCATGGGGTATTTTACAAAAATTCTCTAACTTTTTTGAAAAAAAAGAGAGAAAATTTAGTGCTTTTGGCAAAGTAATTTAGACAAATTTTCAATTTCTCTTATTTTCCTTCACACACTACCAAAATAGATACAAATGGCCCTACTTCTCTATCTTTAATCTTTTAATTTATAACTTTACCTAGTAAAATATTTTAGAGAATATCATTCTCAAATTATTAGGTATCAACATTGATTGATTTAAATAATTAGACATTTATTTCAATTAAGGACCCAAATTCAAGTATCATGAATAAATAAAATCAAAGCGAAAAGAATTTTATATCTATGTTATCCAACTCAACTCAAACTGAATTGGTCAATGCTTAATAAATTTTCAATTACTGGTAATTCTAACTAAAAATAGGTAGGTCAAATTAATATAATTTATGTAACTAATTATGACTCACTTTAAACCTGCTTTTATGTTCTCAAATAACCTATTAACCTTTTTCCATAATTAAATCCAACCCACTCGTATAATCTTTGTTTATAATACCTTTAATATATTATAAAAATTTGTGCTTCTAATTGACTGCTATTTTTTAGTAAATAATTATTCAGTGTTCGAACACTAAATTACGGATGTAAACTAATTCAGATTCGAGTCAGGTAAGGTCATAATAAGCTACAAAGTCCTCTGTACCAAGTTTTAAAACAATTACATTTTTAGATACTTGAACTCAATACCTTCCTACTTTATTTCTCATTACAAATACTTGGAATGGAGTTTATAAAATGGGAAATATCGTCGATGTCTAACTTTTTCAAGAGACGAGACAAATCAAAATTTGAAATCTAAATTTCTATTCAAGAAAATAAAAACGACAAATTTTGAGGAATCAAACGAAAAGAAATATTTTATATAATAATAAATGATGCATGTAATAATAGGTGACGACACCCTAGATTAATGTCTTTTTGTTTCATTCAGGTATATGATTATGATTTTTTAACATTATTCCAAAATTTGTAATCAAGACACGTCGTTTTTCTTTTTACCAAATTAAATAAGAAATACCAAAAACTGGGGGGAAAAAGCACCACATGACTTACTTTGCAGACCTTTTGTTCCCCACAAATAGAAACCCTGTTTTGATTTTATCGTTTTCTTCTTTCTTTCATTTCCAAATCCTTTTTTAACTATATATTAGCACTTCACGTTTTTGGAGGGTCATGACTCGTTATATTAACTTTGTCAAGATTTTGGTAAAATTATACTTTAACATATATATTTATCTATTAATGTGTGAAATCGATTTCCTCTTGTTTTAATTTTACTGTCTAAACCTAGTTTCTTTCATGGACTATTATGTGTTAAAGTCCGTGATGCTTTTTTCCATTTTAAGTATGTTAGTGCTTTTTGCTCTTTTCCATTTTAAGTACGTTCGTCCTTTCTGCTTTCCATTTTAAGTATGTCTCATCACGTAATCAGTATTGTATTACTTCTTCCTGGGTGGACCACTGGCTTCATTAGGGAAAAAGGAATCAGACAGACAGCATAGATGGCTGTGAATTGACCATATCATTTTCTTCAAAAAATAATTAAAGAAGCATACTGGTTCTTTAGCTCACGCAATCAGTATATCTATATAAATAAAAGATTATCAACAAACTAATTATAAATACACAGATATAAAAGCGTGGGCCAACAAGGCCATTAGGGTTAGGGTTAGGGTTAAGGTTAGGCTGTGATAATGACCTACCTAGGCTTAGCTTAGCTATATATCATTCCAATATTCGCACAGTAGGTTGGTCTAATTCGAGACTGTCTTAACCCTATAACCCTAATCCTACCTACACCAATTATATGATCCTATGTATGTGTGTGTGTATATATATATATATATATATTCCTATATATTCTCTCTCTCTCTCCTGTATGGTTTGTTGTTGATCTGGTTTTGAATTGTTCGCTTTCAGTTATAGAAAAAGGTGAGTGATGCTTATCTAACAATGTTCTCCATATTAATAACATCTCAATTGACACACTCCTTCCACCATACACAAGTGCTTCTGCTTTTCTTCTTGGTTTCATCATTTTTCAAGAATTTTTTTTTTGATAAGTTCAAACATCAAATCACAAGTATATACTAATTAAGATTCGATTCAATTCAAATAGGATCACCATAGACAACAAAACTATTCTTACCAAATTTAAACACATGTATTTTTAAGGACTCGAACTTGAGACTTTTAGTTAAACTAGTACGACCTCTTATCATTTAGCTTATGCATTTGGTGGTTTAAGAATATTTTGATAACCTAATTCTATATGGTTTGCTTGAATAATCATATCTTGATGCATTATTTTTAAAAATTAAATGAGACCATTTCATATACATTTTCATGTATAGTATAATTTTTAAAGAGATGATTTTTTATAATATAATATTATAATTATATTTTTAATATGACAATAAAAAATTAAATAAATTTATTTTGAATAAAAAACAAAAAACACATGTCATATATTAAGTTTTTATATTGACAAAAATATATTGAAGAAGAATTAGCGTAAATTTTGAAATAATATAACTATTAGATGTAACCTTAATCAAACCATAAAAAAAAAAAGTATAATATACTCTCTTTTTAACTTTTCTTTATTAGAATTTAAGTTAAGCATTAGTCATGTCAAACTTCTTCCATTTACATTGAATATTTGAAATTTATAATATATATTACAATATTTAATAGACTAAATTAAAAAAATTATATTTTTGAGTCAAAATTAAGATAAATATAATCTTTTATAATCAAATCAATAATTTACCTAGAGTGAATATCCCAAAAGTTCTTTTAATTGTAGATCTTAAGCTTGAGTGATAATAATTAAATACCTCATTTTGATTGACAAATTTGAGTGAACACCTGAAATCATGTAGGTGATAACACTCATACTTGTAGGGAGCAATATATCCAACTGGTGTTGGATGGCCAACATCAACCAAATAATATTTACCTAGAAAAATGAACAAATTCATTATTAAAGATAGCATACAAATAATTATGAGGAATTACTAGAATTAAAGAATTCTGAAAGCCAAAAACTTTCCATTACTAAATTTCAAATTTTCATTGTCAAAAGTCACTTGGATAAATTGAGAGATCAAATTTAGATAAATACAATATTTTGGGGGAGTACATTATTCATTTGGTTTCTAATAGATTATAGTTTTCTCAATTTAGTTCCTGAAAGATCAAGCATCTCAATGTAGCCCTTAAAAATTTGTGTTTGTTTCAATTTGATCCCTCTTTTTGACAAAATGACTTTTACCAACACAAAATTGAAATTTAGTAGGGGTAGATTTCATGATTTAACAATAAAAAAATATTGAGAAATTTTAATCTTTTAAATCAAGTTTTTTGAATCCAAATAAGCTTTTAAAGAATCCAAATGTAAAACTAAATAGAGACTAAATTAAGAAACTTAAAATTTTAAATCCTAAACTTGTAATTTAAGTGGGTTTAAGACTTGTGGAATTAGAGATAAGTATTCAAATTCCTGTAAGAAAAACTAATTTAATATAACTATATTTTTTTAAGGAATAAACTATCTGACTAAATTAATAGTTTATTCCTAGTTCAACGTCTTCCCCCTAGCAGGTCATTGTCGGTTATTGAAAGTTGAATGAAGAAGACCCACAGCACTTTACTCCGTCTTCCCATTAGGTGTTTGGACTTTCCAGGAAACAGAATGGATCAGTAAGGCCTTGGAGCTTCTACAATTTTTTATTTATGATTTTATGAATATTTACGATTTTAAAGTATAAAATTTTTATTTAAATTATTTATTTTATTTTTTTTTAAATTTATTTGTAAAGATATATAGATATATATTTTTTAATTTTTAATTAATTTACTCAGTTCAGCAATCGATCCAGTCACCTGAAGGTCCACAAGGGTCAATGGCCGGGCTGGGTCTGATAACATTGGATTAAACTAAAAAAATCATTTTTAAAATTAAATCAAAAGAGTAACTTGTCCAAATATATATATATATATATATATATATATATATCATTATTTTCCTGCGTATTTTTTATGGCCGGAAGTCCAAGAGTGTTTCAAGAAGACAGATTTATAGATTTTGTACGTAAGAAACTTAAAGTGGGTGAAAATAGTTTGATGTGGCACATGGATAAGTTTCATAGTGTTGTGAAAAATAGAGTATTTCAAAAAGAATATTTTAAGTTGTTGTGAAAATAATTTTAGAAAAATAATTTAATTATTTTCATACTTATCTGATATGATGGGAATTATGTTTGTTATACATAATTATCTGCTTATTTTAAATTTAATATAACTAACCATTACCCACTATCTCTATTATCCTATGATCATATTTGTTATAATTATCCTTTCATATTTAATTAGAAATTAATTATCTCTTTTTTGAGATATTTATCCTTCATTCTCTTCTAGTTTTTGAGAACCCTAACCTAACCTTTGTGATATTGGGTTACACAACTTTGCTTTTCTCTACTGTTCTGTGACCTGGGTTTTATCTCAGAAGAGCCTGTTTTATCCTGGGAGAAAAGCTATGAATCTTTCCTTAAGGACAGTGTCAACTAGAGCACAATTCAGGCTATATTTTTCCTGATAATTTTCTTAATTTTTCCAACAATCTTAAGGAAAGATTACGCAATGCAACAAATTTCAGTGAAGGAAAACTGAGAGAAAGGGATTGACAGATAAAGACCAGCAGCACGGCAGAGCAGCAGAGATAGTCGAGAATGAAGATTCTATTGATCTTTCAAAGTCCAATCTCTGATTTCTTCAAGTCAATGTTCTCTGACGACACTCAACCACTATCGCCCACCGCCTTGACGTCATTTCCCTCACCAATGACTGCGCGATGCCCATGCACCTCTTGTGCGATTGCGATGCCAAGGACGGTGACTACCAGTGCGAGTTCTACTCAATCGAGTTCCATCGCAAGCCAGCATGCGAAGATAAAGGGACGCCAAACCTTGGAGCATAGAGCAGAGTGCGAAGTAGCGAATCATCGAGGCATCATTTCGAGCATAAAGGGGCATCACTATTTAGGACGCTTGGGTAAGGTTATAAAGTGATTCGAAGAGCTAATGGGTCAGCCTCTTCCTTAACTTCATTAATATATTCTGAAATTCATCCAATTAGTTAACTCATTCATGCTAACTTTACTGTGCGTTAATTGAAAGATGCATTCTTTGCTTACTTAATCACATACTGTTCAAATAAGGAATCTTTAATGAAATGAGATTAAAGTATTTTAATTTTTTGGAATTGGGTTACGGTTCTAAATAATTATATAGTGGTTCATGTTTTATTCTGAAATTTTTTGAAGTTCTAAATAGATATAATCTTGCTTGAGGTTCTGAATAGTCCACTTTAAATTATGTCTGGAATCTTCTTGATATTTTGACATATATTTGTTTGAGCAATAGCTTTTAGAATTCATCTGATGTTTTGGGATAATCTAAAACATTGTTTTGTGATGATGAAGAAAAAAAAATTATATATATATATAATATGTAGTATCTGATTAAGCTAAGAGATAGGCTTCCTTCCTTTGGAATTGCAATGAATAGTTGTCCATAATGCTTTTATCATTTTATATTTCTACATGTGGTGAGAATCACATATGATATATTCATGTAAGCATGTTATCCTGTTTGGTTGTCTTTTCCTCATTATTGAGACCGTGAAGTGTATATATATTTTTTTAAAATATTTGAGAAAATATATGCATACACAAATAAAGATTATGAGCTTTGAGTAATTTCACATATATGAAAATTTTGATATTATATGTGATTTTTTAAAAGGCCTTATAAGAATAATATTTTAGGTGAAAAGAAAACTGTGAATTTCTTGAAAATGACACTATAACAATCAATGTGAGGGTTATAGATTTTACAAATTCAAAATGTTTTCACCTAAATTATTATTGTTGTTAGACAATATTATAAATTACATTTGTCATTTTGGAACCAAATTTTTTGTGGGTTTGTGACCAAACTTGTGAACATTGGCATATAAAATTTTGGGACAATTTGGAAATTAAAAAAAAAATCTCATTGAGATGATGATATACCACTAATTTTCAAATTGAGAAAACAATCTCATTGAGATGATGATATGCCATATATAAAAATTGGAGTGAACATTTTCAAATGCTAATTTTGTATGACCTTTTTATTGTACAAAGAGGCACAATAAATTTTAATATGTTGGGTCAATTTGTAAATTGACAATGCCATTTCATTGAGATGATGATATGTCATAAGTAAAAATTGGATCAAGCATTTACAAATGCTAGTTTCATACAACATTTTTATTGTGCAAAGAAGTACAATAGTAATGAGTTATTGGTCACAAAATTTTTGAGATTGAGAAGTTCCAAAATGATTATGTATAATTATTATCTTTTATAATATTATTATATAGTGGATGAATATATTTGCGCATATATATTATGTGTTTGCATGCTCACCTATAATAATTTTGAGACTTTATATTAGTTAATTATGCACTAAATTAAGTACATACAAGATGTGGTATTACACTGCTTCAAATTCTAAAAATATTTAAAAGTGTGGGGGTATACTTCAAGCTTATATTGTGCTCTATGAAAAGATTTTTGGGTATTTCTTTTATAACAACAAGTGTAAGATTTGTAAGTATGTTGTTATAAAACTATACAAATTTTTGTAAAAATGTTTTGGTCAATAGCTAATGTTATTGGAGTTTAATAGAAATTTTATGGGTTTAATATATTTGAATATTGAGGATATCTCATAAATTTCTATTGACATAACTATTGATAATATGAAAAGATTTTCTTAAAACTTATGTGTGAATATTCAACCTTTTAAATGTTGAAAATTGTATTTGTGAAATTTTTGAAATTTTACAATAAAATTTTATGATCATATTATTATGAACTTTTTAATATAAGTTTTATGACAATATTACTGCGAGCTTTCTAAAGTTATGTGAAACATAAATTTTCACTTTATGAATTTGTTTTTAATTCTACATTTCAAGTTTTGGTGAATAGTCAAAAGAATTAAAATCAAAATGGGTTAGTAGAATTCTTTTTAATTTTATTTTTACTATTGTAAGCTTTATAAAGTCATGTGAAAAATTGTACTTTGTGAAAAATACTTTAAATTGTGAAAAGGTGTCAATATGTAGTTTAGATATTTGATGACATGTTTAAGAAAGACATGTATGAAGTAAGTGTGACTTAAAGATTGAAATCATAAGAAATAAAGGTGTTAGCCTTTTGTTGTCACAAGAACATCATGTTCAAAAGAGTTCAAAAGTTTGATCAATTTTATGACAAACTATGTGAATATGTCTTATGATTTTAACACTCAATTAAGAAAAACAAAATTGAGTCTACTTTTGATGAGCTTCATCTAACCTAACATATTATTTGTTGTATGTCAGATGAATGTCTAGATACACAATCTTAATGAAAGGATGAGAGGTATCATGAATCATGATATCATATAAAGTGGATTTCCCGTTGTATTAGAAGAATACAATGATGTTAACTAAATCTCTGAATTCAGATGAGGAAAAAAAATCACTAATTGTTGAACCTCAAATTTGGTGGTGAGACGATATTTTTAAGAGAACAACTATACAAATTTATAGACTTACTCTAAAATTAGAATTGGTTAAAAATGAGACTAAGTGATTGAAAAACTTCTTAGCAAATTTATCCATTGAGTATGAGCCCAATGATGTTTGTGTCTATGTAATGAGATTGCCAAGTGGCAATAATCATTGTAAAGGGCAAAACTTTCAATGGTAAGAGCAGACACTTGTGTTTATGACATAAAGTTATTTAGTAGCTACTAAGAGATCAAATAAGATATACTGATCAGTTATGTGAGACCAAAAGTGAATTTGGCTAATTCTTTGACTAGACATACATGTAAGAAGGAAATAAGTCCTTCACACACTGAAGGGAAATGGACTTAAGCCGATTGAAATTAATAGTGATGGTAACTCAACCTTTGTGATTGGAGACCCCATGAAGAAGGTTCATATGGGTAATATAAAGTCATCTGTTAATTCTGCTAGTACTAATATTTTAGTCCTTTTTCTATGGTGTAAGTGCATGTGAAAGTACTAGAATGCATTGATTGAGAGGTTGAGCGGAACTCTTAATGATTTTTATAGCCTTTAAGGGTGGTGTATTCATTGCAGATACACTTGATGAAATCACTTATATAAATGTGGAGTGGGGCTGCTCCTATGAGATCCTAGTGAAATCTCTTGAGCATTCATGAATACCAGGCACGCACATGGCTGAAAACATGCACAACGGCGTTAACAGCAGAAATTGTAGGGGTGTGATGTGATTGGTAAGATCTATAACTTACAATAAGAGTTTGTTGGTTCATAGAAGCTATATGCTTCACCACTGACTCTGTGAGTTATATCTTATTTATCTAGACCTCTAAAAGATACCAGACTCAAAGCATCTATACTCATATGTATAACCCATAACATTGTTTTATTCAAAATATTTTTTTGAAATATGTGGGGGATTGTTGTGAAAAATGGAGTATTTCAAAAAGAATATTTTAAGTTGTTATGAAAATAATTTTAGAAAAATAATTTAATTATTTTCATACTTATCTGACATGGTAGGAATTATGTTTGTTATACATAATTATCTACTTATTTTAAATTTAATTATAATTTTATTTTTATAACTAACCATTATCCACTATCTCCATTATCTCATGATCATATTTTTTATAATTATTGTTTCATATTTAATTATAAATTAATTGTCTCTTTTTTGAGATATTTATTCTTCATTCTCTTCTAGTTTTTGAGAACCTTAACCTAACCTTTGTGATATTGGGTTACACAACTTTTCTTTTCTCTGCTGTTCTATGACCTGGGTTTTATCTCAGAAGAGCCTGTTTTACCTTAGGAGAAAAGCCACGAATCTTTTCTTAAGGACAATGTCAACCAGAGCACGACTCAGGCTATATTTTTCTTGATAATTTTCTTAATTTTTCCAACACGTAGTACCATATCCTAAGCTCTCCATAAAGTCCCTGCCACGTGCAACTCAGCAATCAGCACTCTCTGTCTCCTCCACTCACTAAACTAATTTTATTATTTGGAGACTCACTCTGTGTTGCCCTGAAAACCACAGAAGCAACAAAAAGAGTGAGAACCAAAAGGAGAAGCAGTAGCTACCATGGAAGTGGCCGTGGCAAGGCTCCAGCCTCTATGCCGTTGTAGCTTCGAAGAAGTTGAAGAAGCTAGGGTGCAGCTGCAAGTTCGAAGAAGCTAAAACAAAATGGATTCAGACTTTAGTGTAAATCTGTAAAGTTGGAAAACATTTTTTTAAAAAAAAGATCTAAGCCCAGTCACTATGTCGCTTGTAATTTGGTCTAAGCACATGACCCGACCCAGATCCATCTATAAGTCGCTGGGTTTCGGGTTAGCCTGCCAGTCCGGACCAAGACTAATAACACTGCACAAGACCCTTTCTCTATCATTTTGGGTCATAGAGCTTTAGGGTTAGCTACTTAGGGTTAGGGTTAAGATTAGGTTTAGGGTTAGGGTTAGGTAGAAGAGATTAGGGTTAAATGAATCATACCTACAAAGATCTCTCTGTACATGTGAAACAGTACTCACTCTATCTATATATTAATGCAACCATTCCTTGTACTCATTATTTCTCAATTTCTACCACGCTTCTCATCTTCTTCTGTCTTCTCAATTTCATATATTCTATATGTATAGGTTTATATGCATAAGTTTCATTCTTTTTAATCTAAAAGGGAAGTGCAGGAGTCTGACATTTTCACGCCAACAATTTACTTTTTCTTTTTTTTCAAAAAATGTAGGTTTAAAGTATTATCATAATGATACTCTACAAATTTGATTACAATAATTGATCTTCGTATGGGAATATAGGATATGGTTTTGTGCTGAAACCAATTTTTAGAATGCCAAACATGGTTCCATGTAAATGATTAGGTCATTTAAATAAAATTATGAAAAATGTACTGAAAAAGTTTACTACATTAATTAAACCAATAAAAATTAATCATGTCCGTAAATGAGGTGTGGAATTTATTAAAATGTTAAATGACATATGCATGTATATTTATATCATTATATATAATTATGGGGACTTGTGATTATTGTTTTTAAAGTCATATATTAATATATTAATAAAATATAATTTAAAATATAATACATCAAAGTTAAATTGCATGCGGAAGATAGAAAGTTCAATAACACTTTACTATTTATATTTCTACACTTTATATTTGTTTCCAAAAATTGAGATGCACTTAAAGTGCATGCTAGCCGCTAGTCTATATACTAATATAATTTAAGGCTTTTATCATTAGTCCCCAAAGCTATATTATAATACATAGAGATAAAATTATATATATATATATATAGAATATAATATAAAAAAATAAGTTTAAATACATGTTTAAGAGTTGGATATTAAATAAATTTTTATTATTTTTGAATGTAATAAAAAAGAATATACTTTTTTTTATATCTAAAAATTGCTTAAAATTAAATTTAAATAAATACATGCCATACCGCTAATATTCTTGTATTGATTTAATCTACCGTTTCTTTGGTAAGTTGTATTTCCACAATAGAGTATAAAATAAGAACTTTGAAGTTTAAATAAGATTTTTTTTAATTTATGTATAAAAATATTAAGGGTAAATTACGCCCCTCTCTCCTTATAGTTTTTAAAATTTCATATCTGTTCATTTGCTTTCAAAATATACACTTTTCTCTTCTGTAACTATGAAATTGTATACTTTTTGTTGTATATTATACCCTATTTTTTATGCTTGCTAACTTAATAAATACCAATTTTTTTTTTACTAAAATACTTTCCATGAACTCAATTGCATATTGGGAGCTTATTTTACAAAAATAAAATAAAATAAAATAAAATACTTGTGACATTTCAATCTGGATTAACAGTAAAAAAAAATTATTACAGTACATAAAAATTGATGGTTTTAGGTTAATAGGAAATAGTTTAGTCAAAAGATATGTGGTATTAGATTACCGAATGTCAAAAAATATATTTTATTGGATCTCTTATGATAAAAATATAAGATGAAACTAAAGTGTAATTTATTTTATAACTATAAGGAAGAGGTGTGTATATTTTGAAAAAAAAAAATGTGTAATTTTAAAAACACAGGCAAAAAGTTTCAAATACTATTTGAAAAGGCCAAGACTATGAAATAAAGTAAAAATGAATAGGAAAAAGCTTATATACAATTACTTATATATTTGTTATCATATTTTTTAATTAGAATACGACAAGTGTATAATTCTTTAATCAGAGTATTGTCTTTAAAAATAGTTATATTTTTTTATAACTCAGTATTTTATGATTAATTTTTTAAAGAATTTTGTACACATGTCTTTTTCTCAACAAAGATATAAGGAATTGTAGATGTCATTTCCAAAAGAAAAAGGACAACCCACCTCTTCTAATATTGAACCAACTCCAAAACAGTCCCAAAAGCCCACACAATGAAGCACCAGTTGCACCATAAAACGATGTCGCAGTCAATTCAACAAAGAATCACTAAAGGCCCACCTTTCCAAGAGGCCCGCCTTGATCCAGTAAAGCATTATTTTGTAGGACACAAGCCCACCACAAGCCCATCATCTGGCGTCTTGCTAGATTGGGCCATTTAGCCATTTTCTGATTTTTCCGCTAGTTAATGCTAGTTGGGCCAAAGAAAGCCCATCACTAATTGATAGAAGATGTACTAAAAAGTAGATCACTGATATATATATAACACTAGAGTATAGAAAGTTAGAAATTGTTAGGGTTTCCTTCCTTCAGCCCTCTGCTAGGGTTTCTTCTTTGTCATCACTGCTGAGATGCAGCCCTCACCTGTCCTTTTTGCCCTCATTCTTTGTTTTTTCCACTCCTTTGTGAGAGATTTTCTCCTTCTCCCTGTAGAAGTTTTTCCTCTTTTCTTTGAAAGAGTTTTGTTACCATGTCTGTCCTTTATTGCTTTTGATCTCCCTCAGCAAAACACCATTGTCTTTTTTGTCAATGGCTTCTTGCCCATTCAGTAAGCTTCTGTGACAAAGAGCAAGCTTGTATTTGTCTTTTCCCCCTTGTTCTCTCCCCTATCTTCTTCCCTGTTGAGGTTTCATCCTCCTTTGTCTTTCACTATGTAGTCCTACAATCCATCCTGGTTGCTACCAATCTGTGGCACGAAGGCCAAGCATGTGAGCCTAAAGGCAATCTAGATCTTAGCCAGGGGAAAGCGGGTTGGGCCATGACCGAGAAGCCTCATTGAGAATGATCCAATTATAGTGTAGGTCTGTGATGCCCAACTTTGCTCAGTGACGATAAAGTCAGATGTGACTCACAGAGGGCTATTGAGTGGGAAGTTTTTGCCAGCACCTCTAGAGCCCACGCCGTCGCTGGTGAAGGCAAGTTTACTTCTGGTCTCGGCTTGTTGTGGATGAGAAACATATGAGGCTTGGATCAAAGCTTGGATCGAAGTGATGCAGACTCTGCTTCTTTTTTTGTCCCCTTTGTTCTTTTTTTAGGTGCTTGTCTGCCGGGCTTTTATGGTTGCTTTGATTTTTTGGTTGCTTGTAGACACCCCCTGACCTAGGTTTAGGTTTAGGGTATGTAGCCTCTCTATTTTTTTTTTTAAAAAAATATCATCTCTTTGGGTTAGACTTTATTAACCTGAATCCTTTTGATCTTAGGGTGTGTTGTCTCTACTAAGACCTAGGTACTTTTTTAGGGTATATTACTCTAAATTTATGTACCTGTTATCTCATGAATCTAGGTATGAACTGTAATTGTTTTATCTCGAATCCTATATTATCTCATATAACCCAAACATAATGCCTTTAATGGAATTTATTTCTATTTGTCCAAAAAAAAAGATCATTGATATACTTTTTGAGTTTTAACTTTTAACCAAAGAGTAAAAGGTAAGGGGTGGGCAAGAAACCTGCCAACTCGCACGTTCGGGTTGGGTTCGGGGATGGGGTTAGGTTGGATTAAAAATCTTCAACTCATTCACTGGCGAGTCAGGTGACGAGTTAGAAATTTCCAACCTAACCCAACCCTAACCTGATCTACTTATTATTATTTTTAGATTTCTTTTTAGCATTGGTAGTCATCTCCATTGCTTCATCGAATATGAGTCATCTCCTAATGTCCTCTCCACTGTCTAGACCTTATCTCGGAGTCTTCGGCCTTCGGCTCTTCGCATCTCGATATCACCTCTCCTCTCATCTTAGTCTTCGCATTTCAACATGTCCCTCATGGCTTCGTCTTGACAGTCATTGACATATCTTAGCATCTTCTCTCCTCTCATCTCACTCTTCACATCTCGACATATCCCTCTTGGCATCATCTTCACAGTCATTCACAGACTTACAGCCGCACAGTGGCTTCATCTCGACATTTCCTTGGTGGTGGATCTTGTTCTTAGAGTGGCTTTGCCGATGCCATTGGAAGAGATTACAGACGTCAGAGAGACTCTGGGGAGATGAGAAAAGAGCCATTGTCTGTATTGATTTTCGGCTTTGGTAAGTCGGCCTTTGGCCTGATCTGATCTTTTCCCTTGATCTGATCTCTTTGGCCTTGCTTCCCATCGCCTCCACTTTCACTCTGTTGTCTTCACAGAATCACACCGTAGTCCACAGATGTCCCCTTCCCCTGATCTGATCTCACTTCTACTCTGATTATGTGGTTAAGTAAGAAGGACTGTAAGAGAGAGAAAGAAGGAAGAGACGGAGGAAGAAGGAAAAGGAAGGAAGAGAAAGGGAGGAGGGAAGGAAAAAAAAGTCACAATCTGCCAAACTCAACCAGACCCAACCAGTTACTGGTGGGTTAGGTTGGTTCGGATTTAGTGTTCACACAAACTAGAGCCCAACCTGCCCATGTGAGGTTGGTTCGGTTTCAGATTTATCCTCGACTTGACTCGACCTAGTGTCCACCCCTAGTAAAAGGGATTATAGATCTTATACAAAGAAATCCCACATTTATTCTTCAACAAATAAAATATTTTTTAATTTTTAATATTTATCTTCTATTTTGTCACCTTATAAACAATTAACATTGTCAAGTAAGTTATAAATATCCAAGCTAGGAATATACTGGATTTGTCATTAATTTTTAGATAGAAAAGACAATAATAAAAGTATTTTTTGATAATTTGAAGGGCAAGTTGTCATAAAGATCTATGAGCAATGAAGTTGAAAATGTTCCTATCTGCTAGCGTTAAAATAAGATTTTTCCTACGTAATTTAGATATCTAAAGATATTGTGAATGATGAATAATTTTTACCCAATAAATTGAATTTAATGGTTTTAATTAAAATTAATATGTTGACCCATGTAACACACGAAACAAGTAGAAAACTTGATATATAAAAATTTATTTGTTTTACCTTTTCATATGTTATGTTTTTGATGCCTTTGTGCCGCACTATGAAAAATTTCAATTGGCCCAAAAAAAAAAACAGACATAAATAATTGTGAAATTGACTTTGCACACAGAGGTCAAGTAAAAACCTTAATAACATAGCATTAAAAACATACAAATTATAATTGAAAATCATCAACAAATCAAGTATCTAGGCTGTTAAGTCTAGACAGAAAAGAGAGAAGAAAGGAATTTTGAATAATAAGTGACTCTCGATGATTTGGCACTATGTAGTGTATTGACTATACATATTGAAGTATATTACAAAAAGAGAATACAAAAATAATCTTTGCAGTTGTACACCTAGGCATCATCCTAATAGAATCAATATTGTCCATACACATATAACAACAAAATAATTTATGGCAAGGCAAATACAGAGTTAAATATACAGAGCTAATGTTTTAATTCTGTCTAACACCCCCCTCAAAGGAGAGGGTAGTTCTATTACTCCGAGTTTGTCTCTGAGTGTCCAAAACTTTGAGTGAGTGAGAGTCTTGGTGAAAAAATGAACCACATGTTTAAAAGAAGGTATATAGTTAATTACGTGTTAAATTAATTATGATTTCAAGTTAAATTAATTAGTCTTTGAAGGTATAATTTCAAGTTAAATTAATTACGTGTTAAAATTTGTAGAGTATAATTATGATAATACTTTAAACCTACATTTTTAAAAAAGAAAAAGTAAATTTGGCGTGAAAATGTCACACTCCTGCACTTCCTTTTTAGATTAAAAAGTTTAAAACCTATGCATATAAACCTATACATATAGAATATATGAAATTGAGAAGACAGAAGAAGACGAGAAACGTGGTGGAAACTGAGAAAATGAGTACAAGGAATGGTTGCATTAATATATAGACAGAGTGAGTAGGGTTTCACATGCAGAGAGAGATCTTTGTAGGTACGATTCATTTAACCCTATTATCTTCTACCTAACCCTAACCCTAACCCTAAACATAATCTTAACCCTAACCCTAACCCTAAAGCTCTATGACCCAAATATGATAGAGAAAGTGCAATGTTATGGCCTGGACCGCCAAGCCGACCTGGAACCCAGCAACTCAGAGCTGGACTCAGGTTAGGTCATGTGTTTGGATTAGATTACAAGTGATCCAGTCAACTTGGCCAGGTCATGACCGAACCAGTGACTTGATCGACCCGGCTTACAACTTTTTTTTTAAATTTTTTCCAACTTTACTCATTTAAACTGAATCCATTTGACTTCCTACTTCAGCTTCTTCGAACTTGCAACTACACGGAGGCTGGAGCCTTGCCACGGCCACTTCCCACGATAGCTGCTGCTTCTATTTTTGGTTCTCGCTCTTTCTGCTACTTCTGTGGTTTTTGGGGCAACACAAGGTGAGTCTTCGCATAATAAAATTAGTTTAGTGAGTGGAGAAGACAAAGAGTGCCAATTGCTGGGTTGCACATGGTAGGGACTTTGTAAATTTTTGATGTATCTCTTTTTTTTTTTTTGAATTTTCAGATGTATAACATTTGTACTATACAATTAATGCCTGATACATGTGTCGTCCATGTCAAGGGCGACAAATGGCACCCATTTGACAGGCCACACATTTTTTTTTTGGTGAAAAGGGAAATATATTAAAAAGACAATAAAGGTTTAGATACAAGATAATGAGTTCTGAGACTCATGTAAAAGCAAATGAAAAGAAACAACAGCAGGTGCAAGAGAAAGCTGAAAAGAAACAGCATGGGAAGTCTTCATGCGCATTGAAGATCTTCTATGTAGGCCTTTTGAACAAAAGGTGGAGCGTTGAAAGATCTTGATTGTTGGGGATGGAGTCTGGCCCCTTTGGTAAGAGAATCTGCACAAAAGTTATGCTGTCTATTGATTTTCCTTACCATGAATCCAGCAAACTTGGAAGTTAGAAGCCTTCAATTTGAAACAATAAAATGCAAGGGATGTTGAGTGTTATTGTTGTTAATCATAAGATGAAACATGTTCATTCTCTCTCTACTTTATATATATATATATATATATATATATTCATTTTCCCATAATCTTTGGAAAATGCGGCCTCTTTTATTATTATTAATGCATTTAGTTATCTCTTTCTTCTTGTCTCTCTCTTATTTATATCTTTTGATTTTTGACTTTTTGGTTAAAATAAATTATTTTTCATTCTAACAAAAGAAATTAAATTAATATGATAAAGAATATTTTAAAAAATATATTTGCTCTCAATACGAATTTCATAGGGTTTTATTCTTATTAATTGCCTTGTAATAAGCTTGAATATTAAAATCTGAAAAATAAAAAAAATTGAAAATACCATTTTTACTTAGCTTCTATTCCACAAATTTTACTCTATTATGTATGTTTACTCTGTCATCAGAGATACTGAATATTTGCTAATTATAATATTTATGTATTAATTATTATGTTTAAAATTCGTATTTATTTATAATTTCAAGTTAAATTAATTACGTGTTAAATTAATTAGGGTTAGCCTTTGATATTGACATACTTAGGCTTAGCTTTGCTATATATTATTCCCTTATTCGCATGGTCCCATTCGAGATTGTCTTAACCCTTTAACCCTAATCCTATACCTATTCTATGATCCTATGTGTGTGCGTATATATATATATATATATTCCTATGTATGATCTCTCTCTCTCTCTCTCTCTCTCTCTCTCTCTCTCTGCCCTCAATGGTTTGTTGTTGATTTGATTTTGAATTGTTTGTTTTCAGTTATAGAAAGAGGTGAGTGATGCTTATCTAACAAAGTTCCCCATATTAATAACATCCCAGCTGACACACTCCTTCCACCATACAAAAGTGTTTTTGCTTTTCTTTTTGGTTTTATCATTTTTCAAGAATTGTTTTTTAAATAATTATCCAAAGTCTAAATACTAAATCATGAGTGTCGACAAATCCGAATTCAATTCAGATAAGATCATAATGGGCGACAAAGTTCTCTGAGTCTAAAATTTTTTTTTCTTTCAAGATTTCAACTAAAACATATATGAGAAAAATCAAAGAAACAAATTATGGTTATCATATAACTGCATCAAAAAATATATATGAGTAATAATGATATTTTGAAACATAAAATGATATTATTTTATGTATATTATATTATTATATTATCAAAAATAATTTTAAATCCTAAAAGTTGAACAATATTGTAACAAACTTTATAATATCATATAAAGTTAAAAATAACTAAATAACCATATATTATGAGCATATATATATAATCTAATTCAATAATTGACACGATATTTCAGCAATTGGGCTAATGACTTAGTAATTAAAAAATCAATCCGTATCAAAGATCGGGCCGATTTATAAAATTATGCATGCTGAAAACCTAAACCCCACACTCTTTGAATGAAAATATATATTTTATGAAGAAATTGGATATTTAAGTTAAAAGCAAAAAGATAAAGCAAAAGGGATTTCCTTTTATTCTATTCGGTGCAACAATAACCAGAAAAAGAGGACTCACTAAAAGTAGTTCCCTCTTCCATTGATCAATGTAATAATTGCGTACCCTAATGGTGTAATAAAGTGATACGGCATTGAGGTATTATAGATTAAGCTAGGATTGGAGCCTCTTAGTAATAAAAAAATATTCTTTAAATAATATTAAGTTTGTCTTGGTTTAAAAGATGCAAAGGTTACTCATGCATTTATCGTACTTCTCTACTTTCTAAACTGCCGGCCATGCAAGCAAGAACCAGGATTGGATTGAGAAGGTTAGAGCCTCTTGTGTTTTTTTGGGCCGTTAGATGATTTTTATCCAATAGTTCATCTTTGGATTTTATTTTTCCTTTTGTTTTTTTTGTAAAAAATCTTACAGTAATATTCATTTGTCCAATCTTAGTTAACGACTACTCAATATAACGCCAAGGAGCATGCCCGCAAGTGTAAATGTAGAAAATCATTAGCAACCATCAGATCAAGTCATTTTATATTTTTATAAATAAATTTGTATATTTATCGTAATTTTATATTTTTACAAAATTAAATTCTACTTTTTTACTTTAAATTAAGTTACTGTAATTTTATTGTAATTTTATACCTTAATAAATTAATTTGTATATTTTCTCTAATTTTATATTTTTCTAAAATAAAATCTATACTTACAGTAACTTTATTGTGACTTTTTATTTTTATAAATTAAATTCTCTTTATTACTGTAATTTTAATTGTATATTTTTATAAATTAATTTATATATTTATTGTGATTTTATATTTTTATAAATTAAATTATATAGTTATTGCAATTTTATTGTAAATCGTTGGATGCGTTGATCATTAACATGATTTGACGATTGCTGATAGTTCTTTACATTTGGACCAATGGGCGTGCTTCTAGTCGTTAGATCGAACAACTGTTGATCAAAATCGGACGGATGAAAATTATCCGTGTAATTTTTTTTAAAAAAAAGCAAGAAAAATTCAACCCAAAGATGGGATGTGTCTAAAAAAGCATAGAGGCTCATGTGCTTTTCAAGCGCAGGAGCCAATCTTGAATCACTGGAAACAATTTTGTTTGAAACATTATTAGACACTAAATATGAACATTTTTTTAACAAGAATTAAAACATTGGTTCAGTACCTTATGGGAGTCTAGCCTCTTCTGCTAGACTCAACCCTTGTTGGTTGTATATGTCTATTTTGGTTATTGTTGCTACCTCCTTTTTTAATAAGGGATACTTCACACAGTTTCATTTTTTATGAAGTTGAATTTCTTTATTGGTCAATTATATTAAGAGATGTACGCATGTATATATGATAATTAAAAAAAAAACTTCACATGATTCTTGAAATAATTTGACAATAGAAAAAAAAACTTGACCACTTTAAAAAATTGAACTATACATTCCTTTATAATTTGTTCCACAGTGCACTTCTTGTGGGCAGAATATCTTTGCTTTATATTGTGAGCATCTAATTAGCATCATCATGACACTAAGGCTCTTGGTAACATTTTGTTGAGGGCCATTTGCAATTTTTGGAATGTCTCTTTCAGTATTTTGATTGATTACACGAGTGAATTACTTAATCTATACTTTTAAAATTTACCATTATCAAAATATTAAAATCTCAGAAGATTATTTTTATCACAATTCAATTTTTTTAGTTGCTAAATTTTAATTTATCATTATCAAATTTCAAATTTTTCGTTGTCAAAAGTCATTTTCACATGCATATAAAGAAAAAGAATTGAAACACTAGATATTTCAAAAGATTAAAACTCTCTTTTAGTCTCTCAAAGATGCCCCCCTTCTAATTATGGCCCTTCAAATTTTTATTCTCAATATCGGTCCGAAAACATTCTTATTTTAATCTCTTACAAATTTTTTTTCTTCCTTGCAAAGAGACTTGGGGTCATTTTTTTGTCCTTTCACTTTAGAATTAGTTTTAATTTTGTGTCATTTTTTTCATGTGAATTTCATTTTACATATTTATAACAGTTCTTAATAATTTTTTGAATTATTAACCCAAAAAATTAAGGCAACTTGTTGATTACATTGCCATTAAAAGATACATATATGAATATTTCATTACTAGTGTGAAATTAAGACTTTTTTACTGCTGAGCCCCAATTTTTAACTTAAATTACGAGTTTATCTCATTTTCAACTTAAACTCCTAATATACTCTAATTTCACTATAACAGCATTAGGCGCACATCTGACAAGACCTTATTGCCATGTAATGCACACCTCAAAGGGGCGCCTTGAGGCAACTAAGACGCATCCCAGCGGTGCGCATTGCGTGCTTCCATGGTGCCCCTTAGAATGACGAAACAAAATTAATTTTTTTTATCGTTACTTTTTTCTTGTTACGAAGTTTAATATATATACTGCATCTGGCATTAGTAATGCATACAAAATTTGCTACTTCAACGATATCCACAAACTGCTTCTAGCCATTCCAGTATTTTTTTCAATCCAGCTTTCATTCCTCTTCAATTTGCTAAATTTTTGCGCTAAGGAAATTTAAAAAAAGGTAATATTATTATATTAATTTAATATCTGAATTTTTTTATCTTAGTTTATATTGTTATTTCTTAGATTTATATTGTTTATTTTATGAATTTTTAGTTTTCTTAGTAATTTTATTTTATTAATTTTTATTTTTCTTAATTATTATATATTGTTGTTTATTTTTCTTTGCAATTTTTTTTTATTTTTCTTAGTTTAAAAATTAATTTATGAATTTTTTTGTCTTAGTATTGTTAGTTTTCTTAGATTTATATTATTTTCTCTTAGTAGTTTTATTTTATGAATTTTTATTTTTCTTAATTATTATATATTATTGTTGTTTATTTTTCTTCCTTTTTTCTTTTTTATTTTTCTTAGTTTCAAAATTAATTTATGAATTTTTTTTAAAATATTTATGAATTTTTCTCTCTTAGTATTGTTAGTCTTCTTAGATTTATAATGTTTATTTTTTTTTGTAATTTTTATTTTATGAATTTTTATTTTATTAGTTATATATTGCTGTAATTTTTTATATTTCTTTATTTTTTTCTTATTTTCAAAATTAATTTATGAATTTTTATTTTCTTAAAATATTTATGAACTTTTTTGTCTTAGTATTGTTATTTTTCTTATATATTGTTTATTTCTTTCTTAGTAATTTTATTTTATGAATTTGTATTAGTTATATATTGTTGTTTCTTATTATTTTTTTTTTCTTTTTCTTAGTTTCAAAATTAATTTATGATGTTTAATAATTATCATTTAGATAATTACTTGGAATCCATATATAATGAAACAATAATTAGTTGTAATGTTTAGATAATGAATCAATTTTATTTGTAGACTAATTATCTTTTTCTCTTATATAGAATGAGTCGAAGTGGAGCACTCTTGGTTCGTGTTTACTCGAATGAGATTATATTAAGTGATGGTTTCAACTATGTATTATTTGAAGACGATACCATAGTGGTGATAAAAATTAAGTGCAACATTTCTTTAGATGTTTTGAGGCAATTAATCTACCGGTTTGAATGGTCACATCTTGTAAAGTAATAGTATATTCACCAACTGGCAAGTGAAATATATGTAACTTGGGCTTCCAACACTCTACCAATGCAGAAACCAATCCATAATCAACTTCAAAATTTCTCATCCATGAAGCTTCATAGAATCCAGCCCGCTGAATGTAGAGAATAAGTGACAGCGGTAGGTAAAAGCTTCAGGTGTGGATA
The DNA here is from genome assembly GCA_037074585.1 of Biancaea sappan. Lineage (NCBI taxonomy): Eukaryota > Viridiplantae > Streptophyta > Magnoliopsida > Fabales > Fabaceae > Biancaea > Biancaea sappan. The sequence continues at coordinate 56,930,208 of CM073491.1, read as the reverse complement.
TAACAACATCGTACTTTGGTAAATGCATGGTTAGCCTGTCACCACAATGTTAATCAACTTAGTATTATTCGTAATAATCAAAACTAAATGAACAAATTAATTTTATGTACGCTTACCTCGTCTCACATAGCCTTGGATATGTGTTTATCTTGCTGGTATAAAATTGATGGATCCTCAGGGATGGGGTTTGGCAGTAGTAATTTTATTTTTACTATACAAGACATGAATTTAAAAAATTATATCCAAATGTAATTATTTAACAAAAGTTACAGAGAAAAAAGTTGAAAATATTCTCAATATGCGCTCGTGTTTAATTATATCCAAAAGATCATATATTAATTAATTATGTTTTCTTAAGTTACAATTAATATTATCCTAATGAAATAATTAATTTTTCAAAAATTACCTAGAATTAAAAATAAAAATTTATAAACACATAAAAAAAATTCCACATCTAAATTTAGCCTAAAGAGACCAATAATTAAAAATAATAAATTATAAATTTAACCTAAATATTATTACATATCTAACTCCATAAAAAATGATGAAAAATAAAAGTTTAATCTATCAAAAATAGGAATCTATTTATTTTAAAAATAATTATTTCATTCTAATAATTATTTCAATTTAATAACACTTAAAGTCTAATCTAAAAAAATTATTATTTCAATTTATACAAATAAATGACAAGTAAAAAATAATAATAAGATTACATATCTAATTCCACAAAAAGGAAAAAAACAAAATAATCAAAAAAAATTTAAACATAACCTAATTATTTTTAAAAAAACAAAATATCAGAAAAAATATCTAATTCCAAATGCTAACAGAATCGAACCGCCCAAAAAATAAATCCAATAGTCCAAAATTATAACCCAATAAGTCCCAAATTTATGAAAATCAACTAAGTTAATTCAGTTTGGTTCATGCTCAAAATTGAATTGAACCGACTTTATTACCATTGTAACACATAATTTTGTCTACAATAATTATAATTCTTTTTTAAATAAATAAATAATAAAAAAATACAAAATACGTAAAAAATAAATATAAGCATAAAATAATGAAAATAAAAAAATAATAAATAGAAAATAACACAAAAAGATATAATAAAAAGAATAAAAATAAAAACTGATCATATATGTATATATACGTAGTGGGAGGTCATTCACGTGCTGAGCCTAGGCCCTAGGGAAAAGCATATGACAGTAGAGTTTTATCTTTTTCTTCTTCTAGCTTCATGACTTATGTTGCCTTAATTTCAAGCAATTCACATTTTCGTGCCTCCTTTGTTGATTTTGAGTACCACCTAAACATAAACATCTCCATCTTCCCTTCTTAAAAGGAATCCAGCTGCACACTAGGATGGACAGCCGAGAGAGTTAGAGAGCACAGCAGAGAGAGAAAACCAAGACGCCAAGGGGGAGGAAAAAACTGAGAGTGGATTGCATTTTTCTCTCTTCACCCATACATCTCGTTTTTTCCTCTCTTCCTACAAGGTTCTTCTACCCTTTCCTCACCCACAAACAGCCATTGAAACCGAGAGAGAGAGAGGGAGAAGAGAGACCGAGAGCAAACAAAAGGGGAGCAGAAACCGAGAGGGAAAATACTCGGTTTTTTTTTTTTCACGTAAAAACAGAGAAGTAATCTTGCTACTTTGGATAGTTGTTGAGGGACGAAATCTGTAGTGTAATACTCAAAAATCTTCTGTGCAAACTGAGGAGCAAAAGCCGTGATCAAAGGAAGAAGTTTCAGCCATCAACCAGCCCAAAACCGAAAGGAAGACAGTCAAAACCGAAAAACAGATCTTGAATCCGAAGTGAGTGTTTTCTTCGTGTCTTCATCTTTTTTTGGGTAGAGTTAGTTCATTACACCATAACTTAAGCTCAGGAGCTTAAAAAAAAAAGATCAAAACCCAAAAGCATGAAAAAAAAAAAGGGGGCAAGGTGACGTGAAGCAACTCGTATGAACTTGAAAATTTTCAAAACCAATTTTGATTCACTTTTTTGCCTTGAACTGGGTTGGAATAGACCAAAAATGTCCCAAAAACATCCTAGATGAAGGTTTGGACTGATTTTGAAAGCAAAACTGGGAGTTGGACGTGTTTTATGCAAAACAGGGACCAAACTGAAAAAAAACTCAAAAGTTTGCGAGGGTCAACTTAATTTCAAAATAAAATATATTTTGGATTTATAAAAAACAGTTATTTTTGGATTACATGAGTCTTTTCGCAAAAATATTTTTGTCTTTTCTCTAACCCGTTGCAGTATTTCGAAATGACAATTTATGTGGACTTTGATCCCAATTACTAGGTACGTCGGACCTAGGCTCTACTTAACCAAGTTATTTAAAAAATTATTAATTTTTAGGTCAATTTTAATTTATTGTGCGGTATTTTAATTTTGATATAATTATAATTTTAATATATAAAAAATTTCGAGTTTGATATATGTAAAAACAAAAAAAAATAACATTTCTATATTATGTTATCATAAATAATACATAAATTTAAAAGTTGGTTAAATTATAATTTTCGTCCTTGTAGTTTTACCACAATTATAAATCAGTCCCTATATTTTATATTTTGATATAAATTGGTTTAAAAAATTTCTCAATCTCTTGAAATTGGTCTCTATAAAATAAGGTTCTGATACAATACAATATATACACACAAACATATATAGTACGTACGTATATCCATCTATGGGCATTATATAATCAAATTTAAAATATAATTAAAATAATTCTTTTAGCAATTTTGTTCCAATTTCAGGTTTAATTGTTTGTCTAAGGTTAAAACTAATCCGGTCAATAATGCAGGTTAATTTTCACCTCATTTTTCAAGTGTTCATATTGGATGTTAGAAGTTAATGCAGAATATTCCAAAAATATGCATGAATGATGATGAACCAAATATACTATATCCCTGTCTTTAGACGTACACTAATCGTAACTTTTCAAAATATGGCACTTTGTAATTATTAGTGATTATAACAGAATATTATTTTTACGGAATTTGTGATGGAATCATTTGCGACAAAAATTTGTGACGCAATATTTTTTTCATTTAATAAAAAATCATTTTTGAAAATAATTGTTTGTGATAGAATATCTTGGATTAGAGATGGGTTTTGATCGTCTCTAATTTTTTTTAAAAAAAAATCTAGTGAGTGTTAGTGCTCAATTAGTATAATAGCTTTAGAAATCTTTTAGAGTTATTATATGACCTTAAATAAATTAGACTATAACAACAATTTAACCCCTAAAAAGTAGATAGGTCAATTGTTTAGTCATTATTGAATTAGTCTTTAAAAGATAAGTAAATGTATAATTCAATCTTACCAAAATGACTAATTTATACTGAACTTAATTTGTAACTTACCGGAATTAACTTTGTAATACTTAATTTTGTTCACAATAATTATAATATTTTTCTTTTTTTAATAAATAAATGATCAAACAAATAAAAAACAACAAGTAAAAATATAAAAATATAAAAATACATAAAAATATAAAAATATAAAATGTAAACATAAAATAAAAATAAAAACTAAAAAAAATCATAAAATAATATAAAAAGTCTAAATGCCAGATGCCCATATATATTTGCTTTTGATATTTTGCCTTGGACATATTCACTACTCATCATGCCCCACTCATGGCATCCATCATCCACGGCCGAAAGGAAAAGTGAGAACCAAAAAAAAAAAAAAAGCATAAGACAACAGAATTTTTTTCCCTTCTAGCTGTTAGCGTTATTTTATTTTATATATATATATATATATATCTATATATTTATTTTTTATAAATATTTTAAGTACTAACAGTTATTTGGGTGGACTTACACATTAATTGATTATATATGTATACATATATTAGGACATATATAATATTATCTATAATTAAGTCCAAATTAATTATCTTTATAAAGTATATTTTGGATTGGACCTATTTGATATATTAAAGTTAGTTTAGGGTATTTGTGATTTAATAGTATGTTATGTATATATATGTGATCCAAATTAATAATGGTGATTTGACGTTATTAATAGATGGGGTCAATCCATTGGGCTAACCAATTGGGATTGATAAGTTGGTTGTGGTTCTCAAAGTTATAATGATTTAGTTTTTAAGTTTTGAAAATGTCTATAAATATAAGAGTGTATGACATAATATTTATCACCTAAACCTATTTTGTGAAAAACCATCCTTACTAACTTTGAAAAGCCCAGCCTTTGAGAGATTGATTGTTATGGATCAAGGTACGTTATATTCTCTAATATTATTTTGAGTTATTGTTCTTATTATCAATTTGTCTATCAAACATCCTATTTATTTACAGTCAAATCATGATCAGAATAAATAACTTTGTGATTTCTACATTTGAGTTTGATAATGAATTTGATTTGGTTATGGTTATAATTTTTGTTATAATATTCCTTACAATTGGTATTAGAGCTTGGTTGTAATAGACAAATTTGATAATAATTGGGATTAATTTAAATTAGGATTTATAAAGAAGTTTTTCTATAAAAGCCTAACTTTTTCCTATCTTGCGTTATGAGTTCTATTCTTCAGTATTTCCAATCACATCGATCATGGATTGAATCATATATATTTAATTATGTCAATTTAAAATTAGTTCAATTGATTCAATCCCAATTGATTCAGTGAATTGGTTATGATATGAATTGTATGATAAATCAAATTCTTAGAATTTATCATGAATTTGGAATGCCTAATTGCGTAAGAGAATCAATCGTTCCAAATTGCGTAATTGCGTAATTCATCACTTTCCGCCCTATACCACCCCCATTTGCTTCCTCCATTTCTAGCTACAAATACATAGCCCATCTTCCCTTCCTGGGGGCCATTCAGAATAGAGAGACAGAAAAAGAGAGAGACCGAGAGCCCATACACACCATTCTCCATCCCTCTGGACTTCCTTCCTCACTCTCAGAAACATGCATCTTCATCCATCTCATCCCATAAACCAGCTGCACACTAACACACAGCCATTGAGAATCCAGAGAGCGCAGCGGAAAACCGAGAGCACAGGGAGAGAAAAAAAAGAGAGAATACGTGAGCTGTTGGTGCTACTGCTATCTCTTTCCACCCTTGAGTCAGGGATATTGTATGTTTGGTTCATCATCATTCATGCAATATGATTGGAATATTCTGCATTAACTTCTAACATCCAATATGAACACTTGAAAAATGAGGTGAAAATGAACATGCATTATTGATCTGATTAGTTTTGAACGTAGATAAACAATTAGCCCTGAAATTGGAAAAAAGTTACTAAAAGAATTATTATTAATTATATTTTAAATTTGATTGTATAATGCCCATAGATGGATACACGTACGTACTATATGTGTGTGTATACATATATTTATATATATTGTATTCTATCAAAACCTTATTTTATAGTTTAATTAATTTTTGAAAAACAAGATACCATTAACTCAACAAAGCAAAATCTAAACCTAAAATAAGCAAGGTCAAGCAATTTTACTTAAAACTTTTAACGTTAAATTATAGTTTTAATCTTTATAGTTATACAAAAATTGTAAATCAGACCTAATATTTTATTTCAATGTAAGTTGGTCATCGTAATTTCTCAATCCTTTGAAATTAGTCTCTACTGTTACAAGAGGTTAGTCTACTGTTAAAGTATGCCAACATGGCAACTGATGTTTCTTGTGGATATGTTAGTATGCCAAGTATATTTTTGTTCAAGTAAGCATGTCCAGTCAACTTTGCAAAATTTGAAATCTGCCCAAATGTCTCTCTTCAATTGTTTCTAGTCCTCTTGGCGAGTTTTGTTCGTCTTACCTTTTCTGATTTTTCCTAATCCCTTATGTTTTCATTTGAGTATTGTTCATTTTGATTTCTCATCATTGATATCCCCTAATCCCTTCGGTTTTCATTTGGATTTCCCTTAATTCATTGATGTTGTTCATCTTTCCTTCCTTTGGTATGTTTATCTCAATATCTTGGCTTCTATATGTGAATTTGTGATTTTAGATATGGGGAATATATGGCATGTGGGGGTTTTTTTCATTTATTTTTTTATTTATTTCAGTCATTTCACTTTGTACATATTTGTACTTATTGTTTTTTTCTCTCTTTTTGTGTAGTTTTAGAATTCGGGATAGATTGTTTCATTCCTTCACACACTGCACACCAACACATCCCTTGCACACACTGGCTCTATCAATTGTTTAGTCATTATTGAATTAGTTTTTCAAAGATAAGTAAATGTATAATTCAATAATACAAAAGGACTAATTTATACTAAACTTAATTTGTAACTTATAGAAATTAACTTGTTTAATGCTTAAATCTCGAGGATTAAACAAAAAAAGAATGTATTTTTTGAGAATAATCGGTATGTTTACTCAATGATTAGATGTCTGGTAACGTTGCAGGGAGTAACGACGTTAACTAGTCGAAAGCCTTGATCATAAGCATTAGTTTATTAGTGGTAGTAGCTATACTAAGTTGCAGTGTCTATTGCTATTGGAGAAGGCTGCTCCTATGCTTCTTGGCCTTCCCCAAAGAGAGATTCCATTGAACATGGACCTCCCCACAATCCCTTTGATTTCAATTCAACAGGGTACTCAAAACTTCTCAGAAGCACCTAAATTGGGAGAAGGTGGATTTGGTCTTGTTTACAAGGTACAATATATAATAAATTATTAACTTGGTCCTGTTTACAAGGTACAATATATGATACATAGGTCAAATGTTTAATCTTTTGAGGACCAAGCTAGTAATTTATTATATACTAATCGTACCTTGTAAACAGGACCAAATCCACCTTCTCCCAATTTAGATGCTTTTGAGAAGTTTTGAGTAATTTGTTGAATTGAAATCAAAGGGATTGTAGGGAGGTCTGTGTTCAATGGAATCTCCCTTTGGGGAAGGCCAAGAAGCATAGGAGCGGCCTCAGATGGCATTTCACTTGTAGGACATTAATTAAGCTTCTGAATATATATATATATATATATATATATATATATTGTGATCTTTTATATGTATAGCCATATGTGAATATATGTGAAATGAAACTCAAAAAATTTCAGAAAGTAGATGCATTTAGCAATAATTACCTTTATTTAACTTCTTTCTCCAATAGTAGTAGACATATTGCAACTTATTATAGCTACTGCCACTAATATACTTATGCTTACGATCAAGGCTGTCGACTTGTTAATGCCGTTACTCCTTGCAATGTTACCAGACATCTAATTATTGAGTAAACATACCGATTACTTTTGAAAAATACATTTGTTTTTGTTTAATCCTCGAGATTTAAGTATTAAACAAGTTAATTCCTATAAGTTACAAATTAAGTTTAGTATAAATTAGTCCTTTTGTAGGATTGAACTATACATTTACTTATCTTTGAATGACTAATTCAATAATGACTAAACAATTAACCTATGTATTTTTTAGGGGTGACCATTTTGGAAAATTCAATCGTTTAGGCCTTCTTTTTTGTTTTTCATGGTTTTTTTAATTAATTGTGATTTTTGGTGTGATTTTTGTGTATCGTATTTTTGAGTTTTGTTTTCTGTTTTTATTCCTCCAACTTGTGAAGGACATTTCCAGGAAAAATCAAAATTTTCTGAGATACTTCATTTTTGGGTGTTTTTCATATGTTGGAGTTGTGTTTTTGTTGTTTTTATGTTTCTGCTGTTTTCTTGTGAATCTTGCCCTTCCTAGTGTATGAGAATGTCTCTTCACGTGGATTTATCCACCTTCGATCCTGACCTTCCATAGGCTAGTAAGAAGCAATAGAATTAGGAGTAGCATAGTATTTGAACTTTTGTCTGAATTCATTTCTCTTGCTATCAGTAGTGTAGAGTTAGAGTCAGATTCTGAGTCTAATATTTGGTAGATTCAATTGATTTTGAATCAGCTGGGACAACTGGGATTCATAATCAAAATGCACAAGAGCCTCAAAATAGGCATGAGCAAACCATAAAAGAGTTGAATGCACCTGATGTGTATTATCAACCACTGTGCATAAATTATCATGAGTTGGATACTAACTTTGAATTAATGTCTGGTTTTATCCATTTGCTACCAAAGTTTCATGGTCTTGTAGTTGTGGATCTGTATAAACACTTAAAAGAATTTCATGTTGTCTGCTCCACTATGAGACTACAAGGGGTAGAAAAAGAACAGATCAACTTAATAGCCTTCCCCTTTTCTTCGGATGAGGCAGCTAAGTTTTGGCTTTACTATTTGCCAACTGCTACAATAACGAGATGGGATGACTTAAAAAAATGTTCTTAGAAAAATTCTTTCCAGCCTCTAAAACAACAGCAATTAGAAAAACATTAGTGGGATCAGACAATCAAGTGGTGAGACATTACATGAGTACTAGGAGAGATTTAAGAAGCTTTGTTCATGTTGTCCACACCACTAGATTTTAGACTAGCTCGTCATCCAATATTTTTACGAGGGATTAATGCCAATGGACAGATACATAGTGGATGCAACTTCTAATAGGGCATTGGTAGATAAGACCCCAACTGTAGCAAATGAATTATTGGCCAAGATGGCTCAGAATGTATAACAATTTGGTACTAGATTGAGTGATCCAACAAATAGTGTGAATGAAGTGAGGACACCTCCCTTGGAGGAACAAAGGCTAGAAAATAAATTAGAAGAGTTGGCTTCAATGGTGAGGTAATTAGCACTAAACCAAAGATCACAATCACTAGCCATCCCTCCTTTAGTTTGTGGAATTTTCACTTTGGCCACTCATAGCACAGACTAATGCCCTCAATTGCAAGATAATACTGAGTCTTGTGCTGGCATCTTTCCTGGCCCCCAACAACCACATCATTCCCATTAGTTCAAGTATGACCCTTTCTCTTCCACATATAATCCTAGATGGAGAAATCATCCAAATATGAGGTATGAGACTAGTTCAAATCAACCTTTTTAGAATAGGTATAGTCCTCCTGGCCTAAACAATACCCTTCCTCCTCCACCCGCTACAAAAAAAAAAAAGACTTTTGGTGGCGACTAAAGTCACCACCAAAAGTCTGAAAGTCGACACTAAAAGTCTTTGGTGGCGACTAAAGTTGTTGGCGTAAGTCCGTAGCTGATTCTTTTGGTGGCGACTTTCAAAAGTTACCACCAAAAGTCACCTTTAGTGGCGACTATAGTCGCCACCAAAAGTCATCTTTATTGGAAAAAAAAAATTCATGAGAAAAAGTGATTTTTGGTGGCACCAAAAACAACCTTTGGTGGCAACTTTAGTCGCCACCAAAGACAACTTTTGGTGGCGACTTTAAAAGTCGCCACCAAAAGTCACACTCAATCTTTTTAGATACGGATTGGCCCAGCGGGTCGACCCGAGATCTATTCGACTCGTGCGGGTCTTAGCCGATCCAATAACTCGTTATCCGAGCTGACTCAATTTTTTATGTGTGCAATATTCAAGTTTATTTGAAATTAAACCAAACATGTGCATACCTGAGATTCAAACTTGGGTCCCTTGCTTGCAACTATGTGTGTCTTACCATTCTGCCACTGCTTCATTTGTGTTATGTAAATGCAAAATATTATATATATCTATATATAATCTGTTAAAAATATTTTAGGTCAAAAATATTATAAAACAGAAATAAAATAATATTAAACTTAACAAAAAGAAAATATATTATTACTATTGGAGTCACTACAAAAAGTCTGACTTCAGCTAATTTCATAAAAAAAAATCGATTTTAGTTAAAAAAATCAAACTTCAGTCGTCACCGACAATTTAATTTTTTACAAAAATAAAAAAAATAAAAAATGAATTTTTTAAATAAAATTAAGAAAAATAAAAAAATTTTGAATTTTTTAAGTAAAAAATGATTTTTTTAATTTTTTAAAAAATAAGACTAGTCGCCACCAAAAGTCTGATTTTTTTTTAATTTTATTGAAAAAATCAGACTTTTTTAAAAATAAAAAATTCAGTTTTGGTGGCGACTTAAGTTGCCACCAAAAGTCTGATTGTTTTAAATTTTATTTGAAAAAAATTCAAAATTTTTAATATTTTTTATTTTTTTAAATTAACTTTTGGTGGTGACAAAAGTCTAATTTTTTTATTTTATTCTAAAAAATATGACTTTTTTTTAAAAAAATACTTTTGGTGGCGATTATAGTCTAATTTTTTATTTTATTCTAAAAAATCTGACTTTTTTATTTTTTTTAAAAAACTTTTGGTGGCGACTATTGTCGCCACAAAATGTCTGATTTTTTTTATTTTATTTAAAAAATCAGACTTTTTTTAAAATAAAAAATTCACTTAGGTCGCCACCAAAAGTTTGATTGTTTTAAATTTTATTTTAAAAAAATTTGAATTTTTTATTTTTTTAAATTAACTTTTGGTGGCGACAAAAGTCTAATTTTTTATTTTATTTTTTAAAAAAATATGAATTTCTTTAATTTTTTTTAAAATAGTCTTTTGGTGGCGACTATGAGAGTCGCTACCAAAAGTCTAATTTTTTAAATTTTGTTTAAAAAATTTAACTTTTGGTGGCGACTTTTTAAAGTCGCCACCAAAAGCATGACTTTTAGTGGCTACTATAAGAGTCGCCACCAAAACTCTACTTTTCGTGGCCACTTATTTAGTTGCCACCAAAAGTTGACTTTTAGTGGTGACTTTAAAAGTCGCCACTGAAAGTCAATTTTCTTGTAGTGACCACCTATGTAACCAAAACCATCCAATTCCAGCACAGAACTGGGTCTAGCATTCAACATTTAGAGACTCAAGTAGGCCAATTAGCTAGCTCCATCAAGGGGCTCAAGAGCCAAGGTTCTGGTAGTCTCCCTTCCCAACCTGTGGTCAACCCTAGAGTAAATGTGAGTGCCATTTCTTTAAGAAGTGACAAAGAGGTTGTAGGTCTAGCCCCTTTCCTTCCTATTGAAGTAAAAATTAGATGGGCAAAGAGAGAGTCCTTCATCCTCAAGTAGCTCAAAATATAAAGATAAGGATGATGAGGAGATCCTTAGTAGACCACCACCCTTCCCTAGGAGGTTGACATAGTCTAGAGTCTCAGAGCTTGATGTAGAGAAAGAAATTATGGAGACTTTTAGGAAGGTTGATATCAATATCCCATTGTTGGAGACGGTGAGGCAAATCCCGAAGTATGCCAAGTTTCTTAAAGAATTATGTACCCATAAGAGGCATCATAATGGAAATGCAAAAGTCAATTTAGGCCAAAATGTATCCGCCCTCATTCACCCACCATTAGTGTCCAAGTGTAAGGATCCGGGCACTTTTACCATTCCTTGTACCATTAGGAATAAGGAGTTCCCTAATGCCTTGCTGGACTTAGGTGCCTCAATCAATGTCATGCCTAAGACAGTGTACGATTTGCAAATAGGGACCTTTTCTCCTACGAGAGTGGTAGTGCAATTAGAAAATGGAATCACAGCTTATCCATTTAGAGTACTAAAGGATATTTTAGTTAGGGTCAAAGATTTTATCTTCCCTACAGATTTTTATGTGCTTGAAAATTTTAGTACTCATAGACATGCACCATTGATTCTTGGCCGACCATTTTTGAAAACATCAAAGTCCATTATCAATGTGCATGATGGTACTCTTTCTATGGAGTTTACTAGAAATAAAATTCATTTTAATGTTTTAGAGCAATCCATGGAAAAGTCCTCTTCTTCTACTATGCATTCTATAACCTTTATTGACACATTGGTAGATGATGATGATGATGATTGTGCTGACTTGAAATGTGATATGGTCTCTGATTTTTCTGATTATGTGGATGATTTTTATGTAATTATTGTGATTCTAATTTGATCCAAGCATGTTTGGAAATTGAAAATGTTTTGAATCTTGGAAAATCTAAATTTTCAAATTTTGAGTTGTGTGAACCAAATTTGTATTATGTTTTTATTGTAGAATTTATTGTTCCTAATTTTGGTTGCAATTCAGATTCTAATTCCTTTCGTACATCTCTTTTTGATTTTATTTTTGATTATGTTTCTGACTTTGATTCAATTTCTATTTCTGTTTGTAATTTAGAACCTGTTTTAGATGATAGTTTTTTTTTAGATGGTGTAGATTGTAGTTCTGATTTGGATTTTGTTTTAGATAGTAGCTTTAGTGTTAATTTTAATTTTGTTTTAGAAAGTAGCTCTATCTTTATCTTAGATTCTAGTTTAGATAGTGATTCTTCTTCTTTTCCTTTTCCTTCTTTCACTTTTTGCTTTGATCCTTCCATGGCAAGCGAAGCTTTTTCTGTCTTTGAGTAGGTTGGCTTTGAGCAAGTAATTATTTTCACCATGCAGTGACTTGCTCTCAATCAAAGCTTTGGGAAGCAGCTGGTGCCATGTGATTGGAAGAAGCGAAAGTAGCATGCCTGCACAACATCAGGTTATTTCTATCACTACAAAAAAAAAAAGACTTTTGGTGGCGACTAAAGTCGCCACCAAAAGTCTAAAAGTCGCCTCTAAAAGTCTTTGGTGGCGACTTTTAGTGGCGACTTTTAGTGGCGACTAAAGTTGTTGGCGTAAGTCCGTGGCTGATTCTTTTGGTGGCGACTTTCAAAAGTCGCCACCAAAAGTCACCTTTAGTGGCGACTTTAGTCGCCACAAAAGTCATTTTTATTGCAAAAAAAAAAATTCGTGAAAAAAATGATTTTTGGTGTCAGCAAAAACTACCTTTGGTGGCTACTAAAGTCGCCACCAAAAGTCACTCGTCATCTTTTTAGGTCTGGATTGGCCCGAAAGGTCGACCCGAGATCCATTCGACTCATGCGGGTCTTGGCCGATCCAATAACTCGCTATCCCGAGTTGACTCGATTTTTGTGTGTGCAATATTCAAGTTTATTTGAAATTAAACCAAACATGTGCATACTTGAGATTCGAACCTGGATCCCTTGCTTGCAGCCATGTGTGTCTTGCCATTCTGCCATTGTTTCATTTGTATTATGTAAGTGCAAAATATTATATATATCTATATATATAATCTGTTAAAAATATTTTAGGTCAAAAATATTATAAAACAAAAATAAAATAATATTAAACTTAACAAAAAGCAAATATATTATTACTATTGGAGTCATCACAAAAGTCCAACTTCAACTAATTTCATAAATTAAAAACGATTTAACTTAAAAAAATAGACTTCAGTCGTCACCGATAATCTAATTTTTTAAAAAAATTAAAAAATTAAAAAATTAAAAAATTAAAAAATTAAATTTCTTTTAAATAAAATTAAGAAAAATAAAAAAATTTTGAATTTTTTAAGTAAAAAAATGACTTTTTTAATTTTTTTTAAAAATTAGACTTTTGGTGGCGACTATAAAAGTCTAATTTTTTATTTTATTCTAAAAATTCTGACTTTTTTTTTACTTTTTTTTAAAAAAAACTTTATAGTCGCCACCAAAAGTCTAATTTTTTATTTTATTTTAAAAAATCTGACTTTTTTTATTTTTTTTAAAAAAAGACTTTTGGTGGCGACTATAGTCTTTTTTTAAAAAAAATAAAAAAAAGTCAAATTTTTTAGAATAAAATAAAAAATTAGACTTTTGGTGGCGACTATAAGTCTAATTTTTTATTTTATTTTAAAAAATCTGACTTTTTTTATTTTTTATAAAAAAAAACTTTTGGTGGCGACTATAGTCACCACGAAAAGTCTAATTTTTTATTTTATTTTAAAAAATATGAGTTTTTTTATTTTTTTTTAAAAAGACTTTTGGTGGTGACTATAGTCGCCACCAAAAGTCTAATTTTTTATTTTATTTTAAAAAATCTGATTTTTTTTATTTTTTTTAAAAAATACTTTTGGTGGTGACTATAACTTTTGGTGGCGACTATAAGAGTCGCCACCAAAACTCAACTTTTAGTGGTGACTTATTTAGTCGCCACCAAAAGTCGACTTTTGGTGGCGACTTTAAAAGTCGCCACTGAAAGTCAATTTTCTTGTAGTGTATTCCCTTCTCTTTTTTTTTTCGTTGTCCTATGTTTTTATTGGAAAATATATGCTGTGTGCATTGAGGACAATGTAAATTTTAAGTGTTTCGGGGGGGGGGGATGAATAGTTCTGGAATATGCTTTTTGTCATGCTTCTAGCCTCTTTTCTGCACCTTTTGGTGTTTTTGGCTTTTGTTTTGGTGCAAAATTTTTTTAGTATGGTTTTAGATTAGTTTTTAGTGCTTTCTTTTTGGTTTTTGGAAGAAGATTTGTTATGGAAATATGCTGGCTAGAATAGTTCAGGTTTCAATTGTTTTAGCATGATTAGAATTTAATCTTGCTTTTCTAAAGTTCAAGTAGAGTGGCAATACATTTAGTTTAAATGAACTTTAGTGATAGCCCTTAAACCATGAGTATTTGAGCCTTAATTGCAAAATGATACTCTTTCTTGATGTGTGTTACACTTATCATGAATTTTCGCTCTAGAACTTGTCTTGGATCTTAGTTGAGGCTACATTTTACATGTGCATGCTCGGAGATGATTTAGGCATTTTTTTGTGAGCCATTTTAAGCCAAATAGCCATCATATATGTTGTTTCCATTGTATGCCATTTTGTGTCTTGTTTCCACTTTCCTTCTTGCATTTTCCACCATTTTTCTTCCTAACTAGAATATCTGCTTCCCAATTTGAGTTGTGAAGAGCATTTAAATTCTTTTAGACATTGATGTGCAGAAACTTTTTGTGAATTTTGGGATATTTTGAAATGAATATTTCTCTCTACTCTCAAGCAAAAAGAAAAGAAAGAAAAAAATGGTCATTCAAGAAGAAAATAAAAAATATATTGTGGTTGACAAAGATAAATGAAAATGACATCAATGTCGATAAGAAAATTAAAAAAGAAAAAGAAAAAGAATAGAAAGAAAAGAGGGAGTAGAAAGAACTTTCTACACCCAAAATTTGCTTTTAGTCAATCTCTTGCTTGCATTGTTATGGTTAATGCTCTTCATGTTAAGTTATTCTTATTCCCCTTCACTTTCTTGAGTTGTTTTCCATATTTATTCTATTTCCCTTCTCTCTTTCCATTGTTTTTCACCCAACATTACATCCTTGTAAAATCTTTTTGATTCAGGCATGCATGTGAATTTGAGTAGTGAAAAATTTAGATTCTTGACAAGCTTATGGTAATGATTTTATGATAGGTTGAATTTTGAGTGAATTACCCTTAAACACTTGAGAGAATAGAGAGTATACACTTACCATGTGATGAGCTAATTACTTGAATTCATTCTTGTCAAATAATTTCCATGATGCTTATTTTAAAAATTTAAGATTTACTTTCTTTAAATGCTAAATCTTTTCAAATTTAATTATTCCATTCTTGCATGCTTTCCACATGTTTCTTTTGGTGTCTTTTGGTGTTCTAAATATGATTTTGCCTAGGAGTGCAAAAGGCTAAGTGTGGGAGAATTGATATTGTGCATTTTTATATACATTTTGGTCCCTATCTTAGTCCTGTTGCATACTTTTTCATGAGAACTCTATGATTTTATTATGTTTTAGAATTAATTGGATGTGATTTATTTTGAATTAATTTAGCTTTAATTTTGTAATTAGAGAGCTAAATTGATGACATGGACGAAGGTGCTTATGTGGGAGCTGATGTGGCATTTTTGGATGATTTGGTGCTATTAGGATATACTGATGTGGGCCCCACTATTATTCTGAATCAGAGCATGTATTCAGCCTCTTTTGCTTTCCAAAGTTTACCTAAAATGGCAAATTCATAGGTCAACTCTCTTGTGCAGAAAAATCAGTTTAACAGCATCCTTTTCCATGACATTTTCCTCTAATTTGCTGCTGTAGCTTACCCAAATATGAATTGCAAATTTCAAAAAGAGAAAAGGACAAGTCTTGAAGCCATTTTCGTCTCTCTCTTAGGGTAGAATACAAGGAGACATCATAATTCATTTTTGTGAACTAGACAACTTCTTCTTTCTCTCTTCTTCTGTAGCTTAGGGTTCTTTGTAGTTTCTTTTCTGTATTTTCATTTTAGTCCTTATGGAGGGCTAAAAACCTTTGTATAATTAATCTATGTGGAACTAGAAGGTGTAATCTGAATGCTTCGGACGGATAAATGTTTCTTATATAATATATTTCAGTTTAATCCTTACTTTGCCTCATGTTCTTATTTCTATATATTTTTCTGATTAAAAGGATGTATAGGTTTGATTTCTATTTTTGTTGCTTTATTAGAGGGTAAACCTTACTAGAGTTATATGTATATGGTTGCTATGCATATTTAGTAAGTAGGATTAGATTAGGTTGTCAATATGCAATTGTGTGGGGCAAGATTCTGGTTAGGACTTAAATGTGTTCAAGTTCTAGGAGATTTTCTAGAAAACTTAGTTAACAACTGGAATAATAGATGAAATTAGAGTTGTTATTAAGAAAAGGATGATGATGATTACACTCCTAGGAAAACTAGAAATTGATTACATGTATTCTGTTATAGTAGTGCTTTTCCAGCTTTGTTCTGTTCAGATTATGTTCTGATTCTATTCTTGTTTAAATTTTGTTTGACGTACGCTTTTCTGCTACTGTCACAAAACCCCCTATAGTGTAATTAGTGTTAAGAACAATTAATTAGTGGTTAAATGTGAGGCTCCATGAGAGAATACGACATGGGGGTCACTATATTATAAGATTGCCACAAATTTAATTATGGGTGATTCGGCATCATACTGGCGTGAACTAGATACCTATTAGCAAATTTCATATTTAAGGAAAATTAATTTACACTAGTAGACTTTGGAATACTTCTTTGTTGCTCATGTAGTCTAATATTTCTTTATATTTATTGATCAGCACTTTTGAAGGAGTTGGATGCATCCTCGCCGCTGCCTACCTATGCAGATAGTAATAGATTATTAATTATTAATTAGAACAATACAAATTATTTAACCATACATGAAACCCAAAGGCAGCTGCAATGCATAAGTGTCTGGTAATAAATATGGTTGACAGACAACATTAGGAGAAAAATAAGGAAATCTTGACCAGATCCACATATGCAATAGGGCTATACACCCCCTTAATTTGTTTGTATCCTTCAAATCTCTTTGTATAAAAAGGCCAACACTACTAAACTCCATGCCATATTGCTACATTGATCAAAATCAAGGACGAAAGAGAGGTACTTCAGATTTATAAAATTGCTAGACTTATTTGGCATCAAATATTTGCCAATTAATTGCAGAATCCATGCTCTAACGTCGAATTGTAAGGTGCTTTAGTCTACACCTTCAAGAGTCTCTGCAAATGTATCATCGAGGCAATTTAGTGTAACTCTTTGTCCATCATTTTTCGATAAAGGCAGCATAACTCCAAGACTTGTCTCACACAAATCTTTAAATTTTCTAATGCGGGGATTACCCATAATTGCCAATAGCATTCCTACATCTTTAAGCGTAATTGTAGACTCACCCTTGGTGAGGTGAAATGTGTATGTCTTTGGGCACCAACTTTCAATAAAGGTAGAAACTAGAGTGTAGTTATAGGCAAAATTTCTCAAGACAGATACACCATAAAACCCAAATTGTATTAGAAGTGGCATGATAACAACAGGTGGATCACACACAAGTTGCGAATTTGTCTATTTTTTTACCGTAAGAATATGATTTGTCTACATAGAAAAATTTAATTAATCATAATATTAATATAAAAGTAAATACATCATTTAGTAAATTGACATAAATGACAAAAAAAGTATCAGTAAGAAAAAACATTTAAGAACTTCATTAATAATAATTTTGTTGCAATGAATAATAGATACTTACTTGGTTGTTTTCCCATATTAGAGAAGAAATATGTTGTTCCTACATATACAGCAAAGTAGGATCTGTGGGGCCAATAATATCTGTTATAATCACCTATGGTCATGACGAAGAACTAGACGGGAGAAGTAGAAAGATGAAAGAAGTAGGAAGATAAATGAAAGACTAGAAGAGACAGATGGAAAAGACCAAGTGAGTTCATGAGATGGTGGAGGTAGGTAGTTATAGGAGTACGACGTGGGGTGAGGCATGGGGTGTGTGATGTAATACAACAAATGGAAAAAAAAAGCCAAATCATTTAATAATAAATCATATATATTTAGGTATGGTGTATATGGTGAGGGGTTTAGGGTTGTGGGGGAGACTTGGGATTTTTTTATATATACCATGATATTTTTATTTTATACATATTATTTTTAAATAATTATAAAAATTATTTATTATTATATTTTACAAAATATTATTTGTAATAATTATTATTTCATAATAACTACTTTTATATTTGCTACCTATTTTTTTAATTTCTATAAACATGATTTCATTTAAGTTATATTTTTATAAGTTATTATAATTATTTTATGAAGACTCAAATGCATTCAATATCTTCCTTAATCTACTGGAAATAGGGTAATAAAAGATATGTAGATTTATATATAAATATATATCTTTAGATAGACGTGTAAATCCACTCACATCTTATAAACAAATTGGGCTTCTCAACACTCATTTCTCTCTTCTTCATCTTCATCTCCTCTTACTACTTCTCATAACTCCTATCTTCCATTTTTTATTTTCTACTTAATATGTCGGGTGATCCATCACAGTATGCCAAAAATTTATCTACTAGAGGACTAAGAAGACAATATTCTATTCAAACTCATAATCCTTCTTCTTTGAATAACACTACCAGTACGGACATTGATAATGCTACAACAATAAACCCATGGCAGTCATTTCCTTACCCTTCTTTTTTTTAGCCTATAGCAAAATATGTCTTTCATGGCTCCTCGAACTTTTTACTCACAGATGATGCCATGGTAATTTTAGGAAAACATATCACCACCAATGGCTCATTCCAGATATCCTCCGGTTGGGCCACCACCCCCATGGCAATTCTACACCCATTATGATACATTTAATATGCCAACTACTTTTCTTCAAGTCCCAAATAACTCACCGTCACCCACAACTCTTAGATATCACAATAATTCTACTGTTACACAACATTCTTAGTCTTCATACCAACATTTAGGCCCAACACCATCTCCACCTCTACAAAATGCCCCATCTAGATCTTTGCCATTGTCTGGATCCCCAGTCTCAATGGATGCAACAAATCATGATTTGGAACATGAAGATAGCAATGTGATTATTAGGAAAGACCTCATCGCTCCTGATGGAAACGAGTAATTATTATTATTATTATTCTTTTTCATAGTTTACTTTTAATTTTATATCGATGAAATTTGTCCATTTTTGAGTTTCTTAATATTAGATTTTGTTCAAAACATGAAGAGGTTCGAGGTCGGATCATGCCCGTCATTAAAGCAATATACGATCGACCATACACTTGTTAGAGAGATGTATACCAAAATCCCTACGAAAGTTTTGGTGGATAAATTTTTAGGTTCAATTTCATTATCATTACTTTAAATTTATTTTCTTTAGTTCATAGTTTATTGTTATTTAACTAAATTTTTTTTAGAAATACTATACTTGGTCACCACATCATGGCAACAATATTTACAACATTTGAAAAGGTTTGTGTCAAAGCGCCTAAATGATTTTATATATACAACATGTAAGAAGAATAAAATACCAGACTGGATTGTGAAATCTATTTGGAATCAATTATGTGATAAATGGGGAATGACACAATTCAAACAAATTAGTGAGCAAAAAAAAAGATCTTCTGACTCTAATGGGTTTGGCACATCTCTTCACATTAGAGGAGCTATTTCAATAGCTGAGCGTAAGAGAAGATCTGTAACTTGTTTAATTTTTTGAAAAAATCTCTATTTACTATTTCATTGTTATAGCTAAAAAGTATTTATTTATTTTTTCTATACTACAGACAAAAGAATTAGGACGAGAACCAACTGCATCTAAGTTATTTCTCTAAACTCATCAGAATAAGACTGATAAGAGATGGGTTGATAAAAAATAAGAGGCAACCTTTCTAAGTGTTATTTCATGTATAATTACATATGCACAATACATATATAAAAAAAACTGATATAATTTCATTTTTTCCAAGGTGAAATATCAAAGGCTACAATCTTCAACTAGTTTAGATTAGCAATCATTCGATCTTGATCTATGGATGAAAGCAGCTAAAGGAAAAAGAAAAGAACAAATATATAGTTTAGGAGTTATGGCAACATTGTTGGTACCACAACTCTGGATATCATATACAAGAAGGCTCATCGGAGTTAGATTAGGCTTGCTCCCAAGAATTTCAACAGGTTGTAAGGGATAGACTTGTTCTAAGTCTAAGTAAATCTTATGAAGAAAAGTTAAAAAAATACGAGGAAAGGATGAGAGGACTAAATAATCAACTCACTACCGTGGAGAGCATACTAAATGCAATCCAAGGATTTTGTCCACCGTATCCACCGTCCCAGGGATTTTATGCGAGTTCAAGTCAACTAGGGGAGGTAGAAGTGTATCTGCAAGATATAACTTCTTTAAATAATGTAACAAATTTTTTTTATTCCACTGGATATTCCATTAACTGACAACATCCATGATAAGGATGAGGAAAATGATGGGGATGGACAAGATGATGATGAAGCATAGATTTATCTTAGGAAAATTAAATGTAATTTATTTATATTAATGCAATAGCTTATTTTTTTAGTGTTTAATACAATTTATTCAATTATGTTTTATTTATTATTTTTTTAAACATATAAATAATATAAAATAAATAAAATATTATCTAATAAAATAAGAAACAACTAATTTAATAACTTGCAATATGTAATAACTGATTAAATAATAGAAACACACACACACACACACACACACACACACACACACACACACACACACACATATATATAAAATACATACATGAGTGTTTCCCTTCTCTCATTATCTATTTCCTTTCCTGCACATTCATCTAAATATATTTACGCGCCTTTCAAAAATTTTAGATTGCTGCCAAAATATACCTATTAATACCATTGTCTCAAAGTCTTATCTCTTGTTGCTTTATCTTTTCTTTTCTTTCTCTTAGCTTATTGTTCAGCTCCTATTATTGTTCAGGTTTTCTCTTTCTGCTCATTATTCAGCTTATCACTCGTGTGTTGCTGTGTGCTGCACTAGTAACTTCAACTTCAGTGTTTTCTATTTTTTCCATTTTTTTCTTTTTTAGCTTTTATCTTCTATTCTTATCATTTGTTCAGTTTTTTCTTCTCTTTTATCTTATTGCTCAATGTTTGTTTGTACTATACATCCTAACAAAATTAGAAAGTTGAAAGTGCTGTTGAATAAAGTAGAAATTTCATAGAAAGGAAGAGAGAGCAGACTAGATTTATTGCAGAAGGTAGAAAGGGGAGTTGAATAAGGTAAAATTTGCAGACTAGATTTATTGTTGAAGACTGGATTTATTGTTGAAGGTAGAAAGTAAAGTTGAATAAAGTAAAACTTTCAGAAAGCACGAGAGAGAAAACGATACTGCATACTGGATTTATTGAGCATCATGTATGTATTCATTGAGCATTATGTAAGAAAGTAGAAAGTGGAATTGAATAAAGTCAAATTTCACAGACAGGATAGGACGTGGATTCATTAAGCATCTCAGGAAAAAAAAGGAAAATTATGTCAAAAACATATCATTAAAATAAAATAGATTTATTTATTAAAAAAATAAAGTTGATATCCCAATGCCAATGAATTATCTATTCTATAAAAGTGATTTATATATTGATAACTAAATTTTTTTAAAGTTAGTATTTTTATAAATAAATTATCTTTGGTAAATTTATAAGTTATATCTTTTGTAATAATAATATGAATATAAAAATCACTAAATTCTTATTATTGATAAATAAAACATAATAATAAAATATTATCAGAAAATAAATATTTTTAACAAAAAAATTATAAAAACCAATAAAGAAAAAAATTATTGAGTAGTAAAAAAAAAAAAATAAAAAAAAAAAAAAAAAATAAAAGTCACATGCAAAAGCTCGGGTGGACTCCACCTAAGTAATCAATAATGGTTGCTGAGTGCTATGCTAGCTTGGGTGGAGTCAACCCGAGCATCTTGTGTTGCTTGAGTGGATTCCACCCGATCTTGGACATGTTGCTCGGGAGGACATCACCCTAGCAAGTGAGATTGCTCGGGTGGACTCCACCTAAGCAGTGCACCTGAGCAAGATAAAAAGTTCGTGTGCTCTGCACCTAAGCTTTCTTGTGTACAGTCCCAAGCAGTTTCTGACTGAAAATGTAGATGTAAAAATGCAGTAGCAATTTTTTTTAGTCAGAATTTAGTACCTTTCATATTTCCAACTCTACATTTAACTATTGCAAGTTTTCAATTGGAATTCAGTAGAAAATGTATTTTTTCCAATTGAATCACATCAATTTATGAGTGTACTCTCCGTAGCTATTTAGGATTATTGTTGTAGTAAACTTGCATTTTAAATTGTCTATCCCTAAAAGTTGTTATTAACAGAATTTGACAGAACAGAATCGTTGTAAAATATGAATAGCTACAGAATCTAGTCACAACATAAAAAGTAGCTAGCCCCAAAAATAGTAAAAGTCGTCACGATAACACCTTATTAAGAGGTAATATTTATTGTAGTTTCCTTTTTGACAAATATGCCGTTCACATGTTGTCATTCGAATACAATTTTCAATGCAATCAAAATATATACCCCTATACTGGAAATTAAGTATAGGCAGGTGTAAATTAAGTACAAAATATTTTGACTGCATTTATTCAAGAATTTTTGTGCTTAATTTACACCTGCTTCCCTTCCTCAATTAGAAATTAAGTATGGTAGTGCCCAAGTTCAAAGGAAAATACACGATAGAATAGTGAAGGAAAAATCTGCAATAAAAAATTATTTTGTTATTCAAACTTTCATTTTTACCATAATAACTTGGATTTTAAGTTGGCAATTCCAAAAGTTGCAATTAAAAGAATTTGACTTAAAGGAATTGTTGTAAAATTTGAATAGTTATAGAATTTAGTCACAAATTAAAAAGTTGCTAGCCACAAAAATAGTAAAAGTCGTCATGATAACACATTATTAAGAGGTAATATGCATCGTAGTTTCCTATTGTACAAATATTTTGCTCATATGTTGCCATTCGAATTCAATTTTCAATGCAGTCGCAATATATGCCCCTAAATAGGACATTAAGTATAGGAAGGTGTAAATTACTTGCCTCCTTCCCCAAACAAGAAATTAAGTATGGTAGTGCTCAAGTTTGAATAACTTGTATGTCCATAATATTAAGAGATCTTATGAGTTGTCACCATTCTCCAACATTATTGATTGCATAATATTCAGTATTTGCATTTAATGTACATTGATGTTTATGGAAACGAAAAACCAAGCAAGATAAGAACATTCAAATAAAAGCTAAAATACACTAACCTTTTATCCAATGTGTTCCATGTTCAACGCATGAATAAATGCAGTCCAAAAATATGTAGTCGTAATAATATTTTGTTATTAAACTTATATTTTCACCATTACAACTTGGATTTTAAGTTGGCCATTCCAAAACGTTGTTGTTAAAAGAACTTTTCACAAAGGAATGGTAAAATTTGAATAGTTAGCTAGCCACAAAAACAATAAAAGTTGTTATGAAAAAAAATTATTAACAAGTAAAATGTATAGTAGTTTTCTTGTCTGCCAATTTGTCGTTCACATATTGCCTATGGAAAACAATTTTCAATGCAGTCAAAAGATGCACCCTTAATCATGAAATTAAGTATATGTAGGGGGAAACAACCTGCCTCCCACCCTAAACTGGAAATTAAGTATGGTAATGCTCTAGTTTGAATAACTTGTATGTCCATATTATTAAGAGATCTTATGAGTCGTCACCATCGTCAAACATTTTTTTACTGCATAATATTCATTATTTGTACTTAATGTACATTGATGCATATGTTTAATAAAAACTAAGCATGATAAGAAAATTCAATAAAAATCTAAACTACAATTACCATTTATCTAATGTGGTCCATGTTGTAAAATTGAATAAACACAGTCAAAATAGATGCAGTGAAAATAATATTTTGTTATTCAAACTTGTATTTTCATCATAACAACTTGGATTTTAAGTTGGTTGTTCCTAAAAGTTGTTATTAACAGAATTTGACAGAAAGGAATTGTTGTAAAATTTGACTAGCTACAAAATCTAGTCGCAACTTAAAAAGTAGCTAGCCACAAAAATAGTAAAAGTCATCATGATAACACATTATTAAGAGGTAATATGTATCGTAGTTTCCTTTTCGACCTATATGCCGTTCACATTTTGTCAGTTGAATACAATTTTCAATCAGTCAAAATATATGCCCTTATACTAGAAATTATGTATAGGCAGTAGTAAATTAAGTACAAAATATTTTGACTACATTTATTCAAGAATTTTTGCACTCAATTTACACCTGCTTCCCTTATAAATTGGAAATTAAGTATGGTAGTGCTAATGTCTGAAGGAAAATACACAATAGAATAGTGAAGGAAAAATCTGCAACAAAAAAATATTTTGTTATTCAAACTTGTATTTTTTACCAAAATAACTTGGATTTTAAGTTGGCAATTCCAAAAGTTGCAATTAAAAGAATTTGACACAAAGGAATCGTTGTATAATTTAAGTAGTTACAAAATTTAGTCACAAATTAAAAAGGAGCTACCATAAAAACAATGAAAGTCGTCATGATAACACATTATTAAGAGGTAATATGTATCACAGTTTCCTTTTGTACAAATATTTTGTTCATATGTTGCCATTCGAATTCACTTTTCAACGCAATCACAATATATGCCCCTAAATAGATAATTAAGTATTGGCAGGTGTAAATTACCTGCCTCCTTGCCCAAATAAGAAATTAAGTATGGTAGTGCTCATGTTTGAATAACTTGTATGTTCATAATATTAAGAGATCTTATGAGTCATCACTATTGTCCAACATTATTGATTGCATAGTATTCAATATTTGTATTTAATGTACATAGATCCTTATGGAAAAGAAAACCCAAGCAAGATAAGAACATTCAAACAAAAGCTAAAATACCCTAACCTTTTATCTAATGTGTTCCATGTTGAAAGCATGAATAAATGCAGTCATAATAATATTTTGTTATTAAACTTGTATTTTCACCATTACAACTTGGATTTTAAGTGGGTTATTCCAAAATATTGTTGTTAAAAGAAAAGTTCACAAAGGAATCATTGTAAAATTTGAATAGTCAGCTAGCCACAAAAACAATAAAAGTCGTTATGATAAAACATTATGAAGAGGTAAAATGTATTGTAGTTTTCTTATCTACCAATTTGTCGTTCACATGTTGCCTTTGGAATACAAATTTCAATGCAGTCAAAATATATGCCCTTAAACATGAAATTAAGTATAGGCAGGGGTAAATTACCTGCCTCCCTCCCTAAACTTGAAATTAAGTATTGTAATGCTCAAGTTTAAATAACTTGTATGTCCTTATTATTAAGAGATCTTATGAGTCATCACCATTGTCAAACATTTTTTACTGCATAATATTCATTATTTGTACTTAATGTACATTGATGCACATGTTTAATAAAAACTAAGCATGATAAGAACATTCAATTAAAAACTAAATTACAATTACCATTTATCTAATGTGATCCATGTTGTAAAATTGAAGAAGCACGGTCAAAATATATGCAGTCAAAATAATATTTTCTTATTCAAACTTGTATTTTCACCATAACAACTTAGATTTTATGTTGGTCATTGCTAAAAGTAGTTATTAATAGAATTTGACAGAAAGGAATTGTTGTAAAATTTGTATAGCTACAAAATCTAGTCACAACTTAAAAGGTATCTAACCACAAAAACAGTAAATGTAATACCCAGAAAAATTTGTGATTTTCAGGTTTTACATAAAACTAATTTTGCGGAATATTCCAGGCGTATGAAATTTTTCTTATTGTGTGGGAAGGAAAATTGGAGTTTTGGAAGTGGCAAGGTTATGGAATATTGAGTGGTGGAGGGTTGAGGAGTGTATTGGTAGTACCAAGGGCGTCGGTGGAGTTAGGAGACTAGTTGAATTCTGGGAAGGACTAAAGTGAAATAATGAAAATTGTGGGGCACCTAGGATTTATAAAATCTTGTGGTGGGATATTATAGATTTGCTTTTGCTAGTCTTAACTGAGGGTCAGCTAGAGGGGAAAGTAGTAATTTTATCCTTAGCGAGTATATATAGGTGGCCCCGCCTTTTTTTCCTCATTTTCTCTTTTCTTCTCTCTCTCTTTTCACCTTCTCTCCTCTCTTTCTCTCTTCCTTTTCTCCACGCTTTCTCTCTCTACTCAAATCTTTCAATTGAGCTTTGAGGGATGGATTTCATGCAATGGGGCGAGCCTCTAGGAGCCAAGCAAAGTAGGGAAAGCAAGGAATCAGGGTCGGAATTCCTATTTCTCAAGTTTTTCCCTATTTTCTAGTTTTAAGGGTATTTGGGGTAAATTTGAGATTCTAGCTTTGTTTCTTCATTAAATTTGGGGCTTTTGTGTCTAAATGCTCCTTGGACATCAAGGATAAGATCCCATGGAAAAAATCCTAAAAAATGGTGCAGTTTTGGCTGGATCTGGGCCAAAACCGAGAGGGAATCGGGTGAGGCGCGATTGTGGCACCTCAGATGCCAAGCCCTCTGCAGAAAATGGTCGTGACACCTAGGCACCAAGCTATGTGTGGTGTTCAAGCACTAGGCATGGCACCTCAGGTGCCAAGTGTGATGTGGCACCTGGGTGTGGCGCCTAAATCGCCAGCGTCCTAAGTGTCCTTGGGTTGTTCTTCAAATGGCTTTAACTCATTCATCCAGACTCTGATTTTAGTGAAATTTATATTGTTGGAAAGCTCTTGGAGTCTAATTTGCAATGGTGTAAAACTCATTTTGAGATTCATTAACAGTAAAGAGTTGTGACTGAATGAGTGGATAAAGGTTGGGATTAGTGGCAAGGGAGTTTCTCTATTTTGTAACCGTGATGATTTTGCCTGGTTACTTAATAGGGATGGTCGAGGCATAAGTGACTGCCAAGAGAGCATAGAATCTAGGTGAGGGATCTATCTAGCTCTGCTATATATAGATATATAGATATATGTATATATGTATATTTTATATTTTAGGAGTTATTATCCTATATTATTTTATATACATTATGAGGTATGTAGTGGGGATTATTTGGGATTATTGTGCGGGATGTAGATGGGAATAATGGATTGGATGTGGTATTATGTTGGTGCGACTGCGTTGCATATTATCATCTGTATATTTATTTTATGAAAAGTGTGGAAATATTACGAGAAGCTACCCATTGTGTAATGCTGCTAAGTGGTGTCAATAGGTATGCATACACATTGAGGGTTGGTCTTCAATATGGTGTAGAAAGAGCGAGATAAACATTGCATCTCATTCATTTGTAACATTTATTGTATGGCTATGGCTGTTTGTTTTATGTATAGGATATAAGTTCTGGATGAGGATATAATTTGAGAAACCTAATGCATGTTCTAGTTGAGGGAATAACCTAAGATGCCAGACACATGTCAGGGTTATGAATATGACCTAATAGGCCAGATACATAGTGATATTTCTTGAGTGATAATATGTAGGAACGTAAACTCTTATTGATTACACTCTTGAAATGTGGTATGAGAGCATGTACCCTTGAATAGGGTTATGTACGTTGGGAGCATGGATCTTTCAGAAAGGATGCATGCATTTAACGTGTGGTGTGTATGTGTGTGTTTGGGAGAAATGTGATGGGACGTGACACCATATCTGTGCCTTTGTGCAACTTTGTGTCATGCGAGATATATTCCCGAATGGGTATATATATATATTTTTTGTATATCTGTGTAGATCGAGGGTTCGAAGATCGAGGATGCCTTCCCATTGTCCAGGGTAAGGTAATTTATTTTGTTATATTTCTCTAGTGTACTCTGTAATCACATAGGCTACTTACAATCCTGCAGTAGAAATTTAGGCTTGCAACAGTGTTGGTAACACACTGTCAGCGCTGGTCATGGGGTCGGTCTTGGGTCGTGACAGTAAAAGTTGTCATGATAACACATTATTTAGAGGTAATATGTATCGTAGTTTCCTTTTCGACCAATATGCCTTTCACATGTTGTCATTTGAAAACAATTTTCAATGTAGTCAAAATATATGCTCCTAGACTGGAAATTAAGTATAGGAAAATGTAAATTAAGTACAAGATATTTTGATTGCATTTATTCAAGAATTTTTGCACTTAATTTATAGCTGCTTCCCTTCCTAAATTTGAATTTAAGTATGGTAGTGCTCAAGTTTGAAGGAAAATACACAATAGACTAGTGAAGGAAAAATCTGCAATAAAAATAACATTTTGTTATTCAAACTTACCATAACAACTTGGATTTTAAGTTGACAATTCCAAAAGTTGCAATCAAAAGAATTTGACAGAAAGGAATCATTGTAAAATTTGAATAGTTATAGAATTTAGTCACAACTTAAAAAGTAGCTAGGCACAAAAACAATAAAAGTCGTCATGATAACAATTTATTAAAAGTTAATATGTATCATAGTTTCCTTTGTACCAATATTTTGTTCATATATTGCCATTCGATTTCAATTTTCAATGTAATCACAATATATGCCCCTAACAAGAAATTAAGTATAGGAAGGTGTAAATTTTCTGCCTCCCTGCCCAAACTAGAAATTAAGTATGGTAGTGCTCAAGTTTGAATAACTTGTATGTCCATAATATTATGAGATCTTTTGAGTCGTCACCATTGTCCAACATTATTGACTGCATAATATTCAGTGTTTGTATTTAATTGCATTGATGCTTATAGAAAAGGAAATCCAAGGGTTCCTCTATCAGAGATTTCTCTATCTTGCATTCTAAGTCATTGCAGGAACAATCTGGGTGTTTCCTAAAAACATGACCTCAAACCTCAACTACCTGTACCATACCCATATCAAGTATCAACCCACTGGCTAACCCCCAGGGGTGATTGACTCAATAAGATCCACTCTCATATGTTCCACACATACCTATTCCACAATCACAAATAACCTTGTGATCACAATCTCATAAGCCACAGAGGTCATGAAGGCACACCTATGGTATAAGTGTCAGTGTCCTTTGAATGCGATATCCGAATCTCTCAAGAATTGTTTCCTAACAGGGACGAAGCTATCTTGCATGCATTTCAATTCATTGTTTGTGTAGTCTTCGTACTCTGGTAGCATGATTCCTACACTTACTAACCCACTTCCTTTGAGGAATTCTATCATCATGGTTCCTACTGCTTGTTAAGCCTCTCCCTTCTTTCCCCATCATCTTCTTGGCTCAACTAAGCTTCTACCAGAGAGCATGCCCACAGAACTCTACTTTCTTCAAGATTAGCATCATTTCTCCACAGAGACATCTTGCCGCATCCACCCTTGTGGCTTTGAAATACTCGTGCCTCATACCACTTGAAATGTGTATCAAACACATACTTAATAAGGGTGGACGTTTGAGTCACTCTTGAGCTCGATGCATCTTTTGAAAGGAATTTGATAGAAAAGAAAGGAAGACACATCCTACAGGACCTTTGGTGGAGCCAACTATCTCTTTGTAGTTATACCATGGTTCACAATAATGGAGGAGGACTACTAAGGTTACCTTACTCTGTAATTAATAAGAGACCTAAACACTATACCCTAAACTTACTTTTGATACCATTTTTTGTATCAGACTAACTAACCAATCTTCTCTCTGATGCCATCTTTGCCATGACTGAAACCTACCTCATGACCGGTGTAGGCAATGTGTTACCAACACTGTTGCAAGCCTAAATTTCTATTACAGGATCATAGGTGGCCTATATGATTACAGAGTACATTAAGAAATATAATAAAAATAAATTATCTTACTCTAAACAATTGCAAGGCATCCTCGATCCGCAAGCCCTCGATCTGATTACCTTGTTACACCAGCATCTATGAGAGGGTGAGTCTAAACCATAGACTCCCCACTATTAGCCCTATTCTACAAAGATATACAAAATATATACATACCTAATTGGAATTATATCCCGCATGACACCAAGCTGCATGAAGGTACGCATATGGTGTCACGTCCCATCACATTTCCCCCAAACACACACATACACATTAAGTGTGTGTAATCATACACAAGGGTCTGTACTATCATACCATATCTCAAGAGTGTAATCAGCGAGGGTTTACATTCCCACAGATTATAACTCAAGAAATCCCACTATGTATTTGGCCTATTGGGTCATATCCATAACCATGACATGTGTCTGGCTTTTTGGGTTATTCCCTCAAGCAAAACATGCATTAGGTTTCTCGGATTATATCCCCAGCCAGAATATATATCCCATACACAAAACAAATAGCCACAGCCACACAATAAATGATGCATGAATGAGATGCAATGTTCATCCTGCTTTTTCCACACTACATTGAAGACAAACCCTCAATGTGTATGCATACCCATTGACATCACTCAGCGGTATTACACAATAGGTAGCCTCCCGCTCTATTTCCACACATTCCATAATTTAAATATGAAGATAAAAATATGCAATGCATCTACACCAACATAATACCACAACCAATCCACTATTCCCATCCACATATCCCAAATAATCCCTACTGTAAACCTCACACATAATACATTTAACAAATAAATGTATATAAAACAATATAGAAGAATAACTCTTAAAATATAAATATACATATATACATATATATATATATATATATATATATCTATATATAGGAGAACTAGATAGATCCCTCAACTAGATTACATGCTCTTTGCGCTTCTACCTTGCGCCTCGACCATCCCTATTGTAACCATGCAAAATCATCAAGGTTACAAAATAGGAAAAATCCCTACCATTAATCTTGACCTTTTCTCACTCATTTAGTCATAATTCTTTTATGATAATGAATTTCATACAAAACTTATACCATTGGAAACTAGACTCAAAGATCTTTCCAATGATATAAAGTTTGCTAAAAATAGTGTCCATATGAAAGAGTTATGGCCGATTAAAGATCAGCCCAAGAACACTCGGGAGCCTGTGCCTGAGGTGCCATACATGCCTTGATGCCTAGGCACCACGCCTGGCACCTAAGGTGCCACGTCGCGCCTCACGTGATTCCTTCTCAATTTTGGCCTAGATCTAGCCAAAAATTCGTTATTTTTCATGATTTCTTCCACGTAACTTCATCCTGGTGTCTAAGGAGCATTCAAACATAAAGCCCCAATTTTAATCAAGAAATGAAGCCATAATCTCTATTTTATCCCAAGTACCGTTAAGACTAGAAAATAGGGAAAAGCTTGGGAAATAGGAATTCCTACCTCGATTCCTTACTTTCCTTATGTTGCTTGGCTCCTAGAGTCTCACGCCGTCGTCCGAGATCCGTCCCTCGAAGCTGAGTTGAAAGATTTGAGTAGAGAGAGTAAGTAGATAAAAGGAAGAGAGAAAGAGATGAGAGGGGTGAAGAGAGAGAGAGAGGAAAGGAGGAAATGAAGAAAAAGGGCAGGGCCACCTATATATACTCTGATAAAAAATAAAGTAGCAACAAGGTATAAGTTACGAAAAGATTCAAATTGGGGGGAACAAATTCGTAGTCAAGAAGGGGAATCAAATTTAGGGCAAGATTCAATTTGGGTAAATATTTTCAGTTAGGGCAGAAAAAGGAAAAAAAAGAGAGGTGAATCGACGAGGAACCTGTTCCTCGCAGTCAACGACCTCTACCACTGTGCCTATCGTAGTGCTCGTTGGTCTCAACATCGGTCGTCAAGGCAACGTCGTTCCACTTCCTCAGTGAAAATTGGAACCAGAGAGGTGAAATCACCCGAATGACACAAGGGATAGAGTTAAATGAAATTAGGGATGTTTTGGTCATTTTACATGGTCTTGCCAGGTGGCAAACACGTGGAAATTACGTGGCATATGACATGGCAAGAATATCAGCCACGTCATCAACCATGTTAGCATCTTCATCAACTAACTGACGATGTTAAAAAAAAGTGTATATCTGAAAAAATTTGAAACATGTAGGACATATCTGACACAAAAAAAAGTTGAGGGATATGAATGAAAATCGAGGTAAATGTAAGGGACGCAAAGTATACTTTTATCTAGTATTTAATAACAAAAATAGAAATTAGTAGTAGTTTTTTACGCTATAGCAATAAATATTGGTGTCACAAAAATTAAGATTTACTAGAAATTTTTGAACTCTAAGGTAGTATTTGTGCTAGCATTAATAAAGTATAAAATGCAACTATATACCAATAATTAAATATTTGTTACTAAACAAATATCCTGACAGGGCGGTAGCAGAATTCTTATCTTAATCAAAAGTGACAATTAATAGAATTGTTGGCATAAGTTTTAACGACAATCTTTATTATTTTTAGTAACAATTTTAATTTCAAATTTTCCAGTAGATCTAGGTTTGTTTACTACATGGCATTTTGTTGTAATTTGAATTTCATTTCAGAGTGGATAAATCAAATGCATGCTTGTGAGTTGCTGTAAAACATATGAAACATTATTAAATAAAAAATTTAGCATATGTTTAAATACATGAAATAAAGTATGACCCACCCACTAATTTGTAATTGTTGCAGTAAAGCATATGTTTAAATGTTTTTCTTAATATATCAAGTTGACCATATTTCTTTTGCTACGCAGAGAAAAATAAAAAAAGTAATAAATATAATTAATATCAAATAAATATTAAGATAATGAAAATAAAATTTGAAACATTTGATGTTCAACAGAATACAAATAAAATTTATTAAAAATAGTAATAAAATAAGAGTCTTAATATTTTTCTAAAAAATAAATGAAAAAGAATTAAAAAAAATTATGGATAAGTAATATAGCCTAATGGGAAAAAATAATATAATAATTAGCAAATAAAATATAAATAATAGCATAAAATAAAAAATTTTGTAGAGAATTTTTAGAAAACAAATTATTAAAAAACTTCATCTAGTGTAACAAGAGATTTAAGGAAACTTTGTGAATAATTAGACATGAAAATATAATATTTCTTACAGTTATTGAAATGTTCTCTAATTGCTATTAACCCTCTGTGGACTTCTCCAATTTTGATGTATTCCGCTTTAAACGAAAAGAAAAAAGAAAGAAAAAGAAAACTAATTTGTTCATTTTGCCCAACCAAACTCTATGCTTTTGTTGATCAAAATTATAAATGAAAACGCTCTGACCCTCCTCTTTCTACTATTCGAATACATGCGTAGTTTCTCAAGAATATGAAATATTTTCTTTTTTCTCAATTTAAATATATAATGATCGACAAAAGCATCAATGTTACGTTCAATCATCAAAGACTATTCTGCATTGTTGTATATATTTGTTTGGTCTTGGATGCTTTCGTTTAGTCCATTGTTTGTTTTGTCATAATTTCACAATCCACAAAAGTTGTAAAGGGATATGGATACGACGCCAAAGAGAGCGCCACCTAAAATTTCTAGTGGCAGCCATTTAATGATTGTTCAAATAATTAGAGGAAAATTTGAGGCCAAAATTAAAATAAAGGAGAGCATTTTCACTAAAAAAAAGCAATATAGTGGCAGCTGCATAATGATAGTTAGAAACAACTGCCACTAAACAATAACATAGTAGTGATTTTACTCATCACCACTATATGCAGTTAAGTCCTAACCACCACTACATAGACCGCCACTATGTTGTGTCGGTTAGGAGTTAACCGCCATGATATAGTGGAGGTATCGAACCGCCACTAGCGAGTTAAATATTTACACTCTTGCTCCACCATCATTCTTGTCTCTCTGTTTTCGTTGTCACTATTTACCCCCTCTATCAACAGGCACCATTCGCTCGCCAGCGTACTCATGTTTCCTTCCTCCTTGGTCACCACTCTAAGTCCATTGAATATCTAATTAGAGGAATATCCCAATAAGCCAGGTAAGCTTCATGCTTTTTCTGCTGCCACACTTCTTTCTCCTATATTAAAACTATTAAAACACTAGTTATTATAGAAGGTTGTGTTCGAAGGCTTTGGGGTTTTGGTAAATGTACTCCCTTTTTTTTGCTCTTCATCATTTCAATAATTAAGTTTGTGTCTTAATTACAAAATCAAATAGATTGAGTTCATTGCCATACTTTTCACTTCAAAATCTTGGATGCACATCACATACATGTATGGTCCATTTTTGCTGAAGAGATATAACTGAAATACTGACCAAAGGTCAAAAGCAGTAAACTTACTAGCGCTACCAATCAACTTGCAGTTTTTATATTTAATTTGAAAATTCATAACTCTCTCATTTGGACTTTATCTCAAGTAAATAACATATCTTGAAAAGCACTTTGAGCCTATTTTCAAATGAGATAGGTTTCATTTACAAACTCGTTATATTTTAGGAGATATGATAAAATGGTTACAAAAGGTTCAAATCAAGTTTTTGTAATAATTCATATCTGACTATCTTTTTAATTTAAAACATTTTTTTTCATTCAAGATGTATTGAACCTATAAATGCAAATCTAAATCATTGAATTTCACATGAAATTTCTTAGCCCATTGTAAATATACGAAGTTAAGCTCATCAGTTATTTTGATGCAACCAAACTTCAAATGTTACAATTCTCATGCTTAATTGCTTATAGCATATGACATTCAATCCTCGCATATTTGTCATCGACAATGTTACAATTCTCATACATTTGTCATCACCAAAACTTATAGTATAATACCTTAGGGCTAACACCTTTTGTCTTCTGTATTCTTCTCTATCTTCATAACTGTGGTTGAAGCCATTACAACCTACAAGTTGCCCATTATTAGATTCGTGGCAACTTGCAGTATAATAGTTGTCCTATATCATATTCCCTCAAGGAGCCTTGCTTCTAAATTGCCTAATTAATTGTTCTAACACTAATCTAATTACAGCCTAATCGCTTCCTAATTGCCTACTATTTACCACGGGGGGTGATTGCTTAATGCATAATTAAAACACAAATTAAACTATAACAGAACACAGAAGAACATGAAATAGAAACAGAACAAAAACAAAAACAAAATTACACACAAAACTTGTAATCAGTCATTCAATCCCTAGAGTATGCATCTATCATTATCTAATCCTTGGTTTATTATGATTTAATCATACCATTCAGTTTCCAACTAAAATTCCTAGAAGACTTTCCAAGACTGAATCATATCAGAATCATAAATCACAACCTAATATAATTCGTTTAAGCCCTAACCGAATCATGCTTGATAATAATCAGCAAAGGCAAGTCATTTCATTCTACTTACTCCAGCAACTGGTTAAAGCAAGATTACACAATAAGAATCATAAATCTGAACCTATGTCTAACTCAGTCATAATAGAATAGAAATAAACATAAGAACCAAAGGCAAATGTAGAACAAAAATGAAATAGTATTAAACCAAAAAACTTATCTGTTATTGAGCCAAAGATTCAAGATACACAGCTCCAGTTTATATCTGACTAATTACAACACTTTCTAGCTTTCCATGAAGGCTAAAATACACAAAAACATAGAAGAAAATTAGGGGAGTAGACCTATGAATTACAGAGAAAATAGAAGAAGATGGAATTCTCCAATAAGGTTAAATGGAGGTCTGAAGTCCTTTGTAATGTAGCCAAGAGAGAGCATGAAATTTTCCTTCTTGTTTGACTTAAAGTGTTATCCCTTTCCTTATGATTTCTATTACCTTACTGTTTTTTGTCTGTTGGTTACTTTTCTACCGAAAGCATTTTTGCTGTATTGCTACTGTGCAGAAAAGGAGACTAGAACACTGCAGAATGTGTGGGCCCTACTAGACCAGGCAGCCATTTTTAACCAGTCAACACCCATTCAGTTGCCATGTTAGTAAATTCTTCTATGTCATCACTTTTCTTTCCAATAATTTATCTGGAAAAAACATAATTGAATTAATTGGGATAAAAATTTATGAAATTGAAGTATATTAGTTCTATAATTAATTTACACCCAATAAATCCAAAACATAATAATATTAGAGAGTTAGCAATATTAAAATAGTAATTTGACTAAGATAGGGACTAAATTGTATCTAAAAATACCCGATATCAAACTACCACTGCTCTTTCTTTACTAGGAGCTTCATTCGATTCACCATCTCCTAGAATGGGAAAATGTACAATTAAGGATGAAAGATGCCTCATTTCCTTATAGTTTTGTCCATATTCAATGTACAACCAACGTCTCCTCTAAGAAAAAATGCTGCGACTATGTTTGAAATACCCATAGGAGTTGAGCCTGATCTGATTGAAGCTGCTGGGGTACGATTTTGGATTTACGAAGCCCAGTTCAAACCCGATTTACTCTACTCCAATGGATTCCATCGCTCTACATCCTTTTGGGTACTTTATCCGATAGGTTCAGTGAGGACAAACCTCTATATCTTCCAGATGAAGGTATGCTACTAATTCGACCAATATTTAGGCCCTCAACATCATGATCGACTCCCTTTGTTTTAGCTTCATTTCATAAGCAAACGACATTAATTTCCTTCTTGTCATTAGCTGATGTGTATGTACCTCAAAGTTTGTCTCTTCTCATGACAACCAACCCATAAGATCGATGCTCGGAGAATTGTCAAAGGATGACACTTAATTATTTTGTTGTGTGTCTTCTTGCTATTCTTCATCCACTCTCTTTCCACTAATCTTACTAATCTCTTACAACAAAATTTGTTCCATAACTTGTTGCTCCTCATATTGTTGTTTCTGTAACTCTATTAGTAATGCCTAAAAAGAAGCTGAAGTTTCTCGATTGATTCTTCAAGCCTAGCTTCAACCATAGCCAAACGAGATTCTTGCAAATCCATCTAGTCTATTTGTTTGGGAAGCATTTTTGGATCTGACAGGTTGGACCAATTGATAAGAACCCAAACAATGAACGAAGTAGAACAAGTTTATTTGCCAAGAACTTAAGAATTACATAATAAGAAAGGTAATGCAATAAAGAGAAAAAGAAACAGCAAATGAAAATAAAGCAACCAAATATCGAAGACTTCTTACCAGAGCATAGTGTTCCTCTAGAGAGAAGGCTCTAAAATGTAACAAATTAAGATATTAATTCTTCTTAATTAGAAATACAGTTAATTTTGACAACTTACCATTGTACTTAAAAAAGGTTTTTGTTTACATTATGTGGGGCTCATAATTGTAAGAATTTAACCCATCCTGGGCCTAATATCTTGCCCATGTCCAATGCAGCCATGGCCATGTTTGTCCTTTTACCTCCCTTTGCTCCCTCTCTCTAGAAGCTCAAACATACATACATATATATACATGCATCTCTAAGCCATTGCCATTGTAATATTTTAGTTGGATAGCCTTGATTACAATTCAGTTGCCTGATTCTTTGTTATATCCTTTTTCTATTGCATGGTGTTCATCAATTTTCTTCAATTAAAGCATTGTCATTCTATCATTGAATGAGATCTTGGGTGAACGAGATATTTAAAGAGTTGGTCATTGATAGAGCTCAATGGCATCGTGTGATCCATGTAGCTGACCCCCTAGTGGGATAAGGCTTGTTTTTGTTGTTGTTGTTGTTGTTGTTGTTGTTGTTGTTGTAGAGCATTGTCATTCTCTAAATTCATGCATTATTTTGAGTTCCTCCCAAGATTTGAGCATGTTTTACTAACTTGATGGATTTCATCATCTCTTGATTTTTTGGAACTCTTTCTTTAATTGTCCAATATTTCCTTTCTTGATACTTGATTGCACACTTGTAATTACAGTATGAAATTTGAGATTATTTCCAAAACATGAAGCATTAAGATAGACAAGAAATAATTTTCTTAAAAGAATGAGATATAACTTATTTATCTATGTACATGAATTAATGTGGTGTAAACAAGGAAATAATTTTAATGTAAAGCATGTTCTTATGTTGAATAGCCTTGTTCTTGATATCTTGCATTTTTATACACTTTTCAACCCCTATCTTGGCCTATTTGCATTTTCATCTATGGGAATTCTCCAATTTTATTACACTTTGTGATTTATTGGGTCTAAATTAATTTTGGATGGAAAATGAATTATTTTCATATTTTAGGACTTAAATTATTAGAGACTCAATGTAATCCATTTGTATGCTTTGCAGAAATTAAATTTGGAGATTTTCTAATGTGGCATTGAGGTGGACGTTCTTGCTGGCATGGCGCTGATGTGGCATTCTTCAGATGAGTAGGATGCTGACTGAGACTTGTTTATGCATTTTTGCCAATATGGAGACATATGGGGCCCTCAATCCAGATCACCTTTTGCATGCAGTCCAGCCTTTGCTTGCCTTTTTCCCAAACTTTGTTGAAAATAGCATAGCCGCTTTCTGTATGGCAAAAGAGCCCTTCTACTACACCTTTTTCATGCTTGCTGCTACTGTCTGTTAGCCACCCCTTATGCAAAAAGGAAACAGCCACACCTCAGCTCTCTGTTAGGTCGATTTGGCAAGCGCACCAATCGCACAAGTAATATAGTGATTTGAGAGTAAAAGTATCGTTCCCACGAGGACTAACCGACTAAGTACCCAAGAAATTTAATTGAATTAGTTGGACGAAACAATTGGATTGAAGATAGCTTTAGCCAATGAATGATAAGATAAAATCAATAACGGTAAATATTTATGAGTTTTCTTTTAATGACAGTAAACAATGCAAAAACTGATGAAATAGTCTAATTAAAGCCTAGGGTCACTAATCCCTCTCCTCTATCTTAGAAATTACAAAACCCCTCTCATGTACTCGCAACGTATTCAACTCTATAAGTTAATCCTAGGTTATTCTAATAACTTAAAAGAATCCTCCCGAATCTCAATTAAGTTACTCAACTCCTACGCAATTCCTTGTGTGGGCTAAGCCTAATACAACCAACCTAGTTTTGATTAAACGAGATTAACTAACATTCCTATTAGCCAACAAGCGAAAACACTTAGTAAGGTTCACGCACTCGTCCTTCCTATTCAGTGTTCTACTCTCACCTCCCTCTCCCGAGTTCGAAGACAGCAACAAGCATAAATATAGATTGATCAAGTCCATATAATGCAACAATAAAATGGATAGAAAGACTTATATTAATTGAAATAAGGTTGCAAATACATGAGAGGATGTAAAATCTATTCAAGAGTCAAGTTCATAGTAACCCTAGATAGAAAATCTAGCTACTCATAGAAAATACACAGCAGAAAGCAGAAAAAGAGATGAAGTTGGCCATGAATCTGAGTTGGAATGATGGATTGAGCTCCCTAAGACTTGAAAATCAGGTTCCCCTTGCTCCTCTCAGCCAAAACGGCGCCCCCCTTCAGTCTCCAACTCCAGAATACCCTAAAAATCTCATCTGAAGCCTTTTATATCAGTGCAGGATCGCGACTACCGCTGTAGCGGTAAGTCTCCACCGCTATAGCGGTACAGGACAGTAAGGAATGCTTCCAGAAATTTTTGTGCAAGAACCACCGCTATAGCGGTGAGTATCCACCGCTATAGCGGTGAGTATCCACCGCTATAGCGGTGGTAGACAGAAAGTGACTATCTGCTTCTTCCTCTGCAGCTTCGTCCATCTTGCCTAACGTCAAAGAGAATAAAATGATGATTAGCGACGTTCTTGGTCAAATAATCACATGAAGAAGACTAAACTCTAAAATTCCTAAACTAAACTAAACCAATCAAAAACAACGGAAAAAATATACAAGCAACCACAAGTAGGCGATAAAATAGAACAAAGATTCAGCACCAAATGGTACTAAATCTAGCACTTAACACTCTCCCAAACTTGCACTTTTGCTTGTCCTCAAGCAAATCAATCCTCTCAACAGACAACAGCGTAAGGCAATCATAAGATAAACAGATTCATTGTCAAAATTAAACTGCATTCGAACTCGGCAAGATAGAAATGCTAATTGCATATTTCAAAACATTTCCATCCTCTAAGATTTAAATTCAAGAAGTACTTTTAACAAAGAAGGAATCGTACAGCCAATAATCATCAGGAAGTTTAAATCAAAACTTAAGTTTACAATTTGAAACCACTGAAACTTCAAAAGCGGCCATACTGTCACTCAAATTATGCTTCCCTTTCTATAATTTGACACTCTCAAGGATATACAGCTCAAATTCCATCGTTCAATTTAGCCTGCATAGAACAAGAGGCATCCAGCAAGAAGTAGAGTCCGTGCGCCCAATCCACACAACTCTTCTTCCCCCTTCACCCTCACAGAGAACATTGTAGAGTAAGAGAAATACCCGTGCGCCTAATCCACACAATACTTCTCTACCCTTTCATCTTTTTCAAGCAACTCAAAAGCAAGGTTCATTGGCTAAAACAATACCCGTGCGCCTAATCCACACAATACCGTTTTAACATAAACCTCCTCCTCAAGCTACCATTGTTAACTTATTTAATTTATTTAAGAAATCTGAGACTGTTACCCCTTATCAAGTTTATATCCTTTTCATGCTTCTTTAGGGAAGAAAAATTTAAACAACAGTATTCACTTATAGAATTTCCTAGGTTTCAAACAGCCTCCTCAAATTTTTAGAAAAACCTCCTCAAATTATAGAAAATAAGATTAGTTCTTAATTAAAAACATATTCATGAGTTTAAATTTTAAGAACATGATTATGTTTGAGTCACAACACACATTTTTTCTCTTGCCAAGGCCAATTTTTTTTTTTTTTTTTTAAATGGATGAATCTGCCTACGCCTATATTTGCTATACACGACTGTCTGCTTAACCCACATATTGCATATATTGCACCATAACATGGATAAGACATTAAAAACAGAGATTTCCCTCCCCCAAACTTAAGTTGACAGTGTCCTCACTGTCCTATGTTTACCTAACAGGAGTAAAGAAATCACAGCCTGAAGAATATATGCAACACACATAACTGCAAGAAGTTTCATATTCTGTTAATCAAATCACTCCATGCAGATATCATTATCAGCTCACAAAAACATAAAGCACTTATATAAAGTAAGCATGTCACTGGCAGAAATGAAAAGACAAGAAAAGAAAAGAAAAGATAATGTCAGAAGTGGGTGGCGAGGCTCCCTTCTAGTCTGACTCCAACTCCTCAGTATCGCCAGCTCCATTATCAGTCTCTCCTTCAGCTTCAACACCAGCACTGGATGCCTCTCCTCTTACCGGCAGCCTCGAGGAATCCAGGCTACACTTCTCAGCCATCAGAGATCCCAATGCAGTCACGTAATCCATCGTATAGCGTACATCCTCCTGCGTCCTACCCAGCTCTGCTCTGAAGGAAGTCATTGACTGTTTGACTTCTCCTAGCTCCCTGTTGACATCAGCCAACGTCACAGTAGTTGTAGCCTGAGGTGCCGTGCGTCGAGGGCGGCCGACTGGATGCCGCGGTGCTGGTCTTCCTTCCACAGGGAATAAACTGGCAATGTAAGTACTCGTGATCCCAGGAGGCCTCTTTATTTTCATATCGTCTGTGGGAACTTCCTTCTTTAGCAAAAATGCTGTCAGTATGAAGGGATATCCGATAACCCCAGTCTTTGCTTGAGCCAATTCTTCAATCTTATCGGCTATTAGGTCCCCATAATTAATTGTGATTCCTCGCATAATGCAGTAGATTAGCAGGGTTCTCTCGGCGAAAACATCTGAAAAGTTCGAGGACGGAAGCATAGTGTATTGCACAAAGCTGAACCAAGCTTTGGCAATTGGCAATAAGTCTGTCCGATGAACCTTGTATGGCTCACCTCTTGCGTTCAGTTCCCACTGGGCCTCGGGTTTGCAGATCGTTTGGCGCACATCTTCGGGATCCCAAGACTTCAATATTAGCAACCCATGATAGTCCTGCTCTCTTGGGTTCCACAAATCGAACGCCTCATTGATAGCCTCCTGAGAGAAGTTAATCAGTTTGCCCCTAACTTCAGTGTTATACTTCTGCATTGTGTCATTGGTGGTTCTGAAGGTATTGACGTAGAATTCTTTCACCATATCCACATATGCATGCTCAGGTAGACTGCATATCTTGTCCCATCCCCTATTAATGATCTGCTCCTGAATTTCTGGATATTCATCCTCCTCTAGATTGAAGACTTTCTCAGGGAGGATTTTTCTTCTGCTTATCTCTTTATCGAATCTCACTCCATGTTCTGGAGTCCTGAACGTGAGGAATTGTGCGGCTGATGATGATGCCCCCGGGGTTTCTTTCCTCTTGGTTGGGATTTTTCTCTTCTTAGGGACAGGGGGCGCCATAAGGAATACCAAAACAATCAGGGTTCCTGCAATTCAAAACATATAATTCAGCCCCAACAGTCATGCTCAATTAAGTCACTTCAAAATGCACACATGTTAAATATTTGTGAACTCTAACCAAGTTATTCATCAACCCTCAAATTGCAATTAAGTGCTTCAATGTTAAATCACTCAGGCAGCAAAACCAAGCATTTTATGCACAACTTTAAAATAAAGTTCACTTGGGCATTTTATCGAACACCTAAAGTGCATGCATCTCCTAAACATTGGTCTATAACAATTTTAATCTCTAATCTCCATCTATAACCATTTATGCAGCACAACCAACAATCAATGATCAAAGCATGTGAGCAATAATCCCTAAGAATTCGAAGAACAACATACCCATGACAAAAACTAAAGTTTACATCGGTTTCAACAATCAACAATCAAGGGAACCCACCAAACTTCGAAAATTCAACCAAAAATTGCATGAAAGTGGAAAACATCAGACGAAAACTAAACGAAATGGGAATAAAAACACTTACCTAGCATGATGACTCAATCAAAGACAAGGAGAGCACGGAAGAATGTTTCAATCGGTTGAAAGACACCCAAACACCCAAAATTAGCCTCAAACCGTGATGATTATGCAAGGAATTTTCTGAGGGGGGGCTTCGAAAATACAGTAGGGGGGTGGTCGCACAAGGGAGGAAGAAGAATGAGGGGGTCGATGGCGTGGGTTTGGGAATTAGGGTTCAGTTTGGGAATTAAATCCCGACGCGCCGCTATAGCGGCACACACATACCGCTATAGCGGTACAAGGCAGAGACAGTTTCTATCTATTTTTTTCGAAGTTGGAGTTATACCGCTATAGCGGTATTATTTAACCGCTATAGCGGTATTTGACAGAGAGGAAGTAGTATTTCCATGCTTCACCGCTATAGCGGTGAGTATGAACCGCTATAGCGGTACTTTGCAGACATTGCCCCTCCAAAATGCAGATTGACACTCCACAATGAACCCTTTTTCCTTCACATGCAAATTCTAATTCTTTTAACCATGAAAAGCCTCACAATGCATGTATAATTACTCATGTTCACCCCTTTTTATCCTATAACCCCTTTACAATTGATCAGTCAGCAAAAATAAGTGTTAACATTCACATGTCAGCAATAACAGTCCAAGCAGCCCACATTATTGATTCAAAACATTTAATATGCCAACCCTCAACCTCTAGACCATTTCATAGACACTATATGCGAAAAATAACTCCCAACATCAACGAATTCTGACACATCACAACAACACTAATAACAGCAGACACAATGAACCAGCAACAGAAACTAAAAGACAAGAATAATAATTAACTAAGAAAGCTAAAGACTTGGGTTGCCTCCTAAGAGCGCTAAGTTTATAGTCTTCAGCCAGACTTTACCAGGGCGCCTATTCACTTGGTGTAGTGAGGGCAATCGAAGTCCCCTCCTTTTCACTCTCGTGTCCCAGATAATGTTTCAGTCTTTGGCCATTTACTTTGAAGCTCCGATTGCTCTCTAAATCAGCTATCTCCACTGCTCCATTCTCAAATGCCTCTTTGACTACAAAAGGTCCCGACCATCGGGATTTC
Organism: Biancaea sappan; assembly: GCA_037074585.1. NCBI lineage: Eukaryota > Viridiplantae > Streptophyta > Magnoliopsida > Fabales > Fabaceae > Biancaea > Biancaea sappan. The sequence continues at coordinate 56,886,298 of CM073491.1, read as the reverse complement.
AGCTTTCCAGGGAATAACTTCAACCTTGAATTATAGAGCAAGACTTTTTGGCCAGTAGCAAAAGATCGGCGAGTAATTTTCTGATCATGCCATCTTTTAACTCTCTCCTTATATAAACAAGAACTTTCATAAGCTTGAAGACGAAGGTCATCCAACTCAATCAGTTGTAAAAGTCTCTTTTCCCCAGCCTTTTTCACATCAAAATTTAGAAACTTTACAGCCCAAAATGCTTTATGTTCAAGTTCAACCGGAAGATGGCATGCCTTGCCATAGACCATCCGGAATGGTGAAGTTCCAATTGGGGTTTTAAAAGCAGTACGGTAAGCCCACAATGCATCATCAAGCTTAGTTGCCCAATCCTTCCGTGAGTTACTAACTGTTTTCTCCAAGATTCTTTTTAATTCCCGATTAGACACTTCCACTTGGCCACTAGTTTGAGGATGATACGGAGTGGCTATCTGGTGCTTGACTCCATATTTGGCCAAGAGCGCTTCCAAACTTTTATTACAGAAATGTGATCCTCCATCACTTATCAATGCTCTGGGGACTCCGAAGCGAGAGAATATGTTCTTTTTCAAGAACTTCAGTACCACCTTTGCATCATTGGTGGGTGTAGGAATTGCTTCCACCCATTTTGATACGTAATCAACGGCCACCAAGATGTATTGGTTAGAGTATGATAGGGGAAATGGCCCCATGAAATCAATTCCCCATACATCAAAAACTTCTAATTCCAGCACAATATTTAGAGGCATTTCGTGCTTTCTTGATATATTCCCACTCCTTTGGCACCGGTCACACCTCTCAACAAACTTTCTTGCATCTTTGAACAGCGAAGGCCAATAGAATCCACTTTCCAATACTTTTGCTGCAGTCCGAACACTGTTGTAATGTCCTCCATAGTCTGATCCATGACAATGCCACAAGATATTCTCAATTTCTTCCTTTGGTACACAGTGCCGGAGGATTTGATCAGCACACATCCTAAAGAGGATTGGTTCATCCCACCAATAAACCTTGACATCATGCAGAAACTTCTTTTTTTGTTGATAAGTGAAGTCAGGTGGCACAAGCCCACATACCAAGTAATTCACAATGTCAGCATACCATGGTAATTGGGTCTCTTCAACAAAGAATAAAGTTTCATCAGGGAAACTTTCACTGATTTGCAGCTCCACTTTGTCACTCATGTCCGTGTTTATTCGGGATAAATGGTCAGCCACTTGATTTTCAGTTCCCCTCCTATCCATAATTTGCAAGTCAAATTCTTGCAGTAATAAAATCCATCGGACTAAACGTGGCTTGGAGTCCTTCTTACCAATTAAATACTTGATTGCCGAATGATCCGTGAAAACAATGACCTTATTTCCCACCAGATATGGTCTAAATTTTTCAAACCCAAAAACTACAGCCAATAACTCCTTCTCAGTAGTAGTGTAGTTTAACTGTGCATCTGCTAGAGTCCGGCTAGCATAGTAAACAGGATGAAAAATTCTCCCATGCTTTTGACCCAACACCACTCCCAGAGCATAGTCACTGGCGTCACACATAAGTTCGAATGATTTGCTCCAATCAGGAGCAACTACCACAGGGGCTGAGATTAATTTCTTCTTCAGGTCCTCAAAAGACTTCATGCATTGCTCATCAAAATGGAAAGGCATATCCTTCTCCAGCAATTTGCACAAGGGCTTTGCAATCTTTGAGAAATCTTTAATGAAGCGGCGATAGAAACCCGCATGCCCAAGGAAACTTCTTACACCCTTTACTGAGTTTGGGGGTGGCAATTTCTCAATCACAGAAATTTTTGCCTTATCCACTTCTAGACCTCTTTTTGACACCTTATGACCGAGCACAATTCCTTCACGTACCATAAAATGACACTTTTCCCAATTCAGCACAAGATTAGTTTCTTCACATCTTTTAAGCACCAATTCTAGATTTGTCAGGCAAATTTCATATGAAGTTCCGAAAACTGAGAAGTCATCCATAAATACCTCCAAAGATTTCTCCACCATATCTGAAAATATTGCCATCATGCATCGTTGAAAGGTTGCCGGAGCATTGCACAGTCCGAAAGGCATACGCCGGAAAGCAAATGTACCATAAGGGCATGTGAATGTAGTCTTTTCTTGATCACTAGGGGCTATGGCAATCTGATTGTACCCCGAATAACCATCCAAGAAACAGAAATAATCTTGTCCCGCCAATCGGTCCAGCATCTGATCAATGAAAGGCAATGGAAAATGATCCTTCCGAGTGGCATTGTTGAGCTTCCTATAATCCATGCAAACTCTCCACCCGGTTACAGTTCTGGTTGGAATAAGCTCATTCTGGTTGTTAGCCACTACGGTCGTACCCCCCTTCTTAGGGACGCACTGAACCGGGCTCACCCACGAGCTATCTGATATAGGATAAATGATTCCTGCATCTAACCATTTAAGGATTTCCTTTTTGACCACTTCTCTCATAGCGGGATTCAATCTTCTCTGATGCTCAACAGAAGTTTTATGCCCATCCTCCAAGTTAATTTTATGCATACACACTGATGGACTAATTCCTCTGATGTCAGCTATGGACCATCCAATAACCTTCTTATATTTTCTCAGGATCTCTATTAAATGCTTCTCTTGCTCCTCTGTCAAGGTAGCAGACACAATCACTGGTAAGGTGTCATTGTTATCAAGAAAAACATACTTGAGATGGGATGGAAGCTGTTTCAACTCCAATCTAGGAGGTTCTTCTATGGATGGTTTCAAAAGAGTTATTTTGCCTTCAGGTCTATCCAACTTCTCAAAAGCTCTATTTGGATTGCAAAATAGCTCTGATGAATTGAGAGATCCAATTACTTCCTTGATCTCATCCTTCTCAATTTCTTCTTCCATCATTAGAGATGTTTCCAAACTATCATTACTCACCAACTGTTTAAAGTGCATTCGTGTACTTTCATCAATAACCCTCACAAGATTACATTCCTCATATTCATCTGGTGCCTTCATCACCTTATTCATATTGAAGGTGACTTCTTGATCATTCACCCGCATAGTGAGCTCTCCTTTAAAGACATCAATCAGAGTTCTTCCAGTTGCAAGGAATGGCCTCCCTAGAATGATGGGGATTTCCTTGTCTTCTTCATAGTCAAGGATAATAAAATCCGCAGGAAAGATTAGCTTATCTACCTTGACCAGCACGTCCTCAATTACTCCATTCGGGTAGCATAGAGATCTATCTGCCAGCTGCAGCGTTACAGTAGTAGGCCTTGCTTCTCCCAAACCCAACTTTTTGAAGATGGCAAGGGGCATCAGATTAATGCTAGCCCCCAAATCACACAGAGCATTACCAGCAAAATTCTTCCCTATATTACAAGGGATAACAAAGCTTCCAGGATCTTGCATTTTAACCGGTAGCTTCCTCTGAAGTATTGCACTACATTCTTGAGTCAGCTTCACAGTTTCAAATTCATTCAGTCGTTTCTTCCTTGAGAGCATATCCTTCATAAATTTCGCGTAACTGGGCATTTGCTCTAAAGCTTCTGCGAAGGGAATGTTTATATGCAACTGTTTCAATATCTCCAGAAACTTTTGGTATTGCCTATCCATGTTTTGCTTCTTATACCTTTGAGGAAAGGGGATAGGAGGCATAATTCTGGAAGGGGAGGAAGAAGGCACATATGAGTCCTTCTGCGTTTTTTCTTTCGCCACTTCTTCCTTTTTATCATTGGCCTTTGGTATTTCATGCTCAGTTACATTCACCTCTTGTTGTAGATGCTCATTGACTTTCTCTTGATCAAAAAGATTATCATCTTGTGTTTGAACATTTGAAGTAGAAGCTTCAAGGAGTTGCTTACCACTTCTGAGAGTTATCACCTTGCATTGTTCCTTGCCATCCTTTCTGGGATTATTTTCTGTGTCACTAGGAAAGTTGCCTTGTGACCTACTATTCAAAGCAGTAGCCAACTGCCCCATTTGAATTTCCAAATTTTTAATGGCTGCACTCTGGGTTTGGCTTATAGCCTCAGTTCTCTCCATAAACTTCATGAACATTTCTTCCATGGATGACTTCTTTTCCACCTGAGGTAGTGGAGCTCTGTTCTGAGGAAGATAATTACCTTGATTCTGGAAACCTGGAGGTTGAGAAGGCCTACTAGAAGAAGAAGAAGTCGAGGGATTAAGGCAGTGATTATTACTCCAGGAGAAATTTGGATGATTCCTTGAACTCGGATGATATGTGTTGGAGTACTGGTTGTTCTGGTTCCTTTGCATATTGCCCAAGTAATTTAGTTGTTCCACAGAAGGAAATTCTTCACAACAACCATTAACGTGAGCCCCTCCACAGAAATCACAAGTTGCTTCAGGCATTGTTATTGCATTTACCTTCGCCTGTTCATTTTGCCTAGAGCACAGCATGTCAACTTTCTTTGTTAATGCTTCGTTCTGAGCTAACAAAGCATTCAGTGTGTCTAGTTCCATGACTCCCCTTCTTGCAACATTCTTGGCTCGACTGGATGCATTTTGGCTTGCCCCCATTGTCTCAATTATTTCTTTTACTCGCACTATGGACTTCGCCATCAAAGCACCACCAGCTGCGGTGTCCAGTTTGTCTCGAGTCTCATATGTGAGACCACTGTGAAAGATAGTGAGCTGTTGCCACTCCGGTAGACCATGATTAGGACATTTCACCAATAAATCTTTGAACCTCTCCCAAGCCTCATATAGGCTTTCACCTTCATGCTGATAAAATGCAGTGATTTCATTCCTCAGTTTGACCGACCTTGATGGAGGAAAGAACTTGCCCAAGAATCTTGTCTGTAGCTCATCCCACGTTGTTATACTTCCTCTTGGTTGAGCATTCAACCAACTTTTAGCCATATCCCTTAAGGAAAAGGGAAACAAACGTAAGCGGATAGCATCGTCACTGGCTCCATTGATTTTAACCATATCACAAATATCCAGAAAATTTGTGATATGATTGTTCGGGTCTTCCATCAGGCTACCCCCAAACTGGTTCTGCTGAACCAAGTTCATCAAGACTGCTTTTATTTCAAAGTTGTTTGCACCAAGTGGAGGTTTCACTATGCTGGACGCATGTCCAGCATTGTTGGGTGAGGCATAATCCCACACAGCTCTGTTTTCATATTGGTTCAAATTTTCCGCTCCATTGCCTCCATTGTTTTCAACACCACCCAGATTTACATTATCATCAGCCATTTCTTGTTGAGAACTTTGTCTTTCTTGGGTCCTTCTAATTCTGGCTTCTTTTCGAGTTCTCCGTGCAAGTCTCTCGATTTCGGGGTCAAAAAGAAGATCAGCTTGATTAATGGCACCTCGCATGCACAAAAAGAAGATACTAATTAGCAATGACAGTAAATTCAGCGGCAAAAATCAACACAGCAAAAACAAAAAAAAATGACTCTATAATAAGAAATTGAACAAAAGCAAAGAGAACAAAACAAAACAAGGAAAACGTCTAAGCTAACCCTTTAAATTTCTTTGAATATTAGCACAAATCTTAGTCCCCGGCAACGGCGCCAAAAACTTGTTAGGTCGATTTGGCAAGCGCACCAATCGCACAAGTAATATAGTGATTTGAGAGTAAAAGTATCGTTCCCACGAGGACTAACCGACTAAGTACCCAAGAAATTTAATTGAATTAGTTGGACGAAACAATTGGATTGAAGATAGCTTTAGCCAATGAATGATAAGATAAAATCAATAACGGTAAATATTTATGAGTTTTCTTTTAATGACAGTAAACAATGCAAAAACTGATGAAATAGTCTAATTAAAGCCTAGGGTCACTAATCCCTCTCCTCTATCTTAGAAATTACAAAACCCCTCTCATGTACTCGCAACGTATTCAACTCTATAAGTTAATCCTAGGTTATTCTAATAACTTAAAAGAATCCTCCCGAATCTCAATTAAGTTACTCAACTCCTACGCAATTCCTTGTGTGGGCTAAGCCTAATACAACCAACCTAGTTTTGATTAAACGAGATTAACTAACATTCCTATTAGCCAACAAGCGAAAACACTTAGTAAGGTTCACGCACTCGTCCTTCCTATTCAGTGTTCTACTCTCACCTCCCTCTCCCGAGTTCGAAGACAGCAACAAGCATAAATATAGATTGATCAAGTCCATATAATGCAACAATAAAATGGATAGAAAGACTTATATTAATTGAAATAAGGTTGCAATTACATGAGAGGATGTAAAATCTATTCAAGAGTCAAGTTCATAGTAACCCTAGATAGAAAATCTAGCTACTCATAGAAAATACACAGCAGAAAGCAGAAAAAGAGATGAAGTTGGCCATGAATCTGAGTTGGAATGATGGATTGAGCTCCCTAAGACTTGAAAATCAGGTTCCCCTTGCTCCTCTCAGCCAAAACGGCGCCCCCCTTCAGTCTCCAACTCCAGAATACCCTAAAAATCTCATCTGAAGCCTTTTATATCAGTGCAGGATCGCGACTACCGCTATAGCGGTAAGTCTCCACCGCTATAGCGGTACAGGACAGTAAGGAATGCTTCCAGAAATTTTTGTGCAAGAACCACCGCTATAGCGGTAAGTATCCACCGCTATAGCGGTGGTAGACAGAAAGTGACTATCTGCTTCTTCCTCTGCAGCTTCGTCCATCTTGCCTAACGTCAAAGAGAATAAAATGATGATTAGCGACGTTCTTGGTCAAATAATCACATGAAGAAGACTAAACTCTAAAATTCCTAAACTAAACTAAACCAATAAAAAACAACGGAAAAAATATACAAGCAACCACAAGTAGGCGATAAAATAGAACAAAGATTCAGCACCAAATGGTACTAAATCTAGCACTTAACACTCTCCCTTTGAAAGTCAACAGAGCATCTAGGGTAGAATATTCTAAGGTATTTAGGGCATCAGTTTTGTATAATAGAACATACTTTTTCATATTTTGTAACTTAGAATTTCACAAACCTTTCATCCCCTATGTTTTTCCCTCTTCTATTTTGTTGTTTTGCTTTCATAGAGGGCTAAATCTCTATTGTAATCAGTCACTAAGACCTTGGGATGTTGTAGCTTGAACTGAAAGTCATGATAAGTGTTTTTGTTCTCTATTTCATCTCATTTCGATTCTATTATGTTTTTATGTTTATATTGTTGTCAGATTCTGATTGAACTGGAAGGAACATAAACTGATTTATATTTGAGATATAACCTTACTTGACTGATTAGAAAAGTGAGTGAAATGAAATGACTAGTTAGATGATGTTTAACTTGATTTGGTTGAGGTTTTCTTTTGAAATGCATATAGTTATAATTAGTGAAGTTATTCTTGACTATAGTTAGAAGCACTAAATTCTGGAAGTTACTCTAGAATTATTTTTTATAAAAAAAACCAAATAGTGAAATGAGAAGAAAACTGAATCAATGAGTTAAGTAATGATAGTTGTACTCCCATAAATCCTAGTGGCTGGTTACATAGTCTCCTTATTGTCAATACTCTGTCATTTTCTTTCTGTTGCTAATTAGCTTCTGGTTTGCTACTATTTTAAGTTTCTATTGCTGTTTCTGCTGTTGCTGCCAACAAACCCCCAGTTTATGTGCTTTAATTAGTGTTTGGGTGTTTAGAACAACCAGTTAGTGATTAGAAGTATGGCTCCTTGGGTGAATATAACCTGGGGATCACTATATTGAAAAATTGCTATGAATTCAATTTTAGGCGATTCGGCATCATAGTGGCGTGAACCAATCCCAAATGTGCTTAAGATAATGGGCGGTGCTAGAATCTTAACATGAGGGGGGACAAGGTTAATTAATTTGTCATACCCCAACAGATGTGACTGACACAGAGAACATGGATATCCTGCCTCCATAAGCCAAGACTAACCTCTCTCTTAAGAAGACCCACAACCATGCTTGCATAAGAGAGAAATGCTTAACATAAGAATTATAGAGAAAACATGAATTTCAAAAATGTAAGAAATATCATTTACAAGGGGAGAGTTCTATACTCAAAACATCATATGCTTAAAAAAATGCCAACAATGGAACAAGTTTATAGAAAAAATTCCCAAGGTAAAATAAAGGGAGAGAAGGTTTTAGTAGCAAAATTTCATTTAAGTTTAGTAAAATTCTTAGATGAAAACCTTTATTATGGTGAAAATCCAAAGGATTTGACACACCACTTGAAATTTCCATCACTTTGGCACACATCCCTAGGTAGCCTTGCACACAATCATATCCCTACTAACACATAACCTGGAGGTTAACATAATAAGGGATGAATGTGTCCATCACACAAGTTTCACTAGCCCATTTTATACTCAACATTCAACACATCCACAAGACATCCTCACAAGGAATAGATCACCATACTCACAAAATAGTCACATAGCACACACCCAAACCATTCCAACACAAAATATCATTACGACGTACACTATCCGCCTCACCCCACAAGCACTTATTTTCTCCCAAAGAAATCCAAGGGTGAGCATCCATCTGACATTAGTAAATGTTTTGCTTTAAATCAATTAAGGCATATCGTCAATTGACATTTCATGATGAAAGTATTAACCAAATCAAGGTAACACAAGTTATAGAGTCATGTTACTCACTTATCACTAACGTTTACAATTGCTACACTCTTATTCCTATGAGGGGTTATCCCTTAGTGTCTCTACACATAATGTGACACTCGGGGCCGACGAGAACCTAGAGTGATCGTCGGTGCAGAGAAGAAGCATGGACAAGGAGCAGCTCCTGGCAAACTTCTAGGGAAAGAGACACATAAATGAACCAACTCCACATAAGAATGAGAGGTATCATGAGACTTTACAGGCATGAGACTGTATAGTTAAGGGAGTATGAAAATGTATAGGTATGGAACTGTACAGTTGATGAGAGCTTAAAGGATTTGATAGGTACTACTTATACCAACAAGGTTGTGCATCTTTCTTTTTGGGAGCCCATTTCATAAGTACTCCATAATTAAGCATGCTTAGCATCATGCGAGTGAGGACAAAGCATGTTCTTAGAGCCATGTTTGCTTGTAGGGACAATCGTCAATCTGGAAAGCAACCCTTGTCGTTATAAATATTATCTAACATCCTCAATGCTTTGTCACATCATAGAATCCCCCTAACCATAAACTCAACTCATAACCCCTTACCCATTAGGGTTCCATACCTAAGTATGAATCCTCCTAGAACTCAAACCCTAGTTTTAGGTCCCTTAGCAACTCAAAGCACGTAATTAGGGGAGGTGATGTTTGGTTGAAAGATAAATTTTGTGCATGGATCAATGAATGCATCTTTTGAGAATTCTATTTGAAACCTTATTTTGGATTGTGATACCAGAATGGAAACAAATATATATGTCAATGTAAGGGAAATATTTGATTGATGAAAAATATGTTCTCCCCAATTTTGAAATAGCTTATTTATATCTGCTTTTGATTATGACGTTGCATGATGTTTGTATGCAAATGAGTATTAGGATGGCTTCGTTTACTCTTCTAGTGCGCACAGTTTTTGGGGTGTGACGAAATTTTTCTATCCCAAAATTCAAAAAGACAATATTAGAGATGAAATTTTTTCCATCTCCAATTCCTTCTCAGACAACAAGAGATATTATTAGAATATCTTTTATTTAATAATCATATGGTAATGAGGGCTACATGAGTTTTCTTTATTTAGGTTTGGTTAATATTCATACGAGCTTTCATTACATCTTGCTACTCATGGTTTGGAGATGACTGTTTGTCGATATCCTTTGTTAAAGCCGCAACTGGACATTGACATCCTGATACATAACAATAGCAAGGATATATGCAATCGGGATCACATGGCATTGTAGGATCCCTTGCATCACTGTTCTCACACATGTCTACATGCAAAAAATAATAATTAGCATAAATTTCGTATTTATTAATTCTTATTCATAAATTTTGTATTACTTTTACTTACAATATATTATTAATTAGAATGTTGTAAAAAAAATACCATGGGCAATATTATCGTTTACATTTGTTTCTGTTGATCTGTTGTTTTTTTTTTTTAATTTCAAAGCCAATAAATCAAATGCCTGTTATTTGACCCATAATAATGAATTAATATTCTATGTAACATATATAAACAATACAAAACAAAATTTTCAGAATAATGCACAAAGTATAGCTCAGTGGAAAAGTAGGTAACAAATAAGTATTAAAAATAATTTTTTAAACAAATGAAAAAGAATTACGGCTGCACAATACGCAAAGTATAGCCTATTGGAAAATAAAAATAAAAATAATAGAATAATTAGGTTGGAAAAATCTAAATAAATAACATAAATAGATAATAAAGTTGGTAGACATTTAAAAAAATTCACATAATGCAATAAAAAATTTCATGAATGATTGTGGCGAACAAAAACATGAAAATATAATATTTCTGACATTTCTTGAAATTTGCATTATTGTGAGAATCCTTGAGTTCGCAATTGAACTCTCCCTAAAATTTATTTAAAAGTATAAAATTATTGTAATTGACTTTTTAAAATCAGATAAAATACTATATATTTATATATGAGCAGTTAATTTATTTTGAACCTAATAGATGGGTACAGGCATTATTAAAAAACTAGCGTAGGATCTTACTTGATGCAATGATCAAAAGAGCCATACTGAATGCCAATTTGAAAGAAGACTTTGCCATATTGTTCATCTTGAGATGAAATTAGTTCTAACCAATGCCTTGTATATATTAGCAAATCCGAAGAGACTAACATCTTTGCATCATGTCTATGTAATATTTAACTGTCATAAAGTGGTGCAATAGTTATGACCATTTAATTGCATTAAGTGGTGCGTAATTATGTCTCATTAAGTGTGTAACAGTTACTTTTCATTAAGTTGGAGAAAAGTTAAGGTTATGTTAACTTAAGTGGTATAACCAATGTTGTCGAATTGGAAAGTTTACCTAAACAAGAAGAAATGAGGTAAAGTTATAACGTAAATTTGTAAGAGTTTACATATATATTTTCTTGATATATATATATATATATATATCTACATTCTAACACAACAAAACTAAAATAACAGAGGATGTAACAGTTTCGGCTATGACATCAATGGCGATTGATGACCATTTAATAGGGGAAGGTGCAAACGGCTTTCAATTACAAAAGCGTAATAAATGTTCATGTTAGTTGAATAATAATTAAAATCTTGGAGGTTCTCTATCTACTCTATAATTAGAATACACATACAACATCTAAATTCCTAAATTTTGCTTGCGACGGATTTTTAAATTTACGATAGAAAAATTCTGTCACAAAATTTGCAACGGATAATGAATTTGTCACAACTGTTTTGCAATGGACGTTTATCAAACAAAATTTTTTATTCACTAATCTATTTGTGACGGAATTTTGTATCACTAATCGATGATTTTCTAGTTGTGGTATATCTCATTTTTCCTATAGTGGTTTGTTTTACTACTCTACAAAAAAATTAACTTTTAGTGGTGACTCTTCTTGTCGCCATTGAAAGTGAGACTTTTATTGGCGACATAGATAGTTGCCACAAAAAGTGAGATTTGTGTTGTAATTTTAATTTCATAAATCCAATGCTATTGATTTGTATATTTTTCTTTCATTTCAAAGTGAATAAATCAAATGCATGCTTGTGAGTTGCCGTAAAATTACATATGAAATATTATTAAATAAAAAATTCAGCATATATTAAAAAAAGATGACATAAAGTATGACCCACCCTCTAATTTGTAATTGTTGGATTTCAATTTCAGGAAATTAAATGTATTTCTTAATATATCATGATGACCATATTTATTTTACCACGCAAAGAAAAATAAAAAAGTAACAAATATAATTAATATCAAATAAATATTAATAAAAAATAAATTTTCAAAAGTTTAATGTACAACATAATATAAATAAAATCAAAAATAGCAATAAAATAAGAGTACATAATATTTTCTAAAAAATAAATGAAAAAGAATTACAAACAATTATGCATATGTAGTATAGCATAATGGAAAAAAAATATAATAATTAGCATATAAAATATAAAAAAGTAGCATAAAATAAAAAAAAGTTGGTAGAAATTTTTAAAAAATATATTAAAAAATCACCTAGTGTAACAAAAGATTTAAGGAAAATTTGTGGTCAACAAAACAGGTAAATATAATATTTCTTACAGTTCTTGAAATGTGCTCTATCATGAGTATCTTTGGTGAGAAAACGAAACTCTTTCTGAAATGTAATTAGTGGTATAAACTAGGTCGCCCAATATCATAGGTAAAAGCCTAAAATTATTATAATTGATTATTCGTTTAAATAAAATAAAAGGTTATGAAAGCGGTTAACTTGATATGGCATGATGCGTAAGAAATTCATATTCGACCTAAGAAATAATTAAAGTAATATCTTACTTGATGCTATGATCAAAAGAGCCACAAAGAATGCCATTTTGAATGCAGACTTCCCCATGTTGTTCATCTTGCGATGAAATCAGTCCTAACCAATGCCTTATATTAGGTAAATCGGCAGGGACAAACTTTTTTCCCATAAACAAAATGGGAAGGCTATTTATTTCGGATGATATCAGAGGCTACATGAGTATTCTTTATTAAGATATGATGATTACATTCAAATATAAGCTTTGTACTTAGATATCGCTACGCCATATTTGGAGTTGCTTGAGATATGATGATATACACAATAATTTGCATAAATTTCGTATTTATCTACTTCTTTACTTTTTATACACAAACATATATAATTGCAAATGAAATAATGGCAGGACGGTTCACTACAGCAAAATCAGACAATGGCAGTAATTTTTCCCCAACTAATATAATAATTGTTACTAAAAATATGATATATATAATTTCTTATTGTCAATAACTACTAACTTTACTTACATTTTTTTCTAGTTTGCTAGAAAATGTTATATATATATATATACATATCCTATTAACTCATAAGTACTACTAATTAAAGTGAAAAAGAGGAAAAAAAATTTATTTTATATTTCAGCAAGACTCACATTGGTTAATTTTGTAAATATAGACTAGTGATTGTAGTATAAAAGGAATGAATTTATGTAACATAGAAGTCTCACATTGTAACATAGAGGAGTTTGTGCATAGGTCTATGAGTGTAGGATATACTATGAACCCTATTTTTTACCAAGACTAATTCACATTAGTTGTTTTATTGAACTGGTTACTCTAATTATATTTTTTATTTGTGTTTTAGTATATTTAAATTATGTATTTTGTTCTAAATTTGAAAACTTATACTACTAGTTTTGTTCATATTAGTATTTAATAACAAAAATATAATTTAGTAGTAGTTTTTTTACACTATAGTAAAAAATACTGATGTCAACAAAATTAAGATTTATTAGAAATTTTTTTACTCTAAGGCAGCATTTGTGCTGGCGTTAATAAAATCTAAAATGCAACTATACATCAATAATTGAATATATGTATCTAAACAAATATTATGATAGGGTTATAGCAGAACTCTTATGTATCTTAAAAGTGACAGTAAGTAGAATTGTTGGTATTAGTTTAAACAACAGTTTTTATTATTTGTGGTAACAATTTAATTCCAAAATTTCCAGTAGAGGTTTGTTTACTACATGGGATTTTGTTGTAATTTGAATTTCATAAACTCAATGCTATTGATTTGTGGTATATTTTTCTTTAATTTCAAAGTGAATAAATCAAATGCATGCTTGTGAGTTGCCGTAAAACATATGAAACATTAAATAAAAAATTCAGCATATATTTAAAAACATGACCTAAAGTATGACCCACCCCCTAATTTGCAATTGTTGGATTTCATTTTTAGGAAATTAAATGTTTTTCTTAATATATCAAGATGACCATATTTTTTTTACTACTCAAGGAAAAAAAGTAATAAATATAATTAATATCAAATAAATATCAAGATAATAAAAAATAAATTTTGAAACATTTGATGCGCAACAGATTATAAAAAAAATATTAAAAATATTAATAAATAAGTGTACATAATGTTTTCTAAAAAATACATGAAAAAGAACTACAAAAAATTATGCATAAGTAGTATAGCCTAATGGGAAAAAAATAATAATTAGCGTATAACATATAAATAAATAGGATAAAATAAAAAATTTGGTAGGGAATTTAAAAAAAATTATTAAAAAACTTGACCGTTCTTGAAATGTGCTCCAATTGCTGTTAACCTCCTCGGCTTCTCCATGTTTAATGTATTTCCCTTTAAAAGCAGGACAAAAAGAAAGGACGAAAAAGAAAAAACTATTTTGTTCATCTTGCCCAACCAAACTCTATGTTTTTGTTGATTAAATTTAGAAAGGAAAACGCTCCCACCCTCCCCTTTCTACTATTTGAAATTTAGAATACACGCCTAGTTTCTCAAGAATATGAAATCTTTTCTTTCCTCTCAATTTTAATATATAATGATCGATGAAAACATCAATGTTATGTTCAATAAAACAAAGACTATTCCTCCTTTGTCGCCACTCTAAGTCCATTGAATAACTATTTACAAGAATACACAGAAGGATGTGTTGGAAGGTTTATGGGTTTTGGTAAATGTACTCCCTTCTTTATGTTCTTCATCATTTGAGTATTGAAATTTTTGCTTCAATTACAAAATTAAATAGATTGAATTCATTGTCATACTTGTCACTTCAAAATCTAAGATAAACATCATTTACATATATAGTCAATTTTTGCTAAAGATATAAAAAATAAATTAAATATGGATTAACCTCCACAATATAGTAGTGGTTTTAACTTAACTGCCACAACATTTAATCACAACAATATTGTGGGGGTTGTTACGAAACCGTTACTAAGTATTGGATATGTAGTGACGGATTAATAACCCTAATCCCCTTAATCTCATTTTTCATTTCCCGTGTCTCTTTGTCGTTTCTCTGTCGCATCTCTTTGAATTTACATTTTGGAGCATCATTCCCTTTAAGAAAAGACTTGCTTAAAGAGTTTTTGTAAATAGAAGGCAAGCCTATAGAGAAAAAAGCATTTGAAAATGGAGGGCTACTAGGATTCTTCCATTTACTTCTCTGATTTTTACTTTTTTTATTTTATATAAATTTAGTATATAGAAATGGATACTCAAATATGGGCTTCCTAATGATGTGCGACTGGTTCTTCGGAACAAAAACATCCTGTTTTAATTTACCTATTTACTATTGTATGAATTCTGGAAATAAACCTGCGTATCCTATTTATTCCTCTAATTCCACAATGTTCTTTTGAATTTTTTATGATAACCAAATGCCTACGAGTAGCTTCCTTCCTTTTCTTCTCTATTCAACTAATCTATAAGCAATTTGAAACCCCTTGTAATTGCATGGTACCTTCTGTTAATTTATGATTAAAGATCAATATTCCTTTCATTATTATTTATTTTATTTACCCATATTATTTAAAGAAAAAATAAGTTGGAATTCCTTTCATTATTATTCCATTTGACCCTTCTGTTAATTTATGATTAAAGATCAATATTGGGTCCATTGGCCTTTTATAGAGACTTGAAGGCCACTGTTAATGTAGCGTCACCATCCCATGTACGTGCACCAACACGTTAGTTAGCCCCCACTCACTGTTAATTTATGATTAAAGATCAGTATTGTGTCCATTGGCCTTTTCAAGAGACTTGGGCCCATTGCTTCCAGATTATCCTTTCTTATATATATATATATATATATTTTAACAAAGGAGTCACAAGGTAGATCAAAATCTCTTGATGCTTATATCTATAACGTGTGTCAATTTTTCCATACTTATGTAGTGTTAAGTATTTAATATTACTTCTATTTATATTTTGTCACATGATTTAATTTGACTTTGGGAAAGAGTTATGCAACTTAATTTTAAATGTGTCACTGTTACAAGTTAGTGTCAATCAAATGATAGTAAATTAAATTAAATTTTTATTTTTGTACAATATAATTCCTTAGTTAACTCTTTGTCTAGAACCCTTCTGCAAGTCTATATAGATCAAAACAGTCAAACTAGCAAAAGTACATTTAACTATTATTTTTTAAAAGTTATGTTAACAAAATCTACATATAACTTATCATCATAAAAATGAAAGTTTAAGGGGATTTATTATTAACTTTCAAAATTGAGGACATAAATTGTACAGTTTTTTAAATCAAAGGAATGATTGGACTTTTTTTCTATGTAGTTGCAATTGCATTTACTAAGGAGGTACATTGTTGTTGGGCATTTATCCCATGTCTTCTTTGTTTCAAGGGAGTAACGCTCAAAAGTTACTTCTATAGTTTCCTTCTTTCCTTGTATTATTGGCATTTTGTAAATTCTAATGTATTTTTTTGTTGATTTATGTAATTAAACAAAGAAGAGATTATTAAAGGAGAAGAACAGATCTGGCCCCACCAATAGACAGGGAGCAACTGGCAATGGTAGTCTGCTACCAAGTTCGTTGGCTTGTTATGGTGCAAAGCTGAGGAGCTTGGAGCCAGTCATCCCTATTAATGTTTAGCCGATTCCTGAGACGTCATCATCAGCATAGCTCTAGACTCCACTAGCACAGTTTGAGACTCCATCGCCACAGCCTGAGATTTCATCAGCACAACATCCTCACCAAGGTGGATATTGGACGATTGAAATGATTCGTAATTTATTTCAATCTTATGTGACTAATTAATTTTAATGTTATTTATATGTAGGTTGATAAATTTTAATTTGTACAAATAAAAAGAGTGTTGTGCTGATTGAGAGGCTACAGCTGCATGACTTATGGGCCCTTCCCTTGAGTCGAAGTGTAATGTCACAGTAGAATGATCTAGTGCAGCCTGTTGGAGAAAGTGCAAAGCTACTGGCTTTGTCCATGGTCCTGTGGGCCAAAGCTTCACAGCATCACCGATAACCTATGTGGATTGGAAGAATGTTCCAGCCTATTATAAAGAATCAGTAACAACAAGTATTGTTAAGGTAATAGTTATCAACTACTGATTTATAATTTTGTTAATTAAATATATTCTAATTAAGCTCTTAAATTTTCTTTTCCAGCAGAGATTTGTTATTAATCGCAGTATAGAGAGAAAATACATTTTGACGAAAATTATCATTGCTTGGAAGAACGGGCACCTGGAGCTCTTTAAGGCTCACAACAACTTAATAAGATCAAAGGATGAAATCATAGCAAATGTTCTAAGGGGATTCACAAGGAGCATTGGGTTGCGTACGTTGAGAGACAATATGACCTATACTACCAGGTAATAACACTTTGAAACTTTTTTTTTTATTTTCTTACAATGTACAAACATGATTCATCAAAATGTTAGGAGAAAGCTATAAAAAATAAGATGAACAAGCAATCTCAGGCACTTAATCACACCGGAGGTAAAAAGAGTTTGGCATGGAGAGGAGTTGAGATGGTAAAGTAAGTTTTGAAACATAATCTATAATATTATTTGACAATTAAGTTAACTAACTTTAATTTTGTGGGTTGCAGAGCGTGGTGGACCCATCAATAGGGCAAAACTTTGGAATACAGCTTATAAGAAAAATGATGGCTCATTCAAAAGAGATAAAGTGAGAGCCATTAGTGTAAGTTGTTTTATATGTTGATTTTCTGAAATGTGAGTTGGTTTATTCAACTATTGGTTTGTTAATAATTTATTTTTATTTCATATGTGATGTGCAGGAAAAAAAACTCTATGGTCGAGTTGTAGGGAACTGCATCTAATAAAGTCTTATTAGAGGACTCGTTAGCATTGGCTTTAGGAAGTCATGAGCATCCCAGACAAGTTTGTGGATTGGGATTTGAATCCTGCCCTACTCAAGTGTTCGACCATAATTCTCGATTTTTAGGCAACAAGTTGAAATGGAGGAGAGAGATAAGAGAAATCAAGAAATGATGAATCTCTTCCAACAAAGTCTCCAGGGCCACATTTCTTCGATGGATGTTAACTATTAAATTGTATTACCTACTCCTGATTTTTTGTACTTCTCAATTAATTAAAAATTTCTATTATAAATGCAATTTTTTAATCAAGGGAGTGGACAGGGTTCTACACAGCCTACAAACTCTCCATTCTCTTGCAATCAAGAGAATCAAGAAATGGAGGACGACGATGAAGATGTATGACTTAAGATTTATGTTGTATTGTGGTTTTTTTTTCAACTTTTTAAGACTTACTACTTAGGATTACGATGAAGAAGTATGTATACTTGGATTCATATTATATTAATGAAGAAATTATTTGCTAATATTATTGGCATATTTAAGTATATTTGTTATATTGGCGTGGAATGTAATTTGAATGAAAGAAATATACAAGTTTGTATTTAGGGGGGAAATGGAGAATAAAAACAAAAATGAACTTTTTCTGGCAATATAGTGGTAGTTTGGACAATTTTAGTGGCAGTTCAAACCGCCACTATATAATGATATAGTGTCAGTTAATAAGGTAACCACCACTAAATTCGCAAATATAGTGAAGGTTAATTGAGCCAACTGCCCCTATATAGTGGCAGCTGAAAAATAAAACGCCACTCTATAGTGGCCGTTGAAGCAAACAACCGCCACTATATATAGTGGCGGTTATATTTTTAACAGCCACTATGTATCCAATTTTCATGACGCTTTGATAGATCAATGATGGTTTGAATCGCCACAGTAACCACCACTAAATTGATTTAGTGGCGATTATTCTCGCGGTTAGGACAAACTGCCACTAAATCGCTTATGGCGGTTGACGAATTGCCACTAAATGAGCTTGTGGCAATTCAAACCACCACTAAATAGGCAATTTAACTGCCACTATATGGTAATTTTTTTGTAGTGTTTTGTTTTTCAATGAATCCACAACTTTGATAAAAATAAATAAAAAATGAATAGAGCTTTATTAAGTTGGATAAATTATTTTCAAATATTAACCATATTAATTGTTTTTCTTCTCAACTTAATAATAGACTTTTTTTTTCATGTGAAGCAACATGTCTCTTGAAGGGCAGAAATGTTTCATTTCACAAAATTTAATCTAGCTTAGAAAAGCACTAAATATTGCTCTAAAGCTTATCTTCATCCTCCACCTTTTGTGCAAAAGCTTTATATGGAGAACTTTTGTAATAGTTAACTATGCTTTGTTTTAACCGTCTTTTGCTCTTTACTACTCTCCACTGAGAGGAACTATGTACTCCTTTGCTTAATCTAATTTCCTTTTTCACCAAAAAAATATTGTGTTTATTTATTAGTACATACATTATGTCATATCCCCAAAGATGTGACCAGAATTGTCATGCTAACACCATCACCCTACGAGCATGCATCAAATACAGACATACATCAAGGAGGCCTGGGCAATATCATTATATAAACACTGAATCTTGAAATTTAACTGATCACATTATAACATTGAAATGTAAGTTTGTACAAGAAAGAAGTTCTAGTCAAATACAATCAATAGGCATGTACAAAATAATACCAATATGTGGGTCTCTACAAGAACATCATCATATGCAAAATAAATGCAATAAAAATGATCGCATAACCTAAGGATTTTGCTTATGGAATTTGGAACAACTGCTAACCTTAAATAATGCCCTTTGAACCAAAAAGGGGGGCACTAAACTTAGCTACACTATGCCACGAATGAAGGACCTGGATCCTCAATTCTCTATAACATGAAAATGAGGGGGTGAGTTTGCATAGCTCAGTGAGGAATAATCTTAGCATGACATAAAAACAACAACAACAACAACAATAATAATAATAATAAATGTGTATATATATAAAGTGGAAGTAAAATGCGTTAATCGATAGTTCAATGGAAACAAGGAAAAAGAGTTTTCATGAAATTTCTCAATAAATAAACATGTATGCAACATTTAACAATTTCCTTTGAAAACGGAGCAAATAGTAAACATAACCTCAACATCACACATTTAGGTTGGTAAAAGTGTGGGAGAGTCCTAACCAATAGAGACCTATTTAGCGAACGCTTGCCTTAATGGAGCCTAACTATAGTTCTATCCACATAGGTTATCTAACCTGGGGGTTAGGTAGTGGCTATACACACAAACTTATTTTACTTGGGCACTCGTAATGCCATCTCCAGGTTTGTACTTATCGTGCTCCCACTTGGGTGTTATATATTGTCATCCCTAATATTAATATGATACATATGCTTTCTAGTTCATACCTAGCCATAACGTGGGCATTGCAATTGTCATCCCTAAGGGATGTCATTACCTTCATAGCACAACATGCATTCTACATAATTTACATATGTGACCATTAATACATTACACCATAGCACCTCACTAGAGCATTGTACCCTTATACTAGCATTTCATACTTAGTGAGTATGGGAATTATTCAATTGAATATATAAATAGGAAACATTAATTAAATAAGGCAATTGTCATAGAAAAATCATCCACTCACATAGTACATGATGACTATGAGAGCCTATGCTTGCCACAACTCGACCCTTCCAAGGATTAGTCTAAAGTGGCTTCTATAAGCATACCATAGGAGTCATAAATCAACATTTTACTTTGTTGGAATATCATGAGCATACTACTAGCTTTACACCTTAGGGTTTCATAACTAACCATGAATTCATCTAGAACTTGAACCCTAAATCTAGGTTTCCATGTTCCTAAAAGCTTAAGTCGTACATAGGGCATTAGAGCTTACATTAGGGAGCAAAAATTGTAGAAAAGAGGGTGAGACATCTTGATATGACTCTAACTTCGCAATAACCTTTAAAAATAAATTTTCTCGGGGTTTGTGAAAATCATGGAAGGAGAAAAAGAAGTTTGAAAATGAAGAGAGTGTTGGAGCAGCAACCTGAAAAATAAGAATAAACATATAATTAAAGAAATTGAAGGTTAATTTTAAAAAATAAATTGCATGGTACTAGGTTAAGGTCTGAGTATTTCGACTTTTTTTAAAGTATTTTTACGTTTCTCATAGGTTAATTTTTCCATATCACTCGGTGCAAGAGTACACAAATATGTTATCTCTAGGTTACAACAACCCTGTACTTGCTTGTTTGTTTACTACCTATGCACAAAGGAACCAAACTCAACTTCTCCCACACCTTTCTTTACCCAAAATATCACACACACACACACACCACACACATATATGCATATTTTTCTTTCTCGTATGTATATTTCATCTTATCTTTTCCAGACCATAAACACAAGATGGTTTATATAGATAAAGTTTTTCTATTTGTTAGAGACATAACTTAAAGATCAATCGATAAGAATCAATGTGCAACGTCCATGTATAGGCATAAAGGCACCAATGGATTTTATATAAAAATACACAGATAAAGCTATAGTTATATATCATTCAATCGCACCAACGTTCATAAACATTAGAACAATTTTATTTTCATATATTATAATAATAAGCTCCAATCCCCCACTTTTATTATAAAATAGCAGACAATAATATGTACACTTTAGGTAGAGTTAGATTATTATGCATAATATAGGTAGATAAATTTTCCTTGAACCTATATTTAGCAAAAATATTTTTCTTAATCCAAATCCATAGTGGTATTCACCTTGAACTATGACTGCTTTGGGGAGACAAGATATATATCTTACACTTAACAACCACTACAAGAAAATTGACTTTCAGTGGCGACTTTTTGGTGGCGACTTTGACTTTTGGTGGCTACTGAATAAGTCGCCACTAAAAGTTGAGTTTTGGTGGCGACTCTTATAGTCGCCACTAAAAGTCGACGCCACCAAAAGTCTAATTTTTTATTTTATTTTAAAAAAACTTTTGGTGGCGACTATAGTCGCCACCAAAAGACTTTTTTTAAAAAAAATAAAAAAAAGTCAGATTTTTTAAAATAAAATAAAAAATTAGACTTTTGGTGGCGACTATAGTCGCCACCAAAAGTATTTTTTAAAAAAAATAAAAAAAAAGTCAGATTTTTTAAAATAAAATAAAAAATTAGACTTTTAGTGGCGACTATAGTCGCCACCAAAAGTCTTTTTTAAAAAAAAATAAAAAAAGTAAGATTTTTTAAAATAAAATAAAAAATTAGACTTATAGTCGCCACCAAAAGTTTTTTTTTAAAAAAATAAAAAAAGTCAGATTTTTTAAAATAAAATAAAAAATTAGACTTTTGGTGGCGACTATAGTCGCCACCAAAAGTATTTTTTGAAATAAAATAAAAAAAAGTCAGATTTTTTAAAATAAAATAAAAAATTAGACTTTTGGTGGCGACTATAGTCACCACCAAAAGTCTTTTTTTTAAAAAAATAAAAAAAAACGTCAGATTTTTTAAAATAAAATAAAAAAGTAGACTTTTGGTGGCGACAAAAGTCTAATTTTTTTAAAAAAAATAAAAAAATCATTTTTTACTTAAAAAATTCAATTTTTTTTATTTTTGTTAATTTTATTTAAAAGAAATTTAATTTTTTAATTTTTTAATTTTTTAATTTTTTAATTTTTTAATTTTTTTAAAAAATTAGATTATCAGTGACGATTGAAGTCTATTTTTTTAAGTGAAATCATTTTTTTTATGAAATTAGTTGAAATTGGACTTTTGTGGTGACTCCAATAGTAATAATATATTTGCTTTTTGTTAAGTTTAATATTATTTTATTTTTGTTTTATAATATTTTTGACCTAAAATATTTTTAACAATTATATATATAGATATATATAATATTTTGCACTTACATAACACAAATGAAGCAGTGGCAGAATGGCAAGACACACATGGCTGCAAGCAAGGGACCCAGGTTCGAATCTCAGGTATGCACATGTTTGGTTTAATTTCAAATAAACTTGAATATTGCACACAAAAAAATCGAGTCAGCTCGGGATAGCGAGTTATTGGATCGGCCAAGACCCGCACGAGTCGAATGGATCTCGGGTCGACCTTCCGGGCCAATCCGGATCTAAAAAGATGACGAGTGACTTTTGGTGGCGACTAAAGTCGCCATCAAAGGTAGTTTTTGCTGACACCAAAAATTATTTTTTTCACGAATTTTTTTTTTGCAATAAAAATGACTTTTGGTGGCGACTAAAGTCGTCACTAAAGGTAACTTTTGGTGGCGACTTTGAAAGTCGCCACCAAAAGAATCAGCCACGGACTTACGCCAACAACTTTAGTCGCCACTAAAAGTCGCCACCAAAGACTTTTAGTGGCGACTTTTAGACTTTTGGTGGCGACTTTAGTGAACCTCGGTGCAAATACGAGCGCTAGCTGGCACAGTTATGTGGCCTTGTGCCGTATTTTATTTCTTAAATTTGTTATGAGAATACGCCATGTATATTCTTATATAGGAGTGGCTCCACTCCATCACATTCAAATAGGTGAATTCTGTCAAAAGTGTTCTTGCAATTTAGACATCCTACTCTTTTAGAGTTGAAAATTTCATTAAGAGTTTTTAAAATTCAATTTTACATATTCATAGCAAGAAAATGCTCTGAAAAGCAACTCTATAATAAGTTTTAATCATATGGGTTTAATATTCATCCCCCTTGATATCTCTAGATTCTTTAACTACAGATATAGTTTTATAAAATCTCATAATTCAAAGAATCTAGGTAAGATGGTATTCATCACTATAAGTAATTTCATAAATATTGTAGGTGGGTATACAATCACACAGAATATATTCAAATATATATTTTCCACCATATAACAATATTATCCATGAGCACATAATCATTTAAGAAACTTTCAAAACTGTATCTTATTGTACAATAGGAGTGTTCTCATATAATAGCATAAGAAATATGTTTCCTCAAGATTTATCTATGGCATATATCATCATCTCAAATTTTCAATGACATGATATCCTTAATCAAAATATATATGCCAAAAACCACACAACATATAATCACATAGTCACAATAAAATTAGTTCCAAAATGATATGTGCAATTCATAAGATTGCATATATAGCAATAAAAAATTACCATCTAATTTTGGTGAACTCATTTTTGGATATCCACAAAATTATGTATCCCTACTATTGATAGGTATTGTTTCTTTTTCACAAGCACTTCACACACTTTTTTTTTTCTGTTCACCAAAAAATATAATATTCTTTTGGCACTATAAAAACATCACATGTGATATCACCTTTTATACAAAGTGAATTTTCACAAAATTCACAATCATAATTTTTGTATGTGAATTTCCTCAAAAAGTTCACAATCACAACTTTGTTTTTGTGTGCACTCATTCTATTAGATATCTCATGAAATAGATATAGGCATTTTCTTAAAATACTTTTCACAAAGTTTAATTAGTTACATGGCCTTATAAAGCCCACAATAGTATAATTAAAAATTTTCACAAAGTACAGTTTATTTTTCGTATGGCTTTATATTGCCCACAATAGTAGACTTGAAATGAAATACTATTAACACATTATTTTTTTAATTCCCTTGATCAATGGCCAAAATTTAAATGTAGAATGAAAAAATTCCACATCGTGAAAATATATATTTCATATAGCTTTATAAATCTCACAATAACATAGCCATAAAACTTTAATGTAGATTTTTTAAAAAAATTCTGCAAACACACATTTGTTTTTTGATAATTTCCAAGTTTGATCACATATAAACATGGAAAAAACATTCTCCATGTGGTCATTAGTTATCTCAATAGAACTTTGTGGGATCATACTCTTAAAATAAAAATTAAATCCATAAAAATTCTATTAATCCACAACCAAATAAATTTTTTTTTGTGAGCAACAACCAAATAAAAATTATAATATTTTGTAAGCCCACAAAATTTCATAAATTTACTCAATCGTGAATCACAATGATTTCATCCACAGAGAAAATTCACAATTGAGAAATTTTCATACAAAAAAAAGATACATTTCTAGCTACCCATTGGAAAATCTATTGAATACTCATAAAGACCCATTAGATGCAAAAACGATTAATAAGATAATTGGTCATTTACTAGCCAATGTTTAAAAAATAAAATAAAAGAGTTTCTACTATGCAAACCACTAAAGGTCCCATATGCCAAGGGAAATATATATATATATATATATATATATATATAAGAAAATCAAATTTTTGTCGCTTTAAATAAGGTGTGTTAGAAATACCAAATACTTAAATTCCAAACCTCAGAAATTTGAGTTGTTTTAGGGAAAAGATAAATATTTCACCAAAAATACTTCTATTGATTTACTCAATTGTGAATCACAAAAATTCATTCTTAGAGAATCTCACAATTGAGAAAATCTCATAAAATGATTTTTTTTTTCAAATTCTTCATTTACCATTCTTATTTTTCATTTGCTACTTTTGTGGGATTAAATGTGAATTTACCTTAAAATTGTTGGACCAATAACCTGAAAAATAAAAATAAACACAAAATTGAAGAAATTAAAGGTTAATATTAAAAAATAAATTTTAGTGTACTGGACTAAGTTTCAAGTATTAAGACTTTTTTTTTAAAGTAATTTCATGTCTTCCATGGGTTAATTTTGCCATATAACTCAGTGCAGGGGTATACAGATGTGTTACCTCCAAGATACAACAACAAATTACTCATTTATATGTTTACTACCTCTGTACAAAGAAAGTAAATCGGACTCAACTTCTCTCACATATTTTTCTACCCAAGATATCACACACACAAAAAAACATACACACACACACACACAAAAATATATATATATATATATATATGCTTATTTTTCTTTCTCATCTGTATAATTTCATCTTATCTCTACCAAACCACACACAAGATGGTTTATATGGATGAAGTTTTTCTATTTGTTAGAGACATGACTTAAAGACCAATTGATGAGAATCAATGTGCAATGTCCATGTATATACCTTAAGGCATAAAGACACCAATAGATTTTATATAAAAACACACAGATGTTATGGTTATATATCATTCAATTGCACCAACATTCAAAAACATTAGAACAAGTTTATTTTCATATTTTATAATAATAAACTCCAACAGAGAGGGATGAAAGAACTCACTTACCCAAAGCTTAGATTGATCGAAGAGTAGGATTCTTGGTGAGAACTCGTCTTTAGCCTTCTCCTTGGCCTTTCCCTAGGAATCTTAGCATTATACAATCATAGGCATCACACATTAAACCAATGCTAATGATAGAAGTTCAATGTCTCTTAAATTGATTGTTTATTTATTTATTTTTTTCTATGTAGTAGTAAGGATCTCAAAGTAAAAGAACAAAGTTATTTTGTTGAAACATTTTATAAATGATTAGTATTATTGCTAATTGCTTCTCAAAAACTGGCCAATTCACAAACTAAATTTGTTGTACCAATTTAAAAAAAAAACATTTCTTATAAAAAAAAAGGAGAATCACACTTATATATCACCTTTAAAGAAAAAAACCATTTTTAAAAATTTTAAAACAAAAATAAAATTTTGTGGCAAAGCCATTAATTTTTTATTTCCAATGGTAAAATTAAAAGAAGATAATCCTTTTTCAATAAAGTAAAATCTTATAATAACAAGAAGAGTAAATTAATGTTTTGATCCAAAAGATTGTTGATGTCAATTTGGTCCCTTAATCCCAGCAAAAATATTTCCCAATTACATGAACCTTTTTTATGCTAACTTAGCTTTTATTTTTTGGTGACTTAGCTTTTTCCTCTATTGATTGGTTTATTGATTTTGGCAACATTCACATAGGAGTCACCTCAATTTGCACTTTGTTTCTTCCTTGCTCTATTTTTCTTGACTTCTTGGCCAGCCCAAAGTTTGCAATCTTGACATCATTGTCAAAGAAAAGAATGTTCGCAAGCTTTATATTGCAGTGGACGAATTTATGGGTGGAACATGTCTCAGTCCCTCGACGACAGACCCTGTGCATCAACGTACATTGGATTCCGGTAATTGACTACTGTGAATTCTAAGCTGATCGATGAGACTATCATCAATATCATATTCCATAAACAAATTAGAGTACCCCTCATCATTCTTGAAGGTACAGTCATGGTTGAAACAATGTATGATTTGTGGGCAGAATCCAAGGCAATTAAGCATGTGTTTTTAGTTCTTGAGGGAAGAAGAGCTGTAACGGAGGACTTGAGTAGAAGTATCCTTCGAAATCGCTAAGTGGACAGAAGCAAAACTATGCTCCTCAATCCCACTCCATGGAATTGCTCATTGCTTTGTAAATTTGCTTTGCTTTTTAAAAGAAGAAATGAGAATGAAACTAACTCTCTACTATGCTTTCCAAGTCTCACAATGAGGTGCATATTTATATATGGGGAAATTTAGTTGATAATCGATGACTACAGAATCATAGAAAGTAGAGTTGGATGCATAATTGAAGCATGTGAAAGGCAAGGATGGAGATGAGTGAGTAAAGGAATTGCATAGAGCATAGGCTTTCACACTTGATGAGTGAGTAAAGGAATTAGGCAGCCCACCTTCTTCCAGCATTCCCTTTCTAAACTCAAGGGCCTTAGACTGCAGTGAACAAAAGCAAAATGAACTTTTAGTTCGTGGCTAAAATAGTCATGGTTGGCTAAATGAACTTTTAGCCACGATTATAATCGTGGCTAAATTCACTTTTTTCCACAATTTTATAGCAATGGTTATAACCGTAGCTAAAAATATATTTAGCCACAGTTTTAACCATTCTTCAGTCATGGGCCTAGGCCTAGTAAGTGCAGGAGACACTCTGAATTTGACAAGTGGAATGCTTGTTTTATCTTGACCGTTAGATTTTGATCTGACAACTGAGAGTGTTTGACCGTTTGAAAATTATTAAAAAAAAAGCACCTCACAGGTGTGTAATCTCAACCATTGAATTTGCAGATTCAATGTCTTATATCAACAAGCCAAAAAACTACTCTCAAATGGGCAACACAAGATGAGCGCAAGTGATGCGATTTACAGATGAAAAATACTCAGTTGATTTTTTGGATAGGTTGAAAGAAATAAATAAAGAAAAACCAAATCACTCAATTGATCAGCCAAAGAGTGCCACAACTAAAAGAATTGGGATGATTTCGCCATACTCAAGAAAGAAGAACGTGAGTTATAAGAAAGCTAGTTACTCTCGCCACTAACCTAAGTTAGATAAGAGAAATAACTCAAGAATCCTCTTGAAAGCAAAATACTAATATCTCATATATGATTCAGGGATGATGTCTACAACTTATGGTAAGGACCTTTTTGTAGAGGGTCTCTAATACAAAAGACAAAAAACTCTAACTAATACATTAAATGCATCAACTAAAAGTCAAGTAATGTAGGCTAAATGTCAAAAGACAATAAATGCATAGGTAATAGACTCCAACTACATTCAACAAATACAACCTTCACACATGCAATCTTGTTCACACTTCTTCCACTTTCAACAATATGGTTAAGCCGAATCCAAGCCCTTTAGCTCTTGCACGAGTTAAAGGCCCAATTGAAGTATTCTCCCTTTCTTAGGTTGCCATTGGGTTATCCTTGATTACATCATCCTCCCCTGGTTGAAATGGATTTGTCCTCAAATCCTAGTCTTCTTTATCTTCTAAGTAAGGAGAAAGATCCCTCATATTGAAAGTCGTAAAAACAACATAGTCTTCAGGAAAATCAATTTTGTATGCATTATCATTTACCTTGCCTATAATACGGAAAGGACCATCTGCCCTTTGCATTAAGTTGGACTTCCTTTGGTTTGGAAACCTTTCTTTTAGAAGATGAACCCAGACAAAATCTCCAAAACTAAATTAAACAAATGTTCTCCTCTTATTGGCAATCTTTTCTCAATATGCTGTTTAATGTTTTCATGTAACTTCTTTATCATGTCAGCCTTCCTTTTTCCATCTATGCATTCTCGAGGCTCAAGTGGTAATAGTGCTAAATCAAGTGGGCTCAATGGATTAAACCCATAAACTACTTCAAAATGAGAGAGTTTAGTAGTACCATGTACACTTCTATTGTAAGCAAATTCAGCATAGGCTAAGCATTCATCCTGACTTTTCAAGTTTTTGCCAATGATAGTTTTTAGCAAAATAGAAATTGTTCTGTTCACCACTTCAGTTTGCCCATCAGTTTGTGGGTGATAGGCAGTACTAAAGAGCAACTTTGTACCTAGTTTCCTCTATAAAGTCTTCCAAAATTTGCTAAGAAATTTAGCATCATGATCTGACACGATACTCTTTGGAATGCCATGAAGTCTCACAATTTCTTTGAAAAACAAATTGGCAATGTAC
Organism: Biancaea sappan; assembly: GCA_037074585.1. Classification (NCBI taxonomy): domain Eukaryota; kingdom Viridiplantae; phylum Streptophyta; class Magnoliopsida; order Fabales; family Fabaceae; genus Biancaea; species Biancaea sappan. The sequence goes on along the minus strand of CM073491.1, from coordinate 56,857,080 downwards.
ATATCATCGTCGGTTTTATGGCATGGAATAAAATGAGACATTTTCAAAAAATGATTAACAACAACCATGACCGAATCCTTACTTCTTTATGTCCTTGGTAAGCCTAGCACAAAATCCAAGCTAATCTCAATCCAAGGTTGATCTAGAACAGGTAGAGGCTATAAAGTCCATGGGCTACTTCCTTGATCTTGGTTTTCTTGCAAGCAATACACCTCTCAATCACATGATGGACATCTCTAATCATGTTAGGCCAATAAAAATGTTCTTTTAGCATCTCCAATGTCTTGGATTCACTGAAATGCCTAGCCTATCCTTCCCCGTGAGCCTCTTGTGTAAGTAATTCCCTAATGGAATAGTTTGGAATTACAAGCCTCCCCAAGCAAAATAAGAAACCTTTACATCTATAAAATCCCTTATATGCCATTTTCTCATAAGCTAGATAAATTTCAACAAGTGTTGAATCTTCTATGTAATGGTCTTTAATAGATTCAAATCCCAACAATTTGGCATTCATCATGGAAATTAAGGCATATCTCCTTGATATGGCATCTGCAACAATGTTGGTTTCTCCCTTCTCATACTCCAACACATAAGGAAAAGCTTCAAGAAATTCCACCCATTTGGCATGTCTTCTATTCAACTTGCTCTGACGTTTCAAGTGTTTGAGTGATTCATGGTCTATGTGAATTACAAATTCTTTTGGTAATAAATAGTGCTGTCGTGTCTAAAGAGCTCTAATTAAAGAGAAGAATTCCTTATCATAGGTAGAGTAGTTAAGACTGGCTCCACTCAAATTCTCACTAAAATAAGATATGGGATGTCTTTCTTAAAGAACTACAGCTCCAATTTTCACTCCACTAGCATCACATTCAATCTCAAAAGTCTTAGAAAAATTATGCAAAGCCAATATAGCTGCATTGCATCATTTTTCTTTGACAAGCTCAAAGCTTCTTTGGCCTGCATCACTCCATTTAAACTCATTTCCTCCCTTATTATATTTAGTTATGGGTGCTAAGATGGTGCTGAAATCCCTTACAAATCTTCTATAAATGGAGGCAAGTCCATGAAAACTTTTTACTTCAAATATGGTTCTTAGAACGGGCTAATCTTTGATAGTTTTCAACTTTTCTTCATCAACTCCCACTCCTTGCTGAGATACTATAAAGCCAAGAAAAATCACATGGTTTTGACAAAAGTAGCATTTTTTCATATTAGCATAGAGTTTCTCCTTTTACAACACTTCCAAGACTTCCTTCAAATGTTGCACATGCTCCTCATAACTTTAACTATAGATTAAAATATCATCGAAATATACCACAATGAATTTTCTAATGATAGATCTAAGTACATAATTCATCAATTGCATAAATATGCTAGGGACATTAAATAGCCCAAATGGCATTACCATCCATTCGTAAAGTCCATGCTTTGTCTTGAAGGCTGCCTTCCATTCGTCTTCCTCTTTCATTCGGATTTGGTGATAGTTGCTTTTCAAGTCAGTCTTTGAAAACACCTTGGAATCATTCTACTTATGCAACATGTCATCCAATCTTGGAATTGAGTAGCGATATTTGATGGTAATCTTATTTATAGTATGACTATCCATACACGTTCTCATAGAGCCATCGTTTTTAGGGACCAATAATGTAGGCACAGAACAAATGCTCATGGATTCCCTTACATAACTCTTTTCAATCAACTCATCAACTTGCCTTTTGAGCTATTTAGCCTCCTCTAGATTCATTCTATATGCTGGTTTATTTGGTGAGGCAGCGTCGGGCCCCAAATCAATTTGATGCTCAATTCCTCTCAAGGGTGGCAATCCCTTAGGCAGCTTATTCAGAAAGACATCTGTAAATTCTTCTATCAACTCCTCATAAGCTTAGGAAGCTTTTCTACAAGTTATGGGTTCAGCTCCTTAAGAATTAGCAATAATACAAAGTCATCCCTTTTTATTACCTTCTTTAACTCATTCTTAGAAGTAAAACAACTAGGCTTCTTCTCCTCGATTACATCCTCCTTCGACTATACTTGTATTGGCTTTAAGGGTGCCAACACAATCTTTTTTCCATCCTTCTCAAAAGTGTAGGTGTTTTTAAAGTCATCATATAGTGCTCTTCAATCAAATTGCCATGGCCTCCCAAGTAGAAAATGACTAGCATCCGTAGGGACTATGTCACACAACACCTCATCTTTGTAATTCTTTCGTATAGAGAAAGGTACCTTTGCTTGTTTGGTGACCTTCATCTCGCCATGATCATTCAACTATTGCAGCTTGTATGAACGGGGATGATTGATGATAGGCAGCTTCAATTTGCCAACCAAGGTGGTTGAAGCAACGTTAGTGCAGCTCCCACTATCAATTGTCACATTACAAACTTCGCATTCAATAGTGCTTCTTGTTTGAAAAATATTCTCCCTCTGTTCTTCTTCTACCTTGGCTTGGATATTCAAGGCACGTCTAATAACTAACGTAGCACCTTCATCAGCATGCTCAATAACTTCTTCTTCTTCAGAATATTCTTTCTCTTCATATTCTTCTACAATATCCTCATCTTTACTCTCTATTTCCCCTTATTTCTCCCTTAAGATCATCATTCTTCTATTAGGACATTTGGATGCTATATGGTCATGACTTAAGCACTTGAAGCATTTAATATCCTGGCTTCTTTTAGAGGGTTGGTTATCTTCTCTCTTCTTCTTCCTCTTAGAACTTTCAGTTTTGTTTGGCTCATTCTTCCATATCTCCTTATTACTCCCTTTGGTAGTGTTTGAGGTTTGTGAAAGTTTTTGGAAAGGTTTACTCCCCAATGGTTTAGACACTCTGTTGTTTCTTCCATAAACTCTCTATTTTTGTTTCTCAACCTTAATTGTCAATTTAATTACATCTTTTAAGAAAACATCATTCTGCAACTCTATTAAGTCAGTAACTTCTTTGTTCAAACCACCTAAAAATTGAGCTATGGCTTGCTCGTGGGGTTCATTAAGCTCACATCGAATCATCAAAGTTTCAAATTCTTTAACAGAATCTTCCACATACATACCTCATTGTGTCAAGCTTTGAAGCTTAAAATAAATCTCTTGCTTATAGTAATCAGATACAAAATGCCTCTGCATGAGCCTTTTCATCAATCTCCAATTTCAAACTTCCTCCTCTCTATCTCTTCTTCGTTGATTCTTTAAATTTTCCTGCCATAGATTCACATAATTAGTGAATTCAAGGGCCGCAAGATGGCATTTGGTAGCTTTTGAATATTCGTGATATTCAAAAATCTTCTCTACTCGTTGCACTCACTCCAAGTATTCTTTAGGAGAACTTGTTCCCTTAAATGGAAGAATCTTCATTTTGATGTTGGCATGACATTCCCTCTGCTACCTTCATTGCCTAGGTTGTTCACCTTCTTCAGCTACATATTCTTTTCCATGGTGTTCAACATAAGCTCCTCTTCTTGGTTGTCATAGTTGCAGCTCCATAAATCTAGCCATTTGAGTGGTTAGATGAGTATTTGTTCCATCATTTCTTCTTTCCTTCTTTGTAGGCCAACAATTTGAGCTTGTTGTAGGCTAAGCCTAAAAGAAACTTCATAACTATTTTTCCCTATCATAGTGATTTGTAGTTACTGGTTTGAGTTTAGTGAAGGGTAGGTTCACTCTCTAAGTGCTTATACTCGGATTAACAATGAACAGTAATGATGAAATTTTTTTAATAAAAGAGCTACAACAAAGTAGAATAGTACAAGAACAGAAATAAGAACAAAGATAAACAAACCAAAAAAATTAGCCCTTCATGTAGGTGACAGATTACAAAATAAAGAAAACCAAGCCCTCCATGAAGGTAACAGAATACAAAATAATGAAAACTAAGCCCTCCATGTAGGTGGCAAAACATAAAATAAAATGTAGAAAATTAAGCCTTCCACGAAGGGGCAAAACACAAAAAAAATAATATAACCTGATTTAAAGTGGCTCTAATACCAATATGATATGATTTCTAGATGGAAAACACTTACTTGATTTTCTCGATATGTTGAAAGAAACAAACAAAGAAAAACTAAATAACTCAATTAATAAGCAAATGGTGCCACAACTAAGAGAATTGGGATGATATGATGATGTAATCAAGGATAACCCAATTGCAGCCTAAAAAAAAGGAAAACACTTCAATTGGGCCTTTAACTCGTGCAAGAGTTAATGGGCTTGGATTGGGCTTAACCACATTGTTAAAAATGGAATAAGTGTAAACAAGATTGCATGTAGGAAGGTTGTATTTGTTGAATATAGTTAGAGTCTATTACCTATGCATTTATTGTCTTTTGACATTTAGCCTACACTTCTTGACTTTTAGTTGATGCATTTAATACATTAGTTGGAGTCTTTTGTCTTTTGTTTTGGAGACCATCCTTGAATCATATATGAGATATTCGCATTTTGCTTTCAAGAGGATTCTTGAGTTATTTCTCTTATCTTAGGTTAGTGATAAGAGCAACTAGATTTTTTATCACTCACGTTCTTCTTTCTTGAGTGTGGTGAGAACATCCCAATTCTCTTAGTTGTGGCGCACTTTGGCTTATCAATTGAGTGATTTAGTTTTTCTTTGTTTGTTTCTTTCAACCTATCCAGAAAATCAACTAAGTATTTTCCATTTGGAAACCAAATCAACAAACACCATAGACAAGCAATGTGCTCGAAGGATTTTGCCAAGTTAGCAAAAAAATAAAACTCAACCAACATAAAAATGGTCCATGTGAATACTAAATTGCCATGTCATTAACAAAGCTATAATATGTAAAAAATAATGTAACATTATGTTACCAAACATTAAAAAAAATCTAGACAAAAATTATAAAATTAGACATAATATATTTTATAATTTCAGAGAAGGTAACTATATATTTTAAAAGAAGAGAAAGGGATGGTGTGATTTTAAATACTTTTAGAAAAGGGAGCTGCCATCAGGAGCTTGACCTCGTTCATCCATTTTTGAGATGCATGTTGTTTACTTTTTTTTGTATATATTACTTTTTTTTAATAATGATGATGAGTGAAACAACAAGAGTGACAGGGTGCTTACTTTAATTTTGGACTTTGCTACCAAATGCATAGTAAAGTTCTCAGGAAGCTGATGAGTGAAATAACAAGACTGACATGCCCTACCTATTGATGAATGAAGAGCTAATGAGTAATAATGGTGTCGTTTTCCAGGGAAGCTGCCACTTCGTTGAGCCATACCCACTGGGACGCAGGCTCTACAGCTTGCCTTACCTGATCCACTAGCCTAGGCAAGGTTATCATATAAAGGGGTGGTGTATGCAGTCATTGCCAATTGACTGCCTCGGTTGGACCATCTAGAGGTTTTGACCATTCTGGAAATCTCACCTCTACATGTAGTGAAAACCACATAAATCTAGCTGAGGAACTTCATTGTGTGGGAGCAGAGTAGAATCGAAATCAATTGGCAGTTCACTTCCTATGTTTTGTTTTTCAAAGGGTTGCTCTATTCCCTACAAGATATTGAGCTATTTGTAGAAAATGGAGTTATAGTGAAAGCAACGAAGATCAATAATGAAGATTTGCTCACTTTTTGTGGGACATCTATCGATTAACTTTATTTCTCATAGTTCTAGACATCTAAGTTGACCCCAAAAAAAGACCATAGATCTTTGCCAGTTTGTTCATCATCTTTAATATTGTGGCAATCCTTATTAAGTTGTTTCAAATTTACTACCCTATTGTCATTAATCAAACTTAAATAGCATCATTGTTGTGTTAATGTCTTCCTTTAAGGAGCTCAATGTCTACATTCAAAAAAAAAAAAGGAAAAAAGAGTAACTTAACTGAGCTATTACTTTGCACTTCAAATAACAAAATATATTGCATTACTTCTCACAGATTTTCTCTTTTGTTTTCTAGTTGTAAATTAATAGTGCAATTTTTAATTTGTGATTGTCTATTTTAAAAGGAATGATTATAATTTTCAAATTAAAATTTTCATGAGTTTCTAGAAAATGGAAAATTCAAATTCTTTCTAAGAAGTTACGAGTTTTACAACAACATTCTAAATTCAAGCCATTAATTAAACACCATCTCTTTGAGCAATTATTAGTAGTTTTTCTTAATGGACAAAAAGAAAATAGAAACTCAATATTCAACATTGAGAGCATCACAAGACAAAAGCTCTATGGTTTAGTCTACTCAAAAAAACCAAACTCATTAGAAGACAAAGGAAAAAAGGCATACTAAGGCATGGGGGGAATTGGGAGTGACCCATTTGGTACGCTCAACTAGTCTTTTTAAGATTGAAATTCAATTGATATGGTGATTTATACAAGCTGCCGTATACACTACTTTAATGGAATCCGTAGTCTGCAAAACTCTAAAATGTGTTCATGAAACATGCATGTACAGTGAATGATGCAAGAATAACAATATTGACAGAAGATATAGAACTAATCACCAAGGTATTGACATATATGTTGACCCTATTGCATTCAAACTTGAATTTTGATGATGAACAAACAATTTAAAATGATATATTCCTTGGTATTTTAATGTTTATATTTTCAGGAATATCATCAAAGACAAAAGGAGATTAAAGCGCTTAAAGATAAGTCTTTTAAATTTTGTCTTCGGATTTTGTGTAAAAGCTTTTGACAGGCAAGAAAAGACTTTCTTAAATCTCTCTTTAAATGTTTTAATAAGTTTTAGCTAAGAAGTTTTAAAAACCAAGTTTAGAGGCTATCAGTCAACTGATACCTATGTAACAATCGACTGATTGCTTATTGATTGAATTTTAGCTAAGGATTAATATACTCATCAGTCAACTAATAGTTTTACAGCAGTCGACTGATTCTCCTCTGTTTGAAATCCAATTTAAGCTCCAATAATGAGCAATCAATTGCTATATATGGATCAGTCGACTGATAAACTCTAGAACTATTAAAAATTGGGTAACATAAGGTTACTAGTCGACTGATAGACATGTAGCAGTCGACTGAGACCTTATTAAAGTGTAGCAGTTGATTGTCGTGATTCCATTAGTCAACTGACGGCATGATGTGATCAGTACCAATGGCTATTTTATGAAGATTTTAGCTGATATCATCATGGATCCTCCTCCAAAGGATTTCTTACTTCTCTGGCTATAAATATTAGCTTAAGAGGAACACATTCTCTTTGCTTATGAATCTCAAAAGTCAATTTTTTCCAATCATTTGTTTGTAGAGAGCTTTTCATTTATATATCTACTATATTTTGAGAGTTACTGCTATATATCAGTCCTTTCTGATTGTATTAATCAAGGAAGGTTTCGTTGAGGTTGTGTTTGAGTGAAAACACTTTGTAAGGAAGAGAGATACCCTTGAGTGAGAAAAAGATCTCTGCTATAGTGGGTCACAAGTGTCCAATTATATAAACTTGTGTTTAATAGTGAAATACTCAAGAAGTTATCTTGAGGACTGGATATAGGATTGGTTTAAGCTAAACCAGTACAAATACTTGTGTTAAACTCTCTTTCTCTCATCTCTTTTATTGCTTAAAGTTTTATCTTTGACTATTTACTCTTTATAGTTGTTCATCTTCATAATACTCTATTTTTCTATTTTTCAAAGACTTGGCTTTGTTTTTGAAATCTTCTTTAACTTCCAACAAGTATTTGCTTTTTTTTATAAACCCAATTCACCCTCCTCTTGGGAGCTAGCCATTTATATCAATTGGTATTAGAGCTTGACATCTTGATTAAAGACTTAATAGTCTAAGAGTTGAAATATGGCTGGCTTTGATGATTGCATTTTATCGGAAGGAAGTTCATTCACAAAACCTCCTAGTTTTAATGGTAACCATTACACTTTTTGGAAGTCTAAAATGAGAATATTCTTTGATGCTATGGATCTAGAGTTATGGGATGTTATGGAGCAAGGCCCCTACCAAGGAAGTTGAAAAAAAAGTCATTCCAAAACCCAAAAGTGAATGGGATGAAGCTAAAAAGAAACTTATTCAACTAAATGCTAAAACCAAAATGATTGTTGTTAGTGCTCTAAGTCAAGATGAATATTTTAGAGTCTCTGGCTATGCAAGTACAAAGGAAATATAGGATACTCTTGGAATTACACATGAAGGAACTCTAGGAGTCAAAGAGTCAAAAGTAAGTACTATTACAAATGAATATAAAAATTTCAAAATGAAGTGTAATGAAAGCATAAGTGAGATGCTATTAAGATTCACTCACATTACTAATCACTTGAAAGCTCTTGGTGTATCTTAGGCAAAAAAATCTCAAACCACCAAGAATCTAAGAATTCTTACACCAAAATGGGAAGCAAATAGAACAACTATCATAGAGGTAAGAGGAGAATCCATGAATTCCCTCACTACACTATTTTGAATCTCCAAAATTAAGAATCCAAAATAGTAGAGATAAGGCAAGAAGAAGAAACTAAGAATAAAAAGACTCTATCTCTAAAGTCTTCTTCTTCCAAGAAGTTGGAAATTGATAGTGAAAAAGGAGAAGAGAAAGCTAAAATCAATGATGAAGACATTAGTGTCCATGTCAAGAAATTTAGCAAGTTCTTAAGAAAGAAAAATACAAGAAGATGGAAAAAGAGATCAAGACAACAATAAGGATGGCCCCACTTACTATGAATGCAAGAAAGTTGGACACCTTAAATGGGAATGTCCTCAATTCATCAAAAAGCAGGGAGGGAAAAAGGATTATGGTAAAGGAAAAAAAAGAAAGCCTATGTCAAGACCCAAATTCACGGGTATGTAATTGGCACCATGGCACAAGCCCCATGCCACTATAAGCCTTGTTATGATCATTATATATAATCCTTTTTGCCCAAGTTTGTTGTAATTTATTATTAAACATATGTAATATAGTTAGAGGTTCATGCATTGATTCCACATTCCTTGAAACAAATCCTAAATATACATTGTGTAAAAGACATACCTGGACTCCATACTTTACCAAAATTTATAATTTAATTTACATACTTAAGGAGAAAGGAAGACTTACCCGGATTCCTTGCAATCTCCCAAATTACAATTTTAATATTTAAATAAAATAATCAAAACTTTATTCATTCAGAAAACCACATCAACTTAGATAAACTCATAATTATAATCTCAATTTCTACCATAATCCATATCATAAATCCTCAAAATAAATCTTCAAATTTAAATCAAATTAAATATAATAAATAAAGTAGTTTAATCGCCCAATACCCCCTAGATGTTTTTGTTGACCACAGAGCTTCCTAATCTTAAATGAACTAGTACTATTGACTTGGGGCCCACCCAACATTGGGAAAGTCCAATGGCAACTCTAGTTTTTTTGTGGATACTCTTCTTCTACTACTTGATCTAGAAAATTTAAATCGACGATTGTGAGATAAATATCTCAGTGACCGATCCAATCCTCACCCTAATAAAATTCACTATGCAAAAGTAATAAAATAAAAGCATAGGCATAAATGATAAATCACAAGGAAATATCCACGCTAGAGAGTTTGCAATTAAATCAAACAATTTAGACCAACGGAATTAGTACTCATAAATGGCATAACATTCAGGAGTACCCGTAGGCCCGCTCAACCAATCTCATCAATCTCATCACAATGGCAAAATATCCGAGAGCTCTTATAGGCCCGCTCAACTAATCTCATTAGTCTTATCTATCTCATCACAAACTCACCATGAAGCACAACCTCATCCTCAATAATCAAGGTGCCTCATGGATTAACTCCAAGCTTAACGTCCTACCGAGGGAATCGTTGTCTCTACTCTCAGAGGTCAAGTTATCCTATCACCTGGATTTCCTGCTTGACATGAGAGAGTGTACTATCACACCCAAATACAATCAAGTTTCAACCAATTTCTAACAATCGTCGAAATAAATTATTAATATATTTGAAAATATATTCATCAATAATCATCAATGTAATCATCATATCAATTTTCACTAGATAACCATAAGGTATCCTAAATCACAATCAATCATATTAATTATAACTTGCTAAAGAAAACAGAAATCCTATCAATTTACCTTTGCCCCTTCAACGTTCCTAGTTGATGTCTTCACTTAGATGGTAGGCTGAGAAAGGTGAGAATTGAGTATGGTGAATATGAAGATGGGATGGCTATTACATCTGCATGAACCAAGATGGTTGGCTGGGGTGTAAATTATTATAAGGGCCGGTGTGAATGTTTGGAGTAACGGCTGGAGTATATGGGATGGTGTGATAGGTGAATGGAACTTGATGGTGGTAGGTGTATGTGAAGTGGATGAAATGAGGTTGAATGTGGCGACTTGTGTTGATGAAGCTTTGTGAGTGAAGATGAGTGTACGATGGCTAAATGCACATGTATGTGCCATGAAGAGTTATAGGGTTTCTAAGTTGATTGATATAAGATACATGATTGATTAATTGAATAAATTAGCTTGAAAAAGATTTGGTAGATTTTCGAAAATTGTAATAAAATTCTAGTAAATAAAATCTGAGTTTGAAACTAGATTTTGAAAACATAATTTTAGATTTAATAAAATAAACCAACATTCTTAATTTTAATATAAAAAGGGATTTGATTAGTTAGATAAATAGCTAATCACATAATTTAATCTTTGCATTATCCAACACCTAGTATTACTATTATCATTTAATTATATAATTTATCTAATTTCCAAAAAAAATGTGCTCACACTGTTCATGCATTGTTCGTTCACTATTCACTTATTTTTATTATAAATTTTATTTTATTTATATAAGCCATTTAATAAATTAATCATACTCCTTATTTCAAAAATTAATCTCTTGAGATTTAGAAACTATTTTTCACTTCCTATTTCACATCAAGGCTCTCTATAGTTTTCTCCATCTATTTCTATACTTTGTACACATCTTTGTTACACCCCACAAAATTCCAAAATCTTTTGTTTTAGTCCCTAAAATTTTCACTTTAGTCCTTGTATGATCTAGCATCACACATTGCTAATCTATAGCACAATATCACATATATTAGCACTATCACATCACAATATAGCATCATATACACATCTTGCACACAAAATTTGTCAAATTCAATATTCACGGAGTAAATTTGAATGTCAAACAAAAAAATAAAATAACGGCACTATTACAGCCAATGTTTCTTCAATATAGGGAGAAAGTGAATCTGACAAAGAAGAAAATGAAGAAGCCAACCTTTGTCTTATGGTAAGAGAATATGAAGAGGAAAACACTCTTGAACCCTTACCCTCTTTTGATGAATACAAGAAGCTTTTGAAGAGCTTTACAATGGATCTTTGAAGCTTGCTAAAAAGTTGAGCACCTCAAAGAAAAAAATTTCTTTACTTGAGAGTGAAATTTTAAAACTGAAAAATGATATTATCACACTCAAGAAAGAAAGCCTTGATTTCTAAACTAAAAAATAAACTTTTAATTGAGGAAAATACAAGCTCAAAAACCTTGCTCACCTCTATAACATAAAATTGTCCTTGTTGCAAGTGCATTGATTTGGAAAAAGAAAATGAAGATTTGGAAAATACATTTGAAAATTTAACTCAAGGTAGAGACAATTTGAACATATTTCTTGGCAAATAAAGATGTGTTTTTTTATAAAGCGGGTGTGGGATAGAAACTCAAAGCCAATAAAAAATACTATAAGAATTTCTTTATACAACCAATTATGTCAAGTAGTCCCTTTAATACTTGTTTTCATTGTGGATTAAAAGGACATAACTCCTATTCTTGTTGGCATGAAAAGAATAGTCCAAATGGAAACAAGAAGGAGTGGGTACCGAAAGGAACCTCTAACAATGGAGGGCCCAAACAAATTTAGGTACCTAAAAGGAAGCCTTGAATTCCTATCCTCAACTCTAAGAGGCAAAGTAACCTTTGGAGGAAACAACAAAGGCATGATCAAGGGTAAAGGTAAAATCAGTAAGAACTCTTCAACTTTTATTGAAAATATTCTATTTGTTGAAGGGCTTAATCATAATTTACTTAGTATCAGTCAACTATGTGACAAAGGCAACAGAGTTATTTTTTATTCAGCTCGTTGCATAGTTGAAAACATTAATGATAAGCAAATTAAGCTTGTTGGTTAAAGGATTTATAATGTTTATGTTATAAATCTTGATGAAGATCCTTCTATAGACTGCACTTATTTGATTAGTGTTAGTGATGAAAGTTGGCTTTGGCATAGAAGATTAGCCCATGCTAGCATGAGCCTTTTAGACAAACTAGCAAATTTTATTCAAAATGAACAAAGCTTGACTATTGTGAGAATTAGAAGTGACCATGGTGGAGAATTTGACAATTATGATTTCATGGAATTTTGTGATGAAAATGGAATTGAGCAAACTTTTCAACTCCTAGAACCCCTCAACAAAATGGTGTTGTTGAGACTCTAGAGGGGATGGCAAGAAAAATGCTCGATGAGGGAAGCTTCCTCAATATTTTTAGGCTGATGCGATTAATACTGCTTGCTACATAATGAATAGAGCCTTAATTAGGCCAATTTTAAATAAAACTCCATATGAACTATATAGAGGAAGAAAGCCCAATATCTCTCATGTTCATATATTTTGTTGTAAATGTTTTGTTTTGAATAATGGGAAAGAAAATTTGAAAAAATTTGATACCAAAGCAGATGAAGCAATTTTTATTGGATACTCTAATACTAGGAAAGCTTATAGAGTTTATGACAAGAGAACTCAAGTTGTTGAAGAGTCTATACAAGTTGCTTTTAAAGAATCTAACTCATCTTGTAAAGAAAGTAATAACCAAAGTGGAGTGCTAGATTTTTTCAAAGACCTTTCCTTGAATGACAGAGTTGAGAAAGAGCAAGAAATAGCTCCAAAAGAAGACAATGACAGTAAAGAGAATGCCAACCTGCCGTAAAAAGAAAAGACTTAAGAGGAAGAACCACCAAGTAACAATGATGAAGTTCCAAAGGATTGGAGGTATGCCAAAAGCCATCCTAAGGAACTCATCATTGGAGATACATCTCGAAGGGTAACAACTTGAAACTCAATTAGAAATGTTTATAACTATTTATCCTTCCTTTCACAAGTTGAACCAAAAAATATTGATAATGCAATTATTGATGAATATTAGGTCTTGGTTATGCAATAAGAGCTAAATTAATTTGAAAGAATCCAAGTTTGGGATTTAGTCCCTAGACCCAATGATCATGCAATAATTGGCACCAAATGGGCTTTTAGAAACAAAGTTGATGAAAATAGAGTAGTGGTTAGAAATAAAGTTGACTTATTGCAAAAGGTTATAATCAAGAGGAAGGTATTGATTATGACGAAACTTTTGCACCCGCTGCTAGACTTGAAGCCATTTGAATGATTTTGGCATTTACATGCATAAATGATTTCAAACTTTTTCAAATGGATGTGAAAAATGCTTTTCTAAATGGCTATATCATGGAGGAAGTTTATGTTGAACAACCTCCAAGTTTTGAAAATCATAATAAGCCTAATCATGTATTTGAATTAAAAAAAAAAAGCTCTTTATTGTCTCAAACAAGCTCCTATAGCTTGGTATGAGAGATTGAGTTCATTTCTTTTGAAAAATGGTCTTTCAAGAAGATAGGTTGATACAACCCTCTTTTTCAAAAAGGAAAATCATGATTTAATCGTAGCCCAAATTTATGTTGATGATATAACTTTTGCTCAAATTTATGTTAATGATTTAATCATTGCTCGGAGCACAGCCTCTTTTGTATTTACAACAATGCTCTCTTGAATAATTGATTCTAGCAGCTCCATCCTATCCAATAATAAAATGCTCACGAATATATGATATGGCATTCCACAAGAATATCTTATTACTCTTAACTATTTTGATATAATGAATACATTAATGTGCTTAATACTGCTCTTCCTAGTCTAGTAGTTCCCAAAAGCAATGAGTGGCCACAACGGTTACCAACGGCAAAAGAAAACTCTACTTCCAGAGTTAAAATTCCTATTTATAAACCCAATATAAATTTTGAATAAAATATCATAAAATAAAAACAATTCATTTTGGGGATTAAAGCCATGAATCATAAAACATAATAGCAAATTCACAGTCTTAGTTGTTCTTCATTTCACAATCCCAATGCAGTCACACTAGATAAAAAATAGAGTAGCAACAAGGTATATGTTAGTGAAAGATTCAAATTGGGGGAACAAATTCACAGTTAATGAGGGGAATCAAATTTACACTACAAAAAAAAACTTTTGGTGACGACTAAAGTCGCCACCAAAAGTCTAAAAGTCGCCACTAAAAGTCTTTGGTGGCGACTTTTAGTGGCGACTAAAGTTGTTGGCGTAAGTCCGTGGCTGATTCTTTTGATGGCGACTTTCAAAAGTCGCCACCAAAAGTCACCTTTAGTGGCGACTTTAGTTGCTACCAAAAGTCATTTTTATTGCAAAAAAAAAAAGAAAATTCGTGAAAAAAATGATTTTTGGTGTCAGCAAAAACTACCTTTGGTGGCGACTAAAGTCGCCACCAAAAGTCACTCGTCATCTTTTTAGATCCGGATTGGCCCGGAAGGTCGACCCGAGATCCATTCAACTCGTGCGGGTCTTGGCCGATTCAATAACTCGCTATCCCGAGCTGACTCGATTTTTTTGTGTGTAATATTCAAGTTTATTTGAAATTAAACCAAACATGTGCATACCTAAGATTCGAACCTGGGTCCCTTGCTTGCAGCCATGTGTGTCTTGCCATTCTGCCACTGCTTCATTTGTGTTATGTAAGTGCAAAATATTATATATATCTATATATATAATCTGTTAAAAATATTTTAGGTCAAAAATATTATAAAACAAAAATAAAAAAATATTAAACTTAACAAAAAGCAAATATATTATTACTATTGGAGTCACCACAAAAGTCCAACTTCAACTAATTTCATAAAAAAACGATTTCACTTAAAAAAATAGACTTTAGTCGTCACCGATAATCTAATTTTTAAAAAAATTTAAAAAATTAAACTAGGTCGAATATAAACTAGGTCGCCCAATATCATAGGTAAAAGCCTAATATTATTATAATTGATTATTCGTTTAAATAAAATAAAAGGTTATGTAAGCGGTTAACTTGATATGGCATGATGCGTAAGAAATTCATATTCGACCTAAGAAATAATTAAAGTAATATCTTACTTGATGCTATGATAAAAAGAACCACAAAGAATGCCATTTTGAATGTAGACTTCCCCATGCTGTTCATCTTGCGATGAAATCAGTCCTAACCAATGCCTTATATAGGTAAATCGGCAGGGACAAACTTTTTTCCCATAAACAAAATGAGAAGGCTATTTATTTCGGATAATATCAAGGTTTACGTACATATTTACAAAATATACAAATTAAATTGGATTGCATTAATTGTTGTATTGTAAGACAATTGTATAAGAGGTCCCCTTCATGATATGCATTTTTACCAACGTTTTCAAGATTAGATTAGTTATTAAACTAGTGAAAATACATGTTCAAAATTCACCAGTTCAATTATTATTGAACCGTAATCGAACCAGTACTAATTAAATATATATTTTAATTAAATATATATAATAAGAATTACTCTTCTTTTTTGAGAAAATACTATTATTTATGTTTATATTATATTAAAAACTAAAATAATAATTTTTAAATATAAAATATCAATTTTTATACAAATTATAAATATTAAATAATTTTTTAACCATCCCCACTTCCCAATGTAGTGATGCCGCTGGCAGTAGGCTCATCTCTAAGTTTTAATTAATACAATATCTTTCTTCTTTCCAATACATTTCAATTTTCGAGCCTGGTGGTCAGTTGTGTAATATGGAAATTAATTTTGGAGCTTACCAACCTTTTCATGGCATGCAGATCCCCTCAACCGTCTTGTATATTTTTTTTTATGATTTTAACTATAGTTAAAAGTGAATTTAGGTCGTGGCTAAATTTATTTTTAGTCATAACTTTATGACATGACTATAATCGTGATTAAATATACTTTTAACCACCATTATAATTATGGCTAAAAGAGTACAAAATTCTCTTACACACTTGAAGAGATCTGAATCCTTTACATGTTGATTTGTCAAGCACCTGCGAATATAATATGGAAATTAATTTTTATCATACTCATGATATCAGAGGCTAAATGAGTATTCTTTATTAAGATATGATGATTACATTCAAATATAAGCTTTGTACTTAGATATCGCTACTGCATATTTGGAGTTGCTTGAGATATGATGATATACACAATAATTTGCATAAATTTCGTATTGATTTACTTCTTTTCTTTTTATACACAAACATATATAATTGCAAATGAAATAATGGCAGGTCGGTTCACTACAGCAAAATCAGACAATGGTAGTATTTTTTTCCCAACTAATATAATAATTATTACTAAAAATATGATATATATAATTTCCTATTGTTAATAACTACTAACTTTACTTACAATTTTTCTAGTTTGCTAGAAAATGTTATATATATATATATATATATATATATATATCCTATTAACTCATAAGTACTACTAATTTATGTTTATATTATATTAAAAACTAAAATAATAATTTTTTAAATATAAAATATCAATTTTAATACAAATTATAGAATTGTTGGTATAAGTTTAAACAACAGTTTTTATTATTTGTGGTAACAATCTAATTCCAAAATTTCCAGTAGAGGTTTGTTTAGTACATGGGATTTTGTTGTAATTTGAATTTCATAAACTCAATGCTATCAATTTGTCGTATATTTTTCTTTAATTTCAAAGTGAATAAATCAAATGCATGCTTGTGAGTTGTCGTAAAACATATGAAACATTAAATAAAAAATTCAGCATATATTTAAAAACATGACCTAAAGTATGACCCACCCTCTAATTTGCAATTGTTGGATTTCATTTTTAGGAAATTAAATGTTTTTCTTAATATATCAAGAAGACCATATTTATTTTACTACGCAGGGAAAAAAGTAATGAATATAATTAATATAACAAAATATCAAGATAATAAAAAATAAATTTTGAAACATTTGATGCGCAACAGAATATAAATAAAAAATATTAAAAATATTAATAAATAAGTGTACATAATATTTTCTAAAAAATAAATGAAAAAGAACTACAAAAAATTATGCATAAGTAGAATAGCCTAATGGAAAAATAAAAAAAAATAACATAATAATTAGCATATAAAATATAAATAAATAGGATAAAATAAAAAATTTGGTAGGGAATTTAAAAAAAATTATTAAAAAACTTCAACGTTCTTGAAATGTGCTCCAATTGCTGTTAACCTCCTCGACTTCTCCATGTTTAATGTATTCCCCTTTAAAAGCGGAAAAAAAAAAGAAAAGGAAGAAAAAGAAAAAACTATTTTGTTCATCTTCCCCAACCAAACTCTATGTTTTTGTTGATTAAATTTAGAAAGGAAAACGCTCCCACCCTCCTCTTTCTATTATTTGAAATTTAGAATACATGCCTAGTTTCTCAAGAATATGAAATCTTTTCTTTCCCCTCAATTTTAATATATAATGATCGATGAAAACATCAATGTTACGTTCAATCATCAAAGACTATTCTACATTGTTGTATATTTGTTTGGTCTTGAATGCGTTGGTTTACTCTATTGTTTGTTTTTGTTATAATTTCACAATCCACAAAATAAAGGACTTTGGATTCGATGCCAAAGAGAGTGCCAATTAAAATTTCTAGTGGCAACCGTATAATCATTGTTCAAATAATTAGACGAAAATTTGGGGTAAAATTAAAAATAAAGGAGAGCATTTTTACAACAAAAAAATAAGTAATATAGTGGCAGTTAGAAACAATCGCCACTAAACAAGAACATAGTGACAGTTTTACTGACCGCCGCTATATAGTGGTAGTTTTACTACCCACCACTAAAATCTTTAAATATTTACTCTTTCGCTCCGTCGTCGAACGTGCCTCTCTATTTTCATTGCCACTATTCACCCCCTTCATCGACAGGTGCCATTCTCTTACCAACGAACTCGCTTTTCTTTTCCTCCTTGGTCACCATTTTAAGTCCATTGAATGACTATTTAGAAAAATACACAGAAGGATGTGTTGGAAGGTTTATGGGTTTTGGTAAATGTACTCCCTTCTTTATGTTCTTCATCATTTGAGTATTTAAGTTTGTGTTTCAATTACAAAATTAAATAGATTGAATTCATTGTCATACTTTTCACTTCAAAATCTAAGATAAACATCATTTACATATATAGTCAATTTTTGCTGAAGATATAAAAAATAAATTAAATATGGATTAACCTCCACGATATAGTAGTGGTTTTAACTTAACTGCCACAACATTTAATCACAACAATATTGTGGGGGTTGTTACGAAACCGTTACTAAGTAGTGGATACTTAGTGACGGTATAATAACCCTAATCCCCTTAATCTCATTTTCATTCCCCATGTCTCTTTGTCGTTTCTCTGTCGCATGTCTCTGGCCATCACACTCAATCTCCCTCGCCATTGCTGTCAACCACACCCACACTACTACAGTTTCTTATTCTTCCCCTCTTGATTATAGGTCAACTTTTTTTACACTACTTCGAATTTTCGTACATGGCGCTGCTTCTTTTGACTAATCTAAGCTTCTGATATACCATGAACATTTTTATTCATTTGTCTACTCTCTGTTAATTGGTTTAAAATTGGACATATGTTTTCTGCGTGATTCATTCCAGAATGTTCATTGGAAAATAATTATAGTCACGCATGTCCAAGGATTCTTCTGAATGTTTTATGAGAAATTTTCTTTTATGTCTCATTTTTTTGGTTTTACAATGATCATAGGTCCTAGTGTTTGAAGGATCCGAAGTTTGGGTTCCTGAAAACCTAATTTGACAGTTGGTTGCATGGTTGAGACAAGTCTGCCTTTGGATTTTTCTAGTATCATTATAGATGAGAAATATGGCTTCCGTACATTGATTTTGTTTCTTTTAGCTTTCTTCCTTCTACTTCATATAACATCTCAAACCTCTTTAAGTTCATTGACCTAGATATACAATACAGTACTTGAGTTAAGCAGTGTATCCTATGTTCCTCCATTTCCTCATGATTAAAAAGCACCCAATATTTCATTTTTGAAAAGAAATGGAATTTCTAACTATTTATTTAAAAAACAGTTTGTATTTCATTTTTGAAAAGGATGTTTCAAGTGGGGAAAACAATGATGTAGGCAAACTAATTTTGACTTTCATTTTTCAAATGCACAACTTGAATGGACCGAAATGAAATTGATTCATCTAGGAGAATTTTGAAATATTCGCTTAGAAAAGATTTTCTTATTTATTGTTCAAAACTGATTTGAATTTACATTTTGGAGCATCATACCCTTCAAGAAAAGACTTGCTTAAAGAGTTTTTGTAAATAGAAGGCAAGCCTATAGAGAAAAAAGCATTTGAAAATGGAGGGCTACTAGGATTCTTCCATTTACTTGTCTGATTTTTACTTTTTTTATTTTATATAAATTTAGTATATAGAAATGGATACTCAAACATGGGCTTCCTAATCTATAAACCTGCGTATCCTATTTATTCCTCTAATTCCACAATGTTCTTTTGAATTTTTTATGATAACCAAATGCCTACGTGTAGCTTCCATCCTTTTCTTCTCTATTCAACTAATCTATAAGCAATTTGAAACCCCTTGTAATTGCATGGTACCTTTTGTTAATTTATGATTAAAGATCAATATTCCTTTCATTATTCTTTATTTTATTTACCAATATTCTTTAAAGAAAAAATAAGTTGGAATTCCTGTCATTATTATTCCATTTGACCCTTCTGTTAATTTATGATTAAAGATCAATATTGGGTCCATTGGCCTTTTCTAGAGACTTGAAGGCCACTGTTAATGTAGCGTCACCATCCCATGTACGTGCACCAACACCTTAGTAAGCCCCCACTTACTGTTAATTTATGATTAAAGATCAGTATTGGGTCCATTGGCCTTTTCAAAAGACTTGGGCCCATTGCTTCCAGATTATCCTTTCTTTTATATATATATTTTTTAACAAAGGAGTCACAAGGTAGATCAAAAACTCTTGATGCTTATATCTATAACGTGTGTTTATTTTTCCATACTTATGTAGTGTTAAGTATTTAATATTACTTTTGTTTAAACTTTGTCACATGATCTAGTTTGACTTTGGGAAAGAGTTATGTAACTTAATTTTAAATGTGTCACAGTTACAAGTTAGTGTCAATCAAATGATAGTAAATTAAATTAGATTTTTATTTTTGTACAATATAATTCCTTAGTTAACTCTTTGTCTAGAACCCTTCTGCAAGTCTATATAGATCAAAACAGTCAAACTAGCAAAAGTACATTTAACTATTATTTTTTAAAAGTTATGTTAACAAAATCTACATATAACTTATCCTCATAAAAATGAAAGTTTAAGGGGATTTATTATTAACTTTCAAAATTGAGGACATAAATTGTACAATATTTTAAATCAAAGGAATGATTGTACTTTTTTTCTGTGTAGTTGCAATTGCATTTACTAAGGAGGTACATTGTTGTTGGGTATTTATCCCATGTCTTCTTTATTTTAAGCGAGTAAGGCTCAAAAGTTACTTCTATAGTTTCCTTCTTTCCTTATATTATTGGCATTTTGTAAATTCGAATGATATTTTTATTGTTGATTTAAGTAATTAAACAAAGAAGAGATTATTAAAGGAGAAGAACAGATCTGGCCCACCAATAGACAGGGAGCAACTAGTAGTGGTAGTCTGCTACCAAGTTCATTGGCTTGTTATGGTGCAAAGCTGAGGAGCTTGGAGCCAGTCATCCCTCTTAATGTTCAGACGATTCTTGAGACGTCATCATCAGCATAGCTCTAGACTCCACTAGTACAGCTTGAGACTCCATCACCACAGCCTGAGACTTTATCAGCACAACCTCCTCACCAGGGTGGATATTGGATGGTTGAAATGATTGGTAATTTATTTCAATCTTATGTAACTAATTAATTTTAATGTTATTTATTTGTAGGATGATAAATTTTAATTTGTACAAATAAAAATAGTGTTGTGCTGATTGAGAGGCTACAGCTGCATGATTTATGGGTCCTTCCCTTGAGTCGAAGTGTAATGTCATAGTAGAATGATCTAGTGCAGCTTGTTGGAGAAAGTGCAAAGCTACTGGCTTTGTCCATAGTCTCGTGGGCCAAAACTTCACAGCATTACCGATAACCTATGTGGATTGGAAGAATGTTCCAGCCTATTATAAAGAATCAGTAACAACAAGTATTGTTAAGGTAATAGTTATCAACTACTAATTTATAATTTTATTAATTAAATACATTTTGATGAAAATTATCGTTGCTTGGAAGAACGGGTAACAATTGAATAAGATCAAAGGACGAAATCATAGTAAATGTTCTAGGCGGATTCACATGGAGCATTGGGCTACGTATGTTGAGAGGCGATATGACCTATGCTACCAGGTAATAACACTTTGAAACTTTTTTTTTATCATTTTCTTACAATGTACTAATATGATTCATCAAAATGTCAGGAGAAAGCTGATAAAAATAAGATGAACAAGCAATCTTAGGCACTTAATCACACCAGAGGCACAAAGAGTTTGGCATGGAAAAGAGCTGAGATGGTAAAGTCAGTTTTGAAACATAATCAATAATATCATTTGACAATTAAGTTAACTGACTTTAATTTTGTAGGTTGCCGAGCATGGTGGACCCATCAATAAAGAAGAACTTTGGAATACAGTTTATAAGAAAAATGATGGCTCATTCATAAGCGATGAAGTGAGAGCCATTAGTGTAAGTTGTTTTATATGTTGATTTTCTGAACTGTGAGATGGTTTATTCAACTATTGGTTTATTAATAATTTGTTTTTTATTTCATATGTGATGTGTAGGAAAAAATCCCTATGGTCGAGTCGTAGGGAACAACTTCTACTAAAGTCTCATCTGAGGACTCGTTAGCATTGGCTTTAGGAAGTCATGAACATCCTGGACATGTTCGTGGCTTGGGATTCGAATCCTGCCCTACTCAAGTGTTCAGCCACAATTCTCGATTTTTAGGCAACAAGTTGAAATAGAGGAGAGAGATAGGAGAAATCGAGAAATGATAAATCTCTTCCTCCAAAGTCTCCAAGGTCACATTTCTTCGATGGATGTTAACTATTAAATTGTGTTACCTATTCATGATTTTTTGTACTTCTCAATTAATTAAAAAATTTCTATTATATATGCAATTTTTTAATCAAGGGAGTGGACAGGGTTCTACACAAGCTACAAACTCTCCATTCTCTTACAATCAAGAGAATCAAGAAATGAAGGATGACGATAAAGATGTATGACTTAAGATTTATGTTGTATTGTGGTTTTTTTCAACTTTTTAAGACTTACTAGTTAGGATTATGATGATGTATGTATACTTGGATTCATATTATATTAATGAAGAAATTATTTTCTAATATTATTTTCATATTTAAGTATATTTGTTATATTGGAGTGCGATGTAATCTAAATGAAAAAAATATACAAGTTTGTATTTAGAGGGAAATGGAGAATAAAACAAAAAATGAACTTTTCTAGCAATATAGTGGCGGTTTGAACAATTTTAGTGGCGGTTCAAACTGCCACTATATAATGATGTAGTGGTAGTTAATAAGGTAACCACCACTAAATTCGCAAATATAGTGGAAGTTAATTGAGCTAACCGCCCCTAAATAGTGGTAGCCGAAAAATAAAACGCCACAATATAGTGGCAGTTGAAGCAAACAACCGTCACTATATATAGTGGCGGTTTTGTTTTTAACAGCCACTATGTACCCAATTTTCGTGATGCTTTGATAGATCAATGATGGTTTAAATCACCACAGTAACCACCACTAAATTGATTTAGTGGTAGCTGTTCTTGCGGTTACGACAAACCGCCACTAAATCGCTTATGGCGGTTGACGAACTGGCAGTTCAAACCACCACTAAATAGGCAATTTAACTGCCACTATATGGTAATTTTTTTGTAGTGTTTTGTTTTTCAATGAATCGACATCTTTGATAAAAATAAATAAAAAATATTTTCAAATATTGATCATATCAATTGTTTTTCTTCTCGACTTAATAATAAACTTTTTTTCATGTGAGGCAACATGTCTCTTGAAGGGTAGAAATGTTTCATTTCACAAAATTTAATCTAGCTTAGAAAAGCACTAAATATTGCTCTAAAGCTTATCTTCATCCTCCGCCTTTTGTGCTAAAGCTTTATATGGAGGACTTTTGTAATAGTTAACTATGCTTTGTTTTATCCATCTTTTGCTCTTTACTACTCTCCACTGAGAGGAACTATGTACTTCTTTGCTTAATCTAGTTTCCTTTTTCACCAAAAAAAATATTGTGTTTATTTATTAGTATATACATTATGTCACATCCCCAAAGATGTGACCAGCATTGTCATGCTAACACCATCACCCTACGAGCATGCATCACATACAGACATACATCAAGGAGGCCTAGGCAATATTGTTATATAAACACTAAATGTTGAAATTTAACTGATCACATTATAACATTGAAATGTAAGTTTGTACAAGAAAGAAGTTCTAGTCAAATACAATCAATAGGCATGTACAAAAGAATACCAATATGTGGGTCTCTACAAGAACATCATCATATGCAAAATAAATGCAATAAAAATGGTCGCATAACTAAGGATTCTTCTTGTGGAATTTGGAACAACTGCTAACCTTAAATAATGCCCTTTGAACCAAAAAGGGGGAACTAAACTTAGCTACACTATGCCACGAATGAAGGACCTGGATCCTCGATTCTCTATAACATGAAAAAGAGGGGGTGAGTTTCCATAGCTTAGTGAGGAATAATCTTACCATGACATAACAACAACAACAACAATAATGATAATAATAGAAGTGTATATATATAAAGTGGAAGTAAAATGCGTTAATCGATAGTTCAATGGAAACAAGGAAAAAGAGTTTTCATGAAATTTCTTAATAAATAAACATGTGTACAACATCTAACAATTTCCTTGAAAAATGGAGCAAATAGTAAACATAACCTCAATATCACACATTTGGGTTGGTAAAAGCATGGGATAGTCCTAACCAATAGAGACCTATCTAGGGAACACTTGCCTTAATGGAACCTAACCATAGTTCTATCCACATAGGTAATCTAACCTGGGTGTTAGGTGGTGGCTACACGCACGAACTTATTTTACTTGGGCGCTCGTAATGTCATCTCCAGGTTTGTACTTATCGTGCTCCCACTTGGGTGTTACATATCGTCATCCCTAACATTAATATGATACATATGATTTCTAGTTCATACCTAGCCATAACTTGGGCATTGCAATTGTCATCCCCAAGGGACGTTATTACCTTCATAGCACAACATGGATTCTACATAATTTACATATATGACCACTAATACATTACACCATAGCACCTCACTAGAGCATTGTACCCTTATACTAGCATTTCATACTTAGTAATTATGGTAATTATTCAATTGAATATATAAATAGGAAACATTAAGGAAATAAGGCAATTGTCATAGAAAAATCATCCACTTACTTAGTACATGATGACTATGAGAGCCTATGCTTGCCACAACTCGACCCTTCCAAGGATTAGTCTAAAGTGGCCTCTACAAGCATACCGTAGGAGTCATAAATCAACATTTGCTTTGTTGGAATATCATGAGCATACTACTAGCTTTACACCTTAGGGTTTCATAACTAACCATGAATTCATCTAGAACATGAACCCTAAATCTAGGTTTCCATGTTCCTAACAACTTAAGTCGTACATAGGGCATTAGAGCTTACATTAGGGAGCAAACATTGTAGAAAAGAGGGTGAGACATCTTGATATGACTCTAAGCTTCACAACAACCTTTAAAAATAAATTTTCTCAAGGTTTGTGATGAAAATCATGGAAGGAGAAAAAGAAGTTCGAAAATGAAGAGAGTGTTGGATCAACAACCTAAAAAATAAGAATAAACACATAATTAAAGAAATTGAAGGTTAATGTTTAAAAATAAATTGCATGGTACTAGTCTGAAGTCTGAGTATCTCAACTTTTTTTAAAGTAATTTCACATTTCTCACAGGTTAATTTTTCCATATCACTCGGTGCAAGAGTACACAAATATGTTATCTCTAGGTTACAACAGCCCTATACTTGCCTGTTTGTTTACTACCTCTGCACAAAGGAACCAAACTCAACTTCTCCCACACCTTTCTCTACCAAAAATATCACACACACACACACACACACACACACACACACATATGCTTATTTTTCTTTCTCGTCCGTATATTTCATCTTATCTCTACCAAACCACAAACACAAGATGGTTTATATAGATGAAGCTTTTCTATTTGTTAGAGACATAACTTAAAGATCAATCTATAAGAATCAATGTGCAATGTCCATGTATAGGCATAAAGGCACCAATGGATTTTATATAAAAATACACTGATAAAGCTACAATTATATATCATTCAATTGCACCAACGTTCATAAACATTAGAACAATTTTATTTTCATCTTTTATAATAATAAGCTCCAATCCCCTACTTTTATTATAAAATAGTAGACAATAATATATATACTTTGGGTAGAGTTAGATTATTATGCATAATTAGGTAGCTAAATTTTCCTTGAACCTATATTTAGGAAAAATATTTTTCTTAATCCAAAGCCATAGTAGTATTCACCTTGAACTATAACTGCTTTGGGGAGACAAGATATATATCTTGCACATAACAACCTAGGTGCTATGAGCCCTAACTGGCATAGTTATGTGATCTTGTGCCGTATTCTATTTCTTAAATGTGTTATGAGAATACGTCATGTATATTCTTATATAGGAGCGGCCCCACTCCACCACATTCAAATAGGTGAATTATGTCAAAAGTGTTCTTGCAATTTAGACATCCTACTCTTTTAGAGCTAAAAATTTCATTAAGAATTTTTAAAATTCAATTTTACATATTCACTGCAAGAAAATGCACTGACAAGTAACTGTATGATAAGTTTTTCCCTTTAAACTAAGTTCTTAGGATCTCTAGTCACAAGGTAGGGGAAGGCTACTTTTAATCATATGGGCTTAATATTCATCCCCCTTGATGTCTCTAGATTATTTGACTATAGATATAGTTTTATAAAATCTCATAATTCAAAGAATCTAGGTAAGATGGTATTCATCACTATAAGTGATTTCATAAATATTATAGGTGGGTATACAATCACATAAAATATATTCAAATATATATTTTCCACCATATAATAATATTATCCATGAGCACATAATCATTTAAGAAACTTTCAAAAATTTAATTGTGTAACCAAAATTCTCAACATCATTGTATCTTATTGTACAATAGAAGTGTTCTCATATAATAGCATAAGAAATATGTTTCCTCAAGATTTATCTATGGCATATATCATCATCTCAAATTTTCAATGACATGATATCCTTAATCAAAATATATATGCCAAAAACCACACAATATATAATCACATATTTACAATAAAATTAGTTCCAAAATGATATGTGCAATTCATAATATTGCATATGTAGCAATAAAAAATTACCATCTAATTTTGGTGAACTCATTTTTGGATATCCACAAAAATATGTACCCCTACTATTGATGGGTATTGTGTCTTTTTCACAAGAACTTCACAAGCTTTTTTTCTGTTCACCAAAAAATATAATATTCTTTTGGCACTATAAAAACATCACACGTGATATCACCTTTTATATAAAGTGAATTTTCACAAAATTCACAATTATAATTTTTATATGTGAATTTCCTCAAAAAGTTCACAATCACAACTTTGTTTTTGTGTGCACTCATTCCATTAGATATCCCATGAAATAGATATAGGCATTTTCTCAAAATACTTTTCACAAAGTATAATTAGTTACATGACCTTATAAAGCCGACAATAGTATAATTAAAAATTTTCACAAAGTACAATTTATTTTTCATATGGCTTTATATTGCCGACAATAGTAGAATTAAAATAAAATACTATTAACACATTATTTTTCAATTCCCTTGATCAATGGCCAAAATTTAAATGTAGAATGAAAAATTCCACAACGTGAAAATATATATTTTACATAGCTTTATAAAGCTCACAATAACATGGCCATAAAACTTTAATGTAGATTTTTTAAAAAAGTTCTACAAACGCACATTTGGTTTTTGGTAATTTGCAAGTTTGATCACATATAAACTTGGAGAAAACATTTTCAGTGTGGTCAATAGTTATCTCAATAGAACTTTGTGGGATCATACTCTTAAAATAAAAATTAAATCCATAAAAATTCTATTAAGCCACAATATTATTAACTATTGACCATTAACATTTTTACCAAAAATTTGTATATTTTTATAACAACACACTTACATCCCCCACACTTGTTGTTATAAAAATATTAGCCCAAAAAAATATGTTTGCTTCTTGCACCCACTATTAATAAAAATTCTCAAAATAGAGAAAGATTAAAATAGTTCACATATCTCATAGTGTAGGGAGAAGAAATTACCATTGCATAAATTTGCTTCATGAGCAAAAATTGATCACTTGATGATCACTCAAAATTATGAATTGTGCTCATAAAAAAATACCAAATAATAATTTCACCCCAAGTACATGAGATTTTGCTAGTGGATCAAATCAATACGCATTTGCTTTACATAATACAAATGATATTTTGCATATAGATTGTCACATTTTCCTCATATATATATATACAAACTACTTTAAAAGAATCTTTTTTCAAACCAAGTAAAAGAACTTGCAAAAATAATATACATGATAATATAGAGTCAAAGCTAAAGTCTTTTAGCGACATACCTCATCTTAGGTTTCTCATATAGTGAAAAATTATTTCTTATAAATAAAATCTTATTTTGTGAGCAACAACCAAATAAAAAATAATAATATTTTGTAAGCCCACAAAATTTCATAAATTTACTCAATCGTGAATCACAATGATTTCATCCACAGAGAAAATTACCCATTGGAAAATCTATTGGATACTCATAAAGAACCATTAGATGCAAAAACGATTAATAAAATGATTAGTTTTTTACTAGCCAATGTTTAAAAAATAAAATAAAAGAGTTTCTAATATGAAAACCACTAAAGGTCCCATATGCCTAGGGAAATATATATATATATATATATATATATAAGAAAATTAAATTTTTATCGCTTTAAATAAGGCGTGTCAGAAATACCAAATACTTAAATTCCAAGCCTCAGAAATTTGAGTTGTTTTAGGAAAAAGATAAACATTTTATCAAAAATACTTCTATTGATTTACTGAAGTGTGAATCACAAAAATTCATTCTTAGAGAAATTTCACAATTGAGAAAATCTCATAAAAATGATTTTTTTTCAAATTCTTCATTTACCATTCTTATTTTTCATTTGTTTCTTTTGTGAGATTAAACGTGAATTTACCTTAAAATTGTTAGAGCAGTAACCTGAAAAATAAGAATAAACACAAAATTGAAGAAATTAAAGGTTAATATTAAAAAATAAATTTTATAGTACTGGACCGAGGTTCAAGTATTAAGACTTTTTTTAAAGTAATTTCATGTCTCCCACAGGTTAATTTTTCCATATAACTTAGTGCAGAGGTACACAAATGTGTTACCTCCAAGATACAACAACTAATTACTCATCTATATGTTTACTACCTCTGTACAAAGAAAGTAAATCAGACTCAACTTCTCTCACATATTTTTCTACCCAAGATATCACACACATGCACAAACATACACACACACAAATATATATATATGCTTATTTTTCTTTCTTATCCATATAATTTCATCTTATCTCTACCAAACCACACACAAGATGGTTTATATGGATGAAGTTTTTCTATTTGTTAGAAACATGACTTAAAGATCAATTGATGAGAATCAATGTGCAATGTCCATGTATATACCTTAAGGCATAAAGGCACCAACAGATTTTATATAAAAACACACACATGTTATGGTTATAAATCATTCAATTGCACCAACATTCAGCAACATTAGAACAAGTTTATTTTCATATTTTATAATAATAAACTCCAACAGAGAGGGATGAAAGAACTCACTTACCTAAATCTTAGATTGATCGAAGAGTAGGATTCTTGGTGAGAACTCATCTTTAGCCTTCTCCTTGGCCTTTCACTAGGAATCTTAGCATCATACAATCATGGGCATCACACATTAAACCAATGCTAATGATAGAAATTCAATGTCTCTTAAATTGATTGTTTATTTATTTTTTTTCTATGTAGTAGTAAGGATCTCAAAGGAAAAGAACAAAATTATTTTGTTGAAACATTTTACAAATGATTAGTATTATTGCTAATTGCTTGTCAAAAACTGGCCAAGTCACAAACTAAATTTGTTATACCAATTTTAAAAAAAATAATTTTTTATAAAAAAAAAGGAGAATCACACTTATATATCATCTTTTTTTTTCAAAAAAAATAAACCATTTTTGAAAAACTTTTAAAATAAAAATAAAATTTTGTGGCAAAGCCATTAATTTTTTATTTCCAATGGTAAAATTAAAAGAAAATAATCCTTTTTCAATAAAGTAGAATCTCATAACAACAAGAAGAGTAAATTAATGTTTTGATCCAAAAGATTGTTTATGTCAATTTGGTCTCTTAATCCCAGCAAAAATATTTCCCAATTACATGAACCATTTTTATGCTGACTCAGCTTTTATTTTTTGGTGACTTGGCTTTTTCCTCTACTGATTGGTTTACGGATTTTGGCAATATTCACATAGGAGTCCCCTCAATTAGCACTTTGTTTCTTCCTTGCTTTATTTTTCCCGACTTCTTGGCCAGCCCAAAGTCTGTAACCTTGATGTCATTGTCAAAGAAAAGAATGTTCGCAATCTTTATATTGCAGTGGACAAATTTGTGGATGGAACATGTCTCAGTCCCTCGATGATAGACCTTGTATATCGACGTACATTGGATTCTGGTAATCGACTGCTGTGAATTCTAAGCTGATCGGCGAGACCATCGTCAACATCATATTCTAGAAACAAATTAGAGTATCCCTCATCGTTCTCGAAGGCATAGTCATAATTGATGAGTATAGGCAAGGATGGAGAAGAGTGAGTAAAGGAATTGCATAGAGCATAGGCTTTCATAATTGATGAGTGAGTAAAGGAATTAGGCAGCCCACCTTCTTCCAGCATTCCCTTTCTAAACTCAAGGGCCTTAGACTATAGTGAACAAAAGCAAAATGATGAAAGACCAAGACGGAACACATGTAAGCATAGGAGAATCTGCAAACTTTTAGTCCGTGGCTAAAATAGTCATGGTTGGCTAAATAAACTTTTATAATCGTGGCTAAATTCACTTTTGCCACGATTTTATAGCAATGGTTATAAACGTAGCTAAAAATATATTTAGCCACAGTTTTAACCATTTTTTACTCACGGGCCTGTGCCTAGTAAGTGCAGGAGACACTCTGAATCCTACAAATAGAATGCTTGTTTTATCTTGACCGTCAGATTTTGATCTGACGACTGAGAATGGCTGACCATTTGAAAATTATAAAAAAAAAAGCCTTATAGGTGTGTAATCTCAACCATTGAATTTGCAAATTCAACGTCTTATCTTAACAAGCAAAAAAACTACTCTCAAAAGGGCAACGCAAGAGAAGCACGAATGATGTGATTTCTGGATGTAAAACACTTAGTTGATTTTTTGGATAGGTTGAAATAAATAAACAAAGAAAAACCAAATCACTCAATTAATAAGCTAAAGGGCACCACAACTAAAAGAATTGGGATGATCTCACCACAGTCAAGAAAAAAGAACGTGAGTGATAAGAATTCTAGTTACCCTCGCCACAAACATAAGTTAGATAAGAGAAATAACTCAAGAATCCTCTTGAAAGCAAAATGCTAATATCTCATATATGATTCAAGGATGGTGTCTACAATATATGGCAATGACCTTTTTTACAAAGGGTCTCCAATACAAAAGACAAAAAACTCCAACTAATGCGTTAAATGCATCAACTAAAAGTCAAGTAGTGTAGGCTAAATGTCAAAAGACAATAAATGCATAGATAATAAACTCTAACTATATTCAACAAATACAACCTTCCCACATGCAATCTTGTTCACACTTCTTCCACTTTCAACAATGTGGTTAAGCCCAATCCAAGCCCTTTAGCTCTTGCACAAGTTAGAGGCCCAATTGAAGTATTCTCCCTTTCTTAGGTTGCAATTGGGTTATCCTTGATTACATTATCCTCCCCTGGTTGAAATGGATTTGTCCTCAAATCCAAGTCTTCTTTATCTTCTAAGTAAGGAGAAAGATCCCTCACATTGAAAGTAGTAGAAACAGCATAATCTTCAGGAAAACCAATTTTGTATGCATTATTGTTTACCTTGTCTATAATACGAAAAGGACTATCTACCCTTGGCATTAATTTGGACTTCCTTTGGTTTGGAAACCTTTATTTTCAAAGATGAACCCACACTAAATCTCTAGGACTGAATTGAACAAATGTTCTCCTCTTGTTGGTAATCTTCTCATCCTATATCCTAGTTTATTTGGTAAGGTAGCACTAGGCACCAAATCAATTTGATGCTCAATTCCTCTCAAGGGTGGCAATCCCTTAGGTAGCTTATTCGGAAAGACATCTACAAATTCTTCTATCAACTCCTCACAAGCTTAGGAAGTTTTTCTGCAAGTTCTGGGTTCAGCTCCTTGAGAATTAGCAATAATACAAAGTCATCCCTTTTTATTACCTTCTTTAACTCATTATTAGAAGCAAAACAATTAGGCTTCTTCTCCTCGATTACATCCTCTTTCAACTGTACTTGTATTGGCTTTAAGGGTGCCAACACAATCTTCTTTCTATCCTTCTCAAAAGCGTAGGTGTTTTTAAAGCCATCATGTAGTGCTCTTCTATCAAATTGCCATGACTTCCCAAGTAGAAGATGACTAGCATCCGTAGGGACTATGTCACATAACACCTCATCTTTGTAATTATTTCCTATAAAGAAAGGTACCTTTACTTGTTTGGTGACCTTTATCTCGCCATGATCATTCAGCCATTGGAGCTTGTATGAATGGGGATGATTGATGATAGGTAGCTTCAATTTGCCAACCAAGGTGGTTGAAGCAATGTTAGCGCAGCTCCCACTATCAATTGTCACATTACAATCTTTGTTTTCAATAGTGCATCTTGTTTGAAAAATATTCTTTCTCTGTTCTTCTTCTACCTTGGCTTGGATATTCAAGGCACGTCTAATAACCAAGGCAGCACCTTCATCAGCATACTCAATAACTTCTTCTTCTTCAAAATATTCTTCCTCTTCACATTCCTCTACAATATCCTCATCTTCACTCTCTATTTCCCATTGTTTCTCCTTTAAGATCATCATTCTTCTATTAGGACATTCGGATGGTATATGGCCATGACCTAAGCACTTGAAGCACTTAATGTCCCAGTTTCTTTTAGACGGTTGGTTGCCTTCTCTCTTCTCCTTCCCCTTAGAACTTTCAGTTTTGTCTGGCTCCTTCTTCCATATTTCCTTATTACTCCCTTTAGTAATGTTTGAGGTTTGGGAAAGTGTTTTGAAAGGTTTACTCCCCAATGGTTTAGACACTCCATTGTTTTTTCCATAAACTCTCTTTTTTTTCTCTCCACCTTAATTGCTAATTTAATTACATCTTCTAAGAAAACATAATTCTGCAACTCTACTAAGTCAGTAACTTCTTTATTCAAACCACCCAAAAATCGAGCTATGGTTTGCTCTTGGGTTCATTAAGCTCACATCGAATCATCAAAGTTTCAAATTCTTTAACAGAATCTTCCACACACATACCTACTTGCCTCAAGCTTTGAAGCTTAAAATAAAGCTCTTGCTTATAGTAATCAAATACAAAATGCCTCTGCATGAGCCTTTTCATCAATCTCTAATTTCAAACTTCCTTTTGTCCATCTCTTCTTCATTGATTTTTCAAATTTTCTCACCATAGATTCGCATAATCAGTGAATTCTTGATATTTAAAAATCTTCTCTGCTCGTTGCACCTACTCTAAGTATTCTTTAGGAGAACTTGTTCCCTTAAATGGAGGAATTTTCATTTTAATGTTGGCATCACGTTCCCTCTGCTGCCTTCGTTGCCTAGGTTGTTCACCTTTTTCAACTTCAGATTCTTCTTCATTGTGTTTAACATAAGCTTCTCTTCTTGGTTGTCGTTGTTGTAGCTCTATAAATCTAGCCATTTGAGTGGTTAATTGAGCTATTTGTTCCAACTTTTCTTCTTGACTTCTTTGTAGGCCAACAATTTAAGCTTGTTGTAGGCTAAGCCCAAGAGGAACTTTAGAACTATTTTTCCCTGTCATAGTGATTTGTAGTTGCTGGTTTGAGTTTGGTGAATGATAGGTTCACTCTCTAAGTGTTTACACTTGGATTAACAATGAACAGTAATGATGAACAATGAACAGTAACGATGAAATTTTTTTTTAATAAAAGAGCTGCAACAAAGTAGAACAATACAAGAATAGAAATGAGAACAAAGATAAGTAGACTAGAAAATGAGCCATTCATGTAGGTGGCAGATTACAAAATAAGGAAAACTAAACCCTCTATATAGGTGGCAGAATTCAAAATAAGGAAAACTAAGCCCTCCATGTAGGTGGCAAAACACAAAATAAAATGCAGAAAATTAAGCTTTCCACAAAGAGGCAAAACACAAAACAAATAATAAAACCTGATTTGAAGTGGCTCTGATACCAATATGATGTGATTTCTAGATGGAAAACACCTAGTTGATTTTCTGGATAGGTTGAAAGAAACAAACAAAGAAAAACTAAATCACACAATTGATAAGCCAAAGGGCACCACAACTAAGAGAATTGGGATGATATGATGATGTAATTAAGGATAACCCAATTGTAACCCAAGAAAGGGAGAACACTTCAATTGGGCCTCTAACTCGTGCAAGAGCTAAAGGGCTTAGATTGGGCTTAACCACATTGTTGAAAATGGAAGAAGTGTGAACAAGATTACATGTGGGAAAGTTGTATTTGTTGAATATAGTTGGAGTCTATTACCTATACATTTATTGTCTTTTGACATTTCACCTACACTACTTGACTTTTAGTTGATGCATTTAATGTATTAGTTGGAGTCTTTTGTCTTTTATTTTGGACACCCTCTATAAAAAGGGTCATTGCCATATGTTGTAAACACCATCCTAGAATCATATATGAGATATTGGCATTTTGCTTTCAAGAGGATTCTTGAGTTATTTCTCTTATCTAACTTAGGTTAGTGATGAGAGCAACTAGATTTCTTATCACTCACATTCTTCTTTCTTAAGTGTAGCGAGATCATCCCAATTCTCTTAGTTGTGGTGCCCTTTGGCTTTATCAATTGAGTGATTTAGTTTTTCTTTATTTGTTTCTTTCAACCTATCTAGAAAATCAACTAAGTATTTTTCATCCAGAAATCAAATCAACAAACACCATAGACAAGCAATGTGCTCGAAGGAGGTTATCCGTATGAAGAGGAAACAGCCAAGTTGGCAAAAAAATAAAACTCAACCAACATAAAAATGGTCTATATGAATACTAAATCGTCATGTCATTAACAAAGCTATAATATGTAAAAATTAATGTACTTAGATTAATATATAAAGTATTTTAGTTAAAAAAATAATGAAACATTATGTTACCAAACATTAAAAAAAATCTAGACAAAAATTATAAAATTAGACATAATATATTTTATAATTTTAGAGAAGGTAACTATATATTTTAAAAGAAGAGAAAATGACGGTGTGATTTTAAATAGTTTTAGAAAAGGGAGCTGCTATTGGGAGCTTGACATCGT
This sequence comes from Biancaea sappan, assembly GCA_037074585.1. NCBI lineage: Eukaryota > Viridiplantae > Streptophyta > Magnoliopsida > Fabales > Fabaceae > Biancaea > Biancaea sappan. The sequence continues at coordinate 56,822,134 of CM073491.1, read as the reverse complement.
TCATCCATTTTTGAGATGCATGTTGTTTACTTTTTTTTGTATATATCACTTTTTTTTAATGATGCTAACGAGTGAAACAACAAGAGTGACAGGGTGCTTACTTTAATTTTGGACTTTGCTACTAAACGCACAGTAAAGTTCTCAGGGAAGCTGATGAGTGAAATAACAAGACCGACATGCCCTACCTATTGATGAATGAGGAGCTAATGAGTAAGATCGGTGTCATTTTCTAGGGAAGCTGCCACACCGTTGACCCATACCCACTGGGACGCAGGCTCTATAGCTTGCCTTGCCTAATCCACTGACCTGGGCAAGATTGTCATATAAAAGGGGAGGTGTATGCAGTCATTGCCGACGGACTACCTCGGTTGGACCATCTAGAGGTTCTAACCATTCTGGAAATCCCACCTCTACATGTAGTGAAAACCACATAAATCTACCTGAGGAACTTCATTGCGTGGGAGCAGAGTAGAATCGAAATCAATTGGCAATTCACTTCCTATGCTTTGTTTTTCAAAGGGTTGCTTTGTTCTCTACAAGATATTGAGCTACTTGTAGAAAATAGAGTTATAATGAAAGCAACAAAGATCAATAATGAGGATTTGCTCACTTTTTCTGGAACATCTATCGATTAACTTTCTTTCTCACAGTTCTAGACATCTGAGTTGATCCCAAAAAAAGACTATACATCTTTGCCAGCTTGTTCATCATCATTAATATTGTGGCAATCCTTATTAAGTTGTTTCAAATTTACTATTCTATTGTCATTAGTCAAACTTAAATAGCATCATTGCTGTGTTAATGTCATCCTTTAAGGAGCTCAATGTCTACAGTCAAAAGAAAAGGAAAAAAAAAGTAACTTGACTGAGCTATTACTTTGCACTTCAAATAGAAAAATATATTGCATTACTTCTCACAGATTTTCTCTTTTTTTTTTCTAGTTCTCAATTAATAGTGCAATTTGTAATTTGTGATTGTCTATTTTAGAAGGAATGATTATAATTTGCAAATTAAACTTTTCATTTAGTATCCAGAAAATGGCAAATTCAAATTCTTTCTAAGAAGTTACGAGTTTTACAACAACATTCTAAATTCAAGCCATTAATTAAACACCATCTCTTTGAGCAATTGTTGGTAGTTTTTCTTAATGGATAAAAAGAAAACAGAAACTCAATATTCAACATTGAGAGCATGACAAGACATAAGCTCTATGGTTTAGTCTACTCAAAAAAACCAAACTCATTAGAAGACAAAGGAAAAAAGGCATGCTAAAGCATGGGGGGAATTGGGAGTGACCCATTTGCTGCACTGAACTAGTCTTTTTAAGATTGAAGTTGATATGATGATTTATACAAGCTGCCATATACACTACTTCAATGGAATCCATAGTCTACAAAACTCTAAAGTGTGTTCATGGAACATGCATGTGCAGTGAATGATGCAAGAATAACAATATTGACGGAAGATATAGAACTAATCACCAAGGTATTGAAATATATGTTAACCCTATTACATTCAAAGCAAATACTTGAATTTTGATAGTGAACAAACAATTTAAGATAATATATTCCTTGGAATTTTAATGCTTATATTTTCAGGAATATCATAAAAAACAAAAGGAGATTAAAGCACTTAAAGAGAAGTCTTTTAAATTTTGTCTTGGGATTTTCTGTAAAAGCTTTTCAAAAGCAAGAAAAGATTTTCTTAAATCTCTCTTTAAATGTTTTAATAAGTTCTAGCTAAGCTAGAAAAAGGAAGAATGAGTTGTTGAACCTTATAAGTTTTAAAAACTAAGTTTAAAGGCTATCAGTCAACTGGTACCTATGTAACAATCAACTAATTACTTATTGATTAAATTTCAGCTAAGGATCAATATACTCATCAGTCGAATAATAGCTTTACAGCAGTCGACTAATTCTCTTCTGTTTAAAATCTAACTTAAGCTCCAATAACGAGCAATCGACTGATATATATGGATCAGTCAGCTGGTAAACTCTAGAACTATTCAAAATTGGGTAACATAAGGTTACTAGTAGACCGATAGACATGTAGCAGTCGACTGAGACCTCATTAAAGTGCAGCAGTCGACTGTCGTAATTCCATTAGTCGACTGACGGCGTGATGACATTAGTACCAATGACTATTTCATGAAGATTTTAGCTGATATCATCATGGATCCTCCTCCAAAGGATTTCTTACTTCTCAGGCTATAAATATTTGCTTAAGAAGGTATCAAATTAAGAAGAACATATTCTCTTTGCTTTTGAATCTCAAAAGTTAATTTTTGCCAATCATTTGCTTCCAGAGAGCTTTTCATTTGTATATCTACTATATTTTGATAGTTACTACTATATATCAATCCTTTCTGATTGTATTGATCAAGGAGGATTTCCTTGAGGTTGTGTTTGAGTGAAAATACTTTGTAAAGAGGAGAGATACCCTTGAGTGAGAAAAAGATCTCTGCTATAGTAGGTCACAGGTGTCCAATTTTATAAACTTGTGCTTAATAGTGAAATACTCAAGAAGTTATCTTTTGGACTGGATATAGGATTGGTTTAAGCTGAACCAGTATAAATACTTGTGTTAAACTCTCTTTCTCTCATCTCCTTTATTGCTTAAAGTTTATCTTTGACTATTTACTCTTTATAGTTGTTCATCTTGATAATACTCTATTTTTCTGTTTTTAAAAGACTTGGCTTTGTTTTTGAAATCTTCTTTAACTTCCAACAAGTATTTGCTTTTTTTTTATAAATCCAATTCACCCCCCCTTAGGAGCTAGCCATTTATATCAATTGGTATCAAAGCTTGATCTCTTGATTAAAGACATAATAGTCAAGAATTGAAATATGGCTGGCTTTGGTGATTGTGTTTTACTGGAAGGAAGTTCATTCACAAAACCTCCTAGTTTTAATGGTAACCATTACACTTATTGGAAGTCTAAAATTATAATATTCTTTGATGTGATGGACCTAGACTTATGGGATGTTGTGGAATAAGGGCCCTACCAGGGAAATTGAAGAAAAAGTCATTCCAAAACCTAAAAGTGAATGGGATGAAGCTAAAAAGAAACTTGTTCAACTAAATGCTAAAGCCAAGATGATTATTGTTAGTCCTCTAAGTTAAGATGAATATTTTAGAGTCTCTAGCTATACAAGTACAAAGGAAATATGGGATACTCTTGAAATTACATATGAAGGAACACTAGGAGTCTAAGAGTCAAAAGTAAGTACTCTTACAAATGAATATAAAAATTTCAAAATGAAGTGTGATGAAAGCATAAGTGAGATGCTATTAAGATTTACTCACATTACTAATCACTTGAAAGCTTTTGGTGTATCTTATGTAGAAAAATCTCAAACCACCAAGATTCTAAGATGTCTTACACCAAAATGGGAAGCAAATAGAACAACTATCGTGGAAGTAAGAGGAGAATCTATGAGTTCCCTCACTACACTATTTTGAAATCTCCAAAATTATGAATCCAAAATAGTATAGATGAGGCAAGAGGAAGAGACTAAGAAAAAAAAGACTCTATCTCTAAAGTCTTCTTCTTCCAAGAAGTTGGAAATTGATAGTGATAAAGGAGAAGAGAAAGCTAAAATCAATGATGAAGACATTGGTCTCCATGTCAAAAAATTCGGCAAGTTCTTAAGAAGGAAAAATACAAGAAGATAGAAAAGAGATCAAGACAACAATAAGGCTGGCCCCACTTGTTATGAATTCAAGAAAGTTAGACACCTTAAATGGGAATGTCCTCAATTCATCAAAAAGCAAGGAAGGAAAAAGGATTATGATAAAGGAAAAAAAAAAGCCTATGCCAAGACCTAAATTCGCGGGTACATAACCGGCACGATGGCACAAGCCCCATGCCACCGTAAGCCTTGTCATGATCATTATATATAATCCTTTTTGCCCAAGTTCATTGTAATTTATTATTAAATATATGTAATATAGTTAGAGGTTCATGCATTGATTCCATATTCCTTGAAACAAATCCCAAATTTACATCGTGTAAAAGACATACATGGACTCCATGCTTCACCACAATTTATAATTTAATTTACGTACTTAAGGAGAAAGGAAGACTTACCCGAATTCCTTGCAATCTCCCAAATTACAATTTTAATATTTAAATAAAATAATCAAAACTTCATTCATTCAGAAAACCACATCAACTTAGATAAATTCATAATTATAATCTCAACTTCTACCATAATCCATATCATAAATCCTCAAAATAAATCTTCAAATTTAAATCAAATTAAATATAATAAATAAAGTAGTTTAATCGCCAATACCCCCAAGATGTTCTTGTTGGCTATAGAGCTTCCTAATCTTAAATGAACCAGTACTATTGACTTAGGGCCTACCCGACATTAGGAAAGTCCAACGGCAACTCGAATCTTTTTACGGATACTCCTCTTCTACTACTTGATCTAGAAAATTTAAATCAACGATTGTGAGATAAATATATCAGTGAGCGAGCCAATCCCCACCCTAATAAAATTTTCTATGCAAAAGTAATAAAATAAAAGCATAGGCATGAATCACAAATCACAAGGAAAGATCCACGCTAGAGAGTTTGCAATTAAATCAAACAATGCAGACCAATGGAACTAGTACTCATCAATGGCATAACATTCAGGAGTGCCCGTAGGCCCACTCAACTAATCTCATCAATCACATCACAATGGCAAAATATCCGGGAGCTCCTGTAGACCCGCTCAACTAATATCATTAGTCTCATGCATCTTATCACAAACTCGCCATGAAGAGCAACCTCATCCTCAACAATCAAGGTGCCTCATGGATTAAATCTAGGCTTAATTTCCTACCGAGGGAATCGTTGTCTCTACTTTCAAAGGTCAAGTCATCCTATCACCCAAATTTCTTGCTTGACATAAGAAAGGGTACTATCCCCCCCAAATACAATCAAGTTTCAACCAATTTCTAACAATTATCGAAATAAATCATTAATACATTTGTCAATATATTCATCAATAATCATCAATGTAATCATCATATCAATTTTCACCGGATATCCATAAGGTATCCCAAATCACAATCAATCATATTTGTCTCATAAACAATCACCTTTTCCTTAACATTTCCCATTAACAATTTCATCATTATTTAAATTACACAAAACTCTCAAACTCGAATCCCTTAACCAGATTCCCTCTTTCCCACCGTGATCATTACCTATCTTATTATCCTATTACTTTAACACTTAAGATAATATTAAAGAATTGTTGGTTCACTTACCTGGATTCCAACAAATCATATCGATCAAATCGATCAACGACCTCCTTGATGTGAAACAAGGAATTTGTTCTATAGGTTTTGTAATTTTCGAAAAAGAGAAGGAGAGAATTTTAATAAAAATGTATTTTTGATATTAATTGTACCTTGCTAAACAAAACGGAAATCCTATCAATTTACCTTTGCCCTTCCAATGTTCCTAGTTAACGTCTTCACTTATAGATAGTAGGCCGAGAAAGGTGAGAATTGAGTATGGTGAATATGAAGATGGGATGGCTATTACGTGTGCATGAACAAAGATGGTTAGCTGGGGTGTGAATTAATATAAGGGATGGTGTGAATGTTTGGAGTAATGGTTGGAGTATATGGGATGGTGTGATAGGTGAATGGAACTTGACGGTGGGAGGTGTATGTGAAGTAGATGAAAGGAGGTTGAATGTGGCGACTTGTGTTGATGAAGCTTTGTGAGCGAGGATGAGTGTACGATGGCTAAATGCGCATGTATGTGCCATGAAGAGTTCTAGGGTTTCTAAGTTGATTGATATAAGATACATGATTGATTAATTAAATAAATTAGCTTGAAAAAAGATTTGGTAGATTTTTGAAAATAGTAATAAAATTCCAGTAAATAAAATCTAAGTTTGAAACTAGATTTTGAAAAAATAATTTTAGATTTAATAAAATAAACCAACATTCTTAATTTTGATATAAAAAGGGATTTGATTAGTTAGATAAATAGCTAATCACATAATTTAATCTTTGCATTATCCAATACCTAGTATTACTATTTTCATGTAATTATATAATTTATCTAATTTCCAAAAAAAATGTACTCACACTGTTTATTTTAAATTTTATTTTATTTATATAGGCCATTTAATAAATTAATCATACTCCTTATTTCAAAAATTAATCTCTTGAGATTTAGAAACTATTTTCCACTTCCTATTTGACATTAAGGCTCTCTATAGTTTTCTCCATCTATTTCTATACTCTTTGCTACACCCCACAAAATTCCAAAATCTTTCATTTTAGTCCCTAAAATTTTCACTTTAGTCCTTGTGTGACCTAGCATCTTATATTGCTAGTCTATAGCACAATATCACATATATTAGCACTATCACATCATAATATAGCATCATATACACATCTTTCACACAAAATTTGCCAAATTCAATATTCACAAAATAAATTTGAAAGTTAAACAAAAAAACATCGGTGGTATTACAGCCTATATTTCATCAATATGGGGAGAAAGTGAATCCGAAAAAAGAAGAAAATGAGGAAGCCAACCTTTTTCTTATGGCAAGAGAAGATGAAGAGGTAAACACTCTTGAACCCTTATCCTGTTTTGATGAATTACAAGAAGTCTTTGAAGAGCTTCACAATGGATCTTTGAAGCTTGCCAAAAAGTTTAGCACCTCAAAGAAAAAAATTTCCTTACTTAAGAGTGAAATTTTAAAACTGAAAAATGATGTTATCACAATCAAGAAAGAAAGCCTTGATTTCTAACCTCAAAATAAACTTTTGATTGAGGGAAATACAAGCTTGAAACCTTGCTCACCTCTCTAAAGGAAAATTGTCCTTATTGCAAGTGCATTGATTTAGAAAAAGAAAATGAAGATTTGAAAAATACACTTGAAAAATTTACTCAAGGTAGAGACAATTTGAACATATTGCTTGGCAAACAAAGATGTGTTTTTGATAAAGCAGGTGTGGGATATAAACTCAAAGGCAATAAAAAATACTACAAGAATTTCTTTGTACAAGCAACTATGTCAAGTAGTTCCTTTAATACTTGTTTTCATTGTGGATTAAAAGGACATAATTCCTATTCTTGTTGGTATCAAAAAAATAGTCCAAATGGAAACAAGAAGAAGTGGGTACCAAAAGGAACCTCTAACAATGAAGGACCCAAACAAATTTGGGTACCTAAAAGGAAGCCTTGAATTTGTGGTGTAGGTTGGCCTCAAACATATGACCGGTGATCAATCTAAATTCCTATCCTTAACTCCTAAAGGAGGCAAAGTAACCTTTGGAGGAAATAATAAAGGCATGATCAATGGTATAGGTAAAATTGGTAAGAACTCTTCAACTTCTATTGAAAATATTCTATTTGCTGAAGGCCTTAATCATAATGTACTTAGCATTAGTCAACTATGTGACAAAGGCAATAGAGTTATTTTTTATTCAACTCATTGCATAGTTGAAAACATTAATGATAAGCAAATTAAACTTGTTGGTCAAAGGATTGATAATGTTTATGTTATAAATCTTGATGAAGATCCTTCTATAGACTCTACTTATTTGATTAATGTTAGTAATGAAAGTTGGCTTTGGCATAGAAGATTAGCCCGTGTTAGCATGAGCCTTTTAGACAAAGTAGTCACAAAAGAACTTGTAGTTGGCTTACCCAAAATTAAATTTGAAAAGGATAGGCTTTGTGATGCTTGTCAAATAGGAAAACAAGTTAAAAGCTCTTTCAAAGCAAAAAATATTGTTTCAACAACTATGCCTTTGCAATTTCTTCATATGGACCTTGTAGAACCATCTAGAACAAAGAGCCTTGGTGGTAACTTCTATGTGCTAGTTGTTGTGGAAGACTACTTAAGGAACACTTGGACACTTTTCTTGGCTCATAAAGATCAAGCTTTTAAATATTTTCTAAAACTAGCAAAGTTTATTCAAAATGAACAAAGCTTGACTGTTGTGAGAATTAGAAGTGACCATGGTGGAGAATTTGACATTTTTGATTTCATGAAATTTTGTGATGAAAATGGAATTGAGCAAACTTTTCATTTCCTAGAACCCCTCAACAAAATGGTGTTATTGAGACTCTAGAGGAGATGGCAAGAACAATGCTCGATGAGGGAAGCTTCCTCAATGTTTTTGGGCTGATGCGGTTAATACCACTTGCTACATAATGAATAAAGCCTTAATTAGGCCAATTTTAAATAAAAATCTATATGAACTATATAGAGGAAGAAAGCCCAATATCTCTCATCTCCTTGTATTTGGTTGCAAATATTTTGTTTTGAATAATGGGAAAGAAAATTTGGAAATTTTGATGCCAAGGCCAATGAAGCGATTTTTATTGGATACTCCAATACTAGTAAAGCTTATAGAGTCTATGACAAGAGAACTCAAGTTGTTGAAGAGTCTATACATGTTGCTTTCAAAGAATCTAACTCCTCTTGTAAAGAAAGTGATAACCAAAGTGGAGTGCTAGATTTTTTAAAAGACCTTTCCTTGAATAACAAAGTTGAGAAAGAGAAAGAAATAGCTCCAAAAGAAAACAATGACAGTGAAGAGAATGCCAACTTGCCACAAGAAGAAAAGCCTTAAGAGGAAGAGCCACCAAGTAACAATGATGAACTTCCAAAGGATTTGAGGTATGCCAAAAGCCATCTTAAGGAACTCATCATTGGAGATACATCTCAAAGGGTAACAACTCAAAACTCTATTAGAAATGTTTGTAGCTATTTAGCCTTCCTTTCACAAGTTGAACCAAAAAATATTGATGATGCAATTATTGATGAATATTAGGTCTTGGTTATGCAATAAGAGCTAAATCAATTTGAAAGAATCCAATTTTGGGATTTAATCCCTAGACCCAATGATCATGCAATAATTGGTACAAAATGGGCTTTTAGAAACAAACTTGATGAAAATAGAGTATTGGTTAGAAATAAAGGTAGACTTATTGCAAAAGGTTATAATCAAGAGGAAGACATTGATTATGATGAAACTTTTGCACCCAATGCTATACTTGAAGCCATTAGAATGATATTTGCATTTACATGCATAAATGGTTTCAAACTTTTTCAAATGGTTGTGAAAAGTGCATTTCTAAATGGCCATATCATGGAGGAAGTTTATGTTGAACAACCTCTAAGTTTTGAAAATCATGATAAGCCTACTCATGTATTTAAATTAAAAAAAGGCTCTTTATGATCTCAAACAAGCTCCTAGAGCTTGGTATGAGAGATTGAGTTCATTTCATTTGAAACTTGGTTTTTCAAGAGGAAAGGTTGATACAACCCTCTTTTTCAAAAAGGAAAATCATGATTTAATCATTGCTCAAATTTATGTTGATGATATAATTTTTTCTGAAATTTATGTTGATGATATAATCATTGCTTAGAGCACAGCCTCTTTTGTATTTACAACAATGCTCTCATGAATAATTGATTCTAGCTCCATCCTATCCAATAATAAAATGCTCACGAATATATTTTATGGCATTCCCCAAGAATATCTTATTACTCTTAGCTATTTGATATAATGAATACATTAATGTGCTTAATACTGCTCTTCCTAGTCTAGTAGTTCCTAAAAGCAACAAATGGCCACAGTGGTTACCAACGGCAAAAGAAAACTCCACTTCCAAAGTTAAAATACCTATTCATAAACCAATATAAATTTCGAATGAAATATCATAAAATCAAAACAATTCAGATGGAGGATTAAAGCCATGAATCATAAAACATAGTAGCAAATTCACAGTCTTGGTTGTTCTTCATTTCACAACCCTAATGCAATGACGCTAGATAAAAAATAGAGTAGCAACAGGGTATAAGTTAGGGAAAGATTCAAATTGGAGGAACAAATTCGTAGTTAAGGAGGGGAATCGAATTTAGGGCAAGATTCAAATTGGGGGAAAAATTTTCAGTTATGGCAGAAAAAAAAAGAGAGGGGAATCAATGAGGGACCTATTCCTCGCCGTTGACGACATCCGCCATCGCACTTGTCACTATCATCGTCAAGCTCAACGTCGGCTATCCACGAGGTTGAAGGAGCCCTCAAGGTGATGTCGTTCCAGTTCCTCGGTGAAAATTGGAACCAGAGAGGTAAATTCACCCAAATGACACAAGGGCTAAAGTTAAATGAAATCGAGGGTGTTTTGGTCTTACATGGTCTTGCCAGGTGGCGTCCAGGTGGCAAACACGTGGAAATTACGTGGCATATTACATGGCAAGAATATCAGTCACATCATCAACCATGTCAGCATATTCATTAACTAACTGACGGTGTTAAAAAAAAGTGTATATCAGAAAAATTTTGAAATATGTAAGACATTTGATACAAAAAAAAGTTGAGAGGCATGAATGAAAAACGAGATAAACATTAGGGACGTAACGTATACTTTTGCCTAGTATTTAATAACAAAAATAGAATTTAATAGTAGTTTTTTATACTATAGCAATAAATATTGATGTCACAAAAATTAAGATTTACTAGAAATTTTTTAACTCTAGTAGCATTTGTGCTAGCATTAATAAAATCTAAAATGCAACTATATACCAATAATTAAGTATTTGTTACTAAACAAATATCCTGACAGGGCTGTAGCAGAACTCTTATCTTAATCAAAAGTGACAATTAATAGAATTGTTGGCATAAGTTTTAACAACAATCTTTATTGTTTTTAGTAACAATTTTAATTTCAATTTTTCCAGTAGATCTAGGTTTGTTTACTACATGGGATTTTGTTGTAATTTGAATTTCATTTCCGAGTGAATAAATCAAATGCATGCTTGGGAGTTGCTGTAAAACATACGAAACATTATTAAATAAAAAATTAAGCATATGTTTAAAAACATGACATAAAGTATGACCCACCCTTTAATTTGTAATTGTTGCCGTAAAACATATGTTTAATGTTTTTCTTATATCAAGATGACAATATTTACTTTACTACACAGAGAAAAATAAAAAGGTAATAAATATAATTAATATCAAATAAATATTAAGATAAAAATAAATTTTGGAATCATTTGATGTACAACAGCATACAAATAAAAAATTATTAAAAATAGTAATAAAATAAGAGTACATAATATTTTCTAAAAAGTAAATGAAAAAGAATTACAAAAGAATTATGCATAAGTAGTATAGCCTAATGGAAAAGAATAATATAATAATTAGCATATAAAATATAAATAAATAGCATAAAATAAAAAATTTGGTGGAGAATTTTTAAAAAACAAATTATTAAAAAACTTCATCTAGTGTAACAAGAGATTTAAGGAAACTTTGTGAATAATAAAACATGAAAATATAAATATTTCTTACAGTTCTTGAAATGTGCTCTAATTGCTATTAACCCTCTGGACTTCTCCATGTTTGATGTATTCCGCTTTAAACAAAAAGAAAAAAGAAAGAAAAACAAATTATTTTGTTCATTTTCCCCAACCAAACTCTATGCTTTGGTTGATCAAAATTAGAAAGGAAGACGCTCCCACCCTCCTCGTTCTACTATTAGAATACATGCCAAGTTTCTCAAGAATATCAAATCTTTTCTTTCCTCTCAATTTTAATATACAATGATCGATGAAAGCATCAATGTTACGTTCAATCATCAAAGACTATTCTACATTGTTGTATATATTTGTTTGGTCTTGGATGCTTTGGTTTAGTTCATTATTGTTTCTTTTTTTCATAATTTCACAATCCACGAAAGTTATAAAGGATTATGGATATGATGCCGAAGAGAGTGCCAATTAAAATTTCTAGTGGCAGCCATTTAATCATTGTTCAAATAATTAGAGGAAAATTTGAGGCCAAAATTAAAATAAAGGAGAGCATTTTCCCTAAAAAAAAAGTAATATAGTGGCAGTTGCATAATGATAGATAAAAACAACCACCACTGAACAAGAACATAGTAGTGATTTTACTCACCACCACTATATGTCGTTAACTCCTAACCACCACTACATAGACCGCCACTATGTTGTGGCGGTTAGGAGTTAACTGCCACTATGTTGTGGTGGTTAGGATTTAATCGCCACGATATAGTGGCGGTAGCGAACCGCTACTAGTGGCGATTAACTATTTACACTCTTGCTCCACCATCATTTGTGTCTCTCTGTTTTTGTTGTCACTATTCACCCCCTCTATCAATCAGCACCATTCTCTCGCCATCGGACTCGTGCTTCCTTCCTCCTTGGTCACCACTCTAAGTCCATTGAATATCTAATTAGAGGATTATCCCAATAGGCTAGGTAAGCTTCATGCTTTTTCTGCTGCCATACTTCTTTCTTCTATATTAAAACTATTAAAACACTAGTTATTATAGAAGGTTGTGTTCGAAGGCTTTTGGGTTTTGGTAAATGTACTCCCTTTTGTTTGCCCTTCATCATTTGAATAATTAAGTTTGTGTCTCAATTGCAAAATAAAATAGATTGAGTTCATTGCCATACTTTTCACTTCAAAATCTCGGATTCACATCATATACATATATAGTCCATTTTTTGCTGAAGAGATATAAATGAAATACTGACCAAAGGTCAGAAGCAATAAATTTATTGGTTCTACCAATCAAGTTGCAGTTTTTATATTTAATTTGGAAATTCATAACTCTCTCATTTGGATTTTATCTTAAGCAAATAACATGTCTTGAAAATCACTTTGACTCTATTTTCAAATGAGATAGGTTTCATTTACAAACTCATTATATTTTAGGAGATATGATAAAATGGTGAAAAAAGGTTGGAATCAAGTTTTTGTAATAATTCATATCTCACTATCTTTTTCATTTAAAACTTGTTTTTCATTCAAGATGTATTGAGCCTATAAATGCAAACCTAAATCATTGGATTTCGCGTGAAATTTCTTAGCCTATTGTAAATATACCTAGTTAAGTTCATCGGCTATCTTGATGCAACCAAACTTCAAATGTTCTAATTCTTCATTTCTTAAAACATTTTTCTTGCTTGTTATTCCTTCGAGTAAATCATGATGTTGATATTATATTTTCTTCAATCAAATGCTCACTCTTCTTGTTTTGAACCAACATTCACAAAAGAATATTTTAATTTTCAAACCAAATAGTTAGTTCAATTCATAGAAAAGAGCATGGTTCGTATGTAAAACATTGCATATTAAACAATATAATCATGCTTAATTAGCATACGACATTCAATCCTCATATATTTGTCATCATCAATGTAACAATTCTCATACCTTTGTCATCACCAAAACTTATAGCATAATGCCTTAGGCTAACACCTTTTGTCTTCTGTATTCTTCTCAATCTTCATACTGTGGTTGAAGCCACTATGACTGTCGAGTTATCCCAGGTCATATTCTCTTAAGGAGCCTTGCTTCTAAATTGCCTAATTAATTGTTCTAACACTAATCTATCCTAATACAACCTAATTGCCTCCTAATTGCCTACTATTTACCACGAGGGGTGATTGCATAATATAGAATTAAAACACAAATTAAATTGTAACAGAACACATAAGAACATGAAATAGAAACAGAACAAAAACAAAAATAAAATTACACACAAAACATGTAATCAGTCATTCAATCCCTAGAGTCTGCATCTATCATCATCTAATCCTTAGTTTATTATGATTTAATCATACCATTCGGTTTCCAACTAAAATTTCTAGAAGACTTTCCAAGACTGAATCATATTAGAATCATAAATCACAACCTAATATAACTCTTTTAAGCCCTAACCAAATCATGCTTGATAATAATCACCAAAAGCAAGCTATTTCGTTCTACTTACTGCACCAACAGGTTAAAGCAAGATTACACCTCAAATAATAATCATAAAACTGAACCTATGTCTAACTCAATCATAACAGAACAAAAATAAACATAAGAACTAGAGGCATATGTAGAACTAAAATAAAATAGTATTAAAACCAGAAAACTTATCTATAATTGAGCCAAAGATTCAAGATACGCAGCTCCAGTTCATTTTGACTAATTACAACACTTTCTAGCCTTCTATGGAGGCCCAAATACACAAAAATATATAAGAAAATAGGGGGAGGGGTAGATCTACGAATTAAAGAGAAAATGGAAGAAGATGGAGTTCTTCAACAACGTGAAATGGAGGTTCTGAAGTCCTTTGTAGTCTAGCCAAGAAAGAGGGTGAAATTTGCCCTCTTGTTTGATTTTTATTGCCTTGCTGTTTTCTGTCTACTGGTTGCTTTTCTATAGAAAGCATTTTTGATGTCTTGTTGTGTTGTTGTTGTGTAGAAAAGGAAACCAAAACACTGCAAAATGTGTAGGCACCATTGGACCAGTCAGCCATGCCAGCCAGTCAATGCCCAGACAGCTACCATGTCATCAAAGTCATCCCTGTCAGCACTTTTTCTCCAATAATTTATCTAGAAAATACATAATTGAATTAATTGGAATAAAATTATAAAATCGAAGCATATTAGTTCTATAATTAATTTACACCCAATAAATTCAAAACATAATAACATTAGAGAGTTAACAATATTAAAATAGCAATAGGACTAAGATAGGGACTAAATTGTATATAAGAATGCCTGATATCAAACTACCACCACTCTTTTTTCACCACGAGCTTTATTAGATTCATCATCTCCTAGAACGAAAAAATGTACAACTAAGGATGAAAGATGCCTCACTTCCTTATAGTCTTCTCCATATTCAATGTACAACTAGTGTCTCCTCTATGAAAAAGTGCTGCAACTATGTTCGAAATACACATAAGAGTTTAGCCTTATCTGATTGAAGCTGCTAAGGAATGATTTTGGATTTGCGAAGCCCAATTCGAACCTGAGTTACTCTACTCCAATGGATTCCATCGCTCCATATCCTTTTGGGTATATTATCTGATGGGTTCAGTGAGGACAAACCTCTATATCTTCCAAATGAAGGTGTGCTACCAATTTGACCAATATTTAGGCCTTTAACATCATGATCGACTCCCTTTGTTTTAGCTTCATGTCACAAGCAAACGACATTAATTGCCTTCTTGTCATCAACTGATGTGTATGTACCTCAAAGTTTGTCTCTTCCCATGACAACCAACCCATAAGATCAATGCCCGGAGAACTGTCAAAGGATGACAATGAATTATTTTGTTGTGCATCTTCTTACTATTCTTCACACTACAAAAAAAAAGACTTTTAGTGGCGACTCTTCGGTGTCAACTAAAAATTCTATCACTGAATGTTTATCTTCGTCACTGAAACATGAAATAATAAATTTTTAATTGAACTTTCAGTGACAAAATCATACTATCGCCATTGAAAGTCTACTTTCAGTGGCGACAATTTGGTCACCGAAAGTATCACTTTCTATGGCGACAGTCGTCACCACTGAAAGTCACCTTTCAGTGATAACTATCTTTTGTTACCACTAAAAGTCTTTAATATAATAATTATTTTTTTAGAGTTTCAGTGACAAAATCATATTGTCGCCATTGAAAGTCTGCTTTCAGTGGCAACAATTTGCGTCACTGAAAGTCTCACTTTCTGTGGCGACAGTAGTCACCACTGAAAGTCACCTTTCAGTGAAAACTTCCTTTTGTCGCCACTGAAAGTCTTTAATATAATAATTATTTTTTTAAAAGTGGAGTTTCAGTGACAACTATTTTTTATCGCCACTAAAAGTAACTTCAGTGGTGATATAATTCAGTTGTCACTCAAAGTATACTTTCAGTGCCAAGAATATGATTGCCACTGAAGGTCTACAATATCATTTTTTTTAATTTCTAAATACTTTTAAAAATTTATATATATATATATATTTCTAAAAATTTTGAGTCTCATTTCAATAAATTTTTAATTTAAATATATTATTAAAAATATATTACTTATTATTTTTATTTTATATTAAAATATTCTAAATTATATCATATTAAATTATATAATATTAATAATTAATTTAATAAAATGATATTAATTTAATAATACAATATCATTTTTTTATTTTCTAATACTTCTAAAAATTTATATATATTTCAAAAAATTTTGGGTCCCATTTCTATAAATTTTTTATTTAAATATATTATTAAAAATATATTATTTATTATTAATATAAAGTTTCTATATTTATATACTATTTTTTATTATTTTATATTAAAGTATCTGAATTATATAATATTAATAGTTTATTTAATAAAATAATATTAATATTAATTTAATAAAATGATATTAATTGAATAATACAAAATCATTTTTTTTATTTTCTAATACTTCTAAAAATTTATATAAATTTATAAAAAAATTGAGTCCCATTTCCATAAATTTTTTATTTAATTTTATTATTGAAAATATATTATTTATTAATATAAAGTTTCTATATTTATATTCTATTTTTTATTATTTTGTATTAAAATATTCTGAATTATATAATATTAATAACTTATTTAATAAAATAATATTAATATTAATTTAGTAAAATGATAGTAATTCATTAATATAGTTGGAATCGAAGCTCAGACCTCTTGACTAGAGAAGTGCATACTTACCATTTGATCCATCATATTGTTTCGATTTGTGGTACTTATATTTTATATAAAAGGTATTTAAATAAAAGATGTTGACATGCTAACTTGGAGAATCGAATGCTTGACCTCCTCTATAAGCAACGATAATAGTTGCCACTCTTGCCACTTAGCTTCTTCTGACGTCATCCTATGGTTTTAAATATAAAGTGTTTCTGACATATTAATATATCACAGATTAAATAACTTCGCGCCTCTCCTGTTTCTTCTACACTTTTCTTTCGCACGTCTCCATTTTCTCTGAAACCCAGCACAGTCATCTTGTTCTTCAGAAAAAAAAAAAGCACCGTTGTTCGCCATCTTTTGCCATGTATCTTCACCATTTCACACTCCAATAGTTTCGATCTCCGTCAAAGGTAAGTGTGTTACTATATTTTGTTTTTTTTTTTTTGTGGTTTCCCCCAATCTAATGGTTTCCCCTTTCCTTTTAAATCTCTTATTATTTTCACCGTGTACCTTCTTAGGACTAATTATCTTCGAATTCAACTGTCAAAAGAGAGAGCTGAACTTGGGTGAACCAAGGAAGAAAAAATGTGGAAATGGGTAAGTAAAAATTCTCCCAAATTATTTTTGCCTTCATGAGAAGGGTTCCTTTTGGGTTTTATGGGTTGTGGTTGCTGCAACAAAACACAAAATTGTATGAAAAATATATATAATTAAGGAGAAATCCAAATTTCTGTGACCATATTTTGATTGCCCCCTTTTTCCTGTTTCATACCATTTTCCTTGACCCTACCATGGTTGTTTCACTTGCAAGGGAGGGTAATAACACTTTACACTATTCTCTTGTAATTGAACAATGTGGTTGCTTCTTGATTCCCTTATTTGGATTGATTATTTTTTAATTCAGTTATCAAAATAGAGGGCTAAACTTAGGTGAATCAAGAGGACAAAAACATGGAAATAAGTAAGTAAAAAAAATCTACCAAATTGTTTTTGCCTTCATGAGAATAGTTCTTATTGGGTTTTATAGGCTGTGGTTGTTGCAACAAAACACAAATTTGTATGAAAAATCTACACAATTAGGGAGAAATTCAAAATTTTGTGACCATCTTTTGTAGAAAAACTTTACTGAAGAGTGTTTCTCTATTATCTAAAATTCTCCATATTTGGTTTCCTAGAAAAACTTGGTTTACGTCATGAAATTTTGAAAAGCCTTTTGAAAATCAATTTTGAGTGTGTCCCAGTATGGTCTTTAGTTGTTGTATTTATTAATTTCATTTATTGTGTATTTTTAGCCCAGTTTCCAATTTCATCTTTGAGACATATGATTTTAGATTTGTTTCTTCTCATTTTTTATCATCCTAGATCTTTGCTTTAGCTTTAGCAACTATCTTAAATTCATTAATTGTTTAATTTGTCTCTAGATGTGTAATGTTTACACGAGAATCTCTTTTCACAATTATTTTAAAATAGACCTTATGTATGAACCAGACACATGGAGTACCACAATTTTCTTATAACATGTATTATCATCATTATCTCCCATTCCTACGTCTTTACTACTGGCATATATTATTGAAATTTCACATGCATAATGGTGTGAAATTGTTTCTTTATTGTAACCTTGCTTTTTAGTGGGATCTTGAGATTTCAGATGTCTTTAATTATCACAACAACAACATAGCCTTATCCCACTAGGTGGGGTCGGCTACATGGATCGACTTTTACTAGAAGGTCCCATTCAATAATTTCTCTAAGTGTCATTTTTTGTCTTCCTCGACTTTTTTTCACAGGGCTCCAAACCATCTACTCAACTCTCCTAACTAGCGCTTCCAACGATCTTCTTTCAACATACCCAAACCACCTTAAACGATTTTCAACCATTTTTTCCTTAATAGGTGCCACTCTAACTCTACCTTGTATATGATCATTACGGATCATATCTCTTCTTGTATGACCACACATCCAACGCAACATTCTCATCTCCGCCACTCTAAACATTCACTCTCATATAAAATTGCTGGCCTTATAGCAGTACGATAAAACTTTCCTTTGAGCTTATCAGGTACTTTCCGATCACAAATAACCCCTGATGCCATTCTCCACTTCAACCACCCAGCTTGTATCCTATATTCCATATCTCTAATAATTTCGCTGTCATCTTGTATAACTGATCCCAGATACCTAAACTTTAACACTTGTGATACGACCTGATCACCAATTTTAACCTCCAACCCGTTCCTAGCTTGTCGCTTGTTAAACTTACAATGCATATATTCGGTCTTACTCCTACTCAGACGAAAACCCTTCGATTCCAAAGTAGCTCTCCATAACTCAAGTTTAATATTAATCTCTTCCCTTGACTCTACTATAAGAATAAAGTCATCTGCAAAAAGCACGCATTTAAGGATTTATTCTTAGATGTGTTTCATCAGAACATCTAAAACTAGGTCAAACAAATAAGGGCTCAAAGATGATCCTTGGTGTAGGCCAATCTTAATAGGGAAGTCTCTAGTCTCCCCTCCAGACGTTCTCATACTAGTCGTAGCCCCCTCGTACATATCTTTTATAGCTCTAATATACACAACTCGTACACCTTTCTGTTCCAAGGCTTTCCACAGCACCTTTCTTGGTACTCGATCATAGGGTTTTTTCAAGTCAATAAATGCTATATGCAGGTCTTTTTGTTTACTCCGATACCTTTCCATCAACCCTCTTAGAAGATAAATAGCTTCCATAGTAGACCGTCCTAGCATGAATCTAAATTGGTTTTCAGAAATACTCGTCTCCATTCTTAACCTACGTTCAATCACTCTTTCCCATAATTTTAGAGTGTGACTCATAAGCTTAATCCCTCGGTAGTTTGCACAGTTTTGGATGTCTCCTTTGTTTTTGTAAATAGGCACTAAAGTGCTTCTTCTCCATTCCTTAGGCATTTTCTTGGACCTTAAAATGTCATTAAAGAGCTTAGTTAGCCAGATAATACCCTCCTCCCCTAAAAACTTTCAAACTTCAATAGGAATGCCATCGGGACCAACAGCTTTACCATTATCCATTTTCTCTAAGAGCTTTATTGACCTCATCAACCTTAATCCTGCGATAATATGCCAAATTTTGTCCTCTCTCCAAGGTTGTTAAATCTTCCATATCACAAGTCGACCCTGTTTCGTCATTAAAGAGCTTATGAAAGTAACCCTGCCATCTGTTTTTAATATCTCTATCTGTAACCAGAATTTTTCCTTCTTCATCCTTCACACATTTTACTTGATCCAAATCTCTACATTTCCTCTCTCTAGTCTTTACAATCTTGTAAATCTTTTGTTCCCCTTTTTTCGTTCCTAAGTCCTTGTAAAACTCTTCAAACGCTTTAGATCGTACTTCACTTATTATTTTTTTTTGTCTCCTTATTAGCTTTCCGATATCTTTCCCAATTTTTTGAGTTATTGCACAGATGGATAGCTTTAAAGCATTCTCTTTTAAATTTGATCTTCTCTTGAATGGTCTCATTCCACCATCAAGATTCCTTATCTCTTTGTCCAAAACCTTTTAATTCTCCTAAAAGTGCTTTAGCTACCTTTCTAACCCTCTTGGCCATCTCCTTCCACATGGTGTTAGCATTTCCTCGTAACTCCCAAGACCCTTCCTCTAACAATCTTCTTTTGAAAGTCTGTTGATTCTCCCCCTTTAGCTGCCACCACTTGATCCTAGGGTTCATCGCCTAACGATGCTTTTGTTTCCGACCCTTAAAAATCACATCAAGGACCAAAATCCTATGTTGAGTTGCCACGGGTTCCCCAGGAATAACTTTACAATTTTGACATATTTTTCTATCTGGATTCCTTACCAGAAAGAAATCAATCTGTGACCTTGAAGCTCCACTCTTGTATATGATTAAATGCTCCTCTCGCTTCTTGAAGCAGGTGTTGACAACCTTGAAATTATAAGCTATTGAGAAATCAAGTATAGACTGTCCTTCCTCGTTAAGCTCCCCAAAACCAAAGCTACCATGGACCCTCTCATACTGTCCTACTTCTTTCCCAACGTGACCATTAAGGTCCCCCCGATGAAAATCTTCTCTTCTAAAGGTATGCTTCTAACCAATCCCTTCAAATCTTCCCAAAATTTTCCTTAAGATATGCATCCATCCTTACCTGTGGTGCATAGGCACTTATGATGTGGATAGTATCTCTTACAATAATCATCCTTAAGCATATAATCCTATCCCCAATCCTTTTTACCTTTACCATACTCGACATCCATTCCTTGTCAACCATAATACCTACACCATTCTTTGTTCTTACTTTTCTCGTGTACCAGAACTTGAAGCCTGAATAGTCAAATTTCTTAGCCTTTTCTCCAACCCATTTAGTCTTTTGAAGGCACAAGATGTTAATTTTTCTCCTCTTCATAGTGTCCACAACCTCCATGGATTTCCCTGTCATGGTTCCAATATTCCATGTAGCAATCCTGATTTTGTTCTCCTGGACTAGCTTCTTTACCCTCAACCTTCCAAGAACATGCTCTTGTGACACTATAATCGATTGACGATGTAGTGGCTTTAGCTCATTTGACATTGTACTCGGCCATACAGTGTGTTGCTTCCAGGCAACGACTTAGTATTAGTGGACCCTTGCTCATTTAACACTACATTGGGGTGCCGATGCAGTGGCTCTAGCTCACTTGTCACTGTACTCGAGCCATACAGTGCGTTGCTTCTTGGCAACGTCCTAGCATTAGGAAAATATTGTCTCTGATCCATGTTCATGAGAGATTCGACACAATTTTACGTTGGCTGTCGAGGGCCTAACACAACCCTCCTCCTTTACCCGGACTTAGGACCGGCTATAAAACATAGGTGAAGTTAGATGTCTTAAATTACCAATATATATATATATATGGGTTGACCAATATAATAGAGGCTCAAAATCAAATTTCATTTTCATTACTAAGGAACAAAATGAAGGGATTAGTGGTCATTAATATGTGAAAATTTATTTCATAATTCAAACCCCTATTTTTCCTCCACTTGTTTAAAACCATTGGTAAGTTAATATGTTCAATTCACTTATCATAGATCATATTCTCACTTATTATTGAGATGTATCATTGATAAACCATATTCCAATTCTAAATAGCTAGACATAATGAAAAAAGAAAAGTGGAAGTTAGAGATGATATTAATACAATAATTTTAGAAATGGTATTGATACAATAATTTATGTCCATTAATGTTAAAACAAATAAATGTTATTGAAATATGATTATAATTATATGTGATTTGAAATATGATTTAGAGTATGTAGCCAATGAAACCATGTTGCATGGGTCAGTTTCTAGGCTAACAAGTGCAAAGCATGACCTCACATTTACTCAATATTATATTATGAACAACAAAATCCAAAGGACGTGTAACTTATATAGTTTAATTTAGCCAATATCAATTTAAATTATTTTTAGTAATATTTTTGTTTTTTCTTTATATATATATATATATATATATAAATCTATATGTATATATATATATATAATCTAGCTCCAAGTATGAATAATTTTATTTTTAGATGTATTGAATGTATTAAAATAGAATGCACTTTAAATTAAGTCCACTTTACTTCTTTTACTCCTTTATTTCACCTTCAACCTCACCTCAAAACCAAACCTATATCTACTCGTTATTTGATTTGCTTTTTTCTTTTTTGCTTGAATCAGTGTAACAATTTTTTTTCTTTTTATTTCCAGAGAAAGGGTGAAGCTCAAGGAATCTATGATTTTTCATCATCATCCACTTGTGTTTATCCCTCAAGTCCTAAGTATGCTTCTTGATTTTGGATGGATCTTAAAATTTTTATGCTACGTAATTGCAAATATATACATATAGAATGTAGCTTTATTTTTATTCAGTTTTATGTATTTGTGTAGCTTTATATTCTGAAACTTTGGGGAAAATCTTTTCAGATCTTAATTCACTTTTCCCATGACTAAAATTTCAATTTAGCTTTATTTAATTTGTATTAGCATTTGGGAACTTTTCTTTCTGGATTTTTTTTATGAAACTACTTTATTCTCTTGGAATGACCCATTAGAAAAAAATTATAGTGGTAGACACAATACCATCGAAAAGGATACCCCTCCCATTGTTTTACTACAATAGTAAAAATTAAAAAGAAACCCCAATTGGTGATTTCATATAACTTTTTAAGTCTTTTTTTTTAGGAGCAGTCACTTGATCCAAAAAGTTATGACTTAGTATTCCAACATTGTTGATGAGTTGCTCTATTTTTTATGGATTCACTTTGTTGTGAGAACAATTTTGTGCTATAAATTAACGAATATTAAAAGTGAGAGAATTATATTGCTACTCTTGTTATTATTTGATTGTAGAGAAAAATGATAGACAAAAGTTGGATGCAAATTAAGAATAGAGTTGATCCATCATATATACGAGGAATTGATGGTTTCCTCAATTGGGCTTTTGGTCAACCTGGAGTAAATAATATGATTAGATGTCCTTGTAAGAGTTGTATGAATGTAAGGTTTAAGTTGAGGAATAATATAAGGAAAGATTTATTGAAGAAAGGATTTTGGGAGAGTTATATAGTGTGGAATTCACACGGAGAAACTCTTTTAAGATATCAAAGTCATCCTTCGAATAAAGCTGAAGTACATAGTGATGAAGATGATGATATCATTGAGATGATACATGATGCTTTTGGATTTGCAAATACAGAGCAATCAATCAATGAGAATGAAATTAGTGAACAACCAAATGAACATGCAAGACAATTCTATAGATTATTAGAATACTTTGAGACAGAATTTGATGACCCTAAGGCTTTATGCCATAAGTTTTGATGATGACAAATGTATTTGAAATGTAGTATTGATATATATAAAAGTTAATTATCATATATATGCTACAAGTATTTAAGCATGACTGTGTTATTTAATGTGCAATGTCTTATACATTAATCATGCTATTTATCATGAATTGAACTAACCATTTGGTTTGCAAGTAAGATATATTTTATAGGTTGGTTCAAAACACGAAGAGTGAGCTACTACAAAAAAACTGACTTTCAGTGGCGACTGTTTGATGGCGACTAAAAAAGTCGCCACCAAAAGTCGACTTTTGGTGGCGACTAAAGGAGTTTCCACCAAAAGTCTGACTTTTGGTGGTGATTAAAGAGTCGCCACCAAAAGTCCAACTTTTGGTGGCAACTTTTGAGAGTCGCCACTAAAAGAGGGACATTTGGTGGTGACTTTTAAGAGTCGCCACCAAAAGTCAATTTATTTTTAAATAAAAATAAAAAAATTTAGACTTTTGGTGGCGACTCTCAGAGTTGCCACCAAAAGTCACCTTTGGTAGCGACCTTTAGTTGCCACCAATGGTATTTTGGTGGCGACTTTTGAGAGTCACCACCAAAAGTCAATTTATTTTTAAATAAAACTAAAAAAATTTAGACTTTTGGTGGTGACTCTTAGAGTTGCCACCAAAAGTTACCTTTAGTGGCAACATTTAGTCGCCACCAATGATATTTTGGTGGCTATTTTTGAGAGTCGCCACCAAAAGTGACCAAAAATCGTTTTTTATTTTTTTAAAATTACTTTCAGTGGCGACTATAGTCGCCACTAAAGGTGACTTTGGTGGCAACTCTGAGAGTCGCCACCAAAAGTCTAAATTTTTTATTTTGATTTAAAAATAAATTGACTTTTGGTGGCGACTTTTGATGGTCGCCACCAAAATACCATTGGCGGCAACTCTCAAGTCTAAATTTTTTTATTTTTATTTAAAAATAAATTAACTTTTAGTGGCGACTTTTCAGAGTCGCCACTGAAAGCTGGACTTTTAGTGGCAACTCTCATAGTTGCCACCAAAAGTCAATTTTTTATTTATATATAATTATTTTTTATTTCTTATTCTATTAATAATAATATACTTTTTTTGTTAAGTTAGATGTTGTTTCATTTTAGTGCTATGATGTTTTTGGCTTAAAATAATTTTAACAGATTATATATATATATATATATATATATAATATTTTGCCCTTACATAACACAAATAAAGTGGTAGCGCAATGGCAAAACAGACATGGTTGCAAGCAAGGAGCCCAGGTTCGAATCTCAGGTATACATATGTTTGGTTTAAATAAATTCTAATATTGCACCAAAAAAAATCGAGTCACCATGGGGCAGCAAGTTAGTGGACTGGCTAAGACCTGTACATGTCAAATGGGTCTCGGGTTGACCTGTCGAACCAATCCTAGCCTAAAACAATTACTATTGACTTTTGGTGGCGACTTTAAAAGTCGCCACTAAAGGTTACTTATGGTGGCGACCAAAAGTCGCCACCAAAGATCTTTTAGTGGCAACTTTTAAAGTCGCCACTAGAGATAATCATTTTTTTTTACATGAAATTTTTTTTAACGAAAAAATGACTTTTGGTGGCGACTACAGTCGCCACTAAAGGTAACTTTTGGTGGCGACTCTTTTAGTCGTCATTAAAAACCTTTCAGCCGCGAACTTTCAGCAACAACTTAGTCGCCACTAAAAGTCGCCACCAAAGACCTTTTGGTGGTGACTTTTTAGACTTTTGAGTCGCCACCAAAAGTATTTTTTTTTTTTTGTAGTGAGCATTGGATTGAAGAACAAGGAAAAGCAACATCATGCCTCACTCAAGGAAAGCAACATGCAAGGATAAAACTCCAAGAAACACTATAAAAAAAAGACTTTTGGTGGTGACTAAAGTCGCCACTAAAAGTCTTTGGTGGCAACTTTTAGTGGCGACTAAAGTTGTTGGCGTAAGTCAGTGGTTGATTCTTTTGGTGGCGACTTTCAAAAGTCGCCACCAAAAGTCATTTTTATTGCAAAAAAAAAAAAAGAAAATTCGTGAAAAAAGTGATTTTTGGTGGCATCAAAAACTACCTTTGAAGTCGCCACCAAAAGTCACTCGCCATGTTTTTAGATCTGGATTGTCCCGGCGAGTCGACCCGAGATCCATTCGACTCGTGTTGGTCTTGGCCGATCCAATAACTCGCTGTCCCAAGCTAACTCGATTTTGTGTGTGCAATATTCAAGTTTATTTGAAATTAAACTAAACATGTGCATACCTGAGATTCAAACCTGGGTCCCTTGCTTGTAGCCATGTGTGTCTTGCCATTTTGCCACTGCTCATTTGTGTTATGTAAGTGCAAAATATTATATATATCTATATATATAATCTATTAAAAATATTTTAGGTCAAAAATATTATAAAACAGAAATAAAATAATATTAAACTTAACAAAAAGCAAATATATTATTACTATTGGAGTCACCACAAAAGTCTGACATCAGCTAATTTTATAAAAAAGAACGATTTCAGTTAAAAAAAAGACTTCAGTCATCACTGATAATCTAATTTTTTAAAAAAATTAAAAAATTAAAAAAAATTGAATTTCTTTTAAATAAAATTAATAAAAATAAAAAAATTTTGAATTTTTTAAGTATAAAAATCACTTTTTTAATTTTTTAAAAATTAGACTTTTGCTGGCGACTATAGTCGCCACCAAAAGTCTAATTTTTTATTTTATTCTAAAAAATCTGACTTTTTTTATTTTTTTTAAAAAAGACTTTTGGTGGCGACGACTATAGTCGCCACCAAAAGTCTAATTTTTTATTTTATTCTAAAAAATCTGACTTTTTTTTATTTTTTTTGAAAAAGACTTTTGGTGGCGACTATAAGTCTATTTTTTTATTTTATTTAAAAAATCAGACTTTTTTTAAAATAAAAAATTAACTTTTGGTGGTGACTATAGTCGCCACCAAAAGTCTGATTGTTTTAAATTTTATTTTAAAAAATTCAAATTTTTTTAATATTTTTTATTTTCTTAAATTAACTTTTAGTGGCGGCTATAGTTGCACCAAAGGTCTAATTTTTCATTTTTTTTAAAAAAAATTCAAATTTCTTTATTTTTTTTAGATTGGACTTTTGGTGCCAACTATGAGAGTCGCCACTAAAAGTCTAATTTTTTTAATTTTATTTAAAAAAAATTAACTTTTGGTGGCGACTCTAAAAAGTCGCCACCAAAACTCAACTTTTAGTGGTGACTTATTTAGTCGCCACCAAAAGTCGCCATTAAAAGTCAATTTTCTTGTAGTGAAATGAAGAACTAAAAGATTTGAAGTCTTGGAAGCTTGGATGCATCAAGTTTGCTTATGTGTTTACATTAAGTATATCCTAAATAGGCTAGTATACTTGTGCAACTCAATGATTTAGATTTGCATACATTGGCTCAAGCATTTTGAACAAAAAGATAGTGAGATATGAAGTTTTACAAAAGTTAGTTTTTGACCTTTGGTCACTCTTTATATCATATCTCATAAATGAAAAATTGGTTTTTCACTTATCTTAATCTCATTTGATAGTGGACTCAAAGAGTTTTCCAGCGGTATATTATTTATTTAAAATAAAGTCCAAATAAAAAAGATATGACCATTTAAACTAAACTCTGAAAAACTGAAAGTTGACTTGGCTATACTTAAGAATTATTTTATCCTGACCTTCAGTCAGTATTTTGATCATATCTTTTAAATGAAAAATAATTTTTGAGTGAAACTTGTCTCATTTGAAACTAGACTCCAAGAGCTTTCCAATGATATATTATTTTTTAAAATGGAGTTCAAATGAGAGAGTTATGAATTTTTAAATTGAGCTTAAAAGTTTCAAGTTAACAGGATTTTTGACAAAGTGCAATCAGTCAACTAATAGACCATGATCAATCGACTGATAGCCCAGAAATACTATCTAGTGGTTATATTTTTGTGTCTAACGGATACATTGAGCTATTAGTCGATTGATGGCCTTACAACAGTCGACTGATTATACCTGGACTGCATTTTTAAGTGTAGTAACGGCTATAAACGGCTATATTTCAATGGAACCTATATATATGACCTTAGATACACATTTTTATGTTAGAACTCAGTACTACAATGATATATTAACATGTTCTATCATCTTTGAGAGAAATTCAAACATTCTTGAGCCAAATCTTGCATATTCTCTATCATTAGAGTTATTAGAGCTTCATTTGTATTCATCTACTCTTTAGAGAGAGTTTCTTTGTATTGTTGATTTTGATCAACACATATATTATTCTGAGTTGAGGTTCACAAGTATCGATGTTGGAAAAACTTGCTTTGGGTTGAGGAGGAGCCCGGATTCATAAATTCTCCGTTGTGGTTTCGTAAATACCTGAATTTAATTTGCATTGTTGTAGTGGTTTACAAGTACCTGGATTAAACTTGTAATTATAGTGGAAATACTCAAGTGGTCTCTTGAGAACTGGATGTAGGCTTGGGATTAGCCGAACCAGTATAAATCTCTGAGTTTACTTTCTCTATCCCTACTCTATTTACATTTGAAGTTAATTAATTAATGCTTTGCATTTATATTTGATTTCTACCTTAAGCATTAATTAATTTGTGTAGATTTATATTTTCTCCTTAACTCTTTGCACTATAAACTTATTCATCTTGATAACACTTTGATTTTTTGAATTAAATTATTATCTTTAGCATTGTCCAATTTCAGAAAATCATTTTAACTTCCAATTAAGTTTTGTAAAAAATTTTATAAAACCCAATTCACCCCCCTCTTGGGATCCAACTATTTCCTTCAGAATTATATCCAGGTTGTACCAAAATGTCAAAACTATCATTCATAGTTAAGTTACTTCATTTGAAGTGCATAAATCATTGGAGTAATAAATCTATGGATGCATTGCTCAACTTATTAAAAGAAGTTCTTCCTGAAGGTGCACTTATACCTAACTCCTTTTATAAAGCCAAGAAAGTTATTCGAGAGTTAGGGTTAGG
This sequence comes from Biancaea sappan, assembly GCA_037074585.1. Lineage (NCBI taxonomy): Eukaryota > Viridiplantae > Streptophyta > Magnoliopsida > Fabales > Fabaceae > Biancaea > Biancaea sappan. Next base: position 56,793,783 of record CM073491.1, on the reverse strand, counting down.
TTACAATAAAATAGATGCATGCAAGAACAATTTTATTTTATTTTGGCAAGAACATGCTAATGCACAATCATGTCCCAAATATAACACATCGAGGTGGAAGTCTGATAGGCCCAAGGGTATGAAAGTACCATATAAAGTGTTGCATCATTTTCCAATAAAATCAAGGTTACAAAGACTGTACATGTCAAGACACACAATCAAAGAAATGAGGTAGCACAAAGAGGAACGAATAGATGATGGTGTATTAAGACATCCAACTGATTCTCAATCATGGAAGTCCTTTGATGACCAACACCTAGAGTTCTCTAAAGATCCTAGAAACGTTCGAATGGGTTTAGCAAGTGATAGGTTCCAACCTTATGGAAACATGAGTGCTAATCATAGCATTTGGTCTGTTGTTCTAGTTCCCTATAATTTGCCATATGGGAATGCATGAAACACCCATACTTTATGATGACACTCCTCATTCCTAGTCCTAGGTGCCCAGGTGATGACATAGATGTTTACTTACAATCTTTGAGTAAAGAATTGAAAGAATTATGGGAGGTAAGGTTAGAGACGTTTGATGCCCATACACAGTCCAACTTCATAATGCGTGCAGCTATCATGTGGACAATTAATGACTTTCCTATATATGGGAACCTTTCAGAATGGTCAACCAAAGGCAAGTTTGCATGCCCTTGTTGCCACAAAGACACATACTTTGTTTCTTTAAGGAACAAGATATGTTACATGGGTCATCGTCGCTATCTACCAACCAACCACACATAGCATCGAAATAGGAGGGCATTTAACCAGAAAGTAGAGAATGGGGTTGCACCTACTCCTTTAACTGGTGATGAAGCACTTGAACAATTAGAGAGGTTAGGCAATGTGACTTTCGGGAAACATCACAAGTGGAAACGTGATGATTCCAATCATGCTTATAATTGGAGGAAGAAGAGTATTTTTTTCAATTGCCTTATTGGAAAACACTTATGCTTCGACATAATCTTGACGTTATGCATATAGAAAGAAATGCCTCAGACAATATTGTGTCAACAGTGATGAATATGACTGGAAAGACAAAAGATACATTGAAAAGTCGATATGATTTGATGGACATGGGTATTAGGCAAGGGTTACACCCAATTGAGGATGGAAACAAAGTATTATTACCAGTAGCATGCTATGTATTGTCTTCAGAAGATAAATTGAAGGTTTACAACTTTCTTGCTAATTTAAAGGTTCCCGACTCATTTTCATCAAACATTTCAAGGTGTGTTAATATTCGTGAAAGAAAAATTACTGGATTGAAATGTCATGATCACCATGTTTTGTTGCAAACATATTCCCTATTGCAATTCATGGTTTGTTGCCTAAGGAAGTGTGTGAGCCAATAACAGAGTTGGGATTATTTTTCAAGAATCTATGCTCTAAGTGCTTAACCATTGAAGACATTAATAGGCTTGAGGGAGAAATTGCAATTACCCTATGTAAATTAGAAATTGTATTTCCACTGGCCTTCTTTGATATAATGATCCACTTACCAATGCACTTAGCAAGGGAGGCAAAAATTGGTGGACCTGTTCAGTATCGCTGGATGTATCCTATTGAGAGGTAATGTTATGTGATATATATATATATATATATATATTTTAATGGCTTAAATTGTTAGTAATAGACACTTAAATCATATAGGTAATTTAATGTTATGTTGTGTATATAGGTATTTGCAAACACTTAAATTATACGTTCACAATAAAGCTCATCCAGAAGGTTCAATTGTAGAAGGCTACTTAGCAGAAGAAAGCCTAACATTTTGTTCACGATACCTAAAGAACATTTCTACCAAATTCAATAAACTTCTTAGAAATGATGAAGAAATGGTGTTAGATAGTGTCGTGTCTATCTTCAAAAAGATTGGGCAACCAAAAGGGTGTTTTGAATCTATTACTCTATCTCATACAGAGTTTAAACAAGCATGTATGTATGTGCTTCAAAATTGTGAAGAGGTTTAGCCATTTATAGAGTAAGTTCACCACAAATCCTTGGTGGTATTAGAAATAAATAATTATTTGATGTCTTAACTAATTAACTAGCTCATATTGTAGGGAGCATAAGAAGGAGCTTGAGGCACAAACTTCAATGGTAGATGAGAGACATTACCAAGAGCTTTTAGATTGGTTTCGTGCATGTGCCCTTGGCCATTTGAGCACAATTCATAATTCTTTCCCATTATAGATAATAACTATTCATTTGTTTATATAGGTCTTTGTGTTATGTCAACAACCTCGTGCAAATAACGAGCTCATAAGTTTATCGATCGGGCCAATTAATAAAATTAATCGATATCCTATATTTATGGTGAATGGATTTAGGTTTCACACAAAATATTGTACTTTAGGGAAGAAAACTCAAAATAGTGGAGTTCTTGTGAAGGGGGATGATTCAGATCCTAAAAAAGAGTACTATGGCGTGATATAGGACATTTATGAGTTGTCTTATTGGCAATAGAAAAGTCTACCTCTTCAAATGTCATTGGTGGGATATGGCACATTTAGGAAAGGGATACAAAATAGACAAGTACGGATTCACAAGTGTGAATGCTTATTTCTCATTGCACAAATGAGCCATTTGTTTTGGCTTCCCAGGAGAACAAGTTTTCTACATCAATGAAAATGTTGATCAGGATTGGCTTGTGGTTGTGAAGACAAGTCCACGTGACCTTTTCAATATGCCTCAAAATAATGATGATGTTGGTGATGACTATGACTTGTTAGTCAATGATGAAGAAGCATATCAACAATTGTAGATTGAACTAAATGCAAGTACTAGCAATGAAATAGAAGATGATATTATAGTACCCTTACATAGAGATAATGTTGAGCCTCAAAGCGTTAATCATCTAAGTCACCAATCAAGAATAGGTGTTCGAACTGCAAGGGAAGAAGATTTTATTAATGATGATGAGGTGACTGTGAATGATGAAAGTAGGAAGAGGATATTATTTAGTTATGGTAATCTGTGACAAGGAGACAATGACATAATATTTAATTATGGTAATTTATGACATCTTTTTAGGCAATGTTTACATTTAAATATGGTAATTTTTGACATAATATTTAATTATACTTGCATTATCAATATAACCCACTGGTTTATATTTACTATTGTAGAAAATGAAAGCATTTGGTAAGGGAAGAGGAGGGAAACAAGTAAGAGGCATTTCACATGGCAATAGTCAGGAAGTCACATCAATCTTACGCTTGCCCCAACAAGAAACGGCTCTCATTGATCATAACCCTACATAAATAGCCACTGAAGGTGAAAGTTCACAACCACTAGCCACAAGAGCCCAACCTCAACCTAGTACTACAAGTTTGTTTTCTTGTATCTTACATCATACTGTCAAACTATTAAATCATATGACACTTTATAATGTAAATTTTTTATGTACATAACAGCTTCTTCCAGTGTACCTAAAAATGTTAGAAAGGCATATAGATCTATACAGGTCGATATGAAAACTAGCAATGGAAATAAACTAGAAGTAGAGATCCCAGATTTTATTGATAGAGCTGTAGGACCGGGAGCTAAAGATCTCGCAAATTACTGTGGCCTAGTGGTGAGGAAAATTGTTTCATTTAGAGATGGTGAGTGGAAGAATATCACCACAAAACATGGAGAAGCTATGTTTTTACAAGTGAAGGTAATAAGTTAAATATACAAATGTTATATTTTGATGTGTTACTTATGCTATTTCTAACAGTTATCACTTTGTTTTTAGGAAAAATTTGCATGAAGGAATATGAATTTCAAGGGTATGTAGTGCAAATGTTACAAAAACTCTTTAGGAGGTGGAAGAACCAATTGCATGAGCACTACAAAAAAGTATAACACTGATGACGAGAGATTGGCTCATCCACCAGAGGGTGTGAAACCTGAAGATTGGCAGTAGCTAGTCTAAGAACATTTTCCCTCTGATGCTTTCAAGGTATTATGTTGACATATTTTGACAAAATATTTTTTTCAATGAATTTATATTTACGATTGTTAACTATAGGCTAAAAGTGAGAGAAATAAAGCAAACAGGAGGTTACAAACAACAAAACATGCTTGTGGACCAAGATCATTTGTAGAAATAGAAGCATCTATGGTAAAAATGCATTTGTCTTCTTAAATTATTAAAGATTTCTATTTTTATTGATATATCTATAATTATATTTCACTATTATTGTAATATTTTGTAGAAAGACCCAGAAACTGGGGAAAGGGCACCACTTGATCGAGTGTGGGAACTACAACACACTCGTAAGACAAAAGAAGGAGAAATGGTGTGGTCGGATCCTTATTCACAAGGTTACAAATAAATTTGCTTCGTGTTTAAGTTGAATTTGCATTTTGATTTTATTATTCTAAGGTGATGTTTTAATTGTAAGGTCGCCTCCAAGATCTTGTAGCACAACAAAATACACAAGAAAGTGGGCCACAACTCACAAGAGATGAGATCTTGGTGAATGTACTTGGTGAAAGATCTAGATATGTTCGAGGGAAGGGTTATGGAGGAAAACTTCAAAGAAAAAGAGGACTGACACAAGTTGATGTTGAAGACCGCATAGAGACTGTTCGTATAGAGGTGGAAAGAAAAAGAGAAGAAGACCATATTGAGATGCATGCCGAGATGGAAAGAAAGGTAGAACAAAAACACACTGAGATGGAGAGTAAGATGCAAGAAGAGATTGATCGACAAATCCAAACTCAATTAGTGGCCTTAATGGCAACTATCCAAGTAAGTTTTCTAATCCCTCTATCTGATGTCAGGACTTTAGTGCTCTCATTGTAAACTCCATTATGGGTGTTTAATGTATTGTCTCTGGTTGATAATTTCTTGATTGACATCATTTGGTTTCACTCCAAATTATTGGTGGAACTTTCCAAACCATGGACTGATGTTCAAAGTGCATTATATATATATATATATATATATATATATATAACATGGGAATTCTTTATTTTTTCTGGTTAATGCCTTGAGGAAGCATGTATTGGAAGGTGGGTTTGGCTTAGTGGTATTGGCATTTAAGATTATTTGTTGTTTCTGTAACATAGTAAGCCATAAGAAAAGAAATCATTAATTGCACACTTTGATGATTTATTATGAAAGAAATTGCTATATGAGTTGGCCTGTTGGGAATTTGTAGAAGGATCAATTGGATAAACCATAAAGAAACAAAGATGTGGTTTTTCTTTTCTTTCCTTTCCTTTCTTTTCCTTAATATTCTATTTTTTTCTTTGCTTTTTCTTTTGTTTCTTGTTAATTTATGGTTTCTTGTGGCATAGGATTATAGTGGATTTATTACATAGTGTTTATATATATATATATATATTTGATCATCGTAAAAATGTTCAATTTTAAGCTAAACTAAACCTCGCTCCTATTTTTATTTATTTTTTACCAATATGTTTTTTTCAAATTATAAAATATATAAGCAAGATATGGATGTATGGTTTAACTTACTTGAAAATGCTTTAGAAGAACGAAAGGAAGCCAACAAATTAATCAAGAGCTTAATTCCCTTGTGAATAAGTGAAAAGTTTCCATGGAATTAACCTCCTTGTCTTCTCCTATTGAAAGGTCAAATTACATTGTTTTTATGACTTCATAATTAATGAATTGATATTAATCTCATTATCATATATATATATATATATATATATTTACAAATGAGTGGATAGCTCCACTAGGATATTATAATTAATAGTTCTAATTTCTTGAATTCTATTTGGTAAGTTGAAATTTTAATTCTTGAAATATTTGGAAGCACATTAATAACATGGACATGGAAATATGATAAAAAAATTTAAAAAATGTCTTTTGTGTATTCTAAATAATATAGAATTTTTTACACGTTATGCTAAGAAATTTTACAAATATTTTTTAAAGTACTTGAGAATTAAGATGTGCAAATATCAAATAGTAAAAGAATTAAATACTAAAGTTTTTTAAACATATATACCAAAAGTGATTCATAGATACTAAAAATTCATGACTACATGGATAATCATGTTATATAAACGCTTTTTACATTTTGGTTGTAATTTTGTCTTAATCTTGATGATATATTTTCTCTTTCTATGGAATCTGAAGTGACACTTGTTTTACTTGTATCACAATAGGAAACAAGTCCAGATATAAATACCTTTGGAAACTCTGGAGTCACCAAAGATGCAAGGAAACATAGAAAATCATAGATTAGTTGTACTAGTTTCTTTTTGTATTAAGTATTATCTAAAATACATTATGTATTCAAATCATTTTCTAATATATGATGATTTGTACAACAAATATATATTGTGCTTATATGAATTTAGTATAATGTTACTTAAAATATTAAATTAATAGCTTGATTATTGATCATAAAAAAAAAAGTAAAAGCTTTCAGTGGCGACTAAATGTCGCCACTGAAGATACTTCCAGTGACCATATAGGGTTGCCACTGCGACCTTATGTTGTCACTAAAAGTATTACATTTCTCTTGATACTTTTTGTGACCACAAAGTCGCCACTAAAAGTAATTTTTAGTAGCAACCTTATGTGGTCACTAAAAGTATCAGATATTTTCAGTGACCACATATAGTCACCACTAAAAGTCCTAATACTTTCAATGACAAAAATTAGTTGTCATTGAAAGTTACTTTTTAGTGGTGACCCAATGTCGTCATTGAACATATTACATTTCTTTGATACTTTCAGTGACCACATTTTGTCACCATTAAAAGTAACTTTCCGTGGCGACTGTGTTTCGCCACTAAAAGTGTCTTTAGTGACAACATATTGTCGCTACTAAAAGTATTTTTAGTAGCGACATTTCTTTTGTCTATAACTTACGTTTGGTGACACATATTATACTTTTAGTGGTGACCAAAGTCGCCACTAAAAGTTTGTTTCCGTGATGAATTTTTGGTGACAACGGAATCGCCACCAAATACTTTTAGTAACGAAACTTCAGATGGCGACCATGTGTGGCCACTGAATCACTTTCAGTGACAACTTTTTGGCTTTCAGTAACAACTTTAGTCACCACAGAAAGTCAATTTTTTTGTAGTGATGTTTGTAAGTTGTTCTTGTTCCCCTTCACTTTCTTGAGTTGTTTTCCACCTTTATTATGTTTCCCTTCTCTCTTTGCATTGTTTTTCACCCAACATTACATCCCTGTAAAGTACTTTTGGTTCAAGCATGCATGTGAATTTGAGTAGTGAAAAAATTAGATTCTTGACAAGCTTATGGTATTGATTTTATGATAGGTTGAATTTTGAGTGAATTACCCTTAAACAATTGAAAGAATAAAGAGTAAACACTTACTATGTGAGGAGGCTAATTACTTAAATTCATTCTTGTCAAAAAATTGTCATGATGCTTGACTTTTAGAAATTTAAGATTTACTTTCTTTAAATGCTAAATCTTTTCAAATTTTAATTATTTCATTCTTACATGCTTTCCACACTTTTCCTTTGGTGTCTTTTGGTGTTTTGAATATGATTTTTCCCAAGAGTGCAAAAGGCTCAGTCTTGGGGATTTGATATTGGACATTTTTATATACATTTTGGTCCTAATCTTAGTCCTATTGCATACTTTTTCATGAGAACTATCTGATTTTATTATGTTTTAGAATTAATTGGATTTGATTTATTATGAACTAATTGTGCTTTAAATTTGTAATTAGAGAGCTAAATTGATGACATGGATGAAGTGCTTATGTGGGAGCTAATGTGGCATTTTTGGATGATTCGGTGTTGATTAGAACATGTTGATGTGGGCCCCATTGTTGTTCTAAATCGAAGTATGCATTCAGCCTCTTTTGCATTCCAAAGTTTACCCAAAATGGAAAATTCATAGGTCAACTCTCTTGTGCAGAAAAATCAGTCTAGCAACATCCTTTTCCATGCCATTTCCCTCTAATTTGCTACTATAGCTTGCCCAAACCTAAACTGCAAATTTCAAAAGGGGATAAATCTTGAAGCCATTTTCGTCTCTCTCCTAAAGTAGAATACAGGGAGACATTAGAATTCATTTTTGAGAGCCAAACAACTTCTTCTTCCTCTCTTCTATAGCTTAGGGTTCTTTGTAGTTTAGTTTTTGTATTTTCATTTTATTCCTTATGGAGGGCTAAAAACCTTTGTGTAATCAATCTATAGTGGAACTAGAAGATGTAATCTGAATGCTTTGAACAGAGAAGTGTTTCTGATCTAATCTATTTCAGTTTAATCCTTACTTTGCCTCTTGTTCTCATTTCTATATATTTTTTTGATTGTAAAGGATGTATGGGTTTGATTTATGTTTTTATTGCTTTATTAGAGGATAAACATTACTAGACTTGTATGTATACAGTTGTTATGCGTATTTAGTAAGTAGGATTAGATTGGGTTGTTAATATGTGATTATGTGGGGTAAGATTCTGGTTAGGACTTAAATATGTTCAAGTTCTAGGAGATTTTCTGGAAAACTTAGTTAACAATTGGAATAATAGATGAAATCAGAGTTGTTATTAAGAAAATGATGATGATGATTACACTCCTAGGGAAACTAGAGATTGATTACATGTTATAATAGTGCTTTTCCAGCTTTGTTCTGTTCACACTAAAAAAAAAAACTTTTGGTGGAGACTAAAGTTGTTGTTGAAAGTCTGTGACTAATTGTCTTTGGGTGGTGACTTTTTGTGACTCTCAAAAGTCGCCACCAAAAGTCACCGTTTAGTGACGATTATAGATGCCACCAAAGGTTATCTTTGATGCAAAAAAAAAATTCATGAAAAAAAGTAACTTTTAGTTGTGACTTTAGTTACCATTGAAAGTCACTTTCAGTAAAAATAACTTTTGCTGACGACTTTAAAGGTCACCGCCAAAAGTCACTTGCCATCTTTTTGGATCTGGATTGGTTTGATGGGTCGACTCGAGACCCATTCAACCAGTGCGGGTCTTGACCGGTCCAATAACTCGCATCGCCAGGGTGACTCAATTTTTTTTGTGCAATATTCAAGTTTATTTGAAATTAAACCAAATGTATGTATACCTGAGATCCAAACCTAGGTTCCCTGCTTTCAACCATATGTGTCTTGCCATCATGTCACCACTTCATTTATGCTATATAAGGACAAAATATTATATACATATATATATATATATATATAATCTGTCAAAATTATGTTAAGTCAAAAATATTACAAAACTGAAATAAAACAATATCTAACTTAACAAAAAGTAAATATATTATTACTATGGGAGTTACCACAAAAAGTCTGACTTCAGTTAATTTCATAAAAAACAAATTGACTTCAGTTAAAAAAATCAGGCTTTGGGAGTCGCCACCAAAAATCTGATTTTTTTAAAAAAAAATTTTAAAAAGTTAGACTTTTTAAAATAAAATTAAAAAATTAGACTTTTGGTGGCGACTATGAAAGTCAAATTTTTTTAAAAAAATTATTAAAATCCTAATTTTTAAATAAATTTTAAAAAATAGACTTTGCTACCAAAAGTCAAATTTTTTAAAAAAAATTATAAATAGTCTGATTTTTTGAATTTTTTGAATTTTTTTAAAAAATTGGACTTTTGATGACAACTGTAAGAGTCACTATGAAAAGTCTATTTTTTAAATTTTTAAAAAATAATCTTTTTTTAATTTTTTTAAAAAAATTTGACTTTTGGTGGTGACTGTGGAAGTCGCCACCAAAAGTATGATCTTTTAAATATTTTTTAAAAAAAATCTGATTTTTTAATTTTTTAAAAAAATCTGATTTTTTAATTTTTTAAAAAAATCTGATTTTTTAATTTTTTAAAAAATCTGATTTTTTAATTTTTTTAAAAAATTGACTTTGCCACCAAAAGATTGATTTTTTAATTTTATTAAAACATCTAACTTTTTAAATTTTTTAAAAAAATTTAGTCACCAAATTAAAAAAAATCAGACTTTTGGTGGCGATTCTCAAAAGTTGCCACAAAAAAGTGAGACTTTTAGTGGCGACTCTGAAAACTTAATTTTTAGTGACGACTCATTTAGTTGCCACTGAAAGATAATTTTCTTGTAGTGTCAGATTCTATTCTAATTTTGTTCTTGTTTAAATTCTATTTTATGTATGCTTTTCTGCTACTGTCACAACCCCCTCTGGTGTAGTTAATTAGTGTAATTAGTGTTAAGAACAATTAATTAGTGGTTAGAAGTAAGACTCCTTGAGAGAATACAACCTGGGGATCACTATATTGCAAGATTACCATGAATTTAATTCTAGGTGATTCGTCATCGTAGTGGTGTGAACCAAATACCTGTTAGCATATTTCATATTTAAGGAAAATTAATTTTCACTAGTAGACTTTGGAATATCTCTTCGTTGCTCATGCAGTCTAATATTTCTCTGTATTTATTGATAAGCACTTTTGAAGGAGTAGGATGCATCCTTGCCCCTGCCCACCTATGTAGATAGTAATAGATTATTAATTATTAATTAGAAAAATACAACTTATTTAACCATACCTGAAACCCAAAGGCGGCTGCAATACATAAGTGTCTAGCAATGGATTTAGTTGATAGACAACATCAGGAGAAAAACAAGGAAATCTCGACCAGAACCACATATGTAGTAAGGCTATATACCCCCAATTTGTTTTGTATCCTTCAATGCGGTGGTGCAAAGCTCTCTATATAAAAGGCCAACACTACTGAACCCCATGCCATATTGTCGCACTGATCAAAATTAAGGAGGAAAGGGAGGTACTTTATATTTATAAAATTGCCATACTTATTTGGCATCAAATATCTGCCAATTATTGCAGAATCCATGCTCTAGCATGAAATTGTAAAGTTCTTTGGTCTGCACCTTCAGGGATCTCTTTAAATGTATCGGTGAGCCAATTTAGTGTAACTCTTGTCCATCAGTTTCCGATAAAGGCGACACAACTCCAAGACCTGTCTCACACAAATCTTTAAATTTTCTAATACGGGGATTGCTTGTAATTAGTATCTCTGTACATGAAAGTCCCAATAGCATTCCTACATCTTTAAGCGTAATTGTAGACTCACCCTTGGTGAGGTGAAAAGTGTGTGTCTCTAGGCACCACCTTTCAACAAAGGCAGAAACTAGAGCATAGTTATAGACAAAATCTCTTAAGACATATACACCATAAAACCCATATTGTATTAGTAGTGATACTATAGCAACAGGTGGATCACACACAAATCATGAATTTGTCCATTTTTTTTACTGTAAGAGTACGATTTATCTACATAGAAAAATTTAATTAATCATAATGTTAATATAAAAGTAAATAAATCATTTAGTAAATTGATATAAATGACAAAAAATAGTATCAGTAAAAAAAATTAAATAACTTCATTAATAATAATTTTACTACAATGAATAATAGATACTTACTTGGTCGTTTTTCCATATTAGAGAAGAAATATGTTATTCTTACATATACAATAAAGTAGGATCTGTGAGGCCAAAAATATATGTATGCTCATTATAATCACCTGTGGCCATGACGAGGAATTAGACAGGAGAAGTGGAAAGATGAAAGAAGTAGGAAGATAATTATGAAAGACTAGAAGAGAGAGATGGAAAAGACTAAGTGAGTTTATGAAATGGTGGAGGTAGGCACTTATAGGAGTATGGCGTGGGGTGTGTGATGTAATATGACAAATGAAAAAAAAAAATCAAATCATTTAATATTAAATCATATATATTTAATATGGTGTGGTATATATAGTGAAGGGTTTAGGGTTGTGACGGAGACTTGGGAATTTTTTTTATATATACAATGATATTTTTATTTTATACATATTATTTTTAAATAATTATAAAAATTATTTATTATTATATTTTACAAAATATTATTTGTAATAATTATTATTTCATAATAACTAATTTTATATTTGCCACCTATTTTTTAATTTCTATAAACATGATTTCATTTAAATTATATTTTTATAAGTTATTATAATTATTTTATAAAGACTCAAACGCATTCAATATCTACCTTAATCTACTAGAAATAGGGTAATAAAAGATATGTAGATTTATATATAAATATATATCTTTAGATAGACATGTAAATCCACTCACATCTTATAAACAAATTTGGCTTCTCAACACTCATTTTTCTTTTCTTCATCTTTATCTCCCCGTACTATTTCTCATAACTCATATCTTCCATTTTTTTCTTTTCTACTTAACATGTCAGGTGATCCATCACAGCATGCTGAACATTTATCTACTGGAGGACTAAGAAGACAATATTCTATTCAATCTCCTAATCCTTCTTCTTTGAATAACACCACCAGTATGAACATTGATAATACTACAACAACAAATCCATGCCAGTCATTTTCTTACCCTTCTTTTTTTTGGCCCACAGCAAAATATGTCTTCCATGACTCCTCTAACTTTTTACTCACCGATGATGCCATGGTAATTTCAGTGAAACATGCTGCCACTAATGGCTCATTCCAAATATCCTCCGGTTGGACCACCGCCCCATGGTAATTCTATGCCCATCATGATACATCTAATATGCCAACTACTTCTCCTCAAGTCCAAAACTCTAAGATATCATAATAACTCTACTTTTTCACAACATTCTCAGTCTTCATACCAACATTTAGGCCCAATACCATCTCCACCTCTACAAAATGCCTCATCTGGATCTTCGTCACTGTCTGGATCCCTAGTCTAATGGATGCAACAACTCATGATTTACAACATGAAGATAGCAATGTGATTATTAGGAAAGACCTCATCACTCCTGATGGAAATGAGTAATTATTATTATTCTTTTTTGTAGTTTACATTTAATTTTATATCGATGAAATTTGTCCATTTTTTGGTTTCTTTATATCAAGTTTTGTCCAAAACAGGAAAAGGTTCTAGGTTGGATCGTGTCCATCATTAAAGTAACATACGATAGACCATACACTTGTTGGAGAGATGTACTAGAATCCCTGCGAAAGTTTTGGTAGATAAATTTTCAGGTACAATTTCATTGTCATTATTTCAAATTTATTTTCTTTAGTTCATAGTTTATTGTTATTTAACTAATTTTTTTTAGAAATACTATACTTGGTAACCACATCATGGCAACAATATTTACAATATATGGAGAGGTTACGTGTCAAAGCGCCTGAAGGATTTTATACATACAGCGCGTAAGAAGAATTAAAAAAATTAGATTGGATTAGGGAATCTATTTGGAATCAATTGTATAATAAATGGAGAATGACACATTTCAAACAAATTAGTAAGACAAAAAAAAATCTTCTGACTTTAATGGGTTTGGCACATCGCTTCACACTGGAAGCGCTATTTCAATGGCTAAGCACAAGAGAAGATTGGTAACTTGTTTAATTTTCTGAAAAAATCTCCATTTACTATTTCATCGTTATAGCTAAAAATTATTTATTTATTTTTTCTATACCACAGACAAAAGAATTAGGATAAGAACCAACTGTATCTAAGTTATTTCTCCAGACTCATCAAAATAAGACTGATAAGAGATGGGTTGATAAAAAATCAGAGGCAACCTTTGTAAGTGCCATTTCACGTGTAATTATATATGCATGGTACATATCTAAAAAAAATTTATATAATTTCATTTTTTTTCAAGGTGGAATATCAAAGGTACAATCACCAACTAGTTCTGATCAGTAATTGTCTAATCTTGATTTATGGATGAAAGCAGCCAGAGAAAAAAGAAAAAGACATACATATGGTTTAGGAGTTGAGGCAAGAAAAATTGTGGGTACAACAACCTCTGGATATTGTATACAAAAAGGTTCATCGGAGCTAGATTAGGCTCGCTCTCAAGAATTTCAATAGGTTTTAAGGGATAGACAAACTTGTTCTAAATCTAAGTAAATCTTACGAAGAAGAGTTGAAAAATACGAGGAAAGGATTAAAGGACTAAATAATCAACTCATTACAGTGGAGAGTAAACTAAATGCAGTCGAATAAAGTAAAAATTTCATACACAGGATGAGAGAGCAAACTGGATTTATTGCATAAAGTAGAAAGTAGAGTTAAATAAGGTGAAAGTAGCAGACTAGATTTATTGCTGAAGATTGGATTTATTGCTGAAGACTGGATTTATTGAGCATTATGTATGTATTCATTGAGCATTATGTAAGAAAGTAGAAAGTGGAATTGAATAAAGTCAAATTTTACAAAGAGGACGGGATGTGGATTCATTGAGCATCTCAGAAGAAAAAGAAAAACTATGTCAAAAACATACAATTAAAAGAGGGAGACAATGAAAGAACTGAGGGAGAAATGAGAGGGAGATAGAGAGACAGGGGAGAGAGTACCGGAGGTAGCTAGGCATGGTGAACAGAGGTGGAGGCCAATGCTAGAGACAAACCAATGGCAAAGAGAGAGAGGGAGCACCTAATGTAAGAGAGAGAGAGAGAGAACTAGAGAGTGCGAGAGACGAAGACATAGGGAAGGAAATTGGGGATTTATGGTTCAAATTAGGGACGGAATTATGAGACAAAAAGCTTTGTCTTTAACTAATCTGGGATGGAATTTTGAGATAGCTATTTTTGTCTCTAAGAAACTATACGACGTCGTTATACTAATATTATTCTGAGACGGATTTTAGACACAGATATATTCCATGTCTAAATTTTTATAATTAAAAGAAAAAAAAGTAATAAAAATTTAGGGACAGAATTTAGACACGCCGTAATCTGTCTCTAAAATTAGGGATAGATATTCATTCAGAGATGGAATAATCAGTCTCAGAATCCATCTTTGATTTGTTCTTTTCCAGTTTCATATCAGGGATGGATTTTACTGCAGATCAAAGGCAGATTTTGAGATGGAATAAATCCGTCTCTGGCTTTTTTTTTTGTGTAAACCCAATTTATGGTATTTTTTAACATAATTTTAACTAAAAATAATCATCAAGTGTTGAAATGTTGAATAATCTTATTGTTAAAAATATATTTAATATATACCTTAAACAGTTTCATATTTTTTTGTTTACCATTACAATTAAATTAATAATTTAAAACTAAAACTCTCCATTTAATTTAAATAGTATATATAAATGAAATAAAGATTTGACGATAGGACAATTCATTTTAACATTCATGTATTAACTTTGGGTAAACTTTAATTGTAAAATACCACTAAATTACTAAAAGGTTATAATTATCTCAATGTAAATTACTATTTTAATTCCTAAATTTTATAGTTATCTCAATATAGTCTTTACAAGATTAAATGTTTTAATTTAGTACTTAAATATGTCAAAGTGACTTTTAACAATAGAAAATTTGATATTTAACAATAAAAAAACCAAAATTGAAATCAATATAATATTTTAGAGACTAAATTGAGACTTTAATCTTTCAAAGATTAAATTAAAAATACCATAATCATCTATATATCTATATAATAGACTAAAACAACTCCACCTTTACACATTTATTGCACCTATTTATTGCACACATTTAATCCATATTTCTAATTTCTTAATATTATGTCATTCAATTACAATTTCTTATTTTTATAATTTATTACCTCTCCAATTTTGAATTTGATTGCATGATTACAAATATATATGATTAATGCGTGAATTAAAAAATAACATTCAATTTTTGTAACATTTTGATTTGAGGCACACAGTTAATGCACATTCCTAATTTCTTAATATTATGTCATTCAATTACAATTTCTTTTTTTTAAATTTTTTAACTTTCTACATTTAATGCTCGTTCCTAATGTTTTAATATGATGTCTTTTAATTACAATTTCTTATTTTTTTTATTTTATTAAATTTTCTACTTTTGAATTTGATTGCATGATTAATGCGTGAATTAAAAAATAAAATTCAACTTTCTAATAAGGTCTAAATTTTTGTTTATTTAAGCAAATTCCAGCAAACACTACAAAAAAAAAAGACTTTCAGTAGCGACTTTTCAGTGGCGACAAAAAAAGTCGTCACTGAATGTATAGTTTTAGTGGCGACAACAAAAGTTGCCACTGAAAGTCTCACTTTCTGTGGCGACTTTTGCTATCGCTACTGAAAATAAAGGATTCGGTGTCGACCTTATTATCGCCATTGAAAGTATACTTTTAGTGGCGACAATGTTGCCACTGAAAGGGGACATTCAGTGGCGACATTAACTATCGCCACTGAATGTATCCTTTCAGTGGCGACATATGTCGCCACTGAATATATAGTTTCAGTGGCGACAAATGTCGCCACTGAATGTACATATTCAATGGCGACTTTTATGGTTGCCATTGAATATACACATTCAGTGGCGACATTTATAGTCGCCACTGAATGTCCCTTTTCAGTGGCGACAAATGTTGCCACAGAAAGCGTACATTCAGTGGCGATAATTAATGTCGCCACTGAATGTACTCTTTCAGTGGCGATATTTGATTGCCACTAAAGGTGTAGTTTCAGTGGCGACAAATGTCGCCACCGAAAGTGAAAATACATTTTTTCATACTTTAAAATAAAAAAGTTCTCACCATCAACATTAACTTGAATCCAATTTTTTTAATTATTTTTGGATTCTAATTATATTATTAATATTAGTTATTATTTTCTAGTTATAATTATTTTATTTGTTACTTATCAATTTTGAATTGAATTAGCAATTTCATTTTTTAAAGAAAATATAAGAAATCTAAATCAAAATATATGTTATTTGTATATAAATTTAAAGTTTTTAATTATGAATTTTGTGGATGCATTTTTTAGAAAACTAAAGTGCAAAAGTAGAGAACACTCAAGCTTAACTTGAATCTAATCTCTTTTTTTTTTTCAAATTCTTTATAAATAATTCAATTCTAATTATACTAATTATATTAGTAATATTAATTAGTGTTTTCTAATTATAATTATTTTAGAAGTGAATTATTTTATTTTTTTTATTTTTTAATTATCAATTTCAAATTGAATTAGCAATTTCTTTTTTTAATAAAATATAAGAAATCTAAATCAAAATATACATTATTTGTATATAAATTTAAAGTATTTAATTATGAATTTTATGGATGAATTTTTTTAAAAACTAAAATGAAAAAGTAAAAACCCTCAACCTTAACTTGAATCCAAGCTCTTTTTTTTTCGAATTCTTTATAAATATTTAAATTCTAATTGTTATAATTATACTAATTGTAGTACTAATAATAATAATAATAATCATTTTCTAGTTATAATTATTTTAGAAGTGAATTATTTGATTTTTTTTATTTGTTAATTATCAATTCCAAATTGAATTAGAAATTTCTTTTTTAATAAAATATAAGAAATCAAAATCAAAATAAACATTATTTGTACATAAGTTTAAAGTTTTAAATTATGAATTTTATGGATGCATTTTTTAAAAATCTAAAATGCAAAAGTAGAGAACACTCAAGCTTAACTTGAATATAATCTCTTTTTTTTTTCTCAAATTCTTTATAAATAATTGAATTCTAATTATACTAATTGTATTATTAATATTAATTAGTATTTTTCTAGTTATAATTATTTTAGAAGTGAATTATTTTATTTTTTATTTGTCAATTATAAATTTCAAATTTAATTAAAAATTTATTTTTTAATAAAATATAAGAAATTTAAATCAAAATATATGTTATTTGTATATAAATTTAAAGTGCTTAATTATGAATTTTATGGATGCATTTTTTTAAAAACTAAAATGCAAAAGTAGAGAACCCTCAACCTTAACTTGAATCCAATCTCTTTTTTTAAAATTCTTTATAAATATTTAAATTCTAATTATACTAATTATACTAATTATATTATTGATATTAATTATGATTTTCTAGTTATAATTATTTTAGAAGTGAATTATTTTATTTGTTAATTATCAATTCCAAATTGAATTAGAAATTTTTTTAATAAAATATAAGAAATCTAAATCAAAATATATGTTATTTGTATATATATATATATATTAAAGTATTTAATTATGAATTTTATGGATTCATTTTTTAAAAAACTAAAATGCAAAAAGTAGAGGACCCTCAACCTTAACTTGAATCCAATCTCTTTTTTTATTATTTTTGAATTCTTTATAAATAATTTAATTCTAATTATACTAATTATATTATCAATATTAATTAATATTTTCTAGTTATCTAGTTATAATTATTTTAGAAGTGAATTATTTTATTTATTTTTTATTTGTTAATTATCAATTTGAAATTGAATTAACAATTTTTTTAAATGAAATATAAGAAATTTAAATAAAAAAAGGTCATAGATATCTTTAAGTTATTAAAAATATCAATTAAAAGTAATTAAATATGAATTTTATGACAAAAAGAAACCTAGGATCGAACGCTCTACCTTATCTTAAAAAAAGTTTATGTTTACCACTTAGCCACATAAGTTATTTGGTCTTAGCTCTTTAGAATTATTATTTAAAAAAAATGTAATTTGAAATTTTTTGGCAAAATAAAACCTAACATTTGAACCCCTTACCTCTTCTTAATATGAGGCTCAATCTTACCACTTAGACACTTGATGTTTATGCAAATTGTGTCTATGATATTAATTTTAAGTAATTTTCAGTTTACATGTTAAAAATATTACATGGTTTTTATCTTACTCTCGAACACGAAACCTCCAAATTATTAGTACTCTCATTTACCACTTCACCAGTTACTTCAATTGTAGGATGAGGCATACTACTAAACCTTTATTTTTTCTGCTTTTTTCATCACTTAGCGCTTTTCTTCTTCCTCTTTCTAATTTTTTCTGCATCTTCTTTCTCCAAGGTTTTTTGCTGTCTACCATCTTAGTTGCCTCTGAAAACACCATCTTCTCCACCTTTCACATCGCCGTCTTTGTTGCCTCTCACAACGCCGTCTTCACTACCTCTCACAATGCCAATGTCTTCGCTGTCGCACATACGGTATCTCTTTTTTCTTGTTTTCCATCTTGCATCTCTTTCTTTAGTTCACTTTGCCTCTTAGTGGGTGTTATTTCTCCATTGGGGATAGAATTTCTCTTAGTTGGGTTGCAATTGTGGAGCTAATCAGTGGCATTTGAAATTTTCTAGGTATTTTTTTTTCTCTGTATTGCTTTTATTTCTTCAATTCGTTCCTTTTTCATTATCTCCATGAAGAGCACACTAGGACTCCTCTGTTTGTTGTTGGAACTACTATTGGTGCTAATGTTCTTGCAAGTTTCGTAGCACAAGTTTTGTACAATGCTTACATCAAATGCTGTAAAATCTCATGCTTGTGTCTTCATTCAAATGCTTGCTTCTATGGGTCCCAGTCCCACCTTTAAATTTTGTATATATACATACAATCTATTCAAGTTAAGCTCTGATAGTGTTTCCTTTATCATATATTTTAGAGAACCCAAAAACTTACCAATTACTCACATGGGAACACAATCATTTCTGCTTTTCTTGCTTGAATAATATTTAATATTTAGTAAACTACCCTTCTATGATTTTTACCCTTCCAATGAACAAAGTCAAAAAATAAAAAAGTAAAAAATAAAAGAGAAAAAATTGGGAAAACTCTCTAGATCCTTATCTAATGCCTCCCTTGAGTGACAAAGATGTATTTATATTTTAATCTTATTTTGACAATAACAATAGCTTTCTGATGGGCCATTTGCATTGGAAACATCTAATATTTTAAAAAAATTTAGCTTTATGTCCTGAACAGATAAATTTTGACTGTGTTGTGTTTATGCTTTAGTTTGATCATAGTAGTTAGTTATGACCATTGATGCATACCCTGTTTACTTCCTAGACTATTGGAAAAATTAGGAATTGGACTTATTTAACCTATTTTCACATAATATCATTTTTATAGAGAGCTTGGTTTTAGTGCTGATGTTTGATTTGAATATTGTTTGCAGGTAACATATCTTGGTAAGGAGGGTGAAAATATTCCTGTAGTTGGGGCTGTAGCTATTTGCTCTCCTTGGGACCTTTCGGTTAGTTTTTTATTTTTTGGATGTTCAGCATGTAAGTTTTGCTCTTCAAATGTGGTAGGGCCCGGTAGTTCAATAGAGCAAACAACTAAAATTATAAAGATGGATATATATCTGATGTATTTTTTCTCAACTGACATTTGAATCTTTTCCACTGATGCCTCATCCTTTTTATTCCTAGGCCCATTTCTCTTTTTGTAGTACTTAAGGACACGGGCCCACTGAGTTTGATATATTTCTTCTTTCTATCTTGTGATATGTGAATACCCATATGGTAGTAGAATTAAACTTTTCCTAGATGCCTATAGCTTAGAGTTGTATTTGTTTGTCCTTTTTCTATCTTGTGTTGTGTGTAAAAAATTTACCCATGTAATTGTAGAATTTAACTTTATCTAAGTGTATGATTATGGATTCTGCCTTTAGTTCTGCATTTTTTTATGGTGCAGGCATAATCTTTAGCCATTACTAATTTACTTTTTTTCTTAAAAATTTCAAAATCACCCTTTCCTACTTACAAGTTTGTTAAGTCAATTTATGAAAGAATTAAGAAAATAAACATAATTATACTGTGAATTTTTCTCTCCATTTTCCTGTTTTCCCCTTCAGAAATTGAGTTGCATCTGTTTGACCCTTTTTTTTTTCACATTCTAATTTAATATTATTGTGTGCACACACCTTCCAGTTTATTTAAACTCACCAATAATGATAAAAGAATCTTGAAACCCAATATTCTCTTAAATTTCTAATATGTAGTTGTTGTCAATTGCATTAATCCTTCTTTTTTGCTACAGTGAAAGCATTGTCACGTAAAGAGATGCACCATGGGGGTTATGCAGTTTCAGAGCAGGTACTTAGGTGCCTTCTTTAGGTCATTTTTACATTGAATTTGATCAATGATTGAAGTTTCAATTTATTATCTATTCAACTACCAAAGACTTTTTTTTTTGGGTTAAGATGATGAATATATTAATATATCTATTAGAAAATGTAATAGGGAAATACAACGTAATAAAATGAAGTTAGTAGAAAAATATAAAAAGTTTAGACAATATCTAGTGTGTGTCATCTTACTTTTTTTTTAATTTTAATGTCTTCTTATATTTGCTAAGACAATTTTAAATCTTAAATTGGTAAAATAAAAATAGATGGCATATTCGATAGCCATTTAATATGTAAACATTAAACAACATGAATGAACCTTACATTGTCAACGTTGATATCTAATTTAAATTTCTCAAATAATAAATAATAAAAGTAATGATTATAGATAGTACATAGAAAAATTATATAGTTTTAAATTTATTAGACAAAATATTGGGTCAAATATCTATGTTAGTATCATCTTAAAGTTATATAATTAACAAATTGATTAATTCTACTAATAAATTGTTGCCTCTATTGTTAATTCCCTTTTTTTTTTCATAGTATAAGATACTGGCTTTTTCCATCAATATCCACCAACTCTGCTGATACATTGCGTCTATTGTTAATTCCCTTTTCTTCATAGTATACGATATTGGCTTTAAATTCCATCATTCATCCTTTCCTATGTTATGCTTTTAGATGCTTTTACACACAAAAGATACATTCAAATTTTGTCTAAACATGTTGCTGTCAATTTCTTTTAGTTTTGAATGTGTCTACACTTAAGCTCCTACTAGAAGCTTGCTTTGTGGATCGTCTAAGTTCAGTTTGCCAACCTTAATTGCTTAACTGTCTACACAAAGGTAATTCTTAACACAAAGTTCAGCTTTGGATTTATATGCAAATTCCAATGGTGTGATTGTGGCTGTCACTGCTTTTGTACTTGAAGTTAGTAGTAATCCAAAGCATTCCAAGTTTTATGATAACACTAAGCTATTGAGTATAACTATAAAGTTTTATTAATTAATGAATCTCTCTCTTTCTCTCAACTCTTATATATAACATCTTTTTCATGCATTTCTAGATTGCTGATGGATTAGAGGTGATAATTATTTTTTAAGTTGGAGTATTTTAATAAAATATTTCATTTCTATTCCTATTCCCTTTTTCTTTTTCTTTTCTTTTCTATTTTTGTGTATTAAACACACCTTCCCCTGCACCCAATATTTATTTAGTGTAGGGAAAAGAAGTTCTCAGGAATTAAACTTTAAAAATATATATATATATATATATTAAATAATAAATCATTATCTACTTGTATTAAATAGTATTTTTCAGTCTAATGATTAAAAAAGTATTTGAATTGAAACATTGTTGTGTATTGCCAAAATAATTCTTTTACCATGCTTGTATTTTTTGTTTTTTTGTTTTTGGGGATGATTTACTCTAATTGTAGGTAGCAAACAACATTGTACAATTACCATACAAAATGCATATAAAAATAGAAGCTAAACTTACAAATTTAGAAGTCAAAGAATTAAATTGCTACTTTTGTTATTCCTTCATTATAGGGAAAAAAAGATGGACAAAAGGTGGATGCAAATTAAGGATAGAGCTCATCCATCATACATAAGAGGAATTGATGGTTTTCTCAATTGGGCTTTTAGTCAACCAGGGGTGAATAATATGATTAGATGCCCTTGTAAGGGTTGTATGAACATAAGGTTTAAGTTGAGGAATAATATAAGGGAAGATTTATTGAAGAAGGGATTCTGGGATAGTTATAAAGTGTGGGATTCACACGGAGAAACTCTTTTAAGATCTCTAAGTCCACCATCTGTTGAAGTTGAAGTACATAGTGATGAAGATGATGATATTATTGAGATGATACATGATGCATTCTAATTTGTAAATACAAGAGAAGTAAGTAACAACTCTGAAACTAATGAACAACCAAATGTTCATGCAAGACAGTTCTATGATTTACTAGAAGATTCTGAAACAGAACTATATCCAGGTTGTAACAAAACGTCAAAATTATCTTTCATAGTTAAGTTACTTCATTTGAAATGCATAAATCACTGGAGTAACAAATCTATGGATGCATTGCTCAGCTTATTCAAAGAAGTCCTTCCTGAAGGTGCACATGTCCCTAACTCCTTTTATGAAGCTAAGAAAGTCATTCGAGAGTTAGGGTTGGATTACACCAAAATAGATGCATGTGAAAACGACTGTATTTTATTTTGGCAAGAACATGCCAATGCACAATCATGTCCCAAATGCAACACATCTAGGTGGAAGTCTGACAGGCCCAAGGGCAAGAAATTGCCACGTAAAGTATTGCGTCATTTTCCAATAAAACCAAGGTTACAAAGGTTGTACATGTCAAGACATACGGCCAAAGGTATGCGGTGGCATAAGGAAGAACGAATAGATAATGGTGTATTAAGACATCCTGTTGATTCTCAAGCATGGAAGTCCTTTCATGACCAATACCCAGAGTTCTCTAAAGATCCTAGAAGTGTTCGAATGGGTTTAGCAAGTGATGGGTTCCAGCCTTACGGGAATATGAGTGCTAATCATAGCATTTGGCCTGTCGTTTTGGTTCCCTATAATTTGCCACCATGGGAATGCATGAAACACCCATACTTTATGATGACACTCCTCATTCCAGGTCCTAGGTGCCCAGGTGATGAAATAGATGTTTATTTACAACCGTTGATTGAAGAACTGAAAGAATTATGGGAAATAGGGTTAGAGACATATGATGCCCATTCACAATCCAATTTTATAATGCATGCAGCTATTATGTGGACAATTAATGACTTCCCTGCATATGGGAACCTTTCAGGATGGTCAACCAAAGGTAAACTTGCATGCCCTTGTTGCCATAAAGATACACATTTTGTTTCTTTGAGGAATAAGATATGTTACATGGGTCATCGTCGTTTTCTACCAATTAACCACTCGTGGCGAAGAGATAGGAGGGCGTTTAATGGGAAAGTAAAGAGTGGGGTTGCACCTTCTCCTTTAACTGGTGATGAAGCACTTGAACAATTAAAGAGGTTGGGTAATGTGACTTTCGGAAAACATTATAAGCGGAAACGTGATAATTCCAATATGCTTACAATTGGAGGAAGAAGAGTATATTTTTCCAATTGCCTTATTGGAAAACACTTATGCTTCGACATAATCTTGATGTTATGCACATAGAAAGAAATGTCTCAGACAATATTGTGTCAACAGTGATGAATATGACTGGAAAGACAAAAGATACATTGAAGAGTTGGTATGATTTGGTGGACATGGGTATTAGGCAAGGGTTGCACCCAATTGAGGATGGAAACAAAGTATTATTACCGGCGGCATGCTACGCATTGTCCTTAGAAGAGAGGTTGAAAGTTTGTAACTTTCTAGCTAATTTAAAGGTTCCCGATGCATTTTCATCAAACATTTCAAGGTGTGTTAATATTTGTGAAAGAAAAATTACTGGATTGAAATGTCATGATCATCACGTTTTGTTACAAGACATATTCCCAATTGCAATTCGTGGTTTGTTGCCTAAGGAAGTGTGTGAGCCAATAACAGAGTTGGGAAAATTTTTCAAGAATTTATGTTCTAAGTGCTTAACCATTGAAGACATTGATAGGCTTGAAAATGACATTGCAATTACCCTTTGCAAACTAGAAATTGTATTTCCACCAGCTTTCTTTGATATAATGATCCACTTACCAATGCACTTAGCAAAGGAGGCAAAAATTGGTGGACCTGTCCAATATCGTTGGATGTACCCCATTGAGAGGTAATGCTATGTGATATATATTTTATTTTCTTAAATTTTTAGTAATAGACAATACATTAATCTCAAGTTTTATATATATAGGTACTTGCGAACACTTAAATCATATGTCCGCAATAAAGCTCGTCCAGAAGGTTCAATTGCAGAAGGCTATTTAGCAGAAGAAAGTCTAACATTTTGTTCACGATACCTAAAGAACATTTCTACTAGATTTAATAATCCTCCTAGGAATGATGATGGAATGGTGATGGATAGTGACATGTCCATCTTCAAAAAGATTGGCCAACCAAAAGGGCATTCTGAATCTATTACTCTATCTCATGCAGAGTTTAAACAAGCATGTATGTATGTGCTTCAAAATTGTGAAGAGGTTTGGCCATTTATAGAGTAAGTTCATCACAAATCCTTAGAAGTATTAGAAATGAACTATTATTTGTTGTGTCTCAACTAACTAGCTTATATTGTAGGGAGCATAAGAAGGAGCTTGAGACACAAACTTCAATGGTAGATGATAGACATTACCAAGAGTTTTCGAATTGGTTTCGTGCACGTGTAGGTCCTCTTGTCCTTTTGAACACAATTCATAATTCTTTTCCATAATACATAAATCATCAAAGTTAACAAATATTCATTTGTTTATATAGGTTATTATGTTATGTCAACAATCTCATGCAAATGACGAGCTCATAAGTTTATCGGTCGGACCACTTAATAAAGTAAATCGATATTCTATATTTATGGTAAATGGATTTAGGTTTCACACAAAAGATCGTGCTTTAGGGAAGAAAACTCAAAATAGTGGAGTTCTTGTGAAGGGGGATGATTCAGATCCTGAGAAAGAGTATTATGGAGTGTTAGAGGACATTTATGAATTGTCTTATGTGGGCAATAGAAAGGTCTACCTCTTCAAATGTCATTGGTGGGATGTGTCTCATTTAGGTAGAGGATACAAAGTAGACAAGTACGGCTTCACAAGTGTGAATACTCATTGCTCATTGAACACAAATGAGCCATTTGTTTTGGCTCCCCAAGCAAAACAAGTTTTCTACATCAATGACAATGTTGATCAAGATTGGCTTGTGGTTGTGAAGACAAGTCCCCGTGACCTTTTCAATATGCCTCAAAATAATGATGTGGGTGATGAAGAAGCATATCAACAATTGGAGATTGAACCAAATACAATGACTAATAATGAAATAGAAAATGATATTATAGTGCCCTTACATAGAGATGATGTTGAGCCTCAAAGCATTAATCATCTTGGTCAACAATTACAAATAAGTGTTCGAACTACAAGGGAAAATGAATGATGAGGAGAGTGTGAATGATGAAAGTGAAGAAGAGGATTTTATAGATAGTAGTGACAAGGAGACAATGACATAATACTTAATGATGGTAATTTGTTAGTTCTTTTCAAGCAATGTTTATATTTAATTATGCTAATGTGTGATATAATATTTAATTAAACTTGCATTATCAATATAATTCACTGGTTTATATTCACTATTGCAGAAAATGAAAGCATTTGGTAGGGGAAGAGGAGGAAAACAAGTAAGAGGCATTTCACATATCAATCGTGGGGAAATCACATCAAACATACATATGCCACAACAAGAAATGCCTCACATTGATCAGTTGCCTACACAATTAGCCACTGAAGATGAAAGTTCCCTACCACCAGCCATAGGAGTCCAACCTGAACCTAGTTCTGCAGGTTTATTTTCCTTTATCTTACATCATAGTGTCAAACTATTAAATTATGTGACACCTTATTGTGTCAAATTTTTTCATGTGCATAATAGCTTCTTCTAGTACAACCAAGAATGTTAGAAAGGGCTATAAATCCATACATGTTGATATGAAGACAAGGAATGGCAATAAAATTGAAGTAGAAATTCCAGATTTTATTGACAGAGCTGTAGGACCTGGGGCAAGAGATATTGCAAATTATTGTGGCTTAGTGGTTAGAAAAACAGTCTCAATTAGAGATGGTGATTGGAAAAATATATCAGCAAAATGTGGACAAGATATGGTTATGAAAGTAAAGGTAATAATTCAAATATACAAATCTATTACTATATTGTGTTACATACATTTTGATAACAAATAGCACATTGTTTTTTAGGAAAAATTTGCACCTGTAGGCGGCAAGCGGGAGTTTGCATTTGAAGGGTATATAATACAAACGTTGCGAAATTTATTTAGGAGGTGGAAGACTGAATTGCATGTTCACTACAACAAATACAACACTGATAAGGAGAGACTTGCTCATCCACCAGAGGGTGTGACGCTTGAAGATTGGCAATGGCTAGTCCAAGAGCACTTTTCATCTGATGCTTTCAAGGTATTATATATCTTATTGACATATTTTGACAAAACAATTTTTTAAATAGATTGATATTAATGAATGTTAACTACAGGCCAAAAGTGAGAGAAATAAAGCAAATAGACGATTACAAACAACAAAGTATTCTACTGGACCAAGGTCATTTGCAGAAGTAGAAGCATCGACGGTAAAAATGCCCTCTTAAATTATTATGTTTTTATTGATATATCACTAATATCTTTCATTGTTTTTGTAATATTTTATAGAGAGACCCTGAGACTGGAGAAAGGGCACCTCCCGATCGAGTATGGGAATTACAACATACACGTAAGACAAAGGATGGAGAGGTAGTTTGGTCTGATGCTCGTTCACAAGAAATTCATGTGAGTTTACAAATAAATTGACTTTGTATTTAAGTTGAATTTGTATTCTGATTGTATTATTCTAAAGTGATGCTTTAATTGTAGGGACGCATCCAAGACCTCGTAGTTGAACAACAAACCCAAGAAAGTGGGTCTCAGCTATCAAGAGATCAAATCTTGTCAAATGTACTTGGTGAAAGGTCTGGATATGTTCGTGGGAAGGGTTATGGAGCACAAATTAAAAGAAAAAGAGGAATAGCACAGGTCGAATTTGATGATAGGGTATCTTCTGCAATAGAGACTATTCGCACTGAAATGGAAAGAAAGAGGGAAGAAGATCTTCTTGAGATGGAAAGAAAAAGGGGAGAAGATCTCATTTAGATGGAAAGAAAAAGAGAAGAAGACCGTGCTAAATTAGCAGAGATGGAACGAAAGAGGGAAGAAGACCGAATTGAGATGGAAGCAGAGATTGATCGACGAATCCAAACCCAATTAGCAGCCTTAATGGCAAATATCCAACGAGTAAGTTTTCTAATATTAGTTTAATTCATCTAAAAGTAAGGTTTAGGTCTTTTATTTGAGAATTGAGACTTCATAGAATTGATTTGGTTTATTTGATGTTAACAAATGTGACTTGCATTTCTGATATCTTTACTCTTTGTTGGGTAAGTAGAAAAGTGACCCTTTTATTTTCTAAAGTTCATGGAGCTATTTTGCAAATGACCTAAATTTGAAGGGTGCTATTTGCATTTTTTCCAATACTGTACAAACTTGATCACATTCCATTTCTGCTGTAAATAATGGTTGGATTACTTTCCTTCTCCAACATTAGAAAAGGCTGAAAAGAGGTGTTTGTGTGTAAATCATTGTAATTCTAAAATTTATGTGGTTAGGAAACATAAACATTTCTTTAGACCTGGTAAATATGGAAAATATTATATAGGTTGTACTATCCACTATTGTATTTTACTAGTTTCGTATAGGTTTTGAACATTAAGTATTTTTATGTACATTACATACTTCTTACTGACTCTGCACTACGTAGCCTTCAAGTTTTGGATGCAAATATGGTTGATCAATTCTCATTGGTGGTGATAGTCTCTTGCTTAGGTCAAATTAGGAAGCAAGGGACTTGGAACTATGTTTGATAAGAATGAATTCATGAAATTCATAGAAATTTCTTTGTTACTATTGTTATGCTTGATTGATTCATATTTCCTATTAAATTGGTTCTACTATTGGTAACTAGGTTCTTTTGCTGCGTTTCTCATTGAAAAAATTGTGACTGTTAGGACTCAATTTGAAAATTTTAAACTATAAAGACCTATTTATGTGAACTTAACTTCTAAGGTTCTATACTCATAAGAATTGTAAGTTTTGTGCTTTATTGCCAATGTGTGATTGATGAAATCACTTTTGGGTGCCCAAGACAAAAGGATGACTATCAATTAAAGGAGAATAGTGCCTTAAGACTCTAGTAGACAAATTAACTGGGGTATTTATGCCTTTGTGAAATTTGGTGTCTTCTTATACTCCGAATATCATTATTTTATTTTCACAATCATTTATATATCCTTATGTATATTCATTCTTTATTGATGACTTTGTTTTTTAAATATTTTGCAAATTTTGTATGCTACTTTACATGATTGGAGCCTACATAATGCAATTACATTTATGGAATTTCACAATTAGATTGGTTGTATAATATGGGTAAGTTATAGAATGTATCCAGTTATCTCTATGCTAAAGTTGCAAAAGGGGAATGGAAGTTGATTGACAAATTGAACCCCCCTCTTGAAAATGAAGTTCCTATTCTAAGTTTTGTGTTCTTATTGGATAATGACAAAACACCATTCATGGACTTATGATCTACCTTCAGGATATAGTTAAAAAAAAAAAGAAAAGGAACTAAATTGAAAGTTGGGGTGTAAATATTTTATTAAGAAATATGAATATTGGTTTGTTAAAAATTGTTGCATTTTTTGATTCAATCACAATGATATATTTTCCCTTTCTATTTAAAATATACTAAGTGATATTTATTGTATCATAACAGGGACAAAGTCATGCACCAGATATAGATACCATTGGAAGCTCCGGAACCACCAAAGATGCACGGAAATACAAGAAATGAAAATTTTGTTGTACTAAATACATTTTGTATTAAGTACTTTTTAAAATTATATGTATTTGAAATTATGTTTTAATATATGATGATTTATAAACAACAAATATATATATTAGGACTGCTTGTATCAATTTAATATTTGTTTTAATATTAAACTAGCAGTTTGATTGTACAGAAGGAAAAAAAAAAGCTTTTAGTGATAACAAAATTTGCTACTGAAACATACTTTCAGTGGCGACTTTTTCGCCACTGAATCTTGTTCGCTGCTGAAACATACTTTCAGTGGCGACAATTGTCGCCACTGAAGCCAGCGCTTTCAATGGAGACAATTGTCGCCACTGAAGCCAGCGATTTCAGTGGCGACAAATTGTCGCCACTGAATCTCGTACTTTTCGTGGCGACATTGCTCTCCTTTTGACTTATTTTAGGTGACACAAATTATACTTTCAGTGGCGACAAATGTTGCCACTAAAAAAGATATCAATGGCGATGTTTTAGTGACAAAAAAGGTCGCCACTGAAAACTTTCAATGACGGAACTTTAGGTGACGACTCTTTGTCGCCACTGAAAACCTTAGGTGGCGACTTTTGAACTTTTGGTAGCGACTTTTGTCGCCACTGAAAGTCAAGTTTTTTGTAGTGAAACCTCTCTCTCTTTCTCTCTCTACAAAAACACTTGATGAAATCTTGTCTGTCGGAAGGTAGTATCATTGTTATTCAATGACCCTAACTGCTTGTGAGAATATCCTAGCAGTAGCAATCGGAATATTTTGTCATTAAATTTCTTTGGAATTTGTTTAAAGTATGCTTTATTAATAAACATATAGATCTTAAAATAAATTAACAGTGAAAAAACTAGTTCAAGATGAATTTGCAGACTGCAGTTCTCACATGTACCTGCTTATGCTTTAATTAGAGAGAGTAATTGTAATATAAGCCATTAATTATTGTTGGAGTTTTGTGCCTTGGCAGATTTTGCTCTTCCATTCTTCCCCCCTCTTATTTTGTCTTCCTTGTCATCCATGCCCATCAACAACACCTCAACAATAATTTTTTAATGTTTATTTTACTATGTTTTATTTTCGTTCTTTATGTTTTATATCATTCATATTAGTTCTCTGTGTTATAAATAGTAAGATTTAAAAAATTAGACCAGTCATTAAACCGATCGAGGTACTAATTTAAATGTCAATGGTCAGACTGTAGTTGAACTGCGATCGAACCAGTAGTATTTAAAATATATTAAAATATGTAATTAATTTATATGTTACAGATATTAGAATATTAAAATATATAATATAATATTAAAATATTTTAGACATGTTACACACACAGACACACACACGCAGATAGATAAATAGATAGATAGATAGATAGATAGATAGATATATATATATATATATATTATAACAATCTTTCTTAAAAATGCAGAATAATATTCTGTAAAAAATCAAAAGATTCAAAAAATTAGTTGAACTTGATGGTTTTATTGGTTCGACCGATCATCAAGTTTAAACACTCACGGTTCAATAATCCAAACCAAACCAGAGACTTGACCGGCTCACTAGTTTTCTAGTTTACCCAGACGGTTTGATCCAGTTCTCTGAATACTGATAAACACACTATTTCAAGTTTTTTTTTATCAAATCCATTAGGCACGACTTGACACCTCTTCATCCTAATACTGGCATGAATTATTTGGCCACTGTCAAGTTTGTTAAAATTTTTAACGGATTTGACAGAAGAGAACTGAAATCATGTGAGTTTGCAACATACAAGACTAATATGAAATTTTTAAAATATAGAGAAATGAAATGAAACCTAAAATAAGCATAAATGAAAGATATTTTAAAAGATGGAGCACGAATATTTTGAAATTTATATGTATCATGATAAGAAGTAAGGTAAATTATTCATCTGGTCACTAAAAGATTATTGTTATTTTAATTTAATATATGAAAATAAACAAGTATTTGAAGGCTGGTGGCGCTTGTTTATTGTTTGCTATCATTGGACCACTCTACCCAACAAGAACAAATTCTCCACATAGGGGTGGATGGCCTTCGTTTCTGCATCACACTTTTACACAATTTCTGGATTAGATCAAAGTAACTTCTTTTTTTGCATGCTAACTTCTTGTTTAAACAAAAATAAAAATAAAACATATACCAATTTGCTAACTATTTAAATCACATACCACCTAATTGTAAACTTTTAAACTACATGTTAAAATTGAAATCAACTCAACCCACTCGATACCAAAATTTTCTTTTATCCATATAAGAAAATTTAAAGTAAGATTGATCTTGTTGGATTTTTAAGAGAGGTGGAAAAATGAGGTAACAATGGTGGGAACTCTTGGTGATATAGTTGTCATATAGCATTATTTTCTTGTCACGTCGCCACATTTCATTAATATATTGATATTGTAGTTTTTTATAGATTTTATACATGGACAGCTTTTGAAGCAAATTCAACGTTTTATAATTATGTATGTCTTTGGGGGAAGTGGATGTGGCTAACGTCTCAATGCAAATTTTCTCGAGAGAGAGAGAGAGAGGGGTGAGAAGAAGATAAGCATAAGGATAAAATTATTACTTTCTTGTGTATATAACATCTAACAGGTGTGTGACACATTGGTAATGACGTGTCATATGAAAGAGTTAATATCAATTTTTTCTACCTACTATATCAATAGCATTACTCAAAGCGTTCGGCTTCCCTCATATGCGGTCCACGCATAGGAGACTCTTTTGCATCTCTAGACCATTGGATCAAATCTGATCCAACGGTCCTCGCTTCTCACTCGCCTCTCCCTCTTTTTTTTCTAAAATTGCGTCAGTGGCAGCTTTCTGATCCTGCAGCCAACTAGGAAGCGCCACGTGACACATCCTGGTCAGCAAACTCTGACACCCTTCTTTTTATTTTTTTTTCAAAAATTATTTTAAAAGTCTTTTTTATCAATTTTTGTTGTATGCTTAATTAAATTTTTTTGGTAGATTTTTTACTTAAATAAATTTCATTAAATTAAACTAATTTAAAGTACATTTAATTAATTAATTTTTTATAATTAAATACAATAAATTACAATAAAAAAATTAAAATATTTAATTAAAAATTTCAATATATTATTTTAAATTAAATATTTTATTTTTATTCAAACAAATTAAATATGTAAAAAGGAAAAGTAAATATATACAAGTTCATTTATAAAAATTAAAATTAAAATAAAATTTGATCCTACTAACTGTTACCTTGTTCCGGTATAACTATATATATAAGCATAAGTAATATACACTAAATATAATTTTAAATTAAATATAATATTAAATTAATCTATATTTACAATAAATTATTTTTAATAACCTAATATATGATGCCAAAGTGTTAGGGTTTAAACCAATTTTGACGCCACACGCCATTTTTTAAAAACAAAAAGGGTATTTGTACATGTACTCAATTCATTATAGATAGCATGATAAGAGGATCAAGAAGAAGAAATAGCAGCAACTGATAATTCAATTTGGCCACAAGGAGCGAGGTCAGATATCTATCTCCTCTATCTGCTAATCCATCTTCCCCCTTAGCTTTTCATAATTTGGTTCTCCTTGTTTCTTGTTTCTGATAAGCAATATGTGTTATTTTTCTTTCTTTCTTCCTAGTTGATGTTCTTGTGCTAAATTAACAAGCTTTGTACGTATTTTATAACATGCTTTTCATTCTTGGGTTCTAAAATTAATATATGTGGTATAATTTATGTGGTTGCCTACTAATTTTTTTGTCTCTAAATTAAATTAAATTAATATATGTGGTATAATATACAATATATAATTTATATTTCTTGGGTACTAAAAGTTACCTCTATGATTTCTGTCTTGCATTATATTATTGTCATTTGTAAATTTTAATCTTGGATTTCTTGTTAATTTATTTTTTCAGTTTGGCATTCCATTCTATCTTTTAGTGCACGGATTGAGGATTTAACTTCATTCTGGTTAGAATATTTAATTGTGTTGTAATCTTCTTTAATATTGACTTTAAATTCTCTTCCGATCATAATGTGCTAGAGATTTGCTAGAGATATATGAAAATTTTGCTAGAGATATATACTATATTAGAATTTGTTTTTAAATAAACTAAGAGTAACTAGGAAGTTTTGGCCATTGAGTTCTAGTTAGGTTTTCAATTCTTTTCTATTTTTATGTAGTTTAAAACTTCAATGGAGGCGATATCGAAACCTGAGGTTGGGATGAAATTTAACATTTTAGATGAGGCATGGGAATTTTGGAGGGTCTATGGTGGACGAATTGGATTTAGAATGAGAAATAGATGGCATAGAAAGAGCAGGAAGGATGGAAGCATAATCGTTCAAAGATTTGTTTATTCATAGAAGGGGTTTTGAAAACTAGATAAAAGAAATTTGAACCCTAAGAATCCCCGCCTAAAGACTAGAACCGGTTGCAAGGTGAAAATAGTTTTGAAACAAAGCAAAGATAAATTTAAAGTTCATGAATTTGTAAAGGAACACAATCATGAACTTCATGCTATAGAGACTAGTCATATGCTTTGATCTCAAAGTCAAATCTCGAAAGTGCAAGTACATAAGATTGAATTAGCAAAGGATTCTGGAATCTGACAAAAAGCCTTTTTCGACTTAATGAGTATACACATTGGAGGAAGATCTAATCTTGGATATACGAGCACATATGTGAAAAATAATTTCAAGTCCAGAAGGAAAAGAAACATGGAGTACGGAGAGGCTGGTGCATTGTTGAATTATTTTCAAATGCAATTGGTAGGAAATGCATCATATTTTCATGCTTATCAGATGGATTCAAAGAAGCAGATAACAAATGTATATAGGGCTGATCCAAAAATGCTAATTGATTATGGGTTTTTTGGGATGTGGTGTCACTTGATATAACTTTCGGCACTAATAAAAGAAAAAGGCCAGTTGCTGTATTTTATGGGTTTAATCATTATAGAGAAATAGTTATATTCGGAGCAGCTTTATTATATAATGAAATTACTAACTCTTTCAAGTGACTTTTTGAAACATTTTTACAGGCTTATCAACAAAAAAAAACACTTACAATGTTCACTGACCAAGATGCAACAATGACAAAGGCATTGAGTGAGATGATGCTTGACACCGTGCATAGACTGTGTACCTGGCATTTGATGCAAAATGACACCAAATACTTGTCTCATCTTCATAAGTCTGGTTCTCATATTTTAACTAATATTTCATGGTGCATGTACAACATTGTAGACAAACAACAATTTGAGGCAGCATGGATTTAATTATTAGCATACCATAGCGTTGAAGATAATCAATGGCTAACATCGCTATATAGTATTAAACAAAAATGGGAGACGTGTTTTATAAGGTAAACCCTCACCCTTGGAATACAAAGCACACAGCTCAAAGAGAGTTTCAATGCTGACCTAAAGGTGTTGTTGAGACCGGACTTGGATATTGTACAATTCTTTATGCACTTTGATAGGATTGTAGATGACAAGAGATACAATGAATTGATGTCTGATTATAATTCTAGGGAAAAACTCCCACGATTGAGATTGCCAAGTCGTATGTTGAAACAACTTTCTGGGATTTATACTTGTAATGTGTTTGAATTATTCCAAAAAAGAATATGATCGTATGGTGGATGCATATATTAAGAAAAGAAACAAGAGTGAGGAACACAGGACATATGTTGTTACCCTCTTTGGTAAGTAAAATATTCTCTCATATGTGTATCTATATGTCTAACATGATTGGTCTTTTAGATAAGCCGGGAGACTTCATCATATCTTTTCACCTTTTAGATCAAACAGTTACATGTAGTTGTCGGATGCTTGAAAGCGTTGGTCTTCTATGTTGTCATGCCTTGAAGGTATTGGATGACAAGAAAAGCAAAAACAAGTGTGATACTCGATAATAGGGGAGAGAGATACAGGCAGATCCTAGAGTAGAGAGCACACAACAATTCAAACATCTTAGTAGAGACAGAATAAGATTATTTGCCGAAGCCTCTAACAGTGAAGAAAGATACTCGATGATTTTAGACATAATTTCTGAAAGCTTCAAGAGATTATATAATATTCGCTCATTGCAAACAGAGGAAGAGCCTCATGTTGATGCCACCAATGTGCCCACAACTCATTGCACCTCAGCCAACTGGATTCAAGCAAAGAGCCGACAAGAGTTCTAAAAAACGCCATAGAAGTTTTTTGGAGGGTCAAGGAAAAGGGAACAAAAAATCTACAATTGTTAAAGATTCACTAGTATCATCTTTTAGAGTAAGTAAAATATGTTCATATATTTGTTTAAGTAAATTGTGTGTAAATACATGTTTAATGTTTAAGATCCACTTAACATGGTTTCCCTTTGTTATTTATAGATGAATGAAGCACGATATCTAAGTCTAGTCTCATATCAGCACCTCCAGCACCCCAAACACATGCTGCCAATTTGAGCCTCACCGAGTTGCTAAGGGTTAACATACTATGACATATATCATTTAATGTTTTTTTTTATCTGATTTTAATTCCTTTATTGATTTCAGCTCTGTCTTAATGTCGGTATCTATTGACCATTGCACGCCATCACTCGAGGCATTGGATTTTAATAGACATTGCTCCAACCAGGTATATATATATATATATATGTGTGTGTGTGTGTGTGTGTGTGTGTGTGTGTGTGTTGATTAACATTTTAGACATAATTTCAAAATATATATACGTATTGTAGAGTCTGGATGGAAGGACAATTAGAGTAAATGTTACAAAGGAAAGGCATAGGCATGACTCCTTTTCAAAATGTGTTTAAAGTAATGATTAAATATAATACAATTTAATTTAACATAATACACATGAGTGTTTGATTACTGATTTTTTTATTTAATTTTTATTTTCAATTTTAGGGGTCTCAATTTCCAAAGGATAAGGGCAAGATGATGGGATCTCAATACCACTATACTCTTTCTAGTGTTTCAATTTTTTTTGTATTCTCAAATTCTTAGTTTTGCAATATGGAAAGGTTAATGGATTGACATCAGGATATAACCTAGGTTATGACTGGAGTTTGTTTTATTTTATTGAATTTTATTTTGTTTTTAATTTTTTATAAATTAATTTGTATATATTTACTTTACCTTTTAACATATTTAATTCAATTTAATTAAATATTATATTTATTTAAAAATAATATATTAAAATTTTTAATTCATAATATACTTTAATTTAATTTAATTTATTGTATTTTATTTAATTAAAATATCTATAAAATATCTTTTAAAAAATCTACAACAAAAATTTAAAAAAGGGCTTATGCTTATATATATAGTTATACTGGAACAAGGTAACAGTTAATAGGATCAGATTTTTTTTTTATTTTAATTTTTATAAATTAATTTGTATATAATTATCAGTTGCTCCTCTTTGTTCTTCTTGATCCTCTTCTCATGCTATCTATAAATTTGATTTACATGTACAAATACCCTTTTTGTTTTTAAAAAACGGCGTGTGGTGTCAAAATTGCTTTTAGATATTACTTTACCCTTTTACATATTTAATTTGTTTGAATAAAAATATAATATTTAATTTAAAATAATATATTGAAATGTTTAATTAAATATTTTAATTTTGTTTATCGTAATTTATTGCATTTAATTATAAAAATTAATTAATTAAATGTACTTTAAATTAGTTTAATTTATTGACATTTATTTAATTAAAAAATCTACAAAAAAAAATTAATTAAGCATACAACAAAAATTAATAAAAAAAAGGCTTTTAAAACAATTTTTGAACAAAAAAAAGGAAAAAGAAGGGTATCAGAGTTTGCCAGCCATGATCTCCAAGTGACTCATCCTAGTTGGCTACAGGTTCAGAAAGCTACCCCTGACGCAAGTTTTAATTAAAAAAAAAAAACGAGGGAGAGGCGTGTGGGAAGCGGGGACCGTTGGATCATATTTAATCCAACGGTCTAGAGATGCGGAGGAGATCGTGTAGGAGGGAAGCCGAACGCTTAGTCAAAAGGCCAAAATATAAACAAAAATAAAAGATGTGGACAAAGTCATGCCAAAAAAAAATGATAGAGACAAAATTGAAACCTAATATAATTATTAGGGATGAAAAGGTATTTTTCCTAAAATTTTTCCATATACCAGAAAGGAAAAATAATTAAAATTTATCTCCTCAAAAATTTTTAAATTTTGCATTCGGCCATCTTCTAGTTTCAATTTATAGAATTGTTAACATACTCTATACTTGAGCAGACATAAATCAATATTAGAGTTGATTTCTAAGATATTGTTATAAAAAAAATTAGTCATTAATTCAGTTAGGCAAGGTAAATACCATAGTTTACCAGAAGTTAATTGATCCACAAATACGTGTAGAAATGAGCCGACCAATCATGTTTCATGACAGTAATTTTTGTCAATCTGTCGATCTTTTTCCTTCACTTTGGATGCAAGCCATTGGCTTTATTAGTTCGAAAGTATGTGTCAATTTGATAAATAGTTAGGGCAAACCGTAGTTTGGGTAATTAACTATGGTTTGTAAAATAGGATTTGGGTAAATTTAGGTTTTGGTAAAGGTAATTTATGTTTGAAAAACGGTTAGATAAACTTAGGTTTAAGCAAAACTTGAACGTTATTTACATTTGGATGTTCGTTTACAGAAACACTTTTGAATATGTAATTTATCAGAAAGAGCATGAATTTTATATTTAATTATTTTGTGTACCCTTATTTTTTGTTGTCATCCATTTAAGCATAATGTAATAAATTATACCAATGTTTTAATAAAATATACTAGTTTATTTTTCTATCAAAATTACTATTTATTCACTAATTACTCATTAAAATATTTTTTTAATTTAATAATTTTAACTAATTATTATTACAATTACATTGCCAATAAATTTCTAATTACAAAATGAATTATTAACTAATTTTCCTAATTAAGTTACAATCTAATTAATGCTTTTAATTACTAATAGCTAATTATATTACTAATTAATTTTTTAATTAATCACTAATTACTCATTTAAATACTAGAAAAATATTGTTAGAGAAAATAAGAGAAATTAGTGAAGACCAACATGCAAATCACACAAAAAAAAAGAACTTAATTGCAAAAAAAAAATACAAATTAAAGGTTCATTCTCATAATAAAGGAAATAATTAATTGTACACATAATTCTTGACTATTTTATATATGCTCTACGATTTGATCCCAAATAATGTCTCTAATACTATCCATCTCAGATGAAGAATTTATGTTTAGATTTGGTAGGGAATTTGAGGTAATATGGTCTTCAAGCTCTTCTTTTTCATCTTCTGAACGATTAAATTCGATATTTGTTTTAGCATTTCTTCTAATAAAATCGTGTATAGTCATTTTTACACTCATTATTTGAACTTGTGTTTCAATTTTGAACTTAGGTATGCGGTGCAAAATTGCAAACATATTCTTCTATACCTCAAAAGTTCTTTTAATGGTAGATCTTAAGTTTGAGTTGTCACGACCTGTTTTCTGGGTACATGACCAGCACAATGATAATATCCCTTCACTGTAAGCCTTTCGACAAATTCTACCCATGAGTTAGATAATTAATCATTATCTCTATATTCTCAAAATAATCATTCCTTAATAAATACGAAGAAAATATATCAAATTTTC
This sequence comes from Biancaea sappan, assembly GCA_037074585.1. Classification (NCBI taxonomy): domain Eukaryota; kingdom Viridiplantae; phylum Streptophyta; class Magnoliopsida; order Fabales; family Fabaceae; genus Biancaea; species Biancaea sappan. Next base: position 56,754,656 of record CM073491.1, on the reverse strand, counting down.
TTAATTAATAGATTCTCAATACAAAATACATTATCATACTGAAATACAAGCCAAATACCAAACCCCTGACCTATATGTCTTAGACGATTACAGAGCAACATAATCTATAACAAAAGAGGGGCCTACCCGACAGCGGGAAGGTCCAAAGTGATCTACTCCTCTAGCGGATGTTCTTCGCTAGCAATCTGATCTGAACAAAAAAATTTGTACAGAGAGTGTGAGCTTTTAAACTCTGTGAGCGAATCGGCCTCGCGTTAATAAAATTCAAATACATTACCAGTCATGCAAGTATATCCGAAGGCTCATACTCAACCAATAGACATAGTTAGAAATTACATACAAGAAGATAAAAATTCATCCAATTCAACAAACGTTACTAGTACTCATCAATGGCAATATATCCCGGAGAGCGCACACAGGCCAGCTCACCAATTCTGTATATTTCCGCCATGACGCATAACCTCATCCTCTTAGCTAGGGCGCCTCACGGATTTATCACCAATCCGGGCTATATCCCTACTGAGGGAATCGTTGTCTCCATACTCATTGGTCAAGACACCCTTTCAACTGGGTTTTCTGCCTTGCCGTGAGAGGGGGTACTGTCCCGCTCAATCACAATCAATAGTACAATATTTCATATCATAATCAGAAATACAATATAATATTCATCCATATAACAGGTATAGTATATAACTATATTATAGATTTACAAACCACAAATCAAGATAACCATTAAACTGTTTTTGAAAGATTCAAACTTCACATCATCATGAAATACTTGTTTCGTCTTATCCGTACTTCTGGATTAATTATCTCCTTAAATTCGTCATTCTGAATCCAATTTCCCCTATGAATCTTGGGAGTGTCCTACGACATACTTTTTATCACCAGTAACGCCAAAACTCTATTAAAACGGGGTCGTTTCACTCACCTGGATTCCGTACGAGTATCGCTTCTCTAAGTCGTTACAGACAAGAGTATTCAGGTGAATTTCAGTGTTCCGCTACAGATATTTTCATGAAAGATTAGAGAAAATACGTTAGGATTGTTTTCATACAGACACTGTTCATATATACGGTACTATTCATATGTATAGTCACTATTCATACGTACGAATACTGTTCATACATACGGATACTGTTCATATATATGGCACTATTTATATATATATACAGAGACTGTTTATACCATAATTAGAGAATACAATCTGTAAAAGAGTACACCAGGTAAGTTCCTAGGAAAAAGTGGAGGGTCACAATGGACACCTTAAAAATCAAGTCTTTCCTTAGCCAGAACTTTCCTGGACATGTATTCTTCACAGTTTACATCTTATTTCGGTAATTAGAAAATCAAAATAATATATAAGCAGCTAAGGACAGTTTTTCTGATGTGGAAGATCAGCCAAAGCCGCAACCACAGAGCATACTTAAGAAAATAACTTCTAAAATTTGAAAGACATAGAAAAGGCATAGTATCCTTACCTAAGCTAAAAAGGAAATGCCCAAAATCTCAGAGGCCTAGCATTGGAGTAAGAGAAACTTAAGGAGAGAAGAAGAGAAATTGAAAGTGTGAGTTTAGAAGTGAAATGAAAGGGCCTATTTATAGGAAAAGTCAAAGATACTATTTGACACTATACGCTAATAAAATATTCAACTCACTATTCATGAAAATGACATTTCTAATAATGCAATTTATTGTGCACCTTAATAATTCGATTTACTGTGCAAAACGCGCACGACGAATTTTTTGTTACTATTCAAAACTTAAAGGGAAAACTATCCTTTCACCTTAAACTTTTAAGTTTCTTTTCAATTCAGTCCTTTCACTTTAGTCCCTGAGGGTATTTTTACACATAAAACGTCATTTTCTCATACGAACTTCTTTCTAGTTTTCTCTTATGACCAAACCACATCTAGTACTTGACATTTCGATTGTATAAGTGAACAGTATCGTATACGTAAATAGTATTATACATGTGAACAATACCGTATACTAGCATAGTAACTATAGTTTGTAAATACGCATGTATATTTTATTTTTCTTAGGTATTACATTATCACCCCCTTAAAAAAATTCAGTCCCCCGAATTCAAAACTCATTTCAAGACTGAAATAAGTGTGTTTACTTTGTCCATATCTCATTCTTCGCATCTCTTTCTTCCTAAACCTCATCACATCCTTGGTGAGATTTACAAGAACACTATACCATCGACTGTGAACTCTAGACCGCATTATCAATAATTTACATAGGAATTTTGCCTTTTCTAAACAGCAAACAATCTCTTCCTCATCAGTTTGATCTTCTCCACAACCTTTGTACCACAAAGTGTCTCATCCTCATAACCTTTACCAAATTCAAACCACCTAATCAGAGACGAACTCTATCTCTATGTAAAACCTCAAATAGGTGTCGTCTTCAAAAGTGGCACGTGGTCTTTCCAGTTCACATTGAATATCAGAACACATGTTTTCACACACATAGCTTATAACTTTTACGAATACAAGCACCCCACCTAAAGGCGTCATTTTGGCCATAGGCAATACTCTTGCCCAAAGGCGATCCTTCTACCTTAAGGTGATACTCTCAGCTGAAGGCGTCATATAAAAGGAAAAATCACATGAAATTATTACATAAATTTCTAAGAAGAACAATCCTAGAAAATGTGTTAAGTAAATAACATACTCCTCACGCATAATTATAAAATAAATATATATAGAAATTCCTCTCACCTCAATGACTCATATAGAGTCGTACCCCTTTAATGATTAGGGAAAACTCATAGTTCTCTATGTATAAATTTATAAAATACTTATTTAGCATTCCTCCATAGCTTAGAAGTGCAAAGAAATATCATTTTAGTAACTCTGATCAGTCAAAAGGATATTACCATACTCTGTTTTAGAATTTCCATAATCAAGTATGAAATATAACAAGTCCAACATCTTCTCATTCCTCAAGTTCTTTCAGTAAAAGGAATCACTTCAACATAGAAGATTTAAATACTAACTTAAAGTTTATTTCTAGTACATAAGTTATAGACAACAAGCTCAACTTGATTTACAAAATAGATAATTCTAACATGTGAAGCTTAGACCAAATATAGCTTTAAGTACAAACAAAAGAAAGAATAAATTAAGGACGAGGAGGCTTTTGAAATGTAGAAGGTGCTCCAAGTCTAGAAGAGGAAGGTGCTTCAGACCTTAAGGAGGAAGCTAATCGTTGCAGTCAAGAAAGGGTTTCTGGAGGAAGCGTTTGGGAAATTTGGCGAAGAGCAGAAGTTACTCCGTTCATACAGTCAATACACCTTGCTTGTTGGTCACGAAAATTTTAAGTTGCAAACATTGAATGTCTATCAACTCGATTAGCTAGTTCTCCGAAACAACGGTTTATCAGTTTCTCTTGGTTTTCAAAGAGACGATTTATTAGTCGCTTCTGTTCCTCTGTCTTGTATTCCAGGCTTTCTATCTTACGCTCTAGATTTTCGATCTTACGCTCTAGGAACGCAAGCTTATTTTCTGATGATGTTGCAGTGCTGTCCTCCTCCAACTCTATTACATCCCTCTTTCTCTTCTTTATTTCTGGTGACCTGTCTACAGGTCTCTTCCCTTTGTTGTCTCCGAGACTTACATTTAAATCAAGCTCTAAGTTGCCAGTCTCAAAATTCAAGTTGAAAGACTTATTATCGGCCATTGCTCTAGGAATTTCAGAAAGAAGTTGAAACGAGAAAGGAATGAAGATTGAGGAATAGGTATGTGATGAAAGAAGTTCGCTTGGTGTGATGAGTGGGGTAACGAGCGTACAAGATTTATAGGCAAACCGAAGCCCCTCGAGCTAAAGCCACCACAACCTATACGCCGCTCGCTAAGAGGTTTACAGATCACATACGTCGCAATGCCAGCAATTAATGTCGGACATGCAAATAAATAGTAAATATAATTTAATGCAATTAACATAAGTCAAAGATTTCCTGAAAAAAAAAAAAATTTCAGCTAATCTTGACCTTTCTCAAAATTTTCGACTAACTACGCTCTTCAGTCTGAGATTTTCTCCCTCTAAACTTGTCTTACAATGTAATCTCAGATCACGATATCACTCTATGATCGGGTAGTCTCATATAGCCTTATCTTATATTCTAATCGGTGTCTTTATTCTGGATTTACACATAATATATATGTAAATATATATATTTTAAAACAAAGTTAACTGCTTACGGTCGCATGCATTAAGCATTATCATGATGTAAGGAAATCACTGCCTTTCATTTGCCCATGAGAGCATTATATGTAAGTATGTGTAACCATGAAGATATATCATCCTCTACACATTTCATTCTATCCAAGTCATTTTGATTTCACATTCTCTATGAGTATATGTAGGATCATCACATATTCTCCTTAATCGTAGCCTTCACTCATTATGCATGAATAACATACATACATGTAATTACAACATGATTCAATCAGTTATGTATATTATACTCAACTGAAGGCTCTCAAGAACAACACAATAAAACAGAGAAATGCATTTCAGTTCATCATAAAAGCATCCAAGGCAATCTTTAATGGCTATATCGTCAACTTCTTTGAATTTCGGAAAATGCCAACGGGAGAAATGGGAAAACCAAGTAAAATCGGTCGCAGATCCACCGAATATTGACTTTCATGGTTTTGGCATTAATGCAACGTGCTATTGGTGTGCATGCCTACCTTAGACTTCTGGCTTCCAGCTTGCAGAAATCCATAGATTGATCGTGTAGGGGTGCGATGAAGAGATATCTTCTTAGTCTCTAAGTCCTAATTTTTCTCTATAAAAACCATCCCTGCGTTCTCAGTTACCACACCACAAAGAGTAATAATCTCTGAGCCTACAATCTCCCAGCATTCCTCTCGCCTCATACTCTTACAAAAATTTCTAAATTTTTCAAATCATGGCCACAAGGAAGTACATTGATCTCACAGTAGAGGCTAAGGAAGAAGAACTTGACTTAAACTTAAATTAGGCAGGGACAAAGGCAAAAGACCTCTTGAGGGATCTCAAGAGAATCAAAAGGAGAAGAAGATGAAGAAGAATGAGGAAGCCGAGGAGGTTAGCACGGGCTATACCTCGGAGGACAAAATCACCTGCTTAGAGTAGGAGGTGAAGATTCTCAAGAAGATGATAGAGGATCTTGAGAAGTTAACCAAACGCAATAACGCGGCAATGACTTCGAGAATAGATAGGTTCTTCTATTGGTCCACCTAGTGCTTCTGCAATCAACAGCAAAGAAGTGTTGATTGTATGAATGGAATTTACACTACCCTCCGCGAAATTGCTCTATCTCTCACTCCAAGGAATGGTCGAGGGGTGATGATACAATACAATCCTCCTAATCCGAGACCACCTCGCCTTTAGATTACTCATGCATGAGTAAACTTCTTTTTTTTTTTGCAATGTAATCCTTTAGTTTTTTTTTAATGCAAGTGGTTTCTTTTATTAGCTGGTACCATAAAATAATATAGCTACACAAAATCAATCATGAATTCAGCTTATCAAACCCACCATATAAAATTTGATCCAACATCAATAGAATCAAAACAAGTACAACCTTTCCTTTACTAAGTTCAAAAGTGTAGCCACATCTGTCTGAAACTAAAACTGAGAACATAATTCCTAAGAAGAGATAAGTCTCGGAGGGAGAGGAAATGGAAACATCCTATAGGACCTTCAGTAGAGCCGTCTCTCTATAGTTGTGCCCGGGTTCACAACGATAGAGGAGGTCCCACTAAGGTTACCTTGCTCTGTAATCATTAGGAGACCTAACAACCAGGCTTTGATACCAACTTTGTCACGACCCGTTTTCTGGGCACATGACCGGCACAATGATAATATCCCTTCATTGTAAGCCTTTCGACAAATTCTACCCATGAGTTAGATTATTAATCATTATCTCTATATTCTCAAAATAATCATTCCTTAATAAAAACGAAGAAAATATATCAAATTTTCTTAATTAATAGATTCTCAATACAAAATAGATTATCATACTGAAATACAAGCCAAATACCAAACCCCTTACCTAGATGTCCTAGACGATTACAGAGCAACATAATCTATAACAAAAGAGGGGCCTACCCGACAGCGGGAAGGTCCAAAGTGATCTACTCCTCTAGCGGATGTTCTTCGCTAGCAACCTGATCTGAACAAAAAAATTTGTACAGAGAGTGTGAGCTTTTAAACTCTGTGAGCGAATCGGCCTCGCGTTAATAAAATTCAAATACATTACCAGTCATGCAAGTATATCCGAAGGCTCATACTCAACCAATAGACATAGTTAGAAATTACAAACAAAAAGATAAAAATTCATCCAATTCAACAAACGTTACTAGTACTGATCAATGGCAATATATCCCGGAGAGCGCACACAGGCCAGCTCACCAATTCTGTATGTTTCTGCCATGACGCACAACTAATTCAACAAACGTTACTAGTACTCATCAATGGCAATATATCCCGGAGAGCGCACACAGGCCAGCTCACCAATTCTGTATATTTCTGCCATGACGCACAACCTCATCCTCTTAGCTAGGGCGCCTCATGGATTTATCACCAATCCGGGCTATATCCCTACTGAGGGAATCGTTGTCTCCACACTCATTGGTCAAGACACCCTTTCAACCGAGTTTTCTGCCTTGCCGTGAGAGGGGGTACTGTCCCGCTCAATCACAATCAATAGTACAATATTTCATATTATAATCAGAAATACAATATAATATTCATCCATATAACAGGTATAGTATATAACTATATTATAGATTTATAAACCACAAATCAAGATAACCATTAAACTGTTTTTGAAAGATTCAAACTTCACATCATTATGAAATACTTGTTTCGTCTTATCCGTACTTCTGGATTAATTATCTCCTTAAATTCGTCATTCTGAATCCAATTTCCCCCTATGAATCTTGGGAGTGTCCTACGACATACTTTTTATCACCAGTAATGCTAAAACTCTATTAAAACGGGGTCGTTCCACTCACCTAGATTCCGTACGAGTATCACTTCTCTAATACTGTTCATACATACAGATATTGTTCATACATATGGCACTATTCATATATATACAGAGACTGTTTATACCAGAATTAGAGAATACAATCTGTAAAAGAGTACACCAGGTAAGCTCCCAAGAAAAAGTGGAGGGTCACAATGGACACCTTAAAAATCAGGTCTTTCCTTAGCCAGAACTTTCCTGGACATGTATTCTTCACAGTTTACATCCTATTTCGGTAATCAGAAAATCAAAATAATATGTAAGCAGCTAAGGACAGTTTTTCTGTTGTGGAAGATCAGCCAAAGCCGCAACCACAGAGCATACTTAAGAAAATAACTTCTAAAATTTGAAAGACATAGAAAGGGCATAGTATCCTTACCTAAGCTGAAAAGGAAATGCCCAAAATCTCAGAGGCCTAGCATTGGAGTAAGAGAAACTTAAGGAGAGAAGAAGAGAAATTGAAAGTGTGAGTTTAGAAGTGAAATGAAAGGGCCTATTTATAGGAAAAGTCAAAGGTACTATTTGACTCTATGCGCTAATGAAATATTCAACTTACTATTTATGAAAATGACATTTCTAATAATGCAATTTACTGTGCACCTTAATATTTCGATTTATTGTGCAAAACGCGGAAAGCACGACGAATTTTTTGTTACTATTCAAAACTTAAAGGGAAAACTATCCTTTCACCTTAAACTTTTAAGTTTCTTTTCAATTCAGTCCTTTCACTTTAGTCCCTGAGGGTATTTTTACACATAAAACGTCATTTTCTCATACGAACTTCTTTCTAGTTTTCTCTTATGACCAAACCACATCTAGTACTTGACATTTCGATTGTATAAGTGAACAGTATCGTATATGTAAATAGTATTATACATGTGAACAGTACCGTATACTAGCATAGTAACTATAGTTTGTAAATACGCATGTATATTTTATTTTTCTTGGGTATTACATGAGTGATGGTAATTATATACTTCATTTTGATTGACAAATCTGGGTGAACGCCTGAAATCATGTAGGTAATAACACTCACACTTGTAGAAACTAATATATCTAACTGGTGTTAAATAGCCAATATCCACCAAAAAATATTTATCTAGAAAAATGAACAAATTCATTATTAAAGATAGCATACAAATAATTATGAGGAATTACTAAAACTAAACAATTCTGAAAGCAAAAAACTTACCATTGCTAAATTTCAAAATTTTCATTGTCAAAATTATATCTAAATGTATTTATTTAACAAAAGTTACAAAGAAAAAATTGAAAATATTCTCAGTAAGCACTCATGTTTAATTATATCCAAAAGATCATAAATTAATTAATTATGTTTTCTTAACTTACAATTAATATTATCCTAATGAAATAATTAATTTTTCAAAAATAGCCTAGAACTAAAAATAACAAATTATAAACACATAAAAAAAACAAATATCTCATCTAAATTTAGTCTAAAGAGACCAATAATTATAAATTATAAATTATAAATTTAACCTAAATATTATTACATATCTTACTCCAAAAAAAAAAAAAGAATCAGAAAAAATAAAAGTTTAAGCTATCAAAAAAAAAGAAGCCTATTTATTTTAAAAATAATTTTTTTAGTCTATTAATTATTTCAATCTAGTAACACTTAAAATTTAATCTAAAAAAATTACTATTACAATTTATACAAATAAATGACAAGCAAAAAATAATAATAAGATTACATATCTAATTCCACAAAAATGAAAAATAAATAATCAGAAAAAATATCTAATTCCAAAAAAATTATTTTTAAACTAACCTAATTATTTTAAAAATAATTATTTTAGGGGACGAACACTTAAAATTTAACCTAAAAAAATTATTACTATCACAAAAAAAAAGACTATTTCTCAACAAAAAAAAGATCAAAAAAAAAAATAACGTCATTCCAAAAAAAAAAGGAAAACACATAAAAAATGAAAGAAAATGGGTGATAGTGAGGTTAAAATTATCTTAAAGTGAGGCAAAAATGGAAGGAGAATCTTTGAGGGTTGTTGGGCACAAGGAGATGGAGACAGCGGAAAGAAATGGAAATGGAAGTGTGAATTTGGGAACATGGGAAGAAGATGAAGGGCTTCATGGGGGGTGCATAAAGCCTAGACATGTGTCACTGTTTCATTATCCCCTCCAGATTACAAGCAAATATGAGTGCGACGCGTGGTCGACTTGCCCTAAGGAGTCCTTAGTCATGTGCCATACATGCACGCAAGGCGCACCTGCCACTACTTAAGTGCGCTTTACGTGTCAGAAACATGTCTATCAAAGGTGCTTTTGTTGTGCTATAGGAAAAGTGGGATAGATTCGAAAGTTAAATTCAAAAGGGGGTAGGTGCATAATTTAAGTTAAAAATTGGGTTACTGCAGTTAAAAAGTTGCGAAATTAAGGTCTAGCATCTCCCCTAACAACCCCGAGAAGGGAGAGAAAGATTAGTGTTCAAAATTACAAAATGATGCCATTTTATTTATCAAATGAGATATTAGTTCAATATTACATTACCATATTTGACTTTAAAAAATTCTCTATTTCAATAGTACAACTCTTAAGAACTCACAAATGGGTCCCACAAGCAACTCTCAATTACTTTAATATTTATTGCTCTCTACTAACATTTATTATAAGTAGATTTTTTTATTATTATTTTTTGTATAAGAACCATGCTTACGCATTACAGCCAGCTTGGTGAATTCCAATGGTAAACCTCAATAAGAACCGGTTCTTAAATTTAAGAACTCTTTAAAAACTTCCACTAGAGATGTTTTCATACTCTTGTTCTTTTAATTTATTTTTCACCATTACAAATACCTTTTATATAATGTATGTTTTTTCTAGTTATAAAATCAGTTAAATTTTTTTATTATCTTAAAAATAAAATTTCCATTTCATATTAAAATTTTTAACTGTATTTATTATCATAGTAAAAATAAAATTATACTTTTATATTCATGAAAACTTATCTAATTTAACATAAATTAAATTAGATATATATTTTTGTCATATATATTGTAATATTTAAAATGCAAAAAATATTAAGTATCATTTTACCTAAATCTTGAAAAAATTAATACAATGATCCTCCGAAATCGTCAAAGTACTAATAAATAATTAACAATGGGTTTGGAAATGAAAGAAAGATGAAAACGATAAAATCAAAATAGGGTTCATGTTTGTGGGGAACAAAAGGTCTGTATATAAATTTAACCATTTTTACAAGCTACAATAAACATAGTTGGAAGAAAGAAATTTTGTACATACATTTTTTAGATAAAAAGAAAATAGTTTAATAATAATTACTAGCCTATAATCAAATTCGTTTGTGTTGTTTACATCTAATTGATAAATGCAAAAAATTGCATATATTTATTAAATATATTTTATGTAGATTTTAATGAAAGAAAATTTAGCATATACAAGATCCAAATAGTCTAGAATTATAGAAGTACAAATGCAAAAAGTTCACATATTATAATTTCACTGTTTGTTGGTCTTTGACAAGCAACAAGAACACATAATAATAACATAATAAGAGCATACCTTGATCCGTTGTGACTCAAAGATCAAATTACTGGTAGGCTATTCTATGAGAGTATAAGAGGCTCTCTCTTACATTGTTTTTGGTTTGATGGAAAAAAAAAAGATCACACATTGTCTTACCAAAACAAAGCTTCCTATATAACCTCAGAAAACTACTATCTAGTCCATCATGCTTATGTGTCAACCTATGGGTTGATCCTTTTGTAATAACATATCATCACTGTTATTATTTAGAGTCTGATATCCACTACAAGAAATTCATTGATTAACAACGGAAATTTCGTAGCTAAATTAATGAAATTTTGTCGAAAACCCGTTTACGACGGATTTTTCGACGGAAAAAAATTTGTCGCTAAAACGTCCATCGCAAATTATTTGTGACGGATTCATGTCCGTCGCAGAATTAGCGACGGAATTTTTTCGTCGCAAATTTGGAAATTCATCACAAATAAATTTCAAGAATTGGCGACGAAAAATTTTTCGTCACAAATTTGTGACGGATATTTCCGTCGCAAATTTGGGAATTCCGTCGCAAATTTGTGACAGATTTTTCCATCGCTAAATCCGTTGCTAATTTGTGACAGATTTTTCCGTCGCTAATTTGTGACGGATTTTTCCGTCACAAAATGTAATAAAATTTTGTGTCATTTGCGATGGAAAAATCCGTCGCTAATTCTGTCGCAAATTTTTGGACAGATTTTTTTTATATATTTAACCAATAACAATAATTACAAATTTGATTTGAAACTTGTGAACAAACATCAATATAGCAAAGAAGCTTCCGCCAGCATTTACAGCAAAAACACTTTATATATTTGTATATAACAAAATACACAAAATTATATACATAATTCTTCATGATCCATCATCATCATGAGATACAAAATTATAACAAAATATAAGTTGCTATAAATAAACTAGTCAAGGGGGTGATTTGGGGGTTGTGTCTCATCATCATCAGTAGGAGTATCCATCTACCTGCCAACCGAATTGATGAAGCGGTCCATTATTGCACGCATCTCGCTTATGACAGTCGCTTGACTCTCCAGCACATGTGTCTGGGCATCAATCTTCTCCTTCTGAGTGTTGATTTCATCCTTATGAGCCCTAAGCTCATCCATCATAGGCTCCATCCGACGTTGTAGTTATTCCTTAAAGTCAGGATGAAGACCTGCTAGCGGGACAAAACAAGAACTAGAGCAACCTATCTCACGTGCCTCTGACCCTATGCCAAATATGCGCCCCTTCTTGTTCTTTCCTCCTACCGCTTGAAGCCACAGCTCTGCATTGGCAGCATCATCATCCTGTTGTTTGCTACCCCCACCTATCACTGACGGTCGCGATGATTTCAATCTAGTATATTCTTCCTGTTAAATATTTATAATCATATAATTTATATTCTTAATTAGATAGTTAAGAAAATTAATATAAGAAATAGAAGATTTCAAAATACTCACATAGACTTCTCGCGAACGCACATCAACGAATTCTTCGTTGTCCCTCTTCATGTGGGTGCGCATAAACAAATCTACCAAGCTAGGCTTTCTTCCACTTTGATGCTCCTGCATATTTTAGTGAATATTATATAATTTCAAGATGACTGTGCGTAATAAAAAAATGTAAGTAAAATAAGACTAGATATGATATTACCAGTCGACGCATATGCTCAGAAAAAGGAATGTTGCCTCCAGTGTGTACTGTGCCCCCAATACTAAACGCCCTGTTTCTACGTGCCTTCTCACACTTCTCCCTGTAATCATCTCACTCCCACGCTTGAATTAATTATTGCATGATTTCCTCATTAATTCATTTAGGCCGAGGATGGGATTGATATTCACTCCGAATGTGACACATCATGTTGCGTAATAAATATTCACACTTCTTGTTCCAATTCTTTTTTATTTGAGCATCATGTTCAGGCAACCACTTGTAATGTTTCTGCACAAAGTAAACAAAAGTTAATATTTTCAACTAGAAATAAAAAAATTCAGTCAAAACCAAAATTTACCGTCCATTCCTGGAACCATAACTTCCACAATTCCAGAGGAGTAGTCTTAAAGTTGTATGTCGGTGCCTCATACTTCCCTTGTATGATCGGGGAAATATCTCGTATCATATCAACAACTGGATAAAAATTATGCAATTTGAAAACATAAGTCTTAGTACTTAAAAACAAAAAAAATTTAACAAACAAAAGAATTTAAGTATAACTCACATATCTTTATCAGGGCGTATCCAACGTCGACCATCAGTGGGATCAGTCCCGCTAGAATGGTGACTCGACTAATTACTAGCAGTGGTAGGTGGCTCCTCAGTAGATGAAGGGTGCGTGGACGGTGTTTGAGTGGAAAGTACATGCTCTAAGGATGTGCTTAGCCTAGTAGACTGTGGAGGAGATGCGACAGGTGATGCAGAAGTAGATGGTTGTAGGGGACACAAGCAGACTGTGAGACGACCTCCTCTGTGCCCTCCACCTCGCCCCGTATGACCGCTCGACATCTGTATTGATGTAATTCCACACTAATAAAAAAATTGTCAACTTAGACATCATTAATCTAAAATTGTGCATTTACAAATATTAATCAAACACTAGAAAAAATGGATATTAAATTGAATAATTCATATATACCATAAACTGAAAATTAATAACTATTAGAGGAGTCTTATTCTTCTCCATTCTCATCCTCTTCAGTTTCCTCTTCTAACTCCTCTTCGACTTCTTCTTCTGTCTCATCCTCCTTATCTTCTTATATTTCGTCATTAATGAATAACTGATTATTTAAGTTTGCATCAACCTCTTCATATTGTCCATCATCATGGAAGACTTGAAAGTCACTATCATTTTCGACCATTGCTGGCATAACAAGACCCATATCTTCTTCTTGAAATGCATCAGTACTATCTCAACACTAGGTGCCTCAATAGTCCTCCTGGACTTAACCGTAATCACTGCCAACTAATCATCCCTACTTCGATTGGCAGGATAAGGGGTGAAGTATACCTGTACAACTTGTTGTGCAAACACAAATGGGTCATACGTGTTGAGCCTTCTTGACTTGTGAACTTTAACAATTCCAGCTTCGGCGTCAATTCGTGTACCATGACCTGGGGTGGGATCAAACGAATCGCATTTAAACAATACCAAACATTTTGATGATGATCCTATGAAGACCAATTCGTAAATCTCTTGGAGTGTAGCATAATAGTCACTCTCCACATCCTTATAGTCAGCCCCCTTAATGCAAACACCACTGTTGTATGTGGATTTATAATGACCATGTTTCTCAGTGTGAAATTTATACCCATTGATTACGTACATTGACCATCTTTCACTTTTCTCACTGGGCCCCATGCAATGCTTTTTATCACTGGATCTTCAACAGAGTTGGTTGGATCAACAACCTATTATCTCAACGATTGAAACATTAAAATGTGACACAGTTATTTCAAAATAAGCAAGTTTCGTAGGGTCAACTTGCATATGCACTGAACCAGGATGAAAATTGTGAGTCTATATTCTTGTGGACGTCATCACTGGTAATGTTAGGGATAGAAGCCCAAAGGTTATCAACAAACAAACTACATTCACAAAGATATTATAAAAGATAACAACAAACGTTAATAATGATGATAAACATACTTAAACCATAGGTCAAGTAAACTTACTCAAGATAAGGTTGAACTTCATCACAATTCATCAAAATGTACTTTGTGGCAACCTTTTCCTCTTGATCAGTTAAGAACCGGTGCCCACATTCACCACCAGAACGACCAGGATAATTGAAAATTGAACATCGCCCAGAGGGTTCACCCCCATCATCATTCCTGGGAACCCTAGTTATTCTAGAGACTATAATAGGCTCAAAGTAGTGTGAACAAAAATTAGCTGTCTCTTTAGTGATATAGACCTCACATATAGATCCTTCCACTCGAGCCTTATTTTTAACTTTTTGTTTTAATGTGTGGAGGAACGTAGATTAAATTTGGAATTGCAATACAAAAATTATAATAATATTTATTACCAACCAAATGCAAACACAAAACATAGTTAAGTAGAATATTTACCTCTCAAAAGGATACATCCAACGATATGCACTGGCCCACTAACTTTGGCCTCATATACAAGGTGTACTAGAAGGTGCTCTATAGAGTCAAAGAAACCAGGGGGAATATCTTCTCTAACTTGCATAATGTCACCGGAATGTTTTCCTCTAACTGTGTTAACTTTTCCATCGTCAATGTAGTGGAGCAAATATCTCTAAAGAACTGACTAAGTTCCGTTAACGGTCTCCACACAACTTCTGGAAGATCTATGACTACAATGGAAAGAAATCGCTCTACTGAAGGCATTCTTATTCCTCCTGTATGTGTGGTCCAGTGGCAAAAATCTTCGATGACAATCAAAAAAAGAAGTTTTCCTGCCATGTTTTAGCGTAAATGTATGTGAGGCTTCCATGCAAACGGGGCAAGATAACTTCCCCGCAGTCATCCAAGTAGATAACATTCCATAAACGAGGAAGTCATTTATAGTCCACATAAGCGCCGCCTGCATATTGAAATTTTGGTTCAACGATGCATCGTAAGTCATAACACCTTCATCCCACAACAATTTTAATTTATCTATCAAGGGCTGCAAGTAGACATCTATTTTGTCCTTTGGATTGCTAGGCCCAGGAATGATTAGGGTAAAAAACATAACTTCTTGTCGCATGCACCTTCCTGGAGGTAGGTTATAGGGAGTGATAATAACTGGCCAACGTGAATACACTTTTCCAGATTGTCCAAATGGCGTGAACCCATCGGCACGCAAGCCAAGTCGTACATTGCGAGGATCCGCCGCAAATCCTGGGTGTTCTTAGTTAAGCATTTTTCATGTTAGTCCATCAGATGGATGGACTAGCACTCCATCTTCTCGTCAGTTCTCATAGTGCCACCTCATCTCCTTTGCCGTGACCTCGGAAGTGAATAACCGTTAAAGTCTTGGGATCGAAGACAGAAACCACAATTGTTTTTTTGCTACTCTGCCATGAGTACCATGGCAGATTCTTCTAATGCTGTATCTGGCACTCCCACAAAACTTGCACTCTGTTTTATCTACATTATCCTTGTAGTACAACATGCAACCATTCTCACAACAATCAATTTTCATGTACCCAAGTCCCAAACCTGCAACCAATTTCTTTGTTTTGTAAAGGTTCTCAAGTAAGCGATGTCCAGATGGCAAAGCCTCACTCATGAATTGCATGAAAGCATTGAAGTTCCCCTCTGCCATGTTATAATCTGATTTGATGCTCAACAACCTTATTGCCGCTAATAACTTAGAGTGGCTACTGCTCCCTTCCCAAAGAGGAGCTTGTGCAGACTGTAACATATCATAAAAGGCCAGAGCATCTGGGTTAGGAGACTCCTCTACCATTTGGTCAATATCAACACCCATTCTATGTCTAGCTACATCCAACACCATTTCCTCATACCAACTCTCCTGTACGTCACTGTCCCTAATATTACAAGGTGGGTCACCTAATAGAAGATTGACTGTTGACGAGGATTCTCCAATTTGTGGCATTTTTTCTCCATGGGATGTCCAGTAATAATAATCAGGTTGGAACCCCTTCTGGTAAAGATGCAACCTCACATCATCGGGTTCTAATAGCTTCCTACATTTGCACTTTACACAAGGACACCTTATCGTCCCTTCTCTAAAAAATATTTCGTAATTGACTTGCATGATTAATGAATATCTTAACTTTGTTCAAGAATTCATCTGTAATCCCAACTCTCTTAGGACCAACCCTATTGTACATCCATTGACGGTGAGGTGGCACATCCATGTTCTCAACCCTAAAATTTCAATGCATTCTAAGATTATTGATTTATGATACTACTTAACTTTTATTGGACTTTGCGTCAAGGCAAGCTAAAATAAACTCCTTAAAATTTGAAAAAATAAACTACTTAACTTTTATTGATTTATGATACTACATATATGCTGAATATGTATAATTATTTAAAGAAATAAGTGTCACTTTTAACTGTTAATGCAATTGCAACAATGGCAAATATTTACATCAGAGACAAATATGACAAGAGCGTTAATGAAATTAGTGCTAATAACAATTATGGCTAATTCAATAGTTGAATAATAAATAATTATCTAAACTAACATAATTCAATATAATATTAGGTTTGTGGCCAAATGATTCTAATAAATAGTTCTAGACTAATTTTATTGACTATGTATAATAACTACACTACATCTTGATTCAAATTGAGCTAACATACAATCTCTATCAAACAAACCTAAGAAACAAAATAAACAAGAGAATAAGAGTGAATCATTGTGAAATTAAGAAAGAAAATAGGGTGAGGATGAATAGAGAAGTGAACATGTGGCAATGACTATTCCAACCCCAAGTTCCTTCACCACCTACCTCCTCCAGCAACCCCTGCCTTGTCACAAATGCATTTATTACACAGTGTTACGTACAAGCAAACATATATCAATAAACAAGCAAAACAATTAATTCAGCACCAATTAATTCTGTAATACAATACAATTATGAAATCTTCAGCTTCATAGATATTTTTGGTTCCCTGTGAACCAGAAAATTCTGGTTCACTTGAACCAAAAAATTTCTGGTCAGTTGAACTAGAAATTTCTGGTTCACACTTGAACCAGAAATTTCTGGTGCAAGTGTGAACCATAAATTTCTGTTTCACTCAGGCGTGAACCATATTGTGGTTCATAGTGCTTCAACCAACTGGACTGACAGGGGGACTCACCTGATGTTTCAACCGGCTGTGCTTGGCTGGGAAGACAAGGAATGGAAATTGGGGACATGAAAAAATATATTATATTTACAAATAAAAATTATATATAAATATTAAACTAATTAAATTAAAACTTCAATTTTATTTTTTAAGAGGTATAATTTTTTAAAAAAAATATATTTGTGACCTATGGATGTAGATGAAACTAAATGTGGTCTTAGAACATGAAAAAGATGAAGGAACAATTTTTACAAAGGACCTAAGTGAATAAAATCAAAATTTTATAGGAGTAGCTATAATTTTAGAAAAAAAATATATTTGTGACCTATGGATGTAGATGAAACTAAATGTGGTCTTAGAACATGAAAAAGATAAAGGACAAATTATTACCAAGGACCTAAGTGAATAAAATCAAAAGTTTGTAGGAGTAGCTACAATTTTAGAAAAAAATATATTTGTGACCTATGGACGTAGATGAAAGTAAATGTGGTCTTAGAACATGAAAAAGATAAAGGACAAATTATTACCAAGGACTTAAGTGAATAACATAGGAGTAGCTATAATTTTAAAAAAAATATATATTTGTGACCTATGGACGTAGATGAAACTAAATGTAGTCTTAAAACATGAAAACGATAAAAGAAAAAAATTTTACCAAGGACCTAAATGAATTATATGAGAAGTTGGAGGGAAAGAGTAAAATTTCTGAAAATGTCCAGAATTAATATAAATGGAATTTTAATTAGGATTTGATGGAATTTACGAAATTTTTAAGGTTATTAGTGATGACATAATTTGGTTTATTCTGAGAATAAACCTAATTTATACAATTACACTTAATTATATCATAATATATATAATTACTTTAAAAAATAATTAAAGAATTATTTTAATTATATCATTATACAGTTAAGAACACAATTCTTGAGAAGGAATCTTTAATTTTTAATTAACATAGAATGAATTTAATAGAAAAGAAAAAAATTGTATTGAAATTTAGTTAAAGGTAAAATTAATTTAATAGAGAAAAAATGTTTTGAAATTTAATCAGAGATCTTTAATTTATTGTGAGAAATTACTGATTAATGAAATTTTTAATTAGTAATTACAAAATAAAAAAATTATTAATTATAAATGAGTCATTAGTGATTATTTTATAATATTAGACAAATAAAAAAAATTAAATTTCTTTTAAATAAATGACAATAAATATTAATGATACATTAAAAAATTAAATAAAAAATTAACTAGTGTTTGCAACGAAATTTTTCGTCGCAAAACTAAAAATATTTTGTGACGGAATTTTCCATCCAAAACTAAAAATAGTTTGCGACGAATTTTAGGTATGGAAAATTCCGTCGCTAATATTAGTAACAGAAATTTAATCAACGACAGAATTTTTTCATCATAAAATCTGTCGCAAATTTCTTATATTGTAATTTCAAATTAGCGATGGAATTTGTGACGGATTTGCTATGGAAATTTTCCGTCACCAATTATGGGCTTTCTATTAGTGATGTACACACATAAATTATTTTCAATAACACCCTAGATCAAAAATAATATATATCAAATAGTTTCCTCAAACACAATTTTATGAAGATCTAATAATAGACCTAATTATAGATAACACTTTATATATGTTTAAAAAGTATGTCAATATATACAATATTTAATATATCAATTCACACAAATAATTGTCAGTATTCTAAATGTTATTTATAAAATAAATAATAAATATAATATAAAAATATATAAAATAAATAATGCAAACATTTAAAACATGATTTAACATTAGAAAACTTTTTTTTAATTTTCGTGATAATACCCTAATTGATTCATGGAAGATTATGTTGATGACTTTCATGGGCCTACAAGCTAGTTTGTCACCACTATTCAGCAAAATTACTTGCTGGTGTTGAGCTATCTGTAGCAGAGGAACTGGTAAACAAAAGGGGTCAGATCAGAAAATTAGAAATCCTATTGCTTCTTCTAAAACTGCAAGATTCGACGTCAATAGAAGATGCCAATGTCAAAGTGATAATATGGGATTGAAAATGATGGCATTCTTGCTGGCGTTATGGAAAAGAAAATTAAACTTATTTGACCTTAGGTTTAGACTTAGCTGTATATTATTCCAATATTCGCACAGTAGGTTGGTCCCGTATTTCAGTTATAGAAAGAAGTGAGTGATGCTTACCTAACAATGTTCTCCATATTAATAACATCCCAATTGACACACTCCTTCCACCATACGCAAGTGTTTCTGCTTTTTTTCTTGGTTTCATTATTTTTCAAGAATTTTTTTAAATAACCATTCAGAGTGTGAAAATCAAATTACGAGTGTCGACTAATCTAAATTCAATTCATAAACGATCACAATATAAGCAGCAAAGCTCTTCTTACCAAATTTAAATGCAGATGCATTCTCAGAGACTCGAACTCGAGAGTTAAGGTTAAGTTAAGATAATCTCTTACCAGTTAACCTACATGCTTGGTGGTTCAAAAATAATCTATTAACCTTTTTTTGGAATTAAATCCAACATACTTGTATATTCCTTGTTTATAATACCTTTAATATATCATAAAATTTGTATTTTTAATTGACTGCTATTTTTTGATAAATAATTATTCAATGTCTGAACACTAAATTTTAATTTTATATTTATCTATTTATTTATTTATCTTCACCTGTGAGATTAACTTTCAAAGTGTGAAATCAGTCCTTTCTGCTTTTTTCCATTTTAAGTATGTTAGTCCTTTCTGCTTTTTTCCATTTTAAGTATGTTTTTATCTTCAACTACCGAAAGTAACTTCCAAAGTGTGAAAAAGGAGACACTGACAGGCATATGCTTACCCTTGTTCTTCTTTCCACTATATTACTTATGTTACTACTTATGTTTCATTATGCTGTATTACTTATGTTTCTTTATTTGTATTTCTAATCCTCTGTGCTACTTCCCCCCTATCCTTAAATGTAGACTGCTCCACGAATGCCCAAAGAAATATAAACGACTGGGTACAAGAAAAGATAGAGAAATTAGAGAGTAACTGACAAAAATTATACTTTTTCAAGATTTAGGTAAAATTATACTTAATATTTTTTGCAAGTTAAATATTACAATATATATGACAAAAATATATATCTAATTTAATTTATGTTAAATCAGATAAATTTTTATAAATATAAAATTATAATTTTATTTTTAATATAATAATAAATACAGTTTAAAATTTTAATATGAAATGGTTATTTTATTTTCAAGATAATAAAAAAATTTAAGTGATTTTATAACTAGAAAAAAATATATTATATAAAAGGTTAATTTTAGTGGTGAAAAATAAATTAAAAGAACTAGAGTACAATAGCATCTTCAATGGGGGTTTTTAAAAGAGTTCTTAAATTGAAGAACTGATTCTTATTGAAATTCACTACTAGAGTTCGTCACGTTGTCTGCAACGCGTAAAAACAGTTCTTATAAAAAATCGGTTCTTATATGAAAAATAATAATAAAATAATCAACTTACGATAAATATTAATGGAGAGAAATAAATGATAAAATAATTGAGAGTTACTTGTGAGACCTATTTATGAGTTCTTAAGAATTGTATCATTGAAATGAAGAATTGCTTAAAGTAAAAAATGGTGACGTAGTATTGAACTAATATCTCATTTGATAAATAAAATGGCATCATTTCTGTAATTTTGAACCATAATCTCTCTGTCCCTTGTCCGGGTTATTAGTTGAGATACTGGGCCTTAATTTCACACTGGTAATGAAGTATTCATATTTGTATCTTTTAATCGCTTGGTGTTCCAACATTTTGTCTTATTTTGTTTGTTTAATAATTCAAAAAATTATTAAGAACCGTGACAGATATGTAAAATGAAATTCACATAAAAAAATATGACACAAAATTAAAATATTTTTTTATATCTGAAATTTGTGGATAATGTTTTATTTATAGAGATATACTGATTATGTCAATTCACGGCCATCTATGCTGACTATCTGACTCTTTTTTCCCAAATGAAACCAGTGGTCCACCCAGGAAGAAGCAATACAGCTCACCTGTTTCTATCACAGTATCTGTTCAGATCGAATACAAGGCATAATTAAGCAAGTACATGAGTTCGATGGATTTTCTTGCAAATTTATGAGACTGAAAGTGATAGATTCTCTCCACAAGGGCATTTTGGTCTTTGAGGATTGAAGAAATCGAAACCAAACAAAATTTGCAGTATTTGTTGCGAATATGCACCTGGAAAGGTGCATTATTTAGCTAAAAACTTCCACTTTCTGCATGAGTGATAGGGCAAAAACACCATTCCAGTTCCTTTTCTTCCTCACATCTCTCTCTCTCTCTCTCTCTCTCTCTCTCTCTCTCTCTCTCTCTCGTTTCAATGATACACAAAGAAAGAAAACGCTAGAAATAGCAGAGAGGGAAGTGGAAGGAGGGCTATATACTATAGGTGATCCTTTATTTATTTGTTTATTTATTTTATTTTCCGTATGAAATTAATTCTATCCTCGTGAAGGCGCAAACGGCAAACCTTCAATTCCCATTAGCTCAGTTTCGTGTCCAAGTGGTTCATTTTTTAGATCTATTGGCAGATACATAGAATCTTCTTTTCCCTCTCTTCAAGATCTTCTATATTTCTCTACTTCCATCTTTCCCTCGTTTTCTCTTCCATTTCTTTATCTTTCTCGCACTCTTTCTTCATGATGTGTTTTCCCAGAAAAAGAAAACAAACAAGTTAGTCTCCTGACTTATGTCTTCTTTTGCCCTAATAAATAACCCACCTTTGCTCCAGTTTCCCATGCTCACTTCACTTCAACTTGTATTCTAACTCACTTTGTTTGCACCATTTTCTTTTTGGTTTGGGTCTGATCATCTTTCTGATTAAAGTTGCATATATTTTCATGTTAAAAAAGCATAATAGGGCTTCAGTATTTTTGTTTCTTTTTCTCTGTTCCCTTTCTTTCTTCGGGCAATTCTTTCTTACCAGGCTTTTTGTCCTCAAAGATGTCGTTTCGATCTCGTTTATGGTGGTTTTTTATGGGTTATATTATATAAGAAAGAAAGCTAGGGTCAAAGTCAAAAGCTAGCTTGCACACAGAAAGGGTGTGATGAAAATTAAAAGGGCCGGGCATAACAGTACAGTATCATCATCTCCAAATCTTTGTTTAGTTATTTGGTAAGACCTTATGCATACTAATCTGGATTTGAATTTTGACAGATCGTAGGATCTTTCTGGTACCCTAAGAAAGAGAAGAGAAAGATGGGGAGGGGAAAGATCGAGATTAAGAGGATAGAGAACACAACGAACAGGCAGGCGACGTTCTGCAAGAGAAGGAATGGACTTCTGAAGAAAGCTTATGAACTCTCAGGACTTCTGAAGAAAGCTTATGAACTCTCAGTGCTGTGTGATGCTGAGGTGTCTATCATCATCTTCTCAAGCCGTGGACGCCTCTACGAGTACTACAACAACAAGTAATCATCTCTTTGCTCTAGTACTCTCAATTTAATCCTGAAATGTTGCACTAATGTTGTGGATCAATCTTTAAAGATCTATAAAGAATGTAACTAATGTTGTGTCTTCTTCAAGAATTGATTTACAATTTTTGTTCCTTTTCGGCATATATATGTTTGTTTTTGGCCAACAGGCTACTTAATATCTCCAAACCCTAATCCTCTATTAATTCGTAAGTAAGTTCATGCATGTTTAATTTGCCTATGGTTCATTTTAGAACACTTAAAAGAAAAAATGACCAGGCTCATCTTTCCTGACCAGGGTTATCTTCGGGGGTGATGGAAGACCGAGGACAGCGATGAGTGAGGAAGCGAGCTGTCAACCGCCATTCTCCGCCGTGTAATCCGACGTGGTGGTGGTTCACGACGTCGCTTCTCTCTGGCAGCAGGTAAGCACAAATTGACATGGAAATTTTCGAACTTTCCCCCCTTCTTGTTCTGTCCCCTGCAATTTGATGAAATGAAATTCTTCTCTATTTGTTTTGATAATCTGTGAGAATTGATCTCATGAACGATTGGGTTGTTTTTAACTTCAAATTGATTGTGTAATTTTTGGGAAGGAGGTGCAGAAAGAAAATCTGCAGCTAGAAACCGAAAACACGGGATTATTGCGTTGAGTTCTTCTGCATCTACATTTATTTTTGTTTGCGCTGCTAAAATATTTATGCTCCTGTCATTGTGCTTCATTAGTTTACAAATGCCTAGATTTCTTAATTATTTCTCTTCCACAGCCAACTATCCATCTGTATACATTTCTATGAAGTTTACTATCTTGTCAAATCCTGGAATAGGGTTCGAGTGGAGGTGGAGAGGGATTTGAAGTTACCAAATTTGGCCATGGTCGAGTTGCACTCATAGGATTTCCCAGGTCTGTTTTCTGAGTTACGTTTTTCTCCCATTACGAATTTTTTTAATTGATGAATTTTTACTGCTTTTACCACCCAAGAAATTGATTAAAGTACTAATGCACAATATTTCATTATATTGCTTTTATCTTGTTTATATCTGTGATGTGTGAATGTTTTTTTTTGGGCATATTCCATCCATGTGGGATGTGTATACCTATATTTTGTATATGCTTTTTAAAACATTAACTTTCCAATCCTTTTTCACTTTTCATTTAACAGCGTGGGGAAGTCTACTCTTTTGGCTATGTTAACGGGCACACATTCAGAAGCTGCATCCTATGAGTTTACAACACTGACCTGCATACCTGGAATTATTGAAGGTGCTTATGAAGCCAAGGACGTGGGAGACCGGCAAAGTGATAATTGCTTGTTTCCATTATTAATTAGAGTAAATA
Organism: Biancaea sappan; assembly: GCA_037074585.1. Lineage (NCBI taxonomy): Eukaryota > Viridiplantae > Streptophyta > Magnoliopsida > Fabales > Fabaceae > Biancaea > Biancaea sappan. The sequence continues at coordinate 56,730,450 of CM073491.1, read as the reverse complement.
CTTGTGCTTAATGGTTCTCTTAACACAACATAGGTACGCTTTTTGCATCTTTCGATATTCCAACAAGAACTCTTCGGCAACGTCACAACAACTCCCTTATGACACGTATTCAAACAGGTAAACGTGTTGGACCCCAAGGAGCCAGTGAAAGCGTTGAGCTACATGAAGAGTCTAGTACGGCTAGCCACGAAGGAGACGAAGCAGCTGATAGTTATGGGACGCTTCGACTTGGGTGGTGGGAAGCAAAGATATGCGATGGTGCAATGTAGTAGAGACCTCACTGATAAGGGGTGTGAACAGTGCTTGAAGGCTTTGGCGGACAAGGTTCCTCAATGCTATCAGGAGAAATAGGGATGGAAGCTCTTAGCTCCTAGCTGTTTGATCAAGTTTTATCATACTTGATCAAACAACTAGGAGCCAAGAGCTTCCATCCCTGCTTCTCCTGATAGCAGTGAGGAACCTCATCTACCAAAGTCTCCAAGCACTGTTCACACCCCTTATCGGTGAGGTCTCTACTACATTGCACCATCGCATACCTTTGCTTCCCACCACCCATGTCAAAGCCTCTCATCACGAACAGCTGCTTCGTCTCCTTTGTGGCCAGTCGTACTAGACCTTTCATGTAGCTCAACGCCTACGTCGGCTCTATTAGGTTTGACACATTCACATGTCCGAAGACGTGCCATAAGGGAGTTGTTGTGACGTTGCCAAAGAAGTTCTTGTTGGAATATCAGAGGATGCAGAAAGCGTACCTATGTTGTGTTAAGATAACCATTAAGCACAATGTACCTATCAATGGTTAGAAATTAATTCCAAAGACAAAAGCATAAACATTTTTACAAAATAATAAGTCAAGGTGTATAAAATAAACATGACGTTGAGATGTGTATATATAAACAAAAATCTGCAAGAAACAAAAAGTGATGATATGAGCTAGTTTGACTTCAACAATTTTAGGATTTGTGCATTTGTAAGAATTCAAGTATGCGAAACATACTTCTAGGAAAACAATAGTCTTAATTTGTACATATTTTGAACTAAATCATAGTACAAATATATTCGTAAAAAAATATATTTGTGTTTCAGGATTGGAGTAAGGCTCTCTTAATATTAATATTTTAATTCATAAAATTCAAACTCTAAACATAAATTAAAAAAAGCAAGTACCAGTCCAATTGAATCAATCAATGCATAGTGTAATTTATTTTATATGTATCCAATGCAAACATTTTTTTAAAAAAAATTACATAATATTATTTCAGAGTACCAAAATAGCCAAGAGTAGAACTACCGACAATGGTTTAACAGGCATGCTTCACATAACCGTACCACATTTCAGCGGAGGCTCGATTGTAGAGAAATTTTTTTTCAAAAAAACTATTTTTTGAGAGTATCTTCTCATGATCTCATCTAATTAATTGGATAAGAAACTAATCTATTTGAAACTTATTGAACAGAAATGATAAAAATCCTTTTTAAAATAATATCTTTAAAAATCGAACCTTTATTATTTTTAAAATGTAAATAGCTGTCGCTGTAACTAATTTAATTTGGGTTCATAGAAAATTTGATAGATATTTGAAGAGATTGAATATTTTGTCATTAAATTTCTTTGGAATTTGTTTAAAGTATGCTATTAATAAACATATAGATCTTAAAATAAATTAACAGTGAAAAAGCGAGTTTTTTTAACTTCGAGAATTATTTGGCTTGAATCTTTACTCAATGAAATTGGTATGTCACTTCCTAAGGTGCCTACTGTTTGGTGTGATTATATTAGTGCAACTGCTCTTGCTTCAAATCCAATTTGCCATGCTAGAATAGGATGATGTCTAGGTGTACAACTGCAAAGATTATTTTTGTATTCTCTTTTGTAATATACTTCAATATATATAATCAAATACATTACATAGTGCCAATTCATCGAGATAAGAACATTTTCAACTTCATTACTCATAGATCTTTATTACAATTTTGCCCTTCAAATTATCAAAAAATATTTTATTATTGTCTTTTCTATCTAAAAATTAACGACAAATCCAATATATTCCAAGCTTGGATATTTACAACTTACTTGACATTGTTAATTGTTTATATGGTGAAAAAAGAGAAGATAAATATCAAAAGTATTTTAATAATTAAAAATAAAAATTAATTCTTTGTAAAAATTAAAAAATATTTTATTTATTGAAGATTAAATGTGGGATTTTTCTGTATTAGATCTATAATGCCTTTTACTCTTTGGTTAAAACTCAGAAAGTATATTAGTGATCTACTTGATAATTTTTAGTGCGTCTTCTATCAATTAGTGATGGGGCTATTTTAGCCCAATTAGCATTAACTAGTTGAAAAATAGAGAAGGGCCAAAAGGCCCAATCAAGCGAGGCACCAGATGATGGCCTTGTGATGGGCTTATGTCCTATAAAATAATGCTTTTCTGAATCATGGCCGGCCTCTTGAAAAGGTGGGCCTTTAGTGATTCTTTGTTGAATTGACTACATCTTCACTTTATAGTGCAGCTGGTGATTCATTGTGTGTAATTTACCCCCATAAACTTTTGATAATAATGTAATTATGAGAACTATATTAGTATAAGACAAATTTGTTTGGGGTATTTTTTATAATAATGTAATTTTGGAGACCATATTGATAGTAAATTGTTGTTTTAGGTAACTTTTGGTAATAATATAATTATGGAGACTACATTAGTAGAAGACAAATTAGTTTAGAGTACTTTTCGAAATAATGAGATTTTAGGGACCATATTGATACTAAATAATTATTTTAGAAAATTTTTGGTAATAATATAATTATGGGGACTATATTGGTTAAAGAAAAATTATATCATATCAACAACTTATGTGACTTTTTTTCGCTAATTGAGTGTTAACCGTTAGATTGATTAACAAATTTTTAACATAAGGAATAATTTGCACACATTGAAAAATTTATAAAGATTTATTGTCTAGTTTTAAAGTTTATGAGGATTTTTTGTACATGGGGTAAAGTATATTTTTTCATAATTTTTAGTACATCTTCTATCAATTAGTGATGGGCTTTTTCTGGCCCAACAAGCATTAAGCGGAAAAAACAGAAAAGGGCTAAAAGGCCCAATCTAGCGAGACACCTGACGATGGGCTTGTGTCCTACAAAATAATGCTTTACTGGATCATGGCCGGCCTCTTGGAAAGGTGGGCCGAATTGACTGTGACGTTGTTTTACAGTATAGCTGGTGATTCATTGTGTGGCCTTTTTGGATTGTTTTGGACTTAGTTGGTTCAATACTGACGTAGATGTGGGTTGTCCTTTTTCTTTTAGAAATGACATCTACAATTTCTTATGTTTGATGAAAATAAGATATGTGTACAAACTTTTATAAATAATTAATTATATAATACTGTTGACAAAACATATAGTTATTTTTAAAGATTATATACTCTAATTAAAGAACTATACATTTGTCATATTCTAATTAAAAAATATGATAACAAAGATATAAATAATTGTAAATAATTTTTTTTAATTTATTTTAACTTTATTTCATAGACTTGGCCTCTTCAATTAGTATTTGAAACTTTTTGCTTCTATGTTTTTGAAATTGCACATTTTCATTTTTTTATTTTCAAAATATAGTCTTCTCTTCCTTATAATTATAAAATACATTGCACTTTAGTTTCATCTTATATTTTTATCATAAGAGATCCATTACAATATTTTTTTTGACATTCGGTAATCTAATATCTTGTATCTTTTGACTAAACTATTTTCTATTAACCTACAAACATCAATTTTTACGTATTGTGATAACTTTTTTTTTAACTGTTAATTCAGATTGAAATGTCGCGATTATTTTATTTTATTTTTGTAAAATAAGCTCCCAATATGTAATTAAGTTCATGGAAAGTATTTTAGTAAAAAAAATGCGGTATTTACTAAGTTAGCAAGCATAAAAAATAGGGTATAATAAACTTTTTTGAACAAAAAGTATACAATTAATTCATAGTTACATAAGAGAAAAGTGTATATTTTGAAAGCAAATGTGAGAGATATGAAATTTTAAAAACTACATGGAGAGAGGGGCGTAATTGTAATACCCGTTAATTTTGGAATATAATTCGTTTGAGAGTATTTTAGAATTTTACAACGTTACTTTAGTTATTTATTTTGGTCATTTTTAATTTTCATATTTAATTGTTCTCTTTGAATATTATTTATGAAAATTGAGTTAAATGATTGGACTGAATATTTGCACCATGTGTAATATATTCTTAGAATGGTGAAATTCATGGAAAAGTGGTTTAACAATGGTCAATTAGTCCATTAATTGTAAATTGACTGGATGGGTTTGGATGTTGGGTTATGGATACTCATGGGTTATTCAATAACTCATTAGAAATATTTAAAATAAAACTTCAATAGTATCCTCTCATAATTCACGAGCGAAGCAAAAGTGAGCAATGACAATTTTTCTCTCATTTCTTCATCCTCTTCTCAAATCCTTTCTTTGATCTTCAGAATTTTGATTAATTGTTCGGTTCAAAAACTTTATAAGGATCAAAGGTAAACTTTAATCTCATTATTTTCCTTAAATCTAAGTTTATATGGAAGATTAGAGGAGGTTTTGTTCTTGAAGATTTTGATGATAATTCATGAATCTTAGTTGTTTTAGAGGTTATTTTTGAATTAGGATTGAGTTATAGTCGGTTAAGAGAGTTGAGATTCTGGTTTTGAAACAAGAAAGGAAAGGATGAAATTTTCTGGGAAAGTTTTTGCAAAACTCAAATTTACTGTAGCAACCAAAATTTTTCGAGTACTGTAGCAGTTATTGTAGTGTCGGCAGTCAACGGCACTGTAGCAGTCAACGGCACTGTAGCATTCAACGTTACTGTAGCGAACCGTCACTGTAGCAATCAGAAAATTTTACATATTTTCGTGATTTTGTTTCCTTTCTTATGTTTCCTTGTAATATATTTTACTAAGAAATTTTCCTACACAAATTCTAGTGTGGAACAAAGTAAACTTGGACAAATATCAAGGTAAGTGAATAACCTTGCTAAGCTAATTTGATATTACTAGTCAAACTACAATATAAGTCACATTTACAATATTATTTGGATATTAAGCAATCAATTTTTCATATGAGAGTATATGATGATCGGTATATTTTTTTTACAGAAATTCAAAGGAATAAGAGTATGTAGAAATTATTTTATTTCATGGAAATTGTACTATGTGATAAATTCTCACTATCTTATTAATGAGTAAAGATCTACGGGATCTAATACATGAGTTTGAAAGGGTTAAAGTCCCATACTACTCAGTGCATAACGATGAAAAACTATACACGAGTTTGAAAGGGTTAGAGTCGCATACTACTCGGTGTAAATAGATGAAATCATAAATACGAGTTTGAAAGGGTTAGAGTCCCATACTACTCGGTGTAAATAGATGAAATCATAAATACGAGTTTGAAAGGGTTAGAGTCCCATACTACTCGGTGTATATCTATGAAATCTTATTCACGAGTTTGAAAGGGTTAGAGTCTCATACTACTCGATGTATATTTATGAAATCTTATTCACGAGTTTGAAAGGGTTAGAGTCTCATACTACTCGATGTATAAGACAATTAATTATATGAGTAAATGTGGTATTTGTACTTTTGATATTTTATATAGTACAGTTATTTACTTACTGAGTTTTTAAATAAACTCACATTCCCTATGATTATCTTTTCAGATACAGAAAACAAGGAAGAAGAGTATCCATTTGAAGATTAGAAGCCCTTTGAAATTATTCTCTATTTTTGTCTGGTGGGATACCAGTACTTATTAATGTGGATACTAGGAATGCTCTGTACTTTCTATAGGTCTCCTAGGCTTGCGATGAGATAAAAACATCAGATTATGTATGCCTATATTTGCTTATCAGATGAATATAATTCTGTCGTGTGGAATGAATAATAGAGGTTGAATGTAAGACCTCACAAAATTTATGTGAATAACTCATGTTTGAGAATTTTATTAAATAAGTAATTGTGGATATTGAGATTGTCCAGGATTTTGGGATACCACTGAGGTTTTCCTAAAAGTAATATCTTTTCACATGTTCAATTTTTGGGATGTGACAGTAATTTACTCTTAATATTTTTATACATAAATTAAAAAACTATAATTAATATTTGTTGCATTACACTTCAAAGTTCTTATTTTATACTCTGTTGTGGAAATACAACTTACCAAAGAAACGGTAGATTAAATCAATACAAGAATAGTAGTGGCAAGGCATGTATTTAATTTTTTTAATTTAATTTTAAGCAATTTTTAGATATAAAAAAAATTATATTCATTTTTATTACATTCAAAAATAATAAAAATTTATTTAATATCCAACTCTTAAACAGGTATTTTAACTTCTTTTTCTTTTATATATATATATATATATATATAATTTTATCTGTGTATTATAATATAGCTTTGGGGACTAATGATAAAAGTCTTAAATTATATTAGTATATAGACTAGCGGCTAGCATGCACTTTAAGTTCATCTCAATTTTCGGAAACAAGTATAAAGTGTAGAAATATAAATAGTAAAATGTTATTTAAATTTCTATCGTCCGCATGCAATTTAACTTTTATGTATTGTATTTTATTAATATATGAATATATGACTTTAAAAACAATAATCACAATTCCCCATAGTTATATATAATGATATAAATATACATGCATATGTCATTTAACATTTTAATGAATTTCACTCCTCACTTACACACATGATTAATTTTTTATTGGTTTAATTAACGTACTAAACTTTATTCAGTACATTTTTCATAATTTTATTTAAATGACCTAATCATTTACATGGAACCATGTTTAGCATTCTAAAAATTGGTTTCAACACAAAACCATATCCTATATTCCCATATGAAGATCAATTATTGTAATCAAATTTGTAGAGTATAATTATGATAAATCTTTAAACCTACATTTTTTTAAAAAAGAAAAAGTGAATTGTTGGCATGAAAATGTCACACTCCTACACTTCCTTTTAGATTAAAAAGAATAAAACCTACGCAAATATACCTATACATATAGAATATATGAAATTTAGAAGACAGAAGAAGAAGATGAGAAGCATGGTAGAAATTGAGAAACAATGAGTACAAGGAATGGTTGCATTAATATATAGACAGAGTAAGTAGGGTTTCACATGGAGAGAGAGATCTTTGTAAGTACGAGTCATTTAACCATATTCTCTTCTACCTAATCCTAATCCTAACCATGAACCAAATCTTAACCCTAACCCTAAAGCTCTATGACCCAAAATGATAGAGAAAGGGTCTTGTGCAAAGTTATTAGATTCGGACTAGACCGGTGGGCTGACCCAGAATTCGACGATTCAAAGCCAAACTCGAGTTGAGTCACGTGTATGGATTGGATTACAAGCGATCCAGTCAAAACCCCATTGACTCGGTGACTCCGCTTACATCTTGTTTTTCGACTTTACTCATTTACACGGAATCCATTTGACCTTCTTACTTCTGCTTCTTCAAACCTCTAGCCGCACCCTAGCTTTTAACCTACAGCCGCACGAAGGCCAGAGCGTTGCCACGGCCACTTCTCACATACAAAATCTATAATTCCATTTTCTTGAAACACACTTGGACTTCCCAACATAAAAAATGCGCTGGAAAATAATGATTTATATATATATATATATATATATATATATATATATATATATATTTGGAAAAGTTACTCCTTTAACTTAATTTTAAAAATTATTTTTTTATTTAATCTTTAAAATATTATTTTTTGAAATAAAAATATAATTATTAAAAGATGATATGCACTTGCCAATATATTGTCACTTTTAAAATGACACGATTTTGTATGAGAATTGGATTTTAGTATTTGTTACATTCAAAATTTGTATGAATATTTATATTTTAATGACTTTATAAATTATTATGTATGTTTAAGACTTTAATGTATGAATTATTATATTTGGATAATATTATTTATGACTTTATGTTTGAAGAATTATAGATGTTTATGGATTATTATGGATGTTTATGATTTTAAAGTGTAAAATTTACATATAAATTATTTATTTTACTTGGTTTTTAATTTATTTGTAAAGATATATATATATATATATATATATATATATATATATATATATGTATGTATATATATATATATATTTTAATTTTTTACTCATCTCAACAATTGATCTGATAACTCAACGATTAAAATAGTGACTCGATAATATGAATGCATGCCCAAATCAATAATCTGGATATTATAACACTGATATTGAGGAAAAGATGGAAAAGTAGATTTCACCACTCACAAAAGTTAGCATGAAAAATAAAAGAATAGAGCAGCATTTATCAATGTATGATTGAGAAATGAAATTAATCTCACTCGCTATTTAAGCAAACTATGGTGAATAGAAAATATGATGACATGTTAAGAAATTAAATATTCGGATATGTTGATTGATCATTTGTAACTTTTCTTTCGGATTTTCATGTTAAGAAATTGTCGTTTTCTTTCGGATTGGCGACAAATATAATTTTATTGGAAATTCTTGAATATAATAAAATATTTTTTAATTTTTTTAAAGTAAACTTCTGTATAAGGTCACCATCGAAAGTAGGCTTTCAGTGACAATTGTACAATGTCACCACTGAAAGTCTCTTTCAGTGACTACTTATTTCGTCGCCACAAAAAGTTGAGTATAATAAAATATTTTTTTAGGTAGACTTTAAGTGACAACTGTATAAGGTCACCATCGAAAGTAGACTTTCAGTGACAATTGTGCAATGTCACCACTGAAAGTCTCTTTCAGTGACTACTCGCCACAAAAAGTTGAGTATAATAAAATATTTTTTTAAGTAGACTTTCAGTGACAATTGTATAAGATCACCATTGAATTTCAGTGACAACTGTACAAGGTCACCATCGAAAGTAGACTTTCAGTGACAATTGTACAATGTCACCACTGAAAGTCTCTTTCAGTGACTACTTATTTCGTCGCCACAAAAAGTCTTGAGTATCATAAAATATTTTTTTAAGTAGACTTTCAGTGACAACTGTGTATGGTCGCCACTGAAAGTAGACTTTCAGTGACAACGTATTTTGTCGCCACGAAAAGTCTTGAGTATAATAAAACATTTTAAAATTTTTTTAAAGTAAACTTTCAGTGACAATTGTGTAAAGTTGCCACTAAAAGTAGGTTTTCAGTGACAACTTATTTGGACGCCACGAAAAGTCTTCAACTTAATAAAATATTTTTAATTTTTTTTCAAAGTAGACTGACAATTGTTTAAAGTCTTTAATACACTAAAAAATATTTTAGCAAAATGAATTGGTCAGGAATCAAATGTAGTCCTTTTAACTCTACACATCTACCATTAAGCCAACTAGCTTGTTGTAGAAGTCATAGTAATTATTTAAATATAAAGACACCGAAAATATTTTCATTTTCATTTTTTACAACCCTTAATCAATTCGCGCCTCTCATTTTATTGGTGCCTGAACCCTCTCTCTCCTTCCTTTTTTGATTTATTCACTATTTCTTCTTCTTCTTTATTGCCCTTTGTTTGGTATTCTAGGTTTGGTTCCTTTTCAAATTTCTTCGACCATCTTCCTCTTCTTTGTTTGTTACCTTCTTCAATTCCTTGAATGAGATTTGCGTTACTGGCTTCCAATTTTCTACACATTGAAGGAGATCAATGTCGTAGTGTAGAAGCTAAGCTCTGTAGAGGGAAGAAAAGAGGGTTGAGAGTTAAGAATTGAGACAAAAGAAGCTGTGATTCGCAAAATATTGCAATTCCTGGCGTTTATGAAGCAATACCTATCATCGACAAGCACAATTCTGATGTCGTTTCTACTCCTATCTCAGTGGCCCCATCCCCACAATGAAGAACTCCTTCTCATGATGGAGGAGTCTGATTTTGAAGAAAAGGTTTTCTAAACCAAAACCCCTTTCTTCCTATTTAACCAACAAAAAACATAGGGCTTTTTTGTCCCATTATTTTCGTAATCGCACATTTGCTCTGACAGTGGAGGAACTAGTATCGGAATTTAGAAAAGAATTTGATTGGGGAATTGATATGAATCTAATTGCTGATGATAAGGGTCTGGTGGCAATTGAGGATAACCGAGCTATTAAGGTGGCAAATGTGGACAATTGGTCTGCTGAGATGAGAATGAAGGACACTAAGGACACCATATCTGCCATGGCCCACAACAAAGATATTGAGATGCTAAATGATATCAAAAGGGCCTAGGAGGAAAAAAAGAGTAGTAAGGCACGTGAATATCTTTGGCTAGTGGAAAATTATGTAAGAAAGAGAATATGGAGGGGACCACAGTTGTTGCATTATGTTAGAATTATCTTTGTTATGCTTTTTGTTGCTTTTGGGGTAAATTCAATAGGATAAATAAGGGATGGGATTTTCTTGTAAAGGAATCTGAATATCTTGGAAAATATGCTTGGAGTTACCGTTGCTAGAAAAAGGTTTTCGTTATCTGTATATTTTCCTGCACTACTGGGAATCTAATACAGCTTCATTCATCAGAGCATTTCTTCCTTCTCTATTTTATATTTTCATTCTATTTTGATACTGCAAAACTCTATCATTGGTGCTTTTATTGAGAGAACCTCCATGGGTGAGGGAACTCACTTCACGAAATTGGAATCCATCATGGAAGAACTACAGAAGAAGAAGAACAGAGCTGAAGCCAAACTGAATGCACTAGATACTTGTTTGACCAATATAGAGGAAACTGTAAATAACATGACAGCTATGATGAGACAGTATTTTTGGCTAGTCTGTTTACGAATGGGAAGAGCTGAAATCAACTGATTCAGAACATCTAATCACTGTGCCGTCGCGAGTAGAGGAAGAATAGGGCAATCAGAACTCTATGTGTACCGATGAAGACGCTAACAGAAAGCTCTCCTCTACATTGTTCATCAACATATATTTGGATCAGATTGAAATTTCCAATCCTATTTGGATCAAATTGAAATTTCCAATCCCCTGTTTCACAGTACACTAGAAGATGATCCATACACTAGAGATCAAAAGGAGAACGCTAATCATGAGTGGCAAAATCAAGATAGTTTGTCATAACTGGGACCACGACATGGTGTATCGGAGCTGTTGACAGATAATATCACGACGATGGGCATGTTGAATACAATGGCAGATTTGTGCCTGTTGGAGGAGCGCAAGACGGTACAGGAAGCACTAGAAAATGCCTTGATCAATTTAGAATTAATTGTATATGATCCTGAAGGTTTCCTTTGTGCAGCCATTAATAGCGAACAAGCTTCCGATGAGGGAATCACTATCTTGTACACTATTAGACAGCGTGAACTTATCATTGCACTAATTGATAGGTATGCTGAGTTGGTCCTATTGAATGACGCCCATAAGCTATTTGAACTATTTTCTAATAGAAGTTCGTTAATGTGTAATTTGAGGATAAAAGGGCATTTGAAGTTTTTAATCCAAAATTTGAGTTGTTTTCAAATATGATGATGAATTTTGATTTTCAAAGTCAGCTTAGTGTAAAGGATTGCGTTTGTTCTTTAGAGGTGGAAGAAGAGGATGAAATCACTTTTGGTGGTACTGGGATTGGAGATGACAGTAAGGGTGGATATAATAATGGCAGAGGTGGTGGAAGAATTCTAGGATTTGATTTAACATCATTGTACAGGGCTTATTATGTACAACAGACATTAGGACTTAAAGATCGGTTTGAGCACTATTATTTTGAAGACTGAAAGCTTAAGTCAACATTGGACTTTTCTGTGAGCCTCATGTCATATGGTGGGCAGCTAGAATTCTATGAAGTTGTTAAAAAAATATTTAGACAAACTTTTGAGCAAGGTTCTAGATTGGGCTTTATTGAAGCTTATTAATACATTAGTTCATGGTGTACCCCAAGCGATGAAAATAGCAGCAAATATGGCTGTATTAGAGCTTGCTTGTGATTTTTTCTTTTGCCATGTTGCACAGCTTTTAGGGATTCCCTTGAGAATGGTGGAGAGAAGTAAGAGACAATTTCCTTTGGGCAAAGTTTGTGATGATGCAGAAGAGATGCTCTCTGAACTGCTTAAAGCTAAGGTTGATGGATTTATAATCTTAATTGATAACGTAAATTGGATGGTAGATGAAGCACCTCGGAGTGGGAATGAATACGCAAATGAGGTGGTCATTTATTTGGAGATTCTAGTTTCAATTGCTCAGCAAATATTGCCAGCTCATGCCCTTAAAAGAGTTCTACAGGAAGTTCTTTCTGACATATCAAAGAAGATAGTGGGAGCTTTAATTAGTGATTCGGTCAACATGTTTAATGTATATGCCGTCACAGAGGTTGATGTGGCTTATATAAGTCACGACTTTATCCCAATCGAAGTCAATAATAGATTAAGTTTATCCAGATCTGATGATATCATATTGGGAGTTCGCAAGAATATTATCAGTCTTTATGATGGTAATGCTTTTCCTTTTGATCCAGGAGATGGTACTTCTTCAACATTTTTTATTATCAACGTTGAGGACAAGGTTGTTTTGAAGGGGTGTGTAATTGATATCAATCTAATTGCTGATGATAAGGTTCTGGTGGCAATTGAGGATAACCGAGCTATTGAGGTGGCAAATGTGGACAATTGGTCTGCTGAGATGAGAATGAAGGACACCAAGGATACCATATCTGCTATGGCCCACAACAAAGATATTGAGATGCTAAATGATATCAAAAAGGCCTAGGAGGAAAAAAAGAGTAGTAAGGCACATGAATAACTTTGGCTAGTGGGAAATTATGTGTGAGAGCGAATATGGAGGGGACCACAGTTGTTGCATTCTATTAGAATTATCTCTGTCATGCTTTTTGTTGCTTTTGGGGTAAATTCAGGATAATCAAAGGATGGGATTTTTGTGTAAGGGGACCTGAATGTTTTGGCAAATATGCTTGGAGCTACCATTGCTAGAAAAAGGGCTTTCATTATCTGTATATTTTCCTGCACTACTAGGAATCTGATACAACTTCATTCATCAGAGCATTTCTTTCTTCTCCATTTTATATTTTCATTTTGTTTTAATACTGCATACTCTATCAGGAATGTTGATTTTCTAATGGTCTATCAGGAATGTTGATTTTCTGATGGTGTGATGGTGTGTGCTTTTGGTGAAAGAAATTTGCTTTGGTATGTTTATTAGATTTCATGCAACTTCGGATTTTCATCCTCTCTATTCTCCATATTAATTTACACACCATGCATTCTTTCTTAGCTTATTCATTCGTCATTATTCTAGATTAAGAAAAGAAATTGTGACTTTAATTTATAGGTACTGGGTTACGTGAATGGTTTCACATATATAGATCTAATATTTAATTAATGCGACTCACTCTATACTTAAAAAGAATTCTAAAGCCACTCAGTAGAACTGTGCGTCTCTTTTGTTGGCCAGCAGTCTGATATATATTGGGTTAACTTTCTTTTCGAACGAGTTCCCGTGTAGCATATGGAGCTATATAGTGGATATAGATTAAGGCATATGTGCTTTAATTTTAACGTAGTTTTGTATGAATGCCAAATATATAACACCTACCCAAGAATGATGGCCAACACAAAGGTTATAGAAGGTATAGAATCAAAGTTTGATTCTTGTTTAAGGTTGCTTGTAGTGAGTCAAATTAAGACCTTGACCATGGATTTATATAGCAATGAGAATAACTTTCAAGAACTAGAATCCATATTGAGGCACCTAACCCTTAGGCAAGAACAACAACAGCCACCATCCTTTCCCCTTTCCCCTTCTCCATATGTGAGTGGCATAGATTTCTTATCTACATATAGGATAGACCAATATCCCTACTTTCAAGAAAGTAAAGATTCCTATATAGGAGTCTTTCATGGCCTTAGGGAGTTTCAACAAGATCCTCAAGAGTATAACCTCTACCCCACAACATGTCATCCTGATTATGAGCTTCAAGATTTGAGGTATGAGAGCTTATCCCATTCACCATATAAGCACGAAATTGGTGCTCCTTACCTTTGTGATGTATACCCTCCAGCCACTCCTAGGGAGACCGAGTCAAGTTTAGAAGACTTGATTCAACAGTTGGCCATAAATACCCTGCAGTTCCAAGAGCGAACTGAGGTGAGCTTACAGAGTTAGAATTTCAAATAGGCCAACTAGCTAGCACTGTTAGTGAAATGATCAATAAGGGGTTTGATAGTAGTCTACCTTCTCAATCTGTAGGAAATATAGGAGATATGGATTGTGTCATTTTTCTGAATGAGGCACTCAATTAGATTGTCTAGCCCTCTAACCTGAATTAGAGGAATTAGATCTGCTAGAAAGGCAAAATAGGGAGTCATCTTCCTCAGGTGCCATAAGTGAGAAAAATGAGTACGAAGAAGCTGATAAGGATGAGTTCCCTTTCTTCCATCGACCACCTTCTCCAAATAGGTCCATCCAACCTTAGCTTGTTGAACTTGAGCTAGAAAAATAGATAGAGACCACCTTAGGAAAAGAAAAGGTAGACGTAAAAGAGTTGGAGCATGAGAATGAGTTTGTGGGAGATTTTAATTTTCATTGTGACTGTCACACTTGCTAAGCATGTCTTGAAATAGAGAAAGCTTTGAAACTTGAAAATTGTGATTGTGATTTTGTTGAATCTGAATTGAATGCATAAGAACCTGAAACTACACATGCATCTGAATTTGCATCTAATTATCCATCTGCATCTGATTTTGTACCTGCACTTGAATTGAAGGCATTTGAATCCGAATGTGCAAGTGCATTTGAAATTAATTATGAATATGAGTCCAATTTCACCTCTGTTTCTTTTATGAGTTCTGATTCTGTCCCTTGTGCTTTTAATTCTATTTCTGAGTTAGATTTTGTTTTAGGTGACAGTCTTAGATTAAATTATGTTTTAAATGTTAATTATGTTTTAGATGTTAGTTCTGTTTTATAGATAGCAATTCTCGTGTAGATGGTAGATTTTGTTCTTATTTTGCTTTGAGTAGGAGTAGAAGTAGAAAGTAGAAGTTTTAGTTTTAATTATGTTTTAGAAAATAGCTCTCTTTTTGTTTTAAATTGTGTTTTAGTTAGTAGTCCTTCTTCCCTTTCTTTTTTTTTTCTCTTGGTTCTTCTCACCGCTCCGTGGCAAGCGGAGCTTCTTCTTTTCTTCTTCTAGTTGGTGACATAAATTCAATTCTTCCCACAATCTAACCTGCTGCTGAGAAAAACTTCTGAAAGATGCCAGTGCCACACAATTGGAAGACGCAGAAAAGGCGTGCCAAATTGATAAGGCTGTTTCCTTTTCCCTTTTCTCTCTTTTATTTTCATGTCCTCTTTGTCTATTGGATAATGTGTGTTGATAATTGTTTGCATTGAGGATAATGCAAAATTTAAGTGTGGAGGGAGAATGAAATGGTCTTTGTTTTTAAATTTCATGCATTTTAATTTTTTCTGTTCTATTTTTTTTGTGCTTTTTGTTATGTTTTTAGCCTCTTTTCTATACTTTTTGGAGTAATTAGTTTGTGTTTTTGGTGCAAAATTTTTTGTATGCTTTTAGTTTAGATTAGTTTTTAGTGCTTTCTTTTTGGTTTTTGGAAGAAGATTTTGTTGTGGAAATATGCTTGCTGGAACAGTTGAGTTTTGGATTGTTTTAGCATGACTAAAATTTTAATCTTACTTTTCTAGAGTTTAAGCTTAAATGGCAATAAATTTGGTTTCAATGAGTTTTAGTAATAGTCTTTTTAACCATGAGGATTTTGAGCTTTGAATATAAAATGCTATTCTTTCTTGTTGTGTGTGATCAACTATCACAATTTTAACTCTAGAACTTGTCTTGAATCTTGTTGAGACTAAAATTTTACATATGCATGCTTGGAGATGATTTAGGCATTTCTTTGTGAGCCACTTTTAGCCAAATATCCATCCCATTTTTGTTTCAATTATATGCCATTTTGTGCCTTGTTTCTACTTTCCTTGCATTTTCCACCACTTTTTCCTTCTAAACAAGATTTTTTGCTTCCCAATTTGAGATGTGAAGAGCATTTAAATTCTTTTAGAGATTTGATGTGATGAAAAATTCTTGTAAATTTTGGGATATTTTGAAATGAATATTTCTCTCTATCCTAGTTCAAGAAGAAAATATAAAAAAAATATTTTTCTTGAAAAGAAAAATGATGACGATGTCGATGTTGAAAAGAAAAAGAAGAAAAAAAAAAGAATCGAAAGAAACAAAAGAAGGAGTAGAAAGAACCTTTCTACACCCAGAATTGTTTTTATTCAATCTCTTGCAATGTTATAGCTAATGCTCTCATGTTCTTAAGTTGTTTCCCTTCATTTTCTCAGTTGTTTCCTTCACTTTCTTGAGTTGTTTTCCACCCTTTATTCTTGTTTTTCTTCCTTTCTTTCCATTGTTTTTCACCCAACGTTACATCCTTGTAAAGTCCTTTTGATTCAAGCATGCATATGGATATGAGTAGTGGAGATTTTAGATACTTGACAAGCTTGTTTTAGTGATTTTATGATAGGTGAACTTTGAGTGAATTACCCTTTAAACACTTGAGAGAATAGAGAGTAAACACATCCCTTGTGAGGAGGCTAATTACTTTAATTCATTCTTGTCAAATTAAATTGCCATGATGCTTGAGTTTTATAAATTTAAGATTGACTTCCTCTAAGTGTTAAATCTTTTCAAATTTAAATTATTTCATGTTTGTACATTTTCACACTTTTCCTTTAGTGTCTTTTGGTGTTCTGAATTTGATTTTGCCCAGGAGTGTAAAAGGCTAAGTGTGGAGGATTTGATATCCGTCATTTGTATATACAATTTAGTCCTTGCCTTAGTCCTATTGCCATTTTAATATTGTAAACTCTCCAATCTTATTATGTTTTGGATTTATTGGGTATTAATTAATAATAGAATTAATATGTTTCAATTTCATAATTTTATCCCAATTAATTCAATTGTGCATTTTTCAAATAAATATTTAGATAGTGATTTGCTAACTTGGATGCCACATGGATGAATTTGATAATATGACAGCTGACTGGAGTTGAATAGGGTTGATTGGACTGATTATGGCCCACATTTCTGCACTTTTCAGCAAAAGCAAACAGCATCAGAAATGCTTTCATAGCAACTAGAAAATAGAAGTAGAAAATAGCAAAGTGCAGTAGAGCTAGCAGAAAAACAACCAGCAAAAGTGCATCAGAAACAACAGCAGCAGTAGAGAAAGAGACTTGTCATAGAGTCAAACAGTGAAGCAAATTCGTCCTTCTCTCTCTCCTGGCTGGTTAAGAGGCTTCAGAAGCCATTTTTCCTCTGTTGAAGACTTTCTTCTTCCACATTTTTTTAGTATTTCATAGGTCTTCTTCCCCCTCTCTTTGTGTATTTTGGCCTCTATGGAAGGCCAAAGAGTGTTGTAATCAGTCTATGGAGAACTAGAGTCTGTAACATGAATTCTTGGAGCTAATCTGATAAGTTTCTTGCTGTTTATCTCTGTTTAATGTCTGTTCTTACCTTTTATCTCTGTTTTTATGCTTGTTTAGTTTTGTTCAGACCTAGATGAACATGATTATTGGTTTAAATGCTTGAATCTGAGATGTTTCTTGTTTTCACTAGTTATGTAGCAAGTAGAATAGAAATGGCTTGCCTAGATGATTATCAAAGCATGATTTGGTTAGAGCTTCATGGGGTTAGTTTTAATCTACTTCTAGAAGGTTTTCTAGAAATCTTAGTTGAAAACCTATGGCAGAATGCAACTAGAACTAATCTAAAGATGAGAATGATGATGTTTGCAACTCTAGGGATTCCATGACTGATTGCATGTATGTGTTTTATTTTAATTTCATTTCTGTTATGTATTCAGTGTCCTGTTCTATTACCTTAGTTTAATTTATGTTTAAGTAGTTAATCATGCACTCACCCACTGTGGTAATTAAGTAGTTAATTAGTAGGTTAGTGTAGATTAGTGTTAGAACAATTAATTAGGCAATTTAGAAGCAAGGCACCCTGAGAGAATACGACCTGAGACGACTATTATACTGCAAGTTGCCATGAATCTAATTCTGGGTGACTCAGTGATCGTAGTGGCTCTAACCAATTATTTTTTTTAAAAAAGTACATCTATATAGCATCCAACAAAATTCTTATGTGAAGTACATTATATGCAATTTTGATGCAATAAAATATTTCTTTTCGACAGCATCTCTTTATTCAAATTTTACTTCACACATTGACGACTTATATTGCTTTAGGTACTTGCCATTGATTAATTTCACTTTTAAACCAGAATTAACTTCGTCGAGAGCATAAGCATTACCAGAAAATACTTGAGTAATTACAAACGGTCCTTCCCATTTTGGTGACCATTTACCATATTCTTAACAACATTTCTCAATAAGCAAAATTACCTTCATACTAAATCGCCTAAATTAAGAGATTTGTATTTAACTCGATTGTCATAAAATTTAGCAATTTCCTCTTTCTGTTGAATTAAATTTTCTAAAGCAATTAATCTTTCATCATCTTATTCGTTTAGTTCGTCAAACATTGAATTCCAATAACTTTCAACTGGTAATTCATCTTGTCATTGAATATGAATTGACTAGAGATTAATTTCGATAGGCAATATGGCATCATGACCATAAACTAGTTTATACAGTGAAGTGCCTATCGATTCTCTTGGCGAATTCCTATATGCCCACAAAACCTAATCAAGAGTATTATGCAAATTTCTAGGTTGTTGGTTCAAGCCACTATGACCGTCGAGTCACCCAAAATTGAATTTGTGGCAACTTGCAGTATAGTGATCGTCCCAAGTCGTATTCTCTCAAAGGAGCCTTGCTTCTAATTACCTAATTAATTATTTTAACGCTAATCTACTCTAATTACAGCCTAATTACCACACGGGGGATGATTGCATAAAATAGAACTAAAACATAAACTAAGCTATAATAGAACATAAGCTATAACAGAACAGAACATACAACATAACATAAATAGAACACAGAAATGAAATACAGTCAACCTTGGTCTTCTCTAAAGTTGTAACCATCCTAGTCCTATTCTAATATTAAGTTCAATTCTATCTATCATCTAGTTTTCAAATAATTTGTCCAGAAAGTCTTCTAGACTAGTTTACACTAAGAGATAAGCAAGAAAATCTTCTCTACAATATAACTTAGCATAACCTCAATAACCTATCCAGCATCATGCAAGATAAACATCATTACATGACATTTCCATCTCATTTACCACATCAACCGATTACAATAAATAAACCTCAAATAGAGAACATAAACCAGAAAATGAATTTACGCTACCCAACTAGAACAACACAAATCCATAAACCAAAGGCAGAACGCAAGATGAAAATGAAATAGACAGAACAAGAACTTATCTTATATTGCTCAAGAACTCATGTTACATCTCCAGTTTTTAACCAGGATTGATTACAACACTTATTAGCCTTCCATGGAGGCCAAAATACACTAAAACAGTAGACCTACGAATTTTATAGAAAATGGAAGAAGAAGATCTCTTCAATAAGTGTGAAATGGAGTTTAAAGCTCTTGTATGCTGCTGCAGCTCTAGGAGAGAAAGAAGGATGAAAATTGCTTTATTGTTTGACTCTTTGTGTTGTCCTTTTCTTCTTTTCTACTATTGGTATCTGCTAGTTACTTTTTCAGTTGTAATGCATGCTATTCTACAGAACCTTTTCTACTGGTCTGTTTGCTATTGGAAAGTGCAAAATAATGTAGAATAATTGGCCCTAGTCAGTCCAGTAGTTGTCATGTCATCAAATTCATCCATGTGGCATCCAAATCAGCAAGTTTACTCTCTAATTCTTTAAATATGTAATTAAGACATAGAATTAATTTAGATCTAATTAATTAAGCTCATAAAAATATAAAATTAAAGAATATCAAATCTATAATTACTTTAGACCCAAACAATCCTAAAACATATAATCTTAGAGAGTTGGCAATATTAAAATGGCAAGGAGGCTAAGATAGGAACTAAATTACATATAAAAATGTCTGATATCAGTTTTCGACCAATATGCTTTTTTATCAAGCTTAAAAGTATTTTGTTTATAGCTTTTACCTGATCATTTTCTTGCGCATAATATAGTGTCGACATTATTGACTTAATTTTCCTAGTATTAACATATTCTGCAACTTTTTGTCTAGTGAAAACTATGCCTTGATCCGTTTGTCAAAGTTTGAGGTATTCCAAACTTGAAAATGATGTGATTTTTAATAAAATTGATCATATCTTAGTGGGTAACATCTTTTATAGTGATTGATTCAACCCATTTGGTGAAATAATCAACTCCAACCAAAATATATTTATGTCCTTTTGATGAAAGAGGATGTATTTGGCCTATCAAGTCCAAAGTCCATCCTCTGAACGGCCAAGGTTTGATAATTAAATGTAATTCACTAGCTAGGATGTTTTGTATATGACCATATCTTTGACACTCTTCACAAGGCTTAGCAAACATTATAAATCCTTAACTAGTATTGGCTAATAATATCTTCGTCGTCGAAGGACCCATTCCATTTTTTCTCCTTCTTGGAAAGCTTCGCAAATACCTTTATGGACTTCTAACAAGGAAATGTATATACCTTTGACTCACTTAAGAATTCTTCTAACTGTCCGTCGACAGTTCTTCTATACAATTGTCCTTCCGACATTACAAATTTTAACACTCTATATTTGAGTTTCTATTTCGCGTCAGAACACGGATTCTCCAAAATGATTGCTGGTTCATGCCACTACGATGTCAAATCGCCCAGAATTGAATTGTGGCAATTTGCAGTATAGTGATTCCCAGGTCGTATTCACTCAAGGAGCCTCACTTCTTAATACTAATTAATCGTTCTAAACACCTAAATACTAATGAAAAGTACATAAACGTGGGGGGGGGGGGTTTGTGGCAGTATTAATAAAACAAACAAAACAGAACAGCAATTAACTACAACAGCAGCAACAGCAGCAGCAGCAGCAACAACAGAAGCAGCAGACAAATTGTAAAGTTGACAGTAAAGAGACTATGTAATCAGCCACTAAGATTCATGGGAGTGTAACTATCATTACCTAACTCATTGATTCAGTTTTGTTCTCATTCCATTGTTTGGTTCTTTATGAAAATGGTTCTAGAATAACATCTAGAATTTAATGCTACTAATTACAGTCAAGAACATCTCTCTACTATAACTAGATGCATTCAGTGGAAAATCTCAACCAAACCAAGTTAAATATATCATTTAACTAGTCATTTCGCCTCCCTCACTTTCCTAATCAGTCAAGCAAGGTTATGTCTTATATACAAGTCAGTTTATGTTACATTCTCAAGCTCTAATCAGAATTTGATAGCAAAATAAATATGACAGCAAAACATAAACGAAATGAGATGAAAATGGAGAATAAAACACTTAACTTGCATTCTTAGTTTAAGCTACAACATCCTAGTGGTCTAGTGACTAATTACAATGAAAACTTAGCCCTCCATGAGAGCAAAACAGCAAACAACAGAAGCAAAAACAGAGAGGAAGAGAGAGCTACGAATTTCCTAAGTCTGGTTGCCTAAAATAAAAGTATTCTGATTTCTAAAACTGATGCCCCTTCAATGCCTTAGAATATTCTACCCTAGATGCTTCCTTGGATGCTTCCTCCATGATGTAGCAGCACTTTGACAGCAAAACAGCAGCATAATTAATGTTTCTGTAGCAGCAAATAGGTATGGCAGCAGCAGAATTATTATTTCTGCAGCAGAAAGTATGGCAGCAGCAGGTTTATTATTTCTGTAACAGAAAGTATGGCAGCAGCAGAAGAATTAATATTTTTGCCCACAAATTCTGACTACATGGCATTGAATAAGAGTTCAAGTGGGCCCCACATCCAGCATATCCTAGTCAGTATCTGCATCACCCAAAAAGTGCCACATTAGCATCCAAATCATCATCGTTGTCCATGTCAGCACTTTTCTCTCCAAAATTAAAATTTGTAGGAATTAAATTGAGCATTTTACAATTCAAGTTCTAAAAATATAAAATTGAAACACATTCAATCCATAAATAGTTTTTACCCAATAAATTCCAAAACATAATAAAATTAGAGAATTGGCAACATTGGAATAGCCATAGGACTAAGATAGGGACTAAAAAGTATATAAAAATGCCCGATATCAATTGCTTTCCTGCAATCATTACTTTGAACGTCATTTTGCAATGCGTCTCTTTCTTCCAAGGGATATAAAAGTTCTCTAATTTCTATTAAATCTAATAAAACTTTCTTAGAAACCTTATACCCAGAAGCTATTTGGGCTAAGTTATTAGCTTCCTCATTTGACTCCCTAGGAAAATGTTAGACAATAACTTCGTCAAAATTTTTCATTAACTTACTTGCTACCGCACAATACTTAATCAACTTTTGACTAACACATTTATATTCCTGAGTAAGTTGTTTGATGACTAACTGGGAATCTCCAAATAAATGCACTCTTCTTGCTTTTATTTGACAAAGTATTTCTAATCTGATAATTAAAGCCTCGTATTCGGCCTCATTGTTAAGATAAGAATACTTTAGTTCAAACATAAATTTGGTTGGCATTCCCAAGGGGGATATTAGTAAAATCCCTACACAACTTCCTTTTTTATGCCTTGACCCATAGAAATAAAGACGCCATGGTCTCAATCCGACAAAATTTACATCATTATCTATATTCAGACTAAGATGGTCGACTAGAAAGTCAGCCAATACTTGGCCTTTGACAACTTTTGCTAGAACATATTGTAAAGAAAATTCTGACAACGCAATTGTCCATTTGCCAATACGTCCATTGAGAACAGTTTTAAATAACATATATTTTATTATGTCTATCTTTGAGACAACAAATACGTTACAAGGCATCATATAATATTTCAGCTTAGTATAAGAAAAATACAATGAAAAACATTAATTTTCAGTTGCACTATATCTTGTTTTAGCATTATGTAGAACTCGACTAAGGTAATAAATGGCTCTTTCGACATCCTTCTCGTTGTCTTGAGCCAGTAAACATCTTATAGTCTCTTTAGAAACTAAAATATACAATTTCAAAGGTTGACGTGGCACAGCTAGCATCATGACTGAAGGATTTGTCAAATACTGTTTGATTTGATCAAAAGGCTCTTGATGGCAAGGCTCTTAGAAAAAAATCTTATTCGGCTTTCAGCTTGACCAAAGATGAAAAGACTCTGGTCCTACTCGACAAATTGGATATGAATCTTCTTAAAAAATTCACTTTTCCTAAGAAAGATTGTAATTCCTTCTTATTTATCGGTGCGGCTTCCAAAACTTCTTTAGTCTTATTCTTGTCCACTTCAATACCTTTTTTATGGACTAAGAATCCTAAAAACTTGGCAGCCGACACCCAAAAGGACACTTTTCTAGATTCATTTTAAGGCTGTGCTTCCTTATTCTTTCAAAAGCCTGCCTCAAATGTGTCAGATGAGTTTGCTTATCTTTTGACTTGACAATGACATCATCAATGTAAATTTCCATAAACTTCCTTATGACATAGTGGAAGATGGTATTCATCGCCCTTTGATAGGTTGGCCCTGTATTTTTCAAATCGAAAGGTATGACTACCCGCTTATATGTCCCAATGGCTCCTGGACATCTGAAAGCGATTTTCGGCGTGTCCTCCTCAACTATAAAAATTTGATTATAACCGACATGACCATCCATACAACTTAGAATTTCATGCCCAGATATAGCATCTACTAACATATCCATTATGGGTATTGGATATTCATCTTTAGAAGTAGCCAAATTTGAATTCCTAAAGTTAATGCATACTCTTAATGTAATACCCGTTAATTTCAGAATATAATTCGCTTAAGAGTATTATAGAATTTTACAACGTTACTTTAGTTATTTATTTTGGTCATTTGCAATTTTCATATTTAATTGTTCTTTTTGAATATTATTTATGAAAATTGAGTTAAATGACTGGACTAAATATTTGCACCATGTGGGATATATTCTAAGAATGGTGAAATTCATGGAAAAGTGGTTTAAGAATGGTCAATTAGTACATTTATTGTAAATTGACTGGATGGGTTTGGATGTTGGGTTATGGATACCCATGGGTTATTCAATAACCCATTAGAAATATTTAATATAAAGTTTCAATAGTACCCCCTCATTTTCTCACTCAGCCGAAGGAAGGCAGAAAAGCGTTTTCTCTCATTTCTTCATCCTCTTCTCAAATCCTTTCCTTGATCTTCAGAGTTTTGATTATTTGTTCGGTTCAAAAGCTTTGTAAGGATCAAAGGTAAGCTTTAATCTCATTATTTTCCTTAAATTTCAGTTTATATGGAAGATTAGAGGAGGTTTTGTTCTTGAAGATTTTGATGATAATTCATGAATCTCAGTTGTTTTAGAAGCTATATTTGAGTTATAATCGGTTAAAAGAGTTGAGATTCTAGTTTTGAATCAAAATAAAGGAAAGGATGAATTTTTGAAAGATTTTTCTGCAAAAACTCGAGTTACTGTAGCGACCAGAATTTCGAAAAAAATCTGAAAAATTTTCTTCGAGTACTGTAGCAGTTACTGTAGTGTCGGCAGTCAACGGTACTGTAGCAGTCAACGTTACTATAGCGAACCGGCACTGTAGCGAACCGTCACTGTAGCAAACCGTTACTGTAGCAATCAGAAAATTTTGCGTATTTTCGTGATTTTGTTTCCTTTCTTATGTTTCCTTGTAATATATTTTACTAGGAAATTTTCCTACACAAATTCTAGTGTGGAACAAGGTAAACTTGGACAAACATCAAGGTGAGTGAATAACCTTGCTAAGCTAATTTGATATTACTAGTTAAAGTACAATATAAGTCCCATTTACAATATTATTTGGATATTAATTGATCAATTTTTCATATGACAGTATATAATGATTGATATATTTTTTTTACAGAAATTCAAAGGAATAAGTGTATGTATAAATGATTTTATTTCATGGAAATTGTACTATGTGAGAAGTTCTCACTATCTTATTAATGAGTAAAGATCTACGTGATCTAATACATGAGTTTAAAAGGGTTAAAGTCTCATACTACTCAGTGCATAACGATGAAAAACTATACACGAGTTTGAAAGGGTTAGAGTCCCATACTACTCGGTGTATATCTATGAGAACTTATACACGAGTTTAAAAGGGTTAGAGTCCCATACTACTCGGTGTATATCTTTGAGAACTTATTCACGAGTTTGAAAGGGTTAGAGTCCCATACTACTCGGTGTATATCTATGAAATCTTATTCACGAGTTTTAAAGGGTTAGAGTCCCATACTACTCAATGTATAAGACAATTAATTATATGAGTAAATGTGGTATTTGTACTTTTGATATTTTATATAGTACAGTTATTTACTTACTGAGTTTTTAAATAAACTCACACTCTCTATGATTATCTTTTCAGATACAGAAAACAAGGAAGAAGAGTATTCGTTTGAAGATTAAAAGACCCTTGGAGTTATTATCTGTTTCTGTCTGGTGGGATACCAGTACAGTACTTATTAATGTGAACACTAGGAATGCTCTGTACTTACTATAGGTCTCCTAGGCTTGCGATGAGATAGAAATATCAGACTATGTATGTCTGTATTTGCTTATCAGATGAATATAATTCTGTAGTGTGGAATGAATGATTAAGGTTGAATGTAAAACCTTTCAGAATATATGTAAATAGCGTATGTTTGAGAATTTTATCAAATGAGTAGTATCTTTTCACATGTTCAATTTTTGGGATGTGACAATTTGGTATCAGAGGATAGGATTTATAGGTCCCCTATAGAGTACAGAGCAAAGTGATCTTTGTGGGCCCTTCCCTATTGTCATGAGCCGCGGCATGACCATAGGATTAGGTTCCATAAAAGACCTTGTAGAGTATAATGTTATTTTATAGATAACTTTTCAGTGGGGCTAGTAGGTGATATTTTATTTATGTTTGAAAATTGTTTGTTATGTGTGTAGATCTTTGACAGTTCAATGTCAGAAGGATCTTCTAATAATAATAATGAGCATATGGGTCCAATGAGGGCCATAATTCTACTAGTATATGGACAAGATGATCCTAACCGTGGTGATAGTTTACATGCTCAAAATACTAAGGTCGCAACTAGTGATCAGGCAAGGAGAGTCGAACCTGATGCTCACATTGGCAATGCAACTATTGCATATGTGATTAATTTGATGAATGAACGATTTGACCGATTTGAGGCTGAAATGAGAGGTCGAGCTGCACAAGCTAACCTGCCAGTGGATCCTCCTATTGTTGAAGCCGAAATTGTACCACCAGCTCAGTTAGCTGGAGGAGGTAATGTAAGGGAGGTAAGAAGGTCTGAATTCCAGAAAATGAGGCCTCCTACTTTTTCAGGGGAAAATCTCAAAGAGGACCCACAATGTTTTCTTGAAGATTGTGGAGCAATCTGTGATGCTATAGGGTGTTCTCCTACTCAAAAGGTAGAATTCACTTCATTTCAGTTAAAGGGTAGGGCTGGTAAATGGTGGAGGAACTGGAAGAAAGCTAGAATTCAAGGCGCACCGGCAGTTATGTGGACGGAGTTTTACAGATTGGTTATGGAAAGGAAATCAAAGAATAAAGAAGAATATCGACAAAAGAAGAAAGCTAGATATAGAAGATCTTTTGATCAAGGGGAAGACTCAGGGACTTTGAAACCCTTTACTGCATCACAACATGCTCCAGCCACTCCTACTAAGTCATCTTATTCTACAGCCAGTGTGGCTAAGCCTCGTTCAGAGAGCAGGGGTGGTTTTAGTTCTTCTAGTAGAGGAGGTACTCAAGCTAGAAGGAAGAAACCTCAGTGTCCTGAATGTGGAAAGTTTCACTTCGGAGAATGCAGGTTAAACACTGTTGGTACAGGTTGTTTTAACTGTGGACAAAAAGGACATTTTATAACGGAGTGCCCTCAGCTCATGACAGGACTAGGTCAAGGGTCTACTTTGCCACCTCGACCACAATCTATTACTCGAACACCAACCCCTTCAATAGGGGGTAATATGGGAAGAGGTTCTGGAAGAGGCCAAGGTGACCGTGGAAAATAAGCTGCTTGTAGAGGAAATGCAAGAGTATATACTCTAACCCGACAGGATGCTCAAACATCCAATGCTATAGTTACAGGTATATTATCTGTCAATACTTTTGCTGCACGTATTTTGTTTGATCCTAGTTCTACTCACTCGTATGTGTCACCCCTATTTGCCAAGAGATTTGCATTTGATTTTATTACTCTTAAGGAACCATTCTTGGTTTCCATACCGATGAGAGAGACTTGGATAGTTAAAACATGTTATCGTTCTTGTAAAGTAATTGTTGGGGGTATGGAAATTGAGATAGATCTTATGATTCTCAACATGTTAGATTTTGATGTGATTTTAGGGATGGACTGGCTATCTTCTTGTCATGCTACTATAAATTGTCGTGACAAAGTTATTTCCTTTAATATGCTGGGGAGGAGTAATTTTGTGTTTCAAGGAGATCGAAGTGATGTACCTTGCAACATGATATCTATGTTAAGTGCCCGGCGTATGTTGCGAAAGGGATGTCAGGGATTTCTAGCTTTTATCAAAGATTTAGAAAAGAAAGAACAAAAGTTAGAAGACATTCATGTGGTTAATGAATTCCCAGATGTGTTCCCAGAAGATTTACCTGGATTACCGCCAGAAAGAGATATTGAGTTCAGTATTGATTGGGTCCCAGACACACGACCAATTTCTATTCCACCTTATCGTATGGCTCCTGTTGAGCTAAAAGAACTCAAAGAACAATTGGAAGATTTGTTGAACAAAGGGTTCATTCACCCAAGTTTTTCACCTTGGGGTCCTCATGTTCTTTTTGTGAAAAAGAAAGATGGTTCTATGAGACTATGTATAGATTATCGTCAGCTGAATAAAGTCACAGTGAAGATTAAGTATCCTTTACCAAGGATAGATGATTTGTTTGATCAGCTTCAAGGAGTAAAATACTTCTCAAAGATTGATCTAAGGTCTGGATATCATCAGTTACGAATTAAGAATGATGATATACCTAAGACTGCTTTTCGTACACGGTATGGACATTATGAATTTCTTGTGATGTCTTTTGGGTTGACAAATGCACCAGCAGCATTTATGGATTTAATGAACAGAGTGTTCAAATCATTCCTTGATAAGTTTGTAATTGTATTTATTGATGATATTTTGGTATATTCAAAGAGTCATGAAGAACATACTGAGCATTTGAGAATAGTGCTTCAGACCTTGAGAGAGCATCAGTTGTACGCAAAGCTCTCAAAATGTGAATTCTGGATGAGTCATGTAACATTTTTGGGACATGTTATTTCCCAAGAAGGTATTCATGTAGATCCAAGTAAAATTGAAGTAGTAAAACAATGGCCCAAACCAACAACTGTGTCTGAAGTACGTAGTTTTCTTGGCTTAGCAGGGCATTACCGTCGCTTTGTCAAAGATTTCTCTAAGACGGCTCTCCCATTAAATAAGTTAACTCGAAAGAATGTTAAATACATTTGGGATGATTCATGTGAGCAAAGTTTCACCCAATTGAAAGAGTGTTTAACTTCTGCACCAGTCTTAATCCTACCATCAGGACCAGGGGGTTACTCTGTATTCTGTGATGCCTCAAAGATAGGCTTAGGGTGTGTGTTGATGCAACATGGTAAGGTCATAGCTTATGGCTTACGTCAGCTTAAAAAGCATGAATTGAATTACCCCACTCATGATTTGGAAATGACAGCTGTAGTGTTTGCTCTAAAGATTTGGAGACATTACTTGTATGGGGAGACTTGTAAAATTTTTACAGATCACAAAAGCCTTAAGTACATTTTTGAGCAGAGAGATCTCAATCTAAGGCAACGAAGGTGGATGGAACTTCTGAAAGATTATGATTGTACCATCCTTTACCATCCAGGTAAAGCAAATGTAGTGGCTGATGCTCTAAGTCGAAAGTCTATGGGAAGTTTAGCTCACATTGCCACTATAAGGAGATCTCTAATACATGAATTACAAGAATTGGAAGCTAATGGAGTATTCTTTGAGATCACTGAGTCAGGTACATTTCTGGCTCATTTAACAGTTAGATCATCCCTTGTTGAAAAAGTAAAAGCAACTTTAGAAAATGACATTGATATGGTCAAAATCAGAGATAAGGCAAGGCAAGGTCTAGCACCAAGTTTCTTGGTAGATGAAGAAGGAGTCTTATGGTTTAATGGAAGACTCTGTGTCCCCAACATTGAATCTTTGAAACATAAAATCTTAATGGAAGCTCATGGTTCGCCCTACGTTGTACATCCTGGTGCTGTGAAAATGTATCAGGACTTGAAACAAGTTTACTGGTGGGAGGGCATGAAGCGAGATGTGACTGACTTTGTAGCTCGATGTTTGACTTGTCAGCAGGTTAAAGCTGAACATCGACGACCACCTGGTTTGATGCAAAAACTAGATATTCCCGAGTGGAAGTGGGAAAGGATCACTATAGATTTTGTAGTAGGTTTACCTCGGTTAACAAAGGGAAATGACTCAATATGGGTCATAGTGGATCGGCTTACTAAGTCAGCACATTTTCTTCCTGTTCATACCACTTTCAGTGTAGCAAAACTTGCTCGACTTTATGTTAAAGAAATAGTGAAACTTCATGGTGTACTTATATCAGACCGAGGACCTCAGTTTACTTCTCGATTCTGGAAAGTCTTTCAAGAGGCTTTGGGTACCAAAGTAAATCTTAGCACAGCATTCCATCCTCACACTGATGGACAGTCCGAAAGGACAATTCAGACTTTAGAGGATATGCTAAGAGCTTGTGTGATGGATTTCAGTGGAAGTTGGGAAGATCATTTGTCTCTTATTGAATTTGCTTATAATAACAGTTACCAAGCCAGTATCCAGATGGCACCTTTTGAGGCTCTATATGAGAGACGGTGTCGATCTCCTATAGGTTGGTTTGAACTTGGTGAAACCAAAATACTTGGACCTGAGATGATACAGGACGATATAAATAAAGTTAAACTTATCAGAGAGAAGTTGTTAACTGCTCAGAGTAGACAGAAATCTTATGCAGACAACCGACGACGTGACCTTGAATTTGCAATTGGTGACATGGTTTTCCTACGGATCTCACCTGTGAAGGGAGTAATGAGATTCGGGAAAAAAGGGAAGCTTAGTCCGAGGTATGTTGGCCCATATGAGGTTATAGATAGAGTGGGTAATGTGGCATATCGCCTAGACCTACCTTCAGATCTAGAAGGAGTTCATCCAATATTTCATGTGTTCATGCTACGGAAGTATCTTCCTGATCCTTCTCATGTCATTCAACCCCAAAAAGTTCATTTTGATGAAACTCTCACCTACGAAGAGGTACCAGTAGCTATTCTTGATAGAAAAGTCAAGAAATTGCGCACTAAAGAAATTCCTACTGTCAAGGTTCTTTGGAGAAATCATTCCCACGAGGAAGCTACGTGGGAGGCAGAAGATGAAATGTGGATAAAATATCCATATTTGTTTGAAACCTGAGGTAAGATTTTAATTCGGAGGACCGAATTCTTTTAAGGGGGGTAGAATGTAATACCCGTTAATTTCAAAATATAATTCGCTTAAGAGTATTTTAGAATTTTACAACATTACTTTAGTTATTTATTTTGGTCATTTGCAATTTTCATATTTAATTGTTCTTTTTGAATATTATTTATGAAAATTGAGTTAAATGACTGGACTAAATATTTGCACCATGTGGGATATATTCTAAGAATGGTGAAATTCATGCAAAAGTGGTTTAAGAATGGTCAATTAGTCCATTTATTGTAAATTGACTGGATGGGTTTGGATGTTGGGTTATGGATACCCATGGGTTATTCAATAACCCATTAGAAATATTTAATATAAAGTTTCAATAGTATCCCCTCATTTTCTCACTCAGCCGAAAGAAGGCAGAAAAGCGTTTTCTCTCATTTCTTCATCCTCTTCTCAAATCCTTTCCTTGATCTTCAGAGTTTTGATTATTTGTTCGGTTCAAAAGCTTTGTAAGGATCAAAGGTAAGCTTTAATCTTATTATTTTCCTTAAATTTCAGTTTATATGGAAGATTAGAGGAGGTTTTGTTCTTGAAGATTTTGATGATAATTCATGAATCTCAGTTGTTTTAGAAGCTATATTTGAGTTATAATCGGTTAAAAGAGTTGAGATTCTGGTTTTGAATCAAAATAAAGGAAAGGATGAATTTTTGAAAGATTTTTCTGCAAAAACTCGAGTTACTGTAGCGACCAGAATTTCGAAAAAAATCTGGAAAATTTTCTTCGAGTACTGTAGCAGTTACTGTAGTGTCGGCAGTCAACGGTACTGTAGCAGTCAACGGTACTGTAGCAGTCAACGTTACTATAGCGAACCGGCACTGTAGCGAACCGCCACTGTAGCAAACCGTTACTGTAGCAATCAGAAAATTTTGCGTATTTTCGTGATTTTGTTTCCTTTCTTATGTTTCCTTGTAATATATTTTACTAGGAAATTTTCCTACACAAATTCTAGTGTGGAACAAGGTAAACTTGGACAAACATCAAGGTGAGTGAATAACCTTACTAAGCTAATTTGATATTACTAGTCAAAGTACAATATAAGTCCCATTTACAATATTATTTGGATATTAATTGATCAATTTTTCATATGACAGTATATAATGATTGATATATTTTTTTTACAGAAATTCAAAGGAATAAGTGTATGTATAAATGATTTTATTTCATGGAAATTGTACTATGTGAGAAGTTCTCACTATCTTATTAATGAGTAAAGATCTACGTGATCTAATACATGAGTTTGAAAGGGTTAAAGTCTCATACTACTCAGTGCATAACGATGAAAAACTATACACGAGTTTGAAAGGGTTAGAGTCCCATACTACTCGGTGTATATCTATGAGAACTTATACACGAGTTTGAAAGGGTTAGAGTCCCATACTACTCGGTGTATATCTTTGAGAACTTATTCACGAGTTTGAAAGGGTTAGAGTCCCATACTACTCGGTGTATATCTATGAAATCTTATTCACGAGTTTGAAAGGGTTAGAGTCCCATACTACTCAATGTATAAGACAATTAATTATATGAGTAAATGTGGTATTTATACTTTTGATATTTTATATAGTACAGTTATTTACTTACTGAGTTTTTAAATAAACTCACACTCTCTATGATTATCTTTTCAGATACAGAAAACAAGGAAGAAGAGTATTCGTTTGAAGATTAAAAGCCCCTTGGAGTTATTATCTGTTTCTGTCTGGTGGGATACCAGTACAGTACTTATTAATGTGAACACTAGGAACGCTCTGTACTTACTATAGGTCTCCTAGGCTTGCGATGAGATAGAAATATCAGACTATGTATGTCTGTATTTGCTTATCAGATGAATATAATTCTGTAGTGTGGAATGAATGATTAAGGTTGAATGTAAAACCTTTCAGAATATATGTAAATAGCGTATGTTTGAGAATTTTATCAAATGAGTAGTATCTTTTCACATGTTCAATTTTTGGGATGTGACACTTAACTTACCATTTTTCTTAATAACTAGGACTATATTAGAGAGCCATTCGACATACTTAGTGGTTTTGATGAACTTAGCTTTAAGTAGACGTTCGACCTACTCTTTGATTTTTAGCACTACTTCAAGAGTGAATCTTCTATTTGCCTGTTTGATAGGTCTACATTCTTCCTTGAATGTCAATCAGTGTTTAACAAGGTTTCCACTTAAATTAGGCAATTCATTGTAATCCCAAGTGAAGCAATCTTTGTATTCTATGATTAACATGAAAAGTTCTCTTTTATAGAAATGCACTTATAAAAATAGGCCTTTTATTTGCTTCAGTACCCAAGTTTACTTCTTCCAAAGGATCTTCCGCTTTGATATTCAATTTCTCGTCTAGCCCTCTCTCAAAACCCAAAAGGCCATCATCTATAATGTAGTCCTACAATATACCTTTGTTAAGTTCTCAAGTTAACACTAATTTGGTACTTTTTATTTAATGATTTTACCTTCAATTTACCTAAACATGTTTACTCTAAAATAATTTTTGTCCTCTTAATCAGCTCTTGAACTTTAAAGGCTTATTGCATATTTCTTATCTTAAATCCCAATTTTTACTATTGATTTGTGTATTTTTGTGAATCCTATGCAAGGTCAAAAGTTGGGAGTCAATTGAGGAAAGGAAGCCTTAGAGTTGGTGAGTAAAGAAGCCAAAGAAGCGAAGAATGAGAATCCTTGCTAATGTCATGTTTCTGCCACTCACTACTGCAGCGGTGAGTTCTCACTGCTGCAGTGGTAGTTCATCCGCTGCTTCCCTCAGCGATGCGCTGAAGATTTTCGTAGTTTATGTTTTTTTGCCTTCCACCGCTGCAGCAATGAAATATTCCCGCTGCAGTGGTGGAGCCCAAAATAGCACAATTGAATCTGCATTATCCCGCTGTAGCGGTGAATTCGTACCGCTATAGTGGCGGAACCTAAAAATAAGCTTTTCAAAAAGGCTTTAAATAGCTTCCCAGGTTATTTTCAAAGGGAATTCTGATCCGGAGAGGAACTCAACTTTGAAGGCTTGGGGGCTCAAATCATCCTTCTGAAATTAGATTCATGACTTTCTTCACTCTTATTTCTGATTGTTCTTCTTTATTTTTCATGAGTAGCTAATTTTTCCATCTAGGGTTACTATGAACTCGACCCTAGAATAGATTTTGTTTCTTCTTATGTAATTGCAACTCTAATTCAATCAATATATGTTTTCTTATTCTTTTTACTGCTGCATATGGTGGAATTGATCAGTCTATTTATATGCTTGTTGCTCTTATCAATCTAGGGAGATGGAGGTGATAGTAGAACACTGAGTAGGGAAGACGAGTGTGCGAACCTTAACCTAAGTATTTTCACTTGTTAGCTAATAGGAATATTAGCTGATCTCATTTAATCAAGCTAGGTTGGTTGTGTTAGGCTTAACCCACACAAGGAATTGTGTAGGTGTTTAGCATCTTAATTGAAGTTCGGAAGAATTCATTTGAGTTATTAGAATAACTTAGGATTAACTTATTTGGTTGATTAAGTTGCCAATGCGTGAGAGGGGTTTTACGATTTCTATGACGGGGGAGAGGGATTAGTAACCCTAGGCTTTTAATTTAAATCAATTTCATTAGTCTTTGCATTGTTTATTGTCATTAAAAGAAAATTTATAAAAATTTATTGTCATAGCTTGCTTTAATTGTCAGTTCTTCGTTAAAGCTGTCTTCAATCCAATTGATTCGTCTAAATAATTCAATTAAATTTCTTGGGTACTTAGTCGCTTAGTCCTCGTGGGAACGATACTTTTACTCCTAAATCACTATATTACTTGAGCGATTGGTACACTTGCCAACTCAACTAACAAGTTTTTGGCACCGTTGTCGGGGACTAAGATTTGTGCTAATATTCAAAGAAATTTAAAGGGTTAGCTTAGACGCTTTATCTTGTTTTGTTTTGTTTTGCTTTGCTTTTGTTCTTTTTTATTATAGTGTCGTTTTTAGTTTTTTCTATGTTGATTTTTGCTGCTGAATTTACTGTCATTACTAATTGGTATCTTCTTCTTGTGCATGCGAGGTGCAATTAATCAAGCTGATCTTCTTTTTGATCCCGAAATCAAGAGGCTTTCAAGGAGAACTCGAAAAGAAGCTTGAATTAGAAGAACCCAAGAAGGACAAAGTTCTCAAGAAGAAATGGCAGATGATAATGTAAATCTGGGTGGTATTGAAAACAATGGAGGAAATGGAGATGTAAATGTGCATCAAGATGAAAATAGAGCTGTGTGGGACTATGCCTCACCTAACAATGCTGGACATGCCTCCAGCATAGTGAAACCTCCACTTGGCCCAAACAACTTTGAAATAAAGGCAATCTTGATGAATTTGGTCCAGCAGAACCAATTTGGGGGGAGCCCGATAGAAGACCCAAACAACAACTTCACAAACTTCTTAGATATATGTGACATGGTTAAGATGAATGGGGTAAGTGATGATGCCATACGTCTTTGTCTGTTTCCTTTTTCCTTGAGGGATATGGCTAAGAGTTGGTTGAACACTCAACCGAGAGGGAGTATCACAACTTGGGATGAACTCCAAAAGAGGTTTTTAGATAAGTTCTTCCCTCCCTCAAGGTCAATCAAATTAAGGAATGATATCACAGCCTTTTATCAGCATGAAGGCGAAAGTTTATATGAGGCTTGGGAACAGTTCAAGAATTTACTGATGAATAGTCCAAACCATGGTCTCCAAGAGTGGCAGCAGCTCACTATTTTTCACAGTGGTCTCACATATGAGACTCAAGATAAGTTGGATACTGCAACGGGTGGTGTTTTGATGGCAAGATCTATAGTACAAGTAAAAGAGATAATAGAGACTATGGTGGCGAGGCAAAATGCATCTAGCCTATCCAAGAATGCTTCAAGAAGGGGAATCATGGAATTAGACACCCTAAATGCTTTGTTAGCTCAGAATGAAGCATTAACTAGGAAAGTGGACTTGTTATGCTCAAGACAGAATGAATCAGCGAAGGTGAATACGATAATTATGCCGGGTGCAAAATGTGATTTCTGTAGAGGGGCTCACGTTAATAGGTGTTGTGAGGAATTTCCATCAGTGGAACAGTTAAGCTATATGGGTAATTTGCAGAAGGACCAGAACAACCAGTACTCTAACACATATCATCCGAATTCTAGAAATCACCCTAATTTTTTCTGGAGTAATAATCACTGCCTTACTCCCTCAACTTCATCTTATGGTAATCCATCTCATCCTCCTGGTTTTAATAGTCAGAATAACTTTTCTCTCCAAAATAGAGCTCCACCACTTCAGGTGGGGAATAAATCATCAATGGAGGAAATGTTCATGAAATTTATGGAGAGGACTGAGGCAATAAGTCAGACCCAGAGTGCAGCCATTAAAAATCTAGAAATTCAAATGGGCCAATTGGCAAGAGCTTTGAACAAAAGGGAACAAGGCAGCCTCCCAAGTAATACAGAAAATAATCCAAGAAGAGATGACATGAAGCATTGCAAGGCCATTACATTAAGGAGTGGTAAGAAGCTCCCTAATGTTGTTAGGTCGCATGATAAGAGGCAAGGGATGATTAGTGCAGAAGAGAATGAAGAAGTTATCAAGCCTCAACAGAAGGCAACTGAGAAAATTGATGCTTCAGGTGATCAAGGTAAAAGGGACAATACAAGGCAAGACATTAGGACTGAAAATTTTATTCCACCGTTACCTTTCCCTCAGAGGCAGAAAAAGTTTAATCTGGACTGGCAATATAGGAAATTCTTGGAGATCCTGAAATAACTTCACATCAACATCCCATTCGTAGAGGCATTGGAACAAATGCCTAGTTATGCAAAGTTCATGAGGGATATGTTGTCAAAGAAAAGTCGCATGAGTGAGTTTGAGACTGTAGCTATGACTCAAGAATGTAGTGCCATTCTCCAAAAGAAGTTGCCTAGCAAAATGAAAGATTCGGGTAGCTTCGTCATTCCATGCCACATTGGGAGCAACTTTTCTGGAAAAGCACTGTGTGATCTGGGAGCGAGTGTGAATCTGATGCCACTCTCCGTTTTCAAGAAATTGGGTTTGGGTAATGCTCGGCCTACCACAGTGACTCTACAGTTAGTTGACCGTTTGATGTGCTATCCGAACAGAATCATTGAGGACGTACTTGTCAAGGTGGACAAGTTGATTTTTCCGGCTGATTTTATCATCATGGACTATAGGGAAGATAAAGAAATCCCGATCATTTTGGGAAGACCTTTTCTAGCAACCGGAAAAACTTTAATAGATGTTCAAAAAGGCGAGTTAACCATGAAGGTTAATGATCAAGAAGTCACCTTTAACATGAACAAGGCAACGAAAGCTTCTGATAAGCTGGAGGAGTGCTACTTCATGAAGATAACTGATAAAGAATCTCATGGGTATTTTCATGATGAGATGGATAAAAATTGTTTGAAGGATGCTGACGATGTGGGAGAAAGAATAAGGGAAGTTCTTGGAACTTCAGAGGCATATGCAAAGCTTTGTGATGATCCCCATGAATTCAAACCGCCTGACATTGCAAAAATGGTTGTGACTCAGTCAAAAGCATTTAAGAAGCAGCCGACATTGGATGAGCCACCTTGAACAAGCATTGGTAAAGTCTGGCTGAAGACTATAAACTTAGCGCTCTTGGGAGGCAACCCAAGTTTCCTTGCTTTTTGAGTTTTAATTGTTTTATTTTGTTTTTGTTGTGTTGTTTCTTAGTTTTTAGTAGTCTTTATTACTTTGCTGTGAATTTGAGGTTGTGTTGGTGTGAACTTTATTTCCTTGGGACTTGATGTTGTTGTGGTGGATTTTGAGATTGTATTAAGCTTATGACTATGCTTGGCTGTTGATATTGGGCTGTCATGTTACATATTTCTACTGTGCATAGCATTTTTCTGTTGTTTGTGTATTTCATAGAAAAATTGATGATTGCATTCTCATGTTTTGAACCCTCCTTAGTTCATTGAGGGCAATGTCAGATTCAGGTTTGGGGGAATGGTTTAGCATGTATGTGGGTTCCTTTACTGAGAAATTCTGATTGGTTTTGTGTTGTCCTTATGATTATGTGTTGCAGGAGGAAAATTTGAAAATTGGAAAATTTTTCTGCAAGTTAAGCCAGTTCAAACGAAAGCATATAAGATTTACCTCTTGAATTTGAAAATCTTTAAGTTTTACATATTTTTATGCGTGTTAGCCTAATTACTTCAAAATTCCAGTAACCATGTTCATGTCTCTTTGAATGGTTTCTAGATCATTTTCATATATATATATATATATATAAAAGTGTTCAATAAGGGGCTAGTGAAAAAAGGATTCAATAAGGGAATAACTAAAAGTTTCAATAAGGGGTAGGCTCCTATAATAAAAATAAAATGAGCAATTTGCAAATTTCCAAGGAAATAAGGAAAGGAAGGAAGCTTTATCCTTGAGAACAAAATAGCGAAGCCCTTGAGAATCGAAATAAAACGATGCCTTTGAGAACAAAGAGGTAATTGAGTTTTGGAATTTTTTTGTGAATTTGGTTTTATAAACTGTTCTAAGAGGTGGTGCTTTGATTTCAAGTTTTCTTGTGATTTGGTTAACACTTACTATTTGAATCCTTAAGATTGCAAACTCTTGAGTTAAATCTTATGGGTAATGGTTTGATGAGGCTTGGCTTGATTTAAGTTACATATTTTCATATCCTCCTCCTAGTTGCATATATTCTTGGTTGCACATTTTCATATCAGAGTTTCTCTCGTAAGAGGCCTTTGCTTGAGGACAAGCAAAATTTTAGGTTTGGGGGAGTGTTAAGTTCTCAAGTTAACACTAATTTGATACTTTTTATTTAATGATTTTACCTTCAATTTACCTAGACATGTTTACTCTAAAATAATTTTTGTCCTCTTAATCACCTCTTGAACTTTAAAGGCTTGTTGCATATTTCTTATCTTAAATACCAATTTTTACTATTGATTTGTGTATTTTTGTGAATCCTATGCAAGGTCAAAAGTTGGGAGTCAATTGAGTAAAGAAGCCAAAGAAGCGAAGAATGGGAATCCTTGCTAATGTCATGTTTCTGCCACTCACCGCTGCAGTGGTAGTTCATCCGCTGCTTCCCTCAGTGATGCGCTAAAGATTTTCGTAGTTTATGTTTTTCTGCCTTCCACAGCTGCAGCGGTGAAATATTCCCGTTGCAGCGGTGGAGCCCAAAATCAGCACAATTGAATCTGCATTATCTCGCTGCAGTGGTGAATTCGTACCGCTGCAGCGGCGGAACCAGAAAATCAGCTTTTCAAAAAGGATTTAAATAGCTTCCTAGGTTATTTTCAAAGGGAATTCTGATCCAGAGAGGAGGAGGAACGCCATCTTTGCTAAGCATAGAAGAGGGAACTCAACTTTGAAGGCTTGGGGGGCTCAAATCATCTTTCTGAAATCATATTCATGACTTTCTTCACTCTTATTTCTGATTGTTCTTCTTTATTTTTCATGAGTAGCTAATTTTTCCATCTAGGGTTACTATGAACTCGACCCTAGAATAGATTTTGTTTCCTCTTATGTAATTGCAACTCTAATTCAATCAATATATGTTTTCTTATTCATTTTACTGCTGCATATGGTGGAATTGATCAGTCTATTTATATGCTTGTTACTTTTATCAATCTTGGGAGAGGGAGGTGAGAGTAGAACATTGAGTAGGGAAGACGAGTGTGCGAACCTTAACCTAAGTGTTTTCACTTGTTAGCTAATAGAAATATTAGTTGATATTGTTTAATCAAGCTAGGTTGGTTATGTTAGGCTTAACCCACACAAGGAATTGCATAGGTGTTTAGCATCTTAATTGAAGTTCGGAAGAATTCATTTGAGTTATTAGAATAATTTAGGATTAACTTATTTGGTTGATTAAGTTGCAAATGCGTGAGAGGGGTTTTACGATTTCTATGACGGGGGAGAGGGATTAGTAACCCTAGGCTTTTAATTTAAATCAATTTCATCAGTCTTTGCATTATTTACTGTCATTAAAAGAAAATTTATAAAAATTTACTATCATAGCTTGCTTTAATTGTCAGTTCTTCATTAGAGCTGTCTTTAATCCAATTGATTCGTCTAAATAATTCAATTAAATTTCTTGGGTACTTAGTCGCTTATTCCTCGTGGGAACGATACTTTTACTCTTAAATCACTATATTACTTGAGCGATTGGTACACTTGCCAACTCGACTAACAACCTTCAGAGGCATTGACTGATTTGTCAGCCACATAGGCTGACAACCTATCCATCTTAGTCTTAAAACTCATGACTAGTACTTGGCCAATTTTCGTTAACCCTATCCACTAACTTGACACCAAATTGATCTGTCATGCAAACTTCCAAGCTTCCTTATTGATAATTCCATCTTCTGTAGTAACTGGTCTGACATTTGGAGCGTAGAATCTTGGAGTTATTGTAAATAACAATGATCGTCATCCGCTTCGCCATTCTATAAGATTAATTTTTGATGCACAATTGATGAAACGACCCCGATAGCATGAATCTAGTCTTTTCCCAATAGTATGTTATAGCTAGACTTTGTGGGAATTACTATAAAAGGGTTGACCTTTCAAAAGATCTAAGGTGAATATTTAACATGACTACTCCATCGAATAGAGAATACTTGCCATTAAAATCAGTAACAACTATGTCTGTCTGAATCAAGTCAGACTCATTCTTCCCTAACCTTTTGAACGTAGCTCTTGGTATCAAATTAATGGTAGCTCCACCATCCACCAATACTCTGTTGGTGGGTTTTCCTTCCAATAAACCTTGATATGTAGAGGTCATAGATGTGCCTTTTGCACATTAGTTGGTTTTTCAAACTGGGCTAAATTGTCAAATCTTGAAATCAAGTCACCTTTTAGACTGTCTAATCTTGAAATTATATCATTCTCCATGAATAGAAATCTTTCGATAGATCTTCTAAGTCTTCCTCATTTTCCCCCACATACTCAAACTCGTAATGAGCCTTGCACTCCAGTGGTATCACGAAAATGAGATTGAGATTCATGTTTACAGGATGCTCATTTGTATCCTTCTTTTTTTTGTCATTATCATTTTCTCCAACATCTTATAAACCTTCCTCAACTGAATCCCATTCATCATGAAAGGCCCAAGTTTAAGTTAATATCTATCCATCGGTCTATTGTCGAATCCCGATTCTGACAAAGTAGTTCCTATGGCCATAATCACATTATCCAAATCTCCTTCCAAATCAAAGTCCATGTCAAACTCTTCTTTGTCGTCAAAATTTAGAGGGTTTTTGGGATCATTAAGGACTTTTATTATCTCGTCAGTTGACAAATCCATGTCAGTCACATGACATTCGGGTTTAACTTCGACAAGTTACCCCCTTGCTTTACTTTGGGAAGGGTCTCCCTTTTATGTTCGACGTTGGTTGTGGGATCTTCTAATATTGTCTTTATTTCTTTGTAAGTCCAGTCTTTGAAATCTTTTCCTTTTACTTCTAACATGGCCACGTGTTTTCCTTTGTCACGAGTGGCTTTTTCGGTTTCCACTAGCCCAATAGGCTAGCTTCTCTTTGGATCCTTTCGACCTAGCTTCTGACGTATACTTCTGTTAGGCTCCATATTCAAAGGTGCCGGTTACACCTATTTACGTGCCTTACAATCTCTTCCTCAAGCCATGTACTTAAAAGCATTGGTTATGGTTTTACCATATTTTCTTCTTGTGGTTTGGAGACTTGTCAAATTACCTAAACATTCTCAAGTGTTGGTTTGTTTTCAACTACCAAACACCTTTTGCCTGACCTTGAAGGTCTTCTTTAATCAGAAGTGCATCTGTCAAGGTTTTCCTCTTTTGTGCTTGCCTGTACCTTTGCAACTTTTGTTTCTGGCTCTTTGACAATGCTCGATAAGATGCTTTAGGCTTACTTTGACTAAATGGCATTGCTTTGCCATAACGATAGTCTTCATTCCAAAAAGGCTGATCATTTTGGAATCTAATCCTCTTAGCATTGTCATTATATGATTACCACTTTAAGATCTCACAAGTTACTAAATGTTAGTTTCTTTATTATGCACTAAACCATTGCGGTTTCCAAATTCATTATATTTTAATCTAATCTCATACTAGAGCCAAGCACTAGGCTCATTTATTTCTCAGACTACTCATTAACTACTCAAAGCATCAAGCATTATAGATTAATTTAAGTATAGTTAATCACTTAGATAAACTTTTTATGTCAAATAATACTAAATTAAGTTCCCTTTAAGTTCACTCTGTACACCTAAACCAAAAATTAAGTGCCCAAAATTATGAAGAGCACATGCATCCAAATTCTATTTTAAGGTTGATTTTAGCCTTGAATTTTTTTTAAAAAAATCTAGTGTTGAACCAGAGCTCTATAATTCATGAAATTTTGTACACATCCTTATTTATGTGTTGGTATACTAGGATAAAAGTTTTAGCTCAAAAATCCACAACTGAGCCCCTCAAATGGTCACTTTAGTACCCATATATCAGAATTGCTTAATTCTGTTGTAGGTTTTGTTCTTTCATGTAACAAACCATCTTAACCATATCCAAATGTAATGAAATTTTGAAAATCATTAGTTTTATGTCTTGGCTAAGTATCATAAAATTCCATGTCAAAAAGAGACCTTCGACTACCAAAATCAACCTAAATGCCAAAACTGGTCAAACTTTACTTTACACTGAGCAAGAGATGTTCCTATATTCATTTGACAAAACAAATTAATTTCAACGAGCATGAAACTTTCCATATTGTATTATCAAGATATAAAGAAGCTTTCCACAAAGTTTCATGATTTTTGGAGTTGATTTCGTCATCCAAAAATATATAAAACCAACAACATACAAAGTTGTCATATTTCCCTCTTATGGCCCACTTAGCACAATTTTTTCAGTAGTGAAATAGTTCTAATTGGAACCCAAATATGATATATATATATATTATATCTTTACCTCTTAAAGTGTTAATTGAAAGATAATATGAAGGAGAGTACTCCATCTTTCACAAGGCTTCACATATTCTCAAGTATCAAACTATTTATGACATAAAAATAAGAAAATGTTTGTTACAATTTCTGACCTTTAGTTACTCTATTGGTCATATCTATTAAACAGTAAAACATTTTCAATTCAAACTTATCTCATTGGAAAGTAGACTCAAAGGGCTCTCTAATGATACCTATTTGCTAAAAATGAAGTTCAAATGGGAGAGATATGCCATTTTGAAAATCAGAAAAATTCATACTAGAGCCCTAGCGTCGAGCGTCCAATGTCTGGTGCCGAACGCTGGGCTTAGCCCCTTCCTTATGGCTTTGCAGCACCCAGCCAGAACAATATTTCTACCCTGTTTTGCCTCCAAACTCTATTTTCTTCATCCCAAACCACCTAAGCTTCATTCCTATGAATTCATGACACCAAAAAGAAGTTTTTTTCATCAACTAACAACACTTGAATCAAGATTAAAATCATTTTCCCTAATCTTTTTTAATTTTTGGTTAAAACTCATCAAGTGTAGATCTCACTTTAAAAATTGAGTTTTATAACCAATCCTTCCTAAATCACTGAGGATGAAGGGAAAAGGAGTTTGGGAGCTTACGACACAATTTAGAAGCATCAAACATCAAGAAAACTCAAAAATTACTCCAACAATACAACCTAGGGTTTATAATCTGAAAATGAACAAAGGAGAAGAGAAATATCAACTTATCTCAACTATTGGATTTTGTGACTTGGAGGAAGGCTTGTGGTGGCTGGAAATCTCACCAGAAATGATGGTGGAGCCATTCTTGGAACACCCTTGGCCATGGAGGTAGGAAGCACGCATGGGAGAGAACACAAGAGAGACAGTG
This sequence comes from Biancaea sappan, assembly GCA_037074585.1. Classification (NCBI taxonomy): domain Eukaryota; kingdom Viridiplantae; phylum Streptophyta; class Magnoliopsida; order Fabales; family Fabaceae; genus Biancaea; species Biancaea sappan. The sequence continues at coordinate 56,686,904 of CM073491.1, read as the reverse complement.
AGGCAAAATAAGGGGAGTGAGAAAATGATTAAAATTTCTGATATGTGTATGTATATGTGGAAGGGGCCCCACTATTCTTCAATTTTTTTCTCCTCTTAAAGAAGCAACTTCATTGGAATTTCAAAGGGATTTTATGTCATCTTTTTAAAATAATTTGTAAGGCACCTAAACCACTCCTCAATAAAAAACACCACACATATACTTAAAAAATCTATCTCACAACATATTTAAAAAAAATATGAAAATTTATATTAGTCCCTCTCAGTGTCTCATACCCAATTATGGCTCCACTTCCACCATTCTCGGCACTGGTTCCACAACTTAACCTCACCAGTCTCCTCCCTCTTTGATGGTCCTTAGTAATCCCAACTACTTGGAATTGTTTAACATTTTCCTTCCCTTTCTTTTTAGTCCTTTCACACTACTAAATTTCTCTCTTAGGTAGTCATTTCGATCGCGAAAAATTTTCACTTGCTTAAAATTGTTTCTCTTACCTACTATGTGGTAAACATATTCATGCATCATTTCTGAATCATACCTATTAATAGAGTTAAGACTCCTTTCTCTCTAGTTCATACTAATATTTTGGGGTCTTAGATGTACAAGCTGCAGATGAGTTTTTATTGTTGTCACCTTCATTGATGATTATTCTTGTTGCATCGGTTTATTTATTATGAAAAACCATTTTGAGTTGTTCTCTAGATTCAAACATGTTTGTGCTAAACTTTGAACTCATTCCATGACTACTTTTCTACTACATTTTAAACTTGTATGAACGAACAGGGGACATTTCATCAATCTTCTTGGGCTAATACTCCTTAGTGAATTGGTGTTGTAAAATGCAAAATAGCTATACTTTGGAGAGTTAACACTCATTTTAATGGGACAAAAAAGCTTGATCATTAAAAACTATGCACATATCAAAGAGTATTGTTAACACTCATTTAAATTTACATCGAAATGGTTTAGATGCTAATTCAGGGGATATCATTAATCATGCAAGTCCTTGGAAGGCGATCTCTGAAGTACATTATTATGTTTCTTCAATGTTGTCTTTACGTGTTGGAGATGGATCTTGTTTTCACGTCTGGGAGCATTGTTGGATTAGTTATATCTCATTTATGGAAAGGTTTCCTCGTTGTTATTCCTTGTCTTATTTGCACGATGCCCCATTGTTGATTTCTTATATTTTCAAGATGACCAATTTTCTTTTAATTTCCCTTTTTCCAAAAATTTATATGATAGACTTCTAGGTGAGGCGTCTTTGATCTTGGACATTTTGGCTCCATTCCACATTTCCTCTTTTCCTGATATGAGGATATGAGATTTTAGATTTCTCGAGCTCATACACTTGTGTTTCTTTTTATAATTTTTTGATTCGTAGTCCATGTGTCGTTACCTTTTAAAAAGTCTTTTTGAAAAATGAAGGTGCCTTTAAAGGTAAGGTCCTTGTTCGGACAACAGTGCTTAATAAAATTAATACAAATGATTTGTGTTAGATTATATAATACCCCAAGTATTACTATACAATTAAAAAGTACATAATTATGGGAGGGAAAAATTTTTTTTTCCCCAAGTATTACTTTTAAAAAGTCTTTTTGAAAAATGAAGGTGCCTTTAAAGGTAAGGTCCTTGTTCGGACAACAGTGCTTAATAAAATTAATACAAATGATTTGTGTTAGATTATGTAATACCCCAAGTATTACTATACAATTAAAAAGTACATAATTATGGGAGGGAAAAAATTTTTTTTTTCACGATTGAAGGGCCATGTTAAAGGACTAAAGTGAAGAGTATAGAAACTATGAAGTACTCGTGAGGCAAAGCCGAATAGGAACCTATAGGGGATGTTGGCCCCTATAAGGATATTTTAGGAGGACAAAATTTCAAAGTTGTGGACTTGAGGCTAGAGTGGATGCTAAAACGCGGAAAGGAACCAAAATGAATGAAATGCAAGATGCAAGTATTTTAATGAAAAATGGAATGTGATGATGCGTATTTTATAGGAGCATATTTAGGTTCCTTAATGATGATCAAGAAATTTCAATTCCCTTGCAATTCTTAATCTAAAACTTGCTCCAAGGGACTAACTTGAAGAGGTAAATATGTGGACCCTACATATATTAACTTAAAACATACTCATACCTTTTCCTTTACCCATTTCCTCTCCATCTCACTAGTCCCTCCCCTCTACCAGCGTTCGAGTCTCTCCTCAGTAGCTTCTTCAGCTAGCTTGAAGGAGGAAGGAAGATCAAAGGAGCTTGAGAAGGAAATTTGGTGAGTAAGCCTTCTTCTTTCCATTCTATTCTTCTCCTTTATCTTCTTTTCCATCAAGAATGAAACCCTAGGATAGCTAATGGAAGAAAATTTTAGTATAATGTTTCCATAGATAAATTGATATGCGTTACTGTTCCAAAGTACTGATAGATGAAAAACTATTGTTGATTAGTTGGATCCTTAGTGGAACTTGAGTTTGTTGGAAGAATGAGTTTGAGAAGAATTTATTGAAATCCTTGTTTCTTGTTTGTTGTTTTTGATATTTGGAGTTTAAGGACTTTTTTAGTGCCTTTTTCATGCCTATGTACATTCAAGATAAAACCATAATGTTTTGGAATCAAATGAGGCAAGATTGGCCTTGGATGGACCATGCTGCCTAGGTGCCAAGTTCTAGGTAACTAATAAGGCCTAAGGCCAAGAGGAAGAGAGGTGGCACCCAAGCGCCAAGCTCTAATACTCCTTCTGGGTGCTTATATTGATCCCTTTTTCTTATGTTTTTCTTGACTTTTAGATGATGGAAGAGGATTTGATAGTTTTTGGGGTGTCTTAAGTTTGCAAATCCATCTTTTAAGAGAAGGAATTAGCAAGAGAACTTGAGCAAAGGTGAGAAACCTTACCTCTTCATGTCTTGTTTTCCATGGTCCTATTCTTAGCGTTGAATTGTTATATCTATGTGAGAATGTTAATGAGGTATGACATGTTATAGGTTTACTTGTACGCAATTAAGTAAAGTATATATGTGTTTAAAATAGTGACTACAAGAAAGAATAGAAACCAGGAGTATTGCATAAATAAAGTAAATGATTCTATGTGATGAAAATAAATGACAAGCCATGTTGTATGAAAGTACTGACGTATACCCACATAGGTAGGCCCGTGAGGTAACTTTCCTCCTATCTCATAAGTTATTGCATAGATGTCATTATATCTGTTTGAATATATCTCTTGCAATGGCTAAGGTCCATTGAGGGTGGGGTGATTGGTTAAAAATACATGTACTAATAAATATTAATGTATAAAATGTAGAAACATCAAAATAAGTAAATTCCTTCTCTTTATGTCATGATATATGATTATGTGGAAGAAGATTTTTACAATATACATGTTCATTCTTCACTTATATAATGTAAGGTTCCTATGAATAAAAATTGCTTGGTCTATTGCCTCATAAGTCGTGTGATTAAATTATTGACAAATGAGTACGTATATATTTATTTAATTATGTGTTGGATTTAATATACATGGTAAAGTGGAGAAGTAAAATTGACCAAAGTAAAGAAAAGTAAAATTTATTCTGATAAAAGCAAATTCTGTGATAAATCTCATAAATCAAAGTAGTAAAGTTTCTGGGATTTGTGTGAACAGAGTAAGTGTAATTACAATAACGTAGAAGCAGATGCAATTTCCATGACTTATGTATTTGGAGAAAAAGTAAAGATGATTCATATGATTTATTCATAAATATTGTTGATGTGATAAGTAACAAAATGAAGGCACTTTTGGTCAAAGAAATCCCGGTATTATGTGGATGTTTTGAACTGTGACTAAGTACTATGTCATACGAAAGCCTATGTTGCATATTGTGTGTTATGTGCATCTGTGTACAGTTGAGCTTCGATGTCCTTAGTCTCAAATTGCTGCATGCATAGGGCCAATGCATTGTGGTCATTGAGTTGCTGAGGAATCGACTGGCTTCTAAATTCTATGTGATTATGATGTGGTTGGCCGTGCACAGGGCCAGTGCGTTATGGTCAATGAGTTGCTGAGGAATCGATTGGCTTCTGACCTATATGTAAACAATATTTTAATGAATTGTGTGATCATACTTTTACACATAGAAATTTCTCCTGATCGTTAAATGATGAAACGTGGGTATAAATTGAACATGATATATCGCATATAGTTTTTTTTTAAAGGTTAATGTGATTATATGTTGAATTTAAATGCATAAGACCATTTATTTATTATTGCTATCTATAGTATTGTAGTTTGCCTATCTTTTGTTATAGATAGATAAAGTTTATGGTGAGCCTCAGGGTTTGGACTCACCCCCTCACAATTTTAGGTATGGTAGATTTCGCTACCTTGAGGTGCATGTGCTTGAAGACCTCCCATTTGTTCGAGGTACGGTATCATCCTAGGTTAATTTATTTATTTATGTAAGAAATTAGGAAGTTCTAGAAAAGCTCCGTAATCAGGTAGGTTAAGCAGCATCGTGTAATTGAATTTCTGAGTGATGTCTATGAATGAATTTTATTGGAGAATAGTATATAAACATGAAATTTTGAGTTTAAGAAATGTTTTACTGAGTTATTAAGAGGTTGAGATGTAAAAGTTAGGCTTGCAGCGGTGTGACCAAGGCACTGTCCGCGCCGGTCACAATCCCAGTTTAGGGGGTCATGACAGATTAGGCAACCATCTAACACTTTACCTGCTAATGTTTGTGTGATATGTTTGAAGAACTCTAAGACAAATAGTCATTTGTTCTTACATTGTGAGGTGACTTGAGATATTTGGAACAAATTATTTGGTCTCTTTGAGGAGAGTTGGGTTTTCTTGATGGATCTTGGTGCTTTCTTTGGCAATAACTATATGGATTGTGGAGTGAGAAAGGAGAATAAGATTTTAAGGAATGCGGCTATGTTTGCGACTGTGTGGTGTCTTTGAGCAGAAAGAGATGCTAGAGTGTTTAAACAACGGCTTTTACCTCCTCATCTGCTGTGGAATAGAGTTTGCTATGTTACCACTCTTTGATTTTCGGCTTATGGGTTTTTTAAGGGGGTGCCCTTTGTAAATGTTTATAGGGATTAATGGGCTCTGTTGTACTAGCCCTGTTTTTGGGCTTTTTGGTTTGATTTTGTTTCTGTTATGCTTTTCTAGGAGGATATCTAGTCCTTTTTTTTTCACTTTTGTTACCACTTTTTTTTTGGTATCCTGCTCTCTTTCTTAATAATATTTTTGTTGATTAAAAAAATACCAATAAGATGCCCAATGACTTACCTAGATACAAAAATAACACAAGAAAAAGCAAAAGTCCTAAATTTGAAGATAAGTTGTTGTTTATTGCATTTTGATATATGCAAAAGGTTGTTAGTGGAAATCCTATTTTATAGTAGCTACCAAAGGTCTTGTTTGATCTCTCATTACATCAATCTTCATGAACTTTTTTCCTGTAGTTTACGATGTAAACTTCTACTGGTTGTTACTTTCATCGTTGATGCCTAATTGTCACAAGCAAGCTACATTATGATATAAAGTATGTGTTTGAAAGATTTTTAGTGTGATTCATTATGATGTAAAATGTCACTAAGCATGTGATATGCCTTTTTTTATTTCTTGAATACATGTAATTGTTGATTTGATATCATCTAAGAGGCATTCGATTAAGGTGATCACCCTCTCTGTTATTTTATGTCTATAAGTTTTGCAATTTTTTATTTTCTACTTTACTTGCTAGTTTTGCATAACTATATCCATCTAACATATACAAGCATTTGATGTACAGCCACTTCCTGTACTAGAAGACACTTTAAAGTACCTTTTGAGCTTGTTGGACTCTAAAGAACATCCTTATGAAGTGGTTCATGATTTTCTCCTTGATAAGACAAGGTCTGTAAGACAATATCTTACCAGCAAAAACATTGTAAATGAGAAAGCAATCAACATGTATGAGAAAATGGTATCGTTTCCTCTTTACAATATCTTTGATTTGAGTCCTTTATACTTTTTCATCATTTGTTGATATTGATTTTCTTTTTCACCAACATCTAGATAAATAATATAAGTTTGTGGTTGTCCTATACAAGATTTTTCAACTTCAATTTAGCTATTTCTTGAGTCCTATTTCTCATAGATGTAGAAATTATGGTTTAATAAACAATGGATATGGATGTTTATTGCATTCTTTGATTATATGTATATAATGTCTAGCCAACAAACTATGCCACTAATTGCATCTCCTATCAACTTTGAATTTGCTTGGGAGTTGAAAGGGAAAGGAAGGAAAAGGAAACAAGAGGAAAGGCAAGGAGAGGGAAGGTAAGTGAATGAAGATTTTTTAGATAACCTTCAAAAATCATCATATCAAGGGAAACATAAAAAATGGACATTGAAGGTACTTTTATTCTTCTAGAGCTTCCAAACATGAAAATGATCTGATCCTTCATTTCCTTTCCTCTCTTAATCCTCCATTCCTTTTCATCCAAACATGGATTTAGAAGAAGTGGAGAAGTTGAGTTGATGTATTCATAATGGCTATCTGCATGGCATAATAAGTTTTGCTTGTCTAGCAAGTAAATTATATAAGTATATATTGGAGTTTGGAATAATAATTTAATAGTATTTTGAGATAATATTCTTGTCAAGGCATGAACTTACATATATGTTAATTAGAAATGATAGATATCTTGTGTTAAAGCTTTACCATCTTTAGAACTCTGATTATGTGCTGAATAATATATTCAACCATGTAGGTGAAATTTCATGTTATATCACATTACATGCTATGCAGTTGTATGAGCAATCCAATTTTAGCATCAATGCATCATCTCAACGTAGAATAACTCATAAAAATGTTGACATCTCTATTAAGTCTGTATGACACAAATCGAAATTCAAATTATGTATTTGAAAATGAAGCTGAGTTCCATTTGTTATATGTGTTTCTTCATCTTGGTTTTTACAACAAACCAACAATTAATCCCTATATCATTGGTGTGATGAATTTTTTCCATTTTGTTCTTAATTGCAATCCTGTATTGGGTCCTAAGTTGTAATCTGTAGCTATTTTTGATCCATAGGGGGAGTCACTTTCTTTGTGGTTTAGCCATGTATCTGCTTCGGTATTGAAGTCAAAGGAAAAATATTTAGCTAGGAGAGTTTTACAGTATCTTTACTCCACATAATCTGCTTGATTTCAAGAATTACTAGTTTAATGCCTTTTCTAGTCATCTTTCATTTCCTTTCTCATATTTAACAGTCACTACATTCTTATCAATTGAAAGATTATCTTTTCCCTTGACAAATCTTTCCGTATGGGTAAACATTTCTTCCGTATTACAATGCAGTACTTAAAAGATTAAGTATGTCAATTTAGTATCCAAAAAAATACAAATCTCAAATGTCTCAATCTACAAAACTCAATTTTTTGTTGCCAAAAGTCACTTTGAAGTAGAGATGAAATTGAGTCAAAACATAATATTTTAAGGACTAAATTGAGACATTGGATTTTTTAGATTGAGACAATTATAATCTTTCAAAGACCAAATCAGTAACGTACTTATTTTTTTGTAGGGTTGAACTCCGGATAGTTCATAACTCCTCAATCATTAAACTTAAATTTAGTTATCATCTAAGTCATTCTTTAGAGCACAACATGCTTAGTGAACTCATCACACACCATAATGATCCTCTTTTTTAGAACTTGTAACCGTGTCCTACCATTAGACATGCACAAGTTGCATCAGCTGCCACTCAAACAAAATCAAGAACCATTAAACAAATACCTTGCCATTAAACAAAATCAAGCAACATCAAACTTGTAATCCTAGGAACTATCATTGTATATAATATAACTTTTTTGGTGAAAGTTATAGGCAAATATACTAATATAATATTCATAGAAAATGGTTAAAAAATCACCTTGGATTTCGATTGAAGAAAGTCTTTAGGCATTATATCAAAGAGGATGTCCAAATATGATACCTTCCTCTATGCTCTAACAGATTCACTACTTCCCTTTTTCTGCAGAAGTTAAAATCCTTTTCTTTGCTTAATAAATATCAATGAAAGTCTGTGAAAGAACTGACTTGAACACTTCAAATTTTTTGTTCTGTTTCACAATATATCTACCATTATGTATGGCTAGATTTATGGAAACTTCATATGCTCTTTTAGGTTCCTTTTGATTCCTTTCACTGTTCCAAGATAGCAAACTCTGTAAGTCTGCCTATTTGCTTATGCTATTTATCATAGTAAAATCAATATATCAAAAACTTATAAAAACACAAAGAATTTTAGACAATGCACAACCTTATATAAAATTATGTAGTTATTATCTCTTGTTTTTGGGAAGCAAAATCTTATTGGAAAATCAAAGAGAAACATTTCAAACTAAATAGAAGATGCAAGAAAAATAAGATTTAGTGGTGGTTTTAACTGCCATTAGCAAGCTTTTTAGTGGCAATTACAAACCACCACTATTAATGTAAATATAGTGGCGGTTTAAACCGCCACTATAATTGGTTAAAAACCACCACTAAAACTACAGATATGCCACTTTTTATTTTGCTTCTCTTTTCTTTCCTTTAATCATTCTTATATATAGTTAGATTACTCAATATACAACCCCATATACACAATAACTCATAATTAAACATGAAAATATAATTTAAAAATGATATATAATAAGTAGACTTTGGTACATAGCAAAAGTCGTAAACAAGGTTCAAAAAATCGAACCGGTCATTGAACTGGTTGAGGCACTAGTTCAAGGGTCAATGGTCAGACCGTGGTCAAACCGAGGTTGAACTGGTGGTATTTAAAATATATTAAAATATTAAAATATATAATTAATGTATATATTTCAAATATTAAAATATATAATTAATGTATATATTTCAAATATTAAAATATATAATATATAATATTTATACTTATTTATTTGTCAATTAGTAAGCCCTTAAACCAAAGATAGCTCCACTATACTCTTAGTGTTGTGGTTAGTTTTGTAACTTTATAATTTTTATATAAACTTGAACCCCTTAATCTTAAGTATATAATTTTAATTGTTGTTCATAATTCATATTTATAATTAAGACAATAATCAATTTATATGAGAAGAAAAAAGTACACAAAAATCAACTAAAATAAGCTAAGAAATTAAAAGATAAAATGAGCAGAAACTAGGAAGAAGGCAAGGAAGTCCCACATCAGATGCACTACACTATGAAGCTCCAACAATGCTCTATATATGCATACTCCCACAATCTCCTTCACTGCAGTAGTGGCTAGTGGATGCACGTGGGCCCTACAAGCATTGTGCCATTAAATGCACACTAAATGGTGGCTTTCATTCATGGTAGGACCCTTAAGTATCAGTGGCTTTTTTTTTTCAAATTTTTGTTGAAACTGGCTTTCTTAACTGGTTTGATGAAAAATTCAACTGATTTAGACCAATTAAACCCGATTTTTGACCAAGTTCAACTGATTTTTTGCTATTTCTCGACCAGACTAGGCTCTGATTCACTGGTTCGATTATCAATACACTGATCTTAAACCAAAATCTGAAAGGCAACATACGTCTAAAAAGATCTCAACAAAACAAAAATCTAAAACCATAAAACATAAGTCACATATCATCTTCATCGTCGTCATCATCTTCAGTGTCGTCGTGGTCCTCCTCCCTTTCTTTATTATCTTCTTGATTACAAGATAATGAAGAGTGTGTTTCTTGACCAGAACCCCCTCCATTCCATTGCACAAAAAACTAAATTTATAATAGAAAAGTTAATAAATTGATTAGAAGTACAAAAATAAAGAATTGACATAATTGAATGATGAACTTACTCTTTGTGCCACATCATGAGGACTAAGTTGACCCTAGAGGATCTGTAGGAAGAGATACGTCATTTCCTCATTTCTTTTATCCATAGATGCCATATGAGACTGTAAACTTGCTACCTCAGAATGTAATGCAAAAACAGACACACCTAAAAAAGAGGACCTGCTTGCAAAGCGAAAGGGTAGCCAAACACTTGAGTGAGGTAGGGCCCAAAACCGAAGCCACAAACTCATCCTGGATGTTCTTGGGTTTATAATGCCAATGCCAATGAGTCCTAAGTTGAGAGTCCAATAGCTACAATTCCTTGCTTCTTGATTTCAGTGATCTTTTCATACACACCACACATTAAATAAAAATAAATTATTAACAAATCACCAGTTGAATAAAGCTACTTATATTTAGGAAGTTCAAGATGTTCAACTTATATTGATGGCGTTCGCTTCGTCACTTACAAATGAACCATCTTTCTTTTTGTGAGTCTTAGGCTAGAGTTTAGCCCTATTAACTGGTCCACCTCGCTCAACAACCTATAAGATTGAAGTCAACTAATTCTCAAATAATATTAAAGATTCTTTTTTAAAAGTAATTTTACCATCTTGGCTCTTCTTCGAGCCAAACTCTTCATGCTGCCTGTGTGATTCAGCATCTGAGATTGCCTGCTCGCTTTATTTTTTTTTTCAACTTTCTCCTAACATTTGGATGAATCATGTTAGTATATTCATAACATAAAATGGAAAAATAATGTTTCAAAGTGCTATTAATTACTTGGTAGTAAGGGTCATATCACATCTCAACATATACAACCCTATGCTCCCTCTGAATACCCATAGGAACATCTGTAATTATTTCTTCTTTTGTTCTTATTATGTTGTATCGGGGCCTTGAAGAGTTCCAAGAACCTTTTTTCCAATGAACGCTAAGTTTCTTCTTAGTGAATTTTCTTTCTTCTTCACTGTTAATAACAAATTTGACTAGAAAAGAAAAGTAGCATAATTATAATATATTTAATTAATGAAATCATAAATTAGTAATTCATAATTATTACCTGTATCACACTTGTTATTACCAATTCCTTATAATTAGCTAGAACCTTCTTCCAAGTCTTATAAGTGATCGACAAGGCTGGGTAATTTTTGCGCATATCACCCATGAATGAGCCCAGCAACCCTATACCTTTTCCAACTGGTTGCACTACTTCATTGCACTCTAACATTACACGTTGGTTTGATGGAAGAACCCATAAATCATTTAGTTGTAACCTTTGAGTCCTCACAACCCCATTTTCATCTATACAGATTAAAATTTATTAGTCTATATGTAAATAAGATTGTAATAAATTACCAATCATCTACACCGTCCAATAACCACTGGTGTGAGAATGGTGTGTGGATGAAGTCCTAGTTGCATATGACAATGATGGATTCTCATTAGGCTGAGACGATGGATTCTCATCATGATGCGACAATGGAGTCTCAGCTGCATGTGACGATGGAGTCCGAAGATGTGTCGATGAAGAATCAAGTCATACAGATGGAGACGAGAGCCTTATTGCTAAGGATGATGTCATAGGATTTGGTGAAGTAACGGGTGAAATGAGGGGCTCCAACATCCTCGGCTGTGCACCACAACTAGCCGACAGAGTTGGTAGCAGACTACCATTACCAAATGCCTCATGTCTAGTAGTGCCTAATCTGATCTTCTTATTAAATATCTTTTTTAGTTTCATCTTACTTAAATCAACAAAAACATAATGTTAGAATAGAGAAAAAGAAAATAAATTAACTACATAGCAAATTATAAAAGAAAAACAAGGGAAAAAAAGGTAGAATAAATACAATTCATTCTCCATCTTGATCATTATCATTGATCTCTTTGGCTAATGACATATTTGTTTCGACATCAGGGAACAATAACTCTAATTCTTGGAGTCAATATGTTTCATTCTTATATATCAACTCATTTTCATCATCTCTCATATCATACAAGTCTCTCGGTTTAAGATGAACAACTATTTTCCAATTCTTGTCAAGTTCATCGTCCACATAATAAACTAATTGAGCTTCTGAAGCTTATATATGGTTTGTCATCTTCATGATCACTGGTATGGATCAACCATGAAAAACTTATAGACTTGAAGCCGAACTCATCAACAACAATCCCCCAGGATTGATTGTACTTGCCCATTTACATTTAAATAATGTGACCATAAATCTTCCATGATAATTTAGTTTAGTGATATCCACTACTTGACCATAGTAAGCAACACCTTCAAATTGCATACGGTCATCACTACTACTTGCATAACTTCTAAGTCCAAATGTACCAAAGATGCCATTTTTCTAGGTCCTCAAACCTTCTTTCCGTTCTAGAACTCAAAATTTAAACCCATTGACATTATATGCAGTAAATTGTCTTACTTTATCAAGGAGGCCTTGTGCAAGAAATTAAAGATCTACTGAGTGGGATCTAATATCAATCATAATCTAAACAAGCATACATCTAGTTAGCTAGAAATATAAAATTAAATAAATGTGCACAAATATGGATAAAAAATTTACTTACATGTTGAGAAAATCATCCAACAAATTCTCAATGCACCATTTTCTCAATTTCAGCTAAAGACTGTATGTGACTTCTCAATTGTCTCCTAGTAATATCTCTAAACTCCTTGTACCTAGAAAGAGATTAAAAAAGACTATATATTGCAATATTTAAAAAATTACCAAACCCTCAATCATGCTTACTAATTGCGACTTCTCAATTGTCTCCTAGTAATATCTCTAAACTCTTTGTACCTAGAAAGAGACTAAAAAAGAATGCATATTGCAATATTTAAAAAATTACCAAACCTTCAATTATACTTATTGAAAAAATGGGTCAACTTCTTTACAATTAATTAGCACATGTCGATGAGCTTGTAATTTCTCGATCAGAAACAACGTATACCATTCAAAACCACCCACCGACTTTCCAATTGGAGGAAACAATGTATCAACTGTTGATGATCCAACATCAGGGTTATCATCAATACGTCTAGGTCGATTTAACTCCATCTAGATATCTTGAACAAAAGGTTAAAACTTCTTGTGCCATGTAGCCTTCTGCTATAGAACCTTCTAGTTGAGCCCTATTTCGTACATAGGACTTCAATTTCCCAAAGTATCTAGAGAATACCATATTGAAATATTGTAATTGAAATAGACAAAAAACTAAATGAAGAATAAATAAATAAATAACTAAAAAATTATCTCTCTATAGGGTACATCCATCGATATTGAACTGGCCTGCCATTTTTTGGCTTCTTCAACCAAATGGATGGTAAGGTGCACCATGACTGTGAAAAACAAAGGCAGGAACAACATCTCCATATTACACAATGTTAGCACAATTCTATCCTGAAGCTTGTTTAGATCATCCACATTTAATACTTTACTACACAATTGCTTGAAAAATGAGCACAGATCAATAATAACTACAGAAACTTGTTTTGGTAATGCATTTCTTAGGAATACTAGAAGAAATTGCTCCATGAGAATATGGGAATCATGACTCTTCAATCATCCAAGTTTCCTGTGCCTTAAATCAATACATTTGAAAGTATTACTAGAATAACCATTAGGGACAGTAATGTTTTTTAATGTCTTCAAAAACACAGTTTTTTCTACATTATTCATGGTAAAAACTGTCGTAGGGATTCTACCAATTTCATCAGGCCAAAGATCATATCGAATGGCTATTTCTTTCTTGCATTTAAGTGGTCTTTGGACTTACCAAACTTATTCAGCAATGTGAAAGTAAAATTGTTACATACATTTTTCTCTATATGCATCACATCCAAATTGTGATGTATTAAGTTGTTCGCCTAATAAGGAAGTTCAAAGAATATGTTGTTCTTACACCATTGTTAAGGACTCGCATTAATATTGTCCCCTTGTGCCTTTTTCCTCCATCTCTTACTGTCCACATTTTTTCTAAACACCACATTAATATCCAAAAGCTGACTCAAAATGTCAGAACTAGTCATTTTCATCGAGGGGCCTCTCTTCTCCATTGTACCATAAAATCTATTTCGAGCCAATCTGAATTTATATCCTAAGTCTAAAAATTGACAATGACCCATGAAACACCATTTTCGACTAAGTGAAAGTTGATAAGGAATAGAGTCAAAGTTACATACTAGACAAATTAATCCGGTATGAGTATTGCATCAACACAAAGTCCCAAGACCAAGAAAATCACTAATAGTCCACAAGATTGCTACATGCATTTTAAACATTTCCTTTGCATGAGTATCATATGTTTCAACACCGACAATCCATAACTCTTTCAACTCTGCTATCAATGACTATAAATAGACATCAATATCTTATTACAAGGTGTTCCCTTTCCTGGAATAATCATTGATAGAATAAGAGAACTATGTTTCATGCACATCTATGGAGGCAGGTTGTAAGGAATTAGAACCATCGACCAAATGTTCACTACAAAAAAAATAGTAAAATATTAGCAGTTGTTTAGTAGCATTTAAAAACAAATGCCACTAAATACACAAATTATGGCGTTTTAGTTAATCACCACTATATAGTGGTGTTTTAGTTATAACTAAATAGTGGTGTTTATAACTGAAACGCCACTATATAGTGGTGTTTATAACTAAAACGCCACTATATAGTGGCGTTTTACTTGAAAATGCCACTATGTAGTGGTTTTTTAAAATAAACAAGACACTACATAGATTCCAATATATATGGTTCATGCCACTACGATACCAAATCGCCCATAATTGCATTCGTGATAACTTTACGGTATAGTGGTTCCCAGGTCGTATTCACTCAAAAAGTCTCGCTTCTAATCACTAATTAGTTGTTTTAAACACCCAAACACTAATTAAAAGCACAAATAGAGGGGGTTTTGTTGGCAGTAATAGCGGAAATAGCAGCAGAAACTTAAAACAGGTGCAAACAAGAAGCTAATCAGTAGCAGAATAAAAATGACAGAGTATGCACAGTAAGGAAACTGTGTAACTAGCCACTAGGATTTATGGGAGTGCAACTATCATTACTTAACTCATTGATTCAATTTTGTTCTCATTTCACCATTTGGTTTTTTTATGAAAATGATTCTAAAGTAACTTGCAGAATTTAATGCTTCCAACTATAGTCAAGAATAACTTCACTGACTATAACTAGATATATTTCAAAAGAAAACCTCAACCAAATCAAGTTAAACATCATCTAACTAGTCATTTCATTTCACTCACTTTTCTAATCAGTCAAGCAAGGTTATATCTCAAATATAAATCAATTTATGTTCCTTCAAGTTCAATCAGAATCTGACAGCAACATAAACATAAAAATAGAACAAAAATGAAATAAGATGAAATAGAGAATAAAAACACTTATCTTACACTTTCAATTCAAGCTACAACATCCCAAGGTCCTAGTGACTGATTACAATGGAGATTTAGCCCTCTATGAGAGCAAAACAGCAAAACAAAAGAGGGAAAACAAAAAGGAAGAGAGGTCTGTGAAATTCTAAGTTACAGAATATCAAAAGTGCATTTTGTGTTACAAAACTGATGCACTAAATGCCTTGAAATATTTTACCCTAGATGCTCAGTTGACTTTCAAAAGGAGAGCTGAGGTGTGGCTGTTTCCTTTCTGCATAAGGGGTAGTCAATAGATAGCAGCAGCAAGCATGAAAAAGGTGTAGCATAAAGGCTCTTTTTCTATGCAGAAAGCTGATATGTTATTTTCAGAAAAGTTTGGGGAATAGGCAAGCAAATGCTGGACTGCATGCAAAAGGTAATTTGGATTAAGGGCCCCACATGTCCCCATATCAGCAAAAATGCAGAAACAAGTCCCAGTCAGCATCTTACTCATCAGAAGAATGCCACATCAGTGCCATGTCAGCAAGAATGTCCACCTCAGTGCCACATCATCAGAAAATCTCCAAATTTAATTTTTGCAAAGCACACAAATGGATTAAATTGAGTCTTTAATAATTTAAGTCCTAAAATATGAAAATAATTCATTTTCCATCCAAAATTAATTTAGACCCAATAAATTATAAAGTGTAATAAAATTAGAGAATTCCCATAGTTAAAAATGCAAATAGACCAAGATAGGGTTAAAATGTATATAAAAATGTTAAATATCAATATAATGATAATTATTATTTAGAGAAGGGAGTGGTCCATTAAAATTTAGCTAAGAAAGTATATATATATATATATATATATATATATATATGTATGTGTGGGGGGGGGGGAAGGGGGTACAAGGATAATCAACCACATTTATTCCCTTTCCCTTTAAAGAAAAACAACTTGAAGGCTCATGAACCTGGCCAGATCATGCTTTTCACACATACTATCATATCTCTCTCGTGGTCCTTGTCTCTGCTACCTTAGCCCCCTTTTCAACCTCTGTCCACCCAGTATTGTGAGTCTCTAGTTACCGATATCCCTCTTTCTTCATTGGACAGTCTCCAATTTATCTCATTCAAGTGTATTGAACGCTAGTTAGCCAATTGGGAGGAGCAAAAAACTAACAGTTTTGAAATGTGTCTTATTCTTTAGTCTTCTCCATGCCAAAAATATGCCACCTCTTTGTCTCATATGTTATACATTATTTTTCTTTTTATTAATTCATTTATTATTATTTATTATATATTATAAATTTATTATTATATTTTTCAATCGCGATTATTTATGTAGTGTTAATACAACATAATTGCATGATTTTTTATTTAATTTATTTTAATAATTTTTTTAATTTTTATTTCTTATATTTATAAACTTTATTAATGTTGATTTGAATTAAATTCAAGTGGCATTTATTAATAGCATATTAACTTGTTTATAATTCTTAGCACTATACACTAGCATTTGTGGTGGCATTTCTAGCACAAACGCCACTATATGGTGGCGTTTTATTAACAAAATGCCACAATTTAGTAGCGTTTAAACTAAAAACTTCACAATATATTGGTGTTTTACAGCAAAACGCCATTATATTACTATTAAATAAACTAAATAAATATTTACTTTGATTAATTGAAAATTGGTGTAAAATTTTTTTTACTAGTATTTAGATTAATTCAAAATTGTTGGAAAATATTTTTTTTACCATTATATATATAGATATCAAAATGAAAAATTTTTACTATTAAATATAGATCTTTTAGATGATATTTTTTATTATTAAAATATAATTGGTTTTTTATGTACTTTATTTTATTAATATTTTTTAATTATTATTTCTTATTATTTTTTAAATATTATTTCTTATTATTTATTATTTAAAATTTTTTATTTATAATTTGAAATAAATTCAATTGGTATATATTAAATGATTATTTAATATTTATTTAAGTTTTTAATTATAATGGAATTTTTATCTGAAACGCCACTATATTACTATTAAGAAAACACTATTTTTGCCTTAGTATTGAGTTGCACTAAACTTTTCTCAATATCATCCGATTCACTCGAGTTTTGGAATCAATTTTCCTTGTTCTTCCTTGACAGGATTAGAGGAGCCATTTTCAATAACATCCCAGAGTTTAAGGTATACTAGAATTAAAAACATTTTCATTTCATACTTCTAATATTAAAAATGATTTGCATCAAATACTGGAAGTTCTGTGAAAGAACAATTTTCAAACATAAACCAATTATTAAATCCAGCGATATCAACTCTGGGGGTGAATTGGAATTTATAAAACTTTTCATAAAAATTTATTGGAAGTTAAAATGATTTTATGTAAAAGTACAATGCTAAGATAGTAATTACAATACAGAAAATTAATGTACTATCAAGATGAATATTTGTAGAGTGCAAAGAATTAAAGAATAGATATAAATATGTACAATTTAAAGAGTAAGGAAGAAGAAAATTGACACTGAAAATTTATGATAATTTATATAAAACTAGATTAAATCTTTAAATAAATTTAGGAATGTAATTCATGCAATAATTAATTAATGCTTAAGGTAGAAATCAAATATAAAAACAAACAATTAATTAATCAACTTTAAATATATATGCTATTATCAATGCTACAATTCTCACACTTTGTCATCATCGAAATATGATCATACATAGATACTTATAGCATATATGATAATTATTTTTTATACAACATGCTACGTATATCACATATTTGTCAACATCAAAACTTATAGCATAATGCCTTAGGCTTAACAGGAGGGAATTTTGAAAAAGGGAGTTTAAGTAGAAGTATCCTTGTAGTCTCTCATTCTCCCACATTTTTCCTCTCCATTGTTCTTCTCCTTGTCTGTGCCACAATCCATTTCTGTTTATTGACTGAAGTTGTGGGAAGGGAAGAGAGCTCCCTTGTTGATTCAAGCTAGGAGGGTCTTCAAGTAAGTGCATGGTTCCTTCTCCCTTTCTCCTTCCATTTTCATGTAACAAAACCCTAGTTTAGAAATCTTGTTTCTTTTTGAGCTTTGGTGCTACATTGTGTTCCTAGATGCCTCTCATGGTATTTTTCTATGCTTAAAAGCTTTAATCATGTATTTGGGTAGTTGGATTGCATTTATGATCAAGAGAGAAGGAGTTGTGGTCGTAAAGTTTTCATTAAAAGCTAATGGGTGAAGAAATTTAGGATTTTAATATCACAACTCCATTCTTGGCTTGGTATTGCTTTAAATCTTGTTCTTTTGATGTCTAAACACCCAAATATGTTTGATGAATGACCATGGAAGCATTAGAACATAAATTCATTAGTTTGAGTTTAACTGTCTAAGTTCACCATCGACTAATCAATAATCCCTACATTCTCTGAGTTCATTGTGCTCGTCTCTGGTGGTTGATTGTCTCAAGTGAATTCTGTTTGTTCTCATCTTTAGTGGTTGATGATCTTTGGTGATTTCTATTCAAGCTCATCTTTGATGGTTCATCGTCTCTAGCGAGTTGTGTCCATTGCTCTCATCGTCTCTGTTCACTCTCCCACCATCTCCAGTGCATTTTGTTTGCTTATGGCATTTTCTTTTCTTCCTCCCTTTGGCTTTGTTTGATCCTGCCATTTTGGTGGTTCATCATCATTGTTTGCTTCTGCCATTCTGTTGGTTTCGATTGATTTGTAGTGCTTTGGAAATTTGTGGAATGAGGACACATACATTGAATGAACAACAATGACATTCACATTCACAACTTGTCTATTATAATAAATTTTGATGCACATTCCTTCGTTTGTTCTGGTATTTATCTATTTCTGGTATTGGAATGAGAAGTATTCATCTATTTATGGTATTAGCTTAAGTAAAAAGGTCCTTTTTTTTTGCTGCTATTCATCTTTTTTTCCTTTTTTTATATTTTCAAAAAAACAATAATATCTCCGTGGTGAGGCGGGGAATGGGGAATTATCGAGGGTAGGCATTCCTATTTATTCATGCCTATTGTGATGTTGATTGGGGGTCAGACTTAGAGGATAAGAGACCCATCTTGAGTTACTGTAATTGTCTCAGCTCATACCTGATATCTTTGGGTTCCAAGAAGCATACTACAATTGCTAGGTCCTCTACAGAGGCAGAGTACATGTCTTTTCACTACAAAAAAATTGACTATATGTGGCAACAAAAGTTATCACTGAAAGTCAAAAAGTCATCACTGAAAGTGTTTCAATGGCGACATCAAGTCGTTACCTAAAGTCTCGTTGCTAAAAGTTTTTAGTGGTGACTTTTGTAGCCACCAAAAAGTTGCTACTGAAACTTATAATCAGTGGTGATAGAAGTATAATTTTTGTCACCTAAAATTGGTTGTAAGAATTAAGGGTTGCCACTTAAAATCACTTTCAGTGGCAACTTTTATCACCACCAAAACTAATTTTCAGTGGCAACTATGATGTAGTCACTGAAAGTTTCTTTTGATGGCGACTATAAGTCGTCACTAAAAATTACTTTCAGTGACAACTCTAATAGTCACCATTGAAAGTGTAAATTTTTCCAAAAAAAAATATAAAATGCAAATTCTTCATTTATAATTGCAAATATTATTTAATAAGTAATTAAAGTTGTAATATAAATAATCTCATCACTTAAATTCAAAGTTCTACAATACAGTATGTTTTCCAGCAATACAAGATCTCTGGCCAGTAGCACAATATTACATTTAGAGAAGTCTAAAAATTATATACTCATAATTCTTAACATCAAAATCTTAAATATGAGATATTAAATGCCAAAAAGAAAATTTTATAAGTCAAGTTAGCACTAACATATCAACCAACAGAAGGCAATACAATCTTAACGTCTCACCAATACTCTCCCCTTTGTCGTTGAAGGTCGGACCTTGAAATCATGTCTCCTACAAAAGCATAAAATGTGACCCTTAAATTTGTAGGCTACCTAATAATTGCAGATTCTGTGAGATATATAGCTACATAGGCATCACCAGTTCCAGAGGCATATGCACAAGAAGAATATCAAGGTTTCCCCAATCAACTCCTTGTATCATTTTTTCAAGCGTTAATTCTCTAGAACAATACAATAACATAATGTCAAATAATACAGTAGAAAAGGCTGAGAATATTGCATTACATTCAAATAAAAACCATTGAAATTTGCCAAAGCCAAGAAAATAATGAAATAATTAACTTCTCTATCACTAGGGAATTACCTATATACCTTTGGTGTCTAACAACAGTAGCAAGAACATTGGTCTATGCAACCTCAAGCATAGAAATAATAAATAAGTGTATGCAAAAACTAAATTAAGCCAGAAACTGTAGATATAACCCATGTATGCATGAAAAATGCTACAATATTGATAGCCTGCTATTACAATTAGGGCGAGCAAGGATGCACCTATCTTTGATGTTTAGAGTTAAAAAATGTGTTTCCAAATTATTTAAGGTTGAAAGAATGTGTTTATATATATATATATATATATTCATAAAAAAAATATTAAGCTGCTAGAAAACTAGATATGATACTTGGGCATTTCTATTGTACAAAATTATGTGGATTAAAATATAAACATATATCAAAAACTCCTGAATTTTTTAAGTGGTAGCAGGAGGAAGTAATGAGAAATTATGATATATGTTACATTTGTTGGACATTATATGCACGTGCCCTTTTCTCTTCCTGCTAATATCCGAAATTCTCTTTTAAAATGGAAGAAAAAGAAATGGACATGACCATTTTATTGTATCGTCAAGCCAACATTTTTCAAAAATTGGTGCATCTTTACAAATTACAATTAGTATGGAAAGAATTGGGATCAATAGGTTGAGAACAACTGGGCCCTGGCAATGGGCTTTGCAAGAGACCAAGGATAAGACATAGAGATTTAACAACGTAGAAAGAAAAGACCAAATTCATATTTCTAGAAATCAAATGCTTATTATAGATTTCAAATAGTCACTATTATTCTATAATCAAGTGATAAAAAATTAATATTACAGATTAGTCAATTTTAATAAAAATATTAATATATTAACATTTTATAAAATTTTATATAAATAAATATTATATTAATTAATAAATATCAAAAAATATAAGCATGGTCATGTCATTTTTGAACGAAGCAGTCATGGACTTTCTGGGAGGAAGGAAGGGGTTGATTCTATTAATGTACCATGGAGAGGGTTGTTAGATAAATCTAAGCATGGTCCATGTCATTTTTGTTTATCATCGTAAATAGCTAAGTTGTAATTAGATCAAAATTCAAATAGATTGTAGAATAAAAATAACAGCATACAAGTTAGAAGTTTCTCACTTTCAAGCAAAAACCATGGACACAGACTGCGAGGCATGTCAACTGTAACTTGAAAAAGCCAAGTAAAATACATTTTCCGAGACCTGCAAGTAGTAGCTGTTAAGCCAATCAACCTCTGTGGCTGATAGCAGATACAAGTCAACCATTTTAATTTGCAAGATATTACCAAGTTAGTAAGAAGTGTATGAAAGAATTCATCTAAAAAAATTCAACCATTTTAAACTGAAAGCAACACTTCAGGAAGAAGACCAGATACGAATACCAAAAAGGTATCTCTACAGCCTCTTCTAAGGAAAAGACTTATTAATCTTTACTATAAACCAGTTGAACCACACTCATCCATTATTTTGTATTAACGATACTAAAGAGTAACTTATATTTGGAAGTGTACAATGCTCAAAATTTAAGTATCTCAATTTAATGCCCAAAAATAAGATACTTTGAAATCTTCTAAGTGGAATATTGCGAGGCCCTTTATGATTGACAATTATAATTACAAATCTTAGCTAATCTCTACAAATTACATATATAAGATTACATAACAAGCTTACATTGAGATAAAATATGAAAGTCAATAATGTTCACTGAGAATATATATCACCAATCTTGAAGAAATTGGGATGAAAACTGAAAAGCAAGCAAAAAAGATGGCATGATATCTCATCTATTATTCAAATTAATACAAAACAAAAAACAAAAGAAAATTGTCCAAATATATTTTTACTCAACTCACAAAATTTATATTTATAATTCAAGCTTACCTTGTCATCTGGTTTAGTTCCCATGACTGTTCAAATAGACCTTACAATCACAAATTGAAAAACCTGAGAACACGATAAACTTCTAATAGGTAAGTAAATAAATAAAGGAATAATAGTACTTCCATACTATAAAATATTACTTGTACCATGAAAGTTGAATTTTTAAACCTGTAATTAATAACTCTTCTCTCCACATCCTCACGAGATTCATCTTGTATCTTTGTCTAAGAGTATGAAACATAAGCACTGATAAGAACATAGAGTTGAAAATTGAAAGATGACCATTAATGTAAACAACTAAATATACCTTGAACTCTACCGCAAGTATAGAAAAGGGAGTCCTCAGTATCAGAATTTGTGAACATGTGATCTAATTCTCAAGTAAGAGTTGCAACATTCATTAAGACATTTAGTCGAGCAATTGGCAGACATCTCGTTTAAAGTAGGATCAATCCAACTATTTGAATACAAATTTCATTCATAAATGTAGCCATTTAGGGGTACCATAGTAGGAAGTTCTTGAAATCTAAGAACAAATGAAGAACCTTGTAGAAATCCCATCATCAACAACCATGAAAACTGGAAAGTAACACATAAAAAGAGAATTACCTCTCAAATGTCAGAGAACCAAGGCGATAGAAACGAACTCACCTTTGCTAGCATTACGTATGATTTACAGTTAATTGCTGTTCCTCCGGTGGTTCTCTGGTCATCCTTCTCCGTTGTGTATCTCAGTCACAACTCTTTGTCGTAGCTCTAGAATTGGCCAAAAACTCTAGCCGCCGCCATGATCACCGGAGGTTCACAAAACCCTTTCTTTCAGTTTCCTTCTTGCCATTTTTCTATTCTCATGGTTTTATTCATGATCTAGTGGTGGGGGAGCTCAAAGAAAAAGAAAAGGAGGTCGAAGGGGTTTAGCTGTGAGCGGATGGCAGGAGACTAAAAAAAATAAGGAGGGAAATAAAATTTTATGAAGTCAAAAAATCCTTTATATTATATAATAATTACAAACAAATAACATAAATTTAATTAATTAGATGGTAATGCGCGACTTCCTTAAGCTTAGAGGTTGCGCGTTCGAGATTTGACATATACGATTTTATATTTTTTTCTTTATATTTTTTTTGACAATTCTACTTTCAGTGATGACATACGTCGTCATTAAAAGTGACTTTCGGTGGCGACAGATAGGTCGCCACTACAAGTGACTTTTGGTGACAACAAATATGGTCGCCACCGAAAGTTAATTTATTATTAAAAAAATCTACTTTCAATGACAATTAACTTTAGTTGCCACTAAAAGTAAATAGACAATTTTATTCAATAATTCAAAAATTAAAATTTATTTAACTTCTTAATATTTTATAAAATTAATTTTTAAATTCTCAAGACTATAATTTTATTAGATTTAATCCCTTTATTTAACTTTGAAGTATTTAAAGAGGCCTTGAACAATTTACATTATTTCTCACTAAATTCTTAAAATTTTTCACTTTTCAAAATAGTCCTTAGTCCAATTAGGAAAAAATTAAAATATAACCCAAAAAAAAATTTCACTTGTCCAAAAATATATTCTTATTGTAGGCTTTAATTATATCTCTATTTTCTATGTACAAAATTTTTATTAATTTTTTTAAAGGAAATCCATTGACTATCGATGACAACATTAGTCGCCACTGAAAATAAATATACAAATTTATTTAATAAATTAAAAAAAATTTAAGTTTTATTTAACTTTTTAGTATTTTAAAAAATTAATTTTTACCTTCTCAAGGTTATAACTTTGTAGTATCTTAATAGTCCTTACACAAATTATCTAATTTCTCACTAAATCTTTAAAAATTTAGACTTTTCAAAATATTCATTCATCCAATTAGAAAAAAAATTAAAATTTAATGAAAGGGATGGTATATAAGTGCCAGCTGAAAAAATCACAAAATGTTGGGTAATGAAATGGTAGATATGCACTAGCGAAAATCAAAAGATCAATGTTTGAGACTTCAATGTTGCATTTTGCTGATAAAATATTAATATTTTATTATTTTTAAAAATTGCCAATTTCAATGGCGATGCTAATAGTCGTCACTAAAAGTGAGACTTTCAGTGGCGATATTTGAAGTCGCCATGTAAGATTTTCGGTGACTACAAAAGTCGCCACCAAAAATTAGACTTTCAATGACGACATAAAATGTCACCACATAAACTAAGACATTCAATGACGACTTAAAAATGTCACTACTAAAAGTCCCACTTTCAATGGCAACCTCAAATGTTGCCACCAAAAGTCTAACTTTCAGTGACAACTTTTAGTGTCACCACTAAAAGTGGACATTCAATGACAAATTTTTTTGTCACCACCGAAAGTCCTTTTTTTTGTAGTGTTTGCTAATATAGTTGTTGAGGTATTATGCATTCAATTTCTTTTATGTGAATTACATGTTTCTAGCCTACAAAATCCAACTATATACTTTGACAACCTCAGCACGATTTATATGACAACTATTCCAGTTCTTCATGTAAGGACAAAGCATTTAGAATTGGACTTGTTCTTTGTTAAAGAAAAGGTACAACGAACGAAATTTCTATCCAACACATTGGGTCAGAATTCCAAATAGCATATCGACTCACCACCATGCCACTTCTAGGTCCTAAATTTTAGCTTCTCAAGAGTAAATTAAATGTCATTAGTTCTTATGAGTTGTGTTTGAGGGAGGATCATAAGTAAACATGGCTCATTTTTAGGGAGGATGTTAGCTACTATATATAACTAATATAATAACTATATTGATTTAGTTATTCTTATGCTAGTTAGTTATACTAGTGTCCTTCTCTTCATGTATATAAGGATCCCTTGTATTCACATATATGAAATTCTAATCCCTATACTGATTCTTACATAGAGTAGAAACAGATATAAAGCTTGAGGGTCTTCATGACTTATCCCTCTTTCGAAGCAATCTTTAGGTAAAATTTGACCATTCAAAAGCAATGTATAAGAAACAATACTAACACACTGCATGACTAGCTAGTTGAACCCATTGTATGATAGAAATGACTAGCTTCTAAGAGGGGGTGAATTGGGTTTATAAAAATTTTCTTAAAAACCTGTTGGAAGTTTAAGAAGTTTTGAAAGCAAAGCCAAATATTTAAAATAGTGAAAAACAGAGCAAAGACAAGATGAATAATTGAAGAGTGCAAATAATCAAAGATAAAGCAGCAAATAATCAAAGAGAAGAGAGAAAGAGAAATTGACACAAGTATTTATACTGGTTCAGCTTTAA
The DNA here is from genome assembly GCA_037074585.1 of Biancaea sappan. Classification (NCBI taxonomy): domain Eukaryota; kingdom Viridiplantae; phylum Streptophyta; class Magnoliopsida; order Fabales; family Fabaceae; genus Biancaea; species Biancaea sappan. The sequence goes on along the minus strand of CM073491.1, from coordinate 56,661,277 downwards.
ACCAAGCATACATCTGGTCCTCAAGATAATTTCTTGAGTGTTTAACTAATAATCACAAGTTTGTAAAAGATGGGCACTTGTGAGTCACTATAATAGTGAACTGTGTTTTCCAAGGATGTCTCTCCCCCTCGCACTAAGATTACTCTCAATCACAGCCTCAAGGAACCCTTCCTTGATCAATACAAATGAAAGATTGAGATGAATAGAAATGACTTTCTAAAACAGAGTAGGTTTACAAATGATAAGCACTTTAAAAGCAAATGATTGGTAAGAGATTGACTTTTCAAAATTCAGAGACAAATAGATTGTATTCTTGTTGATTTGACAACTTATGAGTCAATATATATAGCCTAAAAGATTAGTGATCCATTAGAAGATTATCCATGATGATATCAGCTAAAATCTTCAGAAAATAGCCATTGGAACTGATATCATCATGACGGCAATCGACTGATTGACCCCCAACAGTCGACTGATGGTGAGCTATTAGTCAATTGATGAGTCTCTGTGTTGAAGGTTAAAAATCTTCCAGAGGTGATCAGTTAACTAACACACTTGTATTGGTCAACTGATGGCTACTGGAGGTCTTTTTGAATTTGAGACAATGACCAATCAGTTGACTATTGGATGTCAATTAGTCAACTGATGGATATTAAACCTTAGCTAAAATTTAACCAGAGAGTGATCAGTCGACTGTTGCAGGGGCATTAGTTGACTGATAGCTCTTGATTATGTTTTCAAAGAGTTTTACAATTTCTAAGGATCAATAGTCCATTTCCAACTTATATAAAAAATTACAAATAATTTTCTCTTGCCATTCGAAAGCTGTTACAAGGTTCTTAAAGAAACAAAAAGATAAATATCTTCACTTGAGCTCTTTACAAATTCTTTTTGCCTTGTGAAATTTTCTTGAAAATATAGACATTAAGGCACAAGAAAATATTATTTAAATTTGTTTGATCATCAAATTTTAAGAAAGGCTTTGAATGCAATGAGGTCAACAATCTCCCTATTTTTGATGATGACAAATAAATTTAAATAGGTTAGGATATCTTGAATCAAAGGTTTTTAAGTTCAAAAAGGGAAGGGCTCCCCCTTAATTGTATATCCTAGAAAATAATTACAGCATATCAAAGTTAAGCACAGTGAAATAATCAGAGTAGCATCAGCTAAAGGTAAGCAACAGCAGAAGGCATAAGTGTTATAATCAGATGAGCAAATAATTAGATAAGCAACTGCTGAAAGCATTAATATCTTAAAAGTTCTAATTTTAGTTCAATAGAGAAAATAACATATAATATAGAACTATACATCTTCTCCCCCTTTGTCATCAATAAAAAAAAAGGGGGCTTTATCCTCGATCCTTAAGGCAACTCAATCTCGATGACGAAGGCCTTGAACCAACTCTAACAAGTCACGAATCTCCTCGGTCTGAGAGGCATAAGTGGTTTCCAGGTGAGAGATCTGAGCTTCAAGAATCTCCATGCCATCTCTCATCTCAGTCATATTGTCTTGCATGGATTGCATCATACCCATCATCTTGGTTAAGTTATTAAGAAGCTCATTCATCAGTCTAGTTTGCTCCCCGGTTTGGAAGCCATGGTCAGATGGTTCAGGAGGAACTTCTTCTTCTTCATCCATGTTTTCTTCCCTCTCACTGTCATCCTCAACTTCAGCTTCTCTTTCTCTTCTTTCCCTTGCTCTCTTGATAATCTTATTTTCTTCTGCCCTTAGCCATTACTCTTTAAGATAAATGAATTACATTCTTTTAATAGAATTTTCATCGATGACAAAGGATTTCATCATTCGTCCAAAATGGGCATTTATATTTGCATCCTTAAGTATTCTTGTAATAATGCCAGCATATAGAAGAGGAGACTTTCTTCGAGTGCGAGATTCCATTTGTTCCATGATGAAATAAGGGATATTGAATGTCTTTCCTTGCATTTTACAAGCCATACCAAAACATTCTAAGTTAGAAGGATTGGTTGAAGCCACTACGATCGCTGAATCGCCCAGAATTGAATTCGTGGCAACTTGCAGTATAGTGATCGTCCCAAGTCGTATTCTCTCAAGGAGCTTTGCTTCTAAATTACCTAATTAATTGTTCTAATATTAATCTACCCTAATTACCTACTGATTACCGCTGGGGGTGCATAATTAAAGCTTAAGACAGAAATAGAACAACAACAGAACTTACAACTACAAAATAGAGATAAAAACGAAAATAGAAAAAGAAATAGAAACAGAACGAAATTACATGCAACCAGCCACATTTTCCCTAGAATTATATCTATCATAACCCTCATCAACTTGTTAATTTCTGCCACTTGGTTTTAGTTCCTAAAATTTCCAGAAAATCATCTAGAACTAGATTCCACTAGCCTTGACCCAAACCTAATGAAATCTGATATAGCCCTAACCAAATGTTGTTATACACATGCCACAATAACATTCATACATGCATAACTAGATTATTCCTCAGATAAAAAGATTAAAACAGTAATCATAACCATATACCATTCTAATTAGACATGAATATGGATATAAAAATAGAGAGGCAGTGAAGGAACAAAAATAGAACAAGAACAATAAAAACTTATCTAATTAATATTTAAAGAAGGTTCAAACACAACTCCAGATTATATGTGACTGATTACATAAGAAATTAGCCTTCCATGGAGGCTAACAAACAACAAAACAAAGGAGAAAATGAGGGGGAAACCTATGAAAATACAGAAGAAATGGAAGAAGAAAGGTCTTTAATCAAGGAAAAATGGCTTCTGGTTAGGTCTTTAAGCTACTGCCAAGGAGGAAGATGAATTTCCTTTTTGTTTGACCATAGGTATTGTCCCTTTCTTCTGCTGAAAGTACTTCTGCTACTGGAATCTTTTTCTACTGGTTTTACTCTAATTTTCTGATGTTATTGATGTTGCTGTATTATTTTTGCAAAAGTGTGGGCCCTACTGGACCAGTCAGTCCTAGTCAATACACAGTCAGCTACCATGTCATCAAAGGTTGCCACATCAGCATCCTTGTCATCAAATTCGTCCAAGTCAGCATAAACTCTCCAATGAATTTAAATCTAAAAATTAGGATAAAATTATGAAATTGAAGCATATTAATTCTATAATTAATTTACACCCAATAAATTCAAAACATAATAAAATTGGAGAGTTTACAATGTTGGGAAATGTAAATAGGCTAAGATAAGGACTAAATTGCATATGAAAATGCCCAATATCATGGACTTGCAAAGCTCCCAGACTAATTAAACAGAATATGAGTTATAACATATAGCAAAAGTCTGTCATTGGCATCCATCTCATTGAACCTGACTTCCTGAAATTCCCAATCATCTATCCTCAAAATAGTATTGAATACTTCATGCTTGTTGTAAAATATGGGATTTAGTGAAGTGGGGTATTCTGTGAAACATAAATCACCAGGACTAGGTACAGGGATACCTAAGATTCTAGCCAGGGATTCCTCAATGATTTCCACTCTTAAATCCCTCACAGTGGAAAACAATTCTCCTATGCCTAGAATTGTATTCTAGGTTAGTGTAAAAGGTTTTAATCACTTCCTCACTCTATATACTTCTACAACTAACAAAGTTTCTCGATCCAAAATTGTTTAGCAATCCAATAAAATCAAAGTTCTTAAGGGAAAAATAATTCCAGTCAAGTTGTTTTCTGGGGATTGCCTTTCATTTTTGAAAGGATTCCTCAAACTTTTACACTTGATCAGGGTTCAAGAGGTTTCCCATGGGTCAGCTTAAGAGAGCCTTTGTTCGAGGTCGTTTGGAGAAGGAAGCCATTGTGGAAGAGAATCCAGAATAAAAAATCAGAGAGGAAGTAGGCAAAACCTAACAGTTGAAAAACTTTGAGAAGCCCTGAGAACTTCGAATTTGAAGTTGAAATAGAGAAATTTGCAGGAGAGAATCTTTGGAATGGAGAGAGACGTTGACGACTGAGAGAAATTAAGAGCGAAGCAGTGAGAAATTTTAAAAATGAAGCCCTGAAGTCTGACCTTTCTCTTGTATCCGTGTGAACAAACGACCCATCAGTCGACTATCGAGGGTAGATTAGTCGACTGATCATAGCTGATTTAGGAATTTTTAATGCAAACTTGAATTAGTCGACTGTCGAGGGCTGATTAGTCGACTAATGCCTCTTGGGTGCTTAAAGAAAATATGCTTTAGTGTTTAGCACTGAGCTAATCACTTGGTTTTTGTACCAGTGCCCATCGCCTATTCCAATATCCAGCGTCTAATTATATGTTAGTCGACTCATTGTCCTTAATCAGTCAACCGATGACTTATGCACTTTAATGAAAAATTTGGACAGATGGTCATTAGTCAACTGATGACTTCTGTACTTAAATAGAAATTTGGACAGAGGGTCATTAGTCGACTAATTCAATGATATTAGTCGACTGATGACTTATGTACTTAAAATAAATTTTTGGCAGAGAGTTATTAGTTGACTGATTCACTAATGATAGTCGATTTGATCCTTTAAAAGTTTAAAAAATTATATCCTTTGAGCATTTAGTCGACTGATAAGCTGAAGATAGTTGACTAATTCATTACAGAACCACAAATTTTGATGACTTAGCAGCAGCTTTAAGAGATGAGTGCCCTAGAGGATATTTTGAGGATTTAAACCTACAAAACACTTTTAATGGACACTCTGATGCTTAAGTTAGCAAAGAGGATCAATCAAGCAACTAGAATTCTAAAATGAATGCAATGGAAAACAATAATTAAAGTTTATTTGAATTTGTCATCCCAAGTTTTCTCCTTATAAAGCTGAATCTATCTTCAGTAAGAGGTTTTGTAAAAATGTCTGGCAATTGAAAATCCGTTTGCATAAATTCAAGAGAGACATCTTTCTTTTGAACATGATCTCTTATAGAATAATGTCTAATCTCAATATGTTTAGTTTTAGAGTACTATATAGGATTTTTGGACAGACATATAGCACTTGTATTGTCACATCGAATGGGTATATTTTCAAGAGAAACACCAAGATCCTCTAGTTGTTGCTTCATCCATAAAATTTGAGCAGAACAACCTCTAGCTGCAATATATTCAACTTCAGCTGTAAATAAAGCAATACTATTTTGCTTTTGGCTAAACCAAGAGACAATGGAATTACCAAAGAATTGGCAAGTTCCACTTGTGCTCTTTCTATCAGTTTTGCTACCTGCAAAATCAGCTTCCAAGTAGCTGATTAAAACATTTGAGGATCCTTTAGGATACCATAAACCCATTTTAGATGTGCCAACCAAGTATCTAAAAATTCTTTTCGCAGCTTTAAAATGAGATTCCTTGGGGCAAGTTTGAAAATGTGCATTCATGCATACACTAAACATAATATCTAGTCTACTAGCGGTTAAATATAAAAGGGAGCCGATCAAACCTCCATATTTTGTAATGTCATAGGGTATACCTTCTTTATCCTTGTCCAAATTTGTTGAGGTGCTCATAGGTGTGGAAATAGGTTTAGCAAGTTCCGTTCCAAATTTCTTGAGCAACTCTTTGGCATATTTAGGTTGACTCACAAATGTGCCATGTTCCATTTGTTTGATTTGAAGTCTAAGGAAGAAATTGAGTTCTCCCATCAATGACATTTTAAATTCACCTTGCATGATCTTAGCAAACTCCTTGCATAAACTTTCATTAGTAGCACCAAAAATTATGGCATCAATATAAATTTTAACAACAATTAAATTATGATTTTCTTTTTTGAAAAATAGAGGTGTATTAACCTTTCCTCTACAAAAATCATTTTCCAAAAGAAATGAGTTCAATCTCTCATACTAAGCTCTAGGAGCTTGTTTGAGACCATAAAAAGCCTTTTGCAATTTAAAAACATGATTAAGCTTATCATGGCTTTCAAAACCAGGGGGTTGTTCAACATAAACTTCTTCCATGATATAACCATTGAGGAAAGCACTTTTAATATCCATTTGAAAAAGTTTGAAATCATTTATGCAAATACCAACATCATTCTAACGGCTTTAAGTATAGCCATGGGTGCAAAAGTTTCATCATAATCAATGTCTTCCTCTTGATTATAACCTTTTACAACAAGTCTAGCTTTATTTCTAACCATTACTCTATTTTAATCAAGTTTGTTTCTAAAAACCCATTTTGTGCCAATTATTGCATGATCATTAGGTATAGGGACTAAGTCACAAACTTGGCTTCTTTCAAATTGATTTAGTTCTTCTTGTATGGCCAAGACCCAATTTTCATCAATAATTGCATCATCAATATTTTTTGGTTCAACTTGTAAAAGGAAGTCTAAGTGGTTACAAATATTTCTAATAGAGTTTCGAGTTGTTATCCATTGAAATGTATCACCAATGATGAGTTCCTTAGGATGGCTTTTTGCATATCTCCAATCCTTTAGAAGTTCATCATTATTACTTGGTGGCTCTTCCTCTTGAGGTTTCACTTCTTCTTGAGGATTCTCTTCTTCTTGTGGTAGGTTGGCATTCTCTTCACAGTCATTGTCTTCCTTTGGAGTAACTTCTTGTTCTTTCTCCACTTTATCATTCAAAGATAAATCTTTGAAAAAGTCTACCATTCTATTTTGATCATCATTATCCTTAAGAGAGGAATTAGATTCTTTGAAAGCAATATGAATAGATTCTTCAATAGTAAAAGTTCTTGTGTTATAGAGTCTATATGTTTTACTAGTATTAGAGTATCCAATAAAAATAGCTTCATCGGCTTTGGCATCAAATTTTTCCAAATTTTCTTTTCCATTATTCAAGACAAAACATTTGCAACCAAATACATGTAGAAGAGAGATATTGGGCTTTCTTCCTCCATATAGCTCATATGGGGTTTTGTTTAGAATTGGCCTAATTAAGGCTCTATTCATTATGTAACAAGTGGTATTAATCTCATCGCCCAAAAATATTGAGGAAGTTTCCCTTCAATGAGCATAGTTTTTGCTATCTCTTCTAGAATTCTATTTTTCCTCTCAACAACACCATTTTGTTGAGGGGTTCTAGGAGATGAAAAGTTATGCTCAATTCCATTTTCATCACAAAATTCCATGAATTCATAATTGTCAAATTCTCCACTATGTCACTTCTAATTCTCACAACAGTCAAGCCTTGTTCATTTTGAACAAATTTAGCAAGTTTTAAAAAGGATTTAAAGGCTTGATCTTTTTTAGCAAGGAAAAGAGTCCATGTAAACCTTGAATAATCATCTACAACATCTAGCACATAAGAGTTACCTCCAAGGCTTTTTGTTCTAGATGATCCTATAAGTTCCATGTGGAGTAGTTGCAAAGGTTTAATTGTAGAGACAATGTTTTTAGTCTTGAAAGAACTTTTAACTTGCTTCCCTATTTGACAAGCATCACAAAGCTTATCTTTTTCAAATTTGATTTTGGCTAAGCCAATTACAAGTTCTTTTGAGACTAGTTTATCCAAAAGCCTCATGCTAGCATGAGCAAATCTCCTATGCCAAAGCCAACTTTCATCACTAACACTAATCAAGCAAGTAGAGTTTATAGAAGGATCTTCATCAAGATTTATAACATACACATTATTAATCCTTTGGCCAATAAGCTTAATTTGCTTATCACTAATGTTTTCAAGTATGTGCCTTTGTCACATAGTTGACTAATACTAAGCAAATTATGATTAAAGCCTTCAACAAACAAAACATTTTCAATAGAGGTTGAGGAATTTTTACCAACTTTACCTATACCCTTGATTAAGCCTTTGTCATTACCTCCAAAGGTCACTTTGCCTCATTTTAGAGCTAAGGAGATGAATTTGGATTGATCACTGATCATGTGTTTAGAGCAACCGCTATCCAAATACCACTTCCCACTCCTAACTCTGAGGCATACCTACAGCACAAATTTAAGACTTCACTTTAGGTACCCAAACTTGTTTTGGTCCTTCTTTGTTAGAGGTTCCTTTTGGAACCCACTTTTTCTTGTTACCATTTGGAGTATTCTTTTTATACCAACAAGAGTAGGAGTTGTGTCCCTTCAATCCAGAATGGAAACAAGTAGTAAAGGGACAATTTGACATAGTTGCATGTACAAAGAAGTTCTTGTAGCATTTTTTACTAGCTTTGGGTTTATATCCCAATCCCGCTTTGTCACAGACACATCTTTGATTACCAAGCAATATGTTCAAATTGTCTCTTCCATGAGTAAAATTTTTCAAGAGTAGATTTTAAATCCTCATTTGTTTTTCAAGGTTAGTGCATTTACAACAAGGGCAATCTTCTTTTGGAGAAGTAGACAATGATTTCAAGCTTGCATTTTCATCTTGTAAAAAGGAGTTTTGCTTTTCAAAAGTCAAATTTTCTTCCTTGAGTGTGGTAAGATCATTTTTCAAATTAAAATTTCATTCTCAAGCAAGGAAATCTTTTGTTTTGAAATAGTCAACTTTTTAGCAAGCTTCAAAGATTCATTGTGTAATTCTTTAAAAGCTTCTTGCAATTCATCAAAAGAATGTGGACGTTCAAGAAGTGTTACGTCTTCATTGTCTCTTATCATAAGGCAAAGATTTGGTTCTTCATTCTCTTCTTCATCAGATTCATTTTCTTCCCAAATTGAAGAAATATAAGCTTTCTTTTTGCTTTTCTCATAGCTTTTCTTTTCTTCTTGCTTTTTGATATATTGTAGACAATCCCACTTGATATGTCCAATCTTTTTGCATTCATAGCAAGTAGGACCTTTTTTGTTGTTTTCTCTATCTCTTCTCCATCTTCTAGTGTTCTTCTTTCTCATAAATTTGCTGAACTCTTTGACAAAGATGCCAAGATCTTTATCTCATGTCAAGTTCTCCTTAATCCTTATCACTATTAGCTTCTACTTTCTTGGAGGAGGTTGACTTTAAGGAGATAGTTTTCTTTTTTTTATTTCTTCCTCTTGTCTCATTTCCAAAATCTAATATTCATAATTTTAAAGATTTCCAAACAAAACTATGAGAGAGTTCATGGATTTTCCTCTAACGTCCGTGATCGTAGTCCTCTTTGCTTCCTATTTTGAAGTGAGATACCTTAGAATCTTGGTAGTTTCAGATTTTTCTGTATAGGTCACACCAAGAGCTCTCAAGTAGTTAGTAATATGAGTAAATCTCAATTGCATTTCACTAATGCTCTCACCATTTTTTATTTTGAAATTTTCATATTCATTGGTAAGAGTGCTTATTTTTTATTCTTTGACTCCTAGAGTTCCTTCGTGTGCAATTTCAAGAGTATCCAATATTTCTTTAGCATTTGCACAACTGGAAACTCTAAAGTACTCATCTTGACTTAAGGAACTAATAATAATCATTTTGGTTTTAGTATTTAAATGCACAAATTTCTTTTTAGCTTCATCCTATTCACTTTTGGGTATTGGAACATTTTTCCCATCACCTACCTTCATAAGTATATAGGGATCATTTTCCACAATATCCCATAAGTCTAGGTCTACTGCATCAAAAAATAGTCTCATCTTAGACTTCCAATGAGTGTAATGATTGTCATTAAAACCAGGGTTTTGTAAAGAAATTTCCTTTATGCAAAATGCAATCACTAAGCCAGCTATGATTCAACTCTTAGACTGTTAAGTCTTTGATCAACATCCCAAGCTCTGATATCAATTGATAGAAATAGCTAGCTCCCAAGAGGGGGGTGAATTAGGTTTATAAAAATTTTCTTAAAAACTTGTTGGAAGTTTAAGAAGCTTTGAAAGCAAAGCCAAATATTTAAAATAGTGAAAAATAGAGCAAAGACAAGATAAATAATTGAAAAATGCAAATAATCAAAGATAAAGCAGCAAATAATCAAAGAGAAGAGAGAAAGAGAAATTGACATAAGTATTTATACTGGTTCAACTTTAATCCAAGTCTACATCTAGTCTTCAAGACAATTTCTTGAGTGTTTAACTAATAATCACAAGTTTGTAAAAGATGGGCAATTGTGAGCCACTACAGCAGAGAACTTTGTTTTGCAAGGGTGTCTCTCCCCCTCAGACTAAGATTACTCTTAATCACAGCCTCAAGGAACTCTTCCTTGATCAATACAAATGAAAGATTGAGATGAATAGAAATAACTCTCTAAAACATAGTAGGTTTACAAATGATAAGCACTCTAGAAGCAAATGATTGGCAAGAGATTGACTTTTCAAAATTCAGAGACAACTAGAATGTATTCTTGTTGATTTGACAACATTTGAAGTTAATATATATAGCCCAAAAGATTAACGATTTGTTAGAAAAGGATCCACGATGATATCAGCTAAAATCTTTAGAAAATAGCTATTAGAACTGATGTCATCATACCGACAGTCAACTAATTGACCCCCGATAGTCAATTGATGCTCTTTACTAGGTGATAGTCAACTGATGGTGAGCTATTAGTCAACTGATAAGTCTCTATCTCGAAGGTTAAAAATCTTCCAGATGTGATCAGTCGATTAACACACTTGTATTGGTTGACTAATGGCTACTGGAGGTCTTTTTGAATTTGAGACAATGATCAATCAGTCGATAATTGGATGTCAATTAGTTGACTGATGGATATTGAACCTTAACTAAAATTTAACTAGAGAGTGATCAGTTGACTGTTGAAGGGGCATTAGTCAACTGATGGCTCCTGATTATGTTTTCAAAGAGTTTTGCAATTTCTAAGGATCAATAGTCCATTTCCAACTTATATAAAAAAAATTACAAACAATTTTCTCTTGCCATTCAAAAGCTTTTACAAGGTTTCTTAAAGAAACAAAAAGATAAATATCTTCACTTGAGCTCTTTACAAATTCTTTTTGCCTTGTGAAATTTTCTTGAAAATATAGACATTAAGGCACAAGAAAATATTATTTAAATTTGTTTGTTGATCATCAAAATTTAAGAAAGGCTTTGAATGCAATGGGTTCAACATTGTAGTGGAAAATTGATCTTACGCAACACTACTTCTAGACAATTCCAAGAGATTTTATCATACACTTTTTGAATATTAATCTTGAGAGCACATATCTAGTTTTTGTCCACTTAGCTTTATAAATATAATTCAATGATTCAAAAGTCAAGAATATTATCTGAAATGCTTTTACTTGCTGAAATCGTTTTGGTATGGTGTATCACCAAATCCACTATGGACTGTAGTGGATTGACCTTAACTTTCGCAATTATGTTAGATATTACCTTGAACAGTTCTATTAGTATATGTTTAGCTCGATGTTTGTCCCTCTCTAACGCGCGTTCATCTTCTTAAATCACGTTAACACCAAAATGAAAGGTGTTTGGTTCAGCATTTGATTCTCTAGCCATAATCAATTCTTCCACAAAACCTAGGTTTCATTCAAAGCAGTCTTGAGCAGTTTCTAGCCATAATCGATTCTAGTCCTGAGCAGCTTTCTTGTATTTTTCCTTTATTACCCTTTTGTATTCTTCCTTTTCTATGAAAGACCATGAGCAAAAGACACACACATACCTCTATAGTGAGAAAGAAACACACAACTCTATGGAAGATAGGGTAAGAGAGAAAGAATAGTGAGAGAAACACACACCTCTGTTTTCATTCATGAAAATAGAGCATACACACTCTTTCTCCTTAAGAAGCAGAGAAATATTAGGGGAAGAGAGAAAGAGGAGTGTAATTAAAGATGGATAGAGAGACAGAAAGTGAGAGAGGGAGCTCTATTTGAGAGATGAAACAGATGCAGTAAGGAAAATATGTGTGACAGTGCAAATAGGGACCAAAGTGAATAAATTAAAAGTTTATAGGGATTATTTTAACAAATAAAAAAATTTATTCTCAAATTGGGGACCTAGATGAAGTAAAAGAAGAGTTTATATCAAGCAAAGGACAAAAGAAAAATTTTAGCTAGGGACGAAAGTGAATAAATTGAAAAGTTTATAGGGTTGATTTTAACAAAGAACAAAATATATTCTCAAACTAAGGATCTTGATGAAGTAATATAAGAACTTATATCAAGCAAAGGACAAAGGAAAAAATTTAGCTAGGGACGAAAGTGAATAAATTGAAAAGTTTATAGAGGTTATTTTAACAAAGAACAAAATATATTCTCAAACTAGGGACCTAGATGAAGTAATAGAAGAATTTATATCAACCAAAGGACAAAATAAAAAATTTAACTAGGGACCAATAATTGAAAATTTTTCGGTAAATGGTGAAATTAAAACAAAATCTTGTTTAAATTATTAATTCATTTTGTTTTAAATAATGGATAGTTAATTTTGTTTAATTATTAATTCATTTTTTTAAAACTTAATTATAATGGATAATTAGTTCATTTTAATTATAATGGATACTTAGTTCATTTTAATTATAACGGATACTTAGTTCATTTTGTTTAAAACTTAATTATTAATTAAAAATTAGTCAATAATTTATTTTGTAATTAGTTATTTTGGGCTCTAATTGTAGCCTACACATTGAAGAAAAATAGCGCATTATTTAATCATTGATCTAATTACATAGTTTAAATTAAAAATATATATTTTATTACATCTATTTTTTTAATTACTTTTTTCTGTATTTAACTGGACATGAAAAATTAAATAAAGATAAATGAAATAAAACAATATAATATTCATACCATTTATGATAATTATACATTCAAAAGTACTTCTGCTAACCAATATCTAAACGAAATTCATTTTTTAAAATTATTTTTTTAATAAAAGTTTCTAAACATAAATCACGTTCATACAAAATCAAATCTGCTCAAAATCAATTCTAAAAATCAATTCTGCTCAAACCTAGACTTACTCAACGAGTTTCTAAACACCCCCTTAGACATGTGTGGAATAGGGATAGGAGTTTTTGGACTTGATGATATAAAAGTTTGGTTAAGTTCTTTTAGGAGCCCCATTAAAAATATTCATATTTTAAACAAGTCCCCGTTAATGCTTAACCTTATTTTTTAACATGACAAATTTACCTTTGTAACAATAATTGAAAAATTGATAATGAACATTAATTATACTTATTTTGTGTACAATTATCTTTTTCATTATTGTTATTAGTTGTATAATTTTTTAATCAAACTCTACAGTTTTTAATTTTTATTATTTTAATTTAAAATAAAATTAAAATGAGCAGTATGTTTTTGTTTTATTTTCAAAAGTTACAACGAATTTTCAAATATTCAACGATTTTGGTTTCTCCATTATAATTATTTTGCATATAAGTAAAACAATCAAAATATAAAAATAACATTTAAATTTTAAAAAATTACAATCAGTAAAATCAGAACATAAAAAAATTAGAGGTAAAATTTTAAAGTTTATTGTTAGAAAGACATACTTGTCATATTAAAGCATAAGGTTAAGTATTAACGATGTGTTTATTAAATGATGTACACTTGATATACTTTTCAAAAGCATTAATGCTTCTTAGCAAGTGCCTTTAGGATCGGTCATCGGACACTAGTTATTCAAACCGATAAGAATAAATTATAATTACTTAATGTATAATTTCTCAAAAGGTTGGTGCAAATTAAAGTGCCTAAACACTATCCCATTATTGCCAATAAAGAGTTTTTGTGATGGAGAGAGAAGCCAGTACCAGATGTTTTTATCGGAAGGTCAACAAAAAGATTTATTGAAAGTCATAATCCCAATTTATATTTATATCATTGTAAGAATAAATTTTAACTATTGAAGATAGGTGCATATAATTTGTCAAATGCAAAACACCTCACTCCTGGATATGTGATCGACACAGTATGTAAAACAAAAGTTAGAGCTCTTTAAATTTTAAAATGTTGTACTTCGAAATTGTCACACCCCACTCCTAGATACGTGACCGGCATAGTATGTAAGGAATGCTCTTACTGATACTATAAGCCAAATGAACAATCACACATGCATTCAACTATGAAATAACACATTAACAATATATACATGCATAAAAACTAACATTTGCATTTCAAAGGAATGTAACTATTCGTATATTCAAATTAAAATCCGCCATATTCCACCCTATTCCATCAACAACAAAAAAAAGGGAGTGGAATATTGGGGAACATAGGTTTACAAGAAAATGATGAAACTAACATTCATAAGTCTTTACAATATTACATTCAACCATCCTTAAGTGACTTATACGTACGACTACAGAGTCTTCTAGGTACACTTTACCAAAAGACCCACCCAAGCAAGAGGTGGTAAACAATGAGGTTCCGCTACTCCTCGGGCAGATACTCCTCTTCAATAGTGGGATTTGAAAATATTAAATCACAGGTGTGTGAGCTCATCAACAACTTAGTGAGTAGATAATTGTGCTAAATAAAACAATTCAAATTTAGTAACATCATAAACACATGTTATTCGGGCCATAAGCACGAGGTAGACCAACTATCTACCAAACCCCAAACATACAAAGTCAATTAGACAATTAATAATTCACATAAAGCATGAATCTATCTCATCATTCCAAACTCAACTAGGTGTAGTTTCGCCTCTTACCGACCACCACACCATATAGTATTCTTGTTTCTACCAGCATCTTAGCTTAATCAAGGCCTTTGACATTTCATAAAAGTCCCCAGGATAAGTAAGCATGCCACTTTGGGCTATCTCTCACGGCTCATGCCTCTTACCAGTATCTGCCAATCCCTACCCCTTGGTCTACCCCTAAGGTGTAGTCATTACATAGCTACATTTTTTATACAACGCAAACACAATCATATCAAGGAACGGAACAATACATTTCAATCATGCACCATGTATAAGCTAACTTAACCAAACATACATATTCACACTCCACGGTTCTTTATTCACCATGGTACATCTCCACATTATTCGAGATGGTTCTATAACCACCATGATCCACAATTAGTCATGTATATCCACAACTTTAATCCCCACTAAGATTAGTATTCCAACCTTAGTATACAAATACAAGATTGCCCATACTCATGCATATATGATGTATTCAAGAAAACAAGTTCAAGCAAGGTCATCCTGTAAAATCCCAAAATTTTGCATCCTTCTAAAATAGAATAAAAAGGAATTTATGAAGTCCTTAAGAAATTAGGCTAAGAAAAGATTATTAAAAACAAGAAAAATCATACCATAAGCATGACAGTCGATTGCCATTGCTAACAGTCGACTAGTAAGCCAAAATACAGAATAAGAAGTTTGATGCAAACAGTCAATTGGCATGAACCAAGTGGTCAACTGGTGGCATCAGAAATAAAAATAATTTAAAACAGAGAGGAATAGGTCGACTGCTAGCCAGGCATCAGTTGACCCATAGGCCAGAAATTTCCAGAAAATGCTAAATAGAGAGCAAGCAATCAACTGATTGGCATGCGACAATCGACTACTAGCATATAGAACAATGCCAAAGTCGACTGATAAAAATCATTTAGGAAAATTACCAAAATAACCCCAACTAGTTAGAAATACATGAGAAATAAAGTTAGGGGAAAATAGGTAATTTCACAAAGGCTCCATATGAGTATATATGTAGATTCTGTGAGAGAAAAGAGGAGAAAACCATAAGAAGGGGAGAGAGGGACGAGACAGACTAGATAGAGATGGAAAGGGAAGAAGATCACAAAAAAGGGCTGGAAGAGGAAGATTAAAACTGGGAAATCAGGTTTATAACTTGATTCTTCACACAAGGGAGCTAGTTTTTCCATAAAAGCTTGTATTTTCATATTTCATCATCTATGTGCTATGTTCTTCATAAGTTTATTCTTAAAGTTGAGATTTCTAAAAGAATGATGATATGGAATTTCTATTCTATGTCAAGTTTTATATATAAAGATTTTGCTATTATGAATATGTTATATGTTGTGAAAAACTTGTGTTCATTAAAGAAACTTAGAATAAGACTATATATTCAAAATAGTGGCTTTTAATGCTCTAGAATAGAGTAAGAGCTAAAGGAAAATTTATCCAAGAATAATTAGCAAGACCTTTAGCAAGAACAAGTCTCATAGAAAAAGACATAGTAAGAAAGAAGCAAACTAAATCTATTTCATAGAAGAGAATAGAAAAGGCTAGAAGATGTTGACCCTAAGGCTATATGCCATAAGTTTTGATGATGACAAATATATTTGAATAGTAGCATTGATATATATAAAGATTAATTATCATATATATGCTACAAGTACTTAAGCATGATTATGTTATTTAATATGTATGTTGCATATATTGAATCATGCTATTAAACTAACCATTGGGTTTGCAAGTAAGATATATTTTATAGGTTGGTTCAAAACAAGAAGAGTGAGGATTGTATTGAAGAACAAGGAAAAGCAATATCATGCTTCACTCAAGGAAAACAACATGCAAGGATGAAGCTCCAAGAAATGAAGAATTAGAAGATTTGAAGTCTTGGAAGCTTGGATGCATCAAGATAGCCTATGTGTTTAAATTAGGTATATTTTATATAGGCTAGTATATTTGTGCAACTCAATGATTTAGATTTGCATACATTGGCTCAAGCATTTTTGAACAAAAAGTTAGTGAGATATGAAGTTTTACAAAAGTTATTTTTTGACCTTTGGTCACTCCTTATATCATATCTCATAAATGAAAAATCGGTTTTTCAAGTATCTTAATCTCATTTGATAGTAGACTCAAAGATCTTTTCAACGGTATATTATTTATTCAAAACGGAGTCCAAATGAGAAATATATGACTATTCAAAATATAGTTTGAAAAACTGAAAGTTGATTTTACTGTAATAAAAAATTATTCTGTTCTGACCTATAGTCAGTATTTTGATTATATCTTTTAAAAGAAAAATAATTTTTGAGTAAAACTTGGCTCATTTGAAACTAGACTCCAAGAGATTTCCAACGGTATATTATTTGTTTAAAACGGAGTTCAAATGAGGGAGTTATGAATTTTTAAAGAAAGCTCAAAATCTGGACTGCACTATAACGGCTATATAACGGCTAGTTTTGTAAAATCTTATATATATGACCTTAGATACACGATTTTGAGCAAGAACAAAGTCCTACAATGTGATATTAACTTCTTCTATCATCTTTGAGAGAAAGGAAAGCATTCTTGAGCCAAATCTTGCATATTCTCTATCATTAGAGTTATTAGAGCTTCATTTGTTTTCATCTACTCTTTAGAGAGAGTTTCTTTGTATTGTTGATTTTGATCAACACATATATTATTCTGAGTTGAGGTTCGCAAGTACCGGTGTTGGAAGAACTTGCTTTGGGTTGAGGAGGAGCCCGGATTCATAAATTCTTCATTGTGGTTTCGCAAATACCCGGATCGAATTTGCGTGGTTGTAGTGGTTTGCAAGTACCCGGATTAAACTTGCAATTATAGTGGAAATACTCAAGTGGTCTCTTGAGGACTGGATGTAGGCTTGGATTAGCCGAACCAGTATAAATCTCCGAGTTTGCTTTCTCTATCCCTTACTCTTTAATTTGTGCATATTGATATATATTCTTTAATTCCTTGATCTTTATAATTATTTATCTTAACAGCACATTGATTTTCTGTATTGTATTTATTATCCTAAGCATTGTACTTTTACAGAAAATCATTTTAACTTCCAATTAATTCTTGTGAAAAATTTATAAAACCCAATTCACCCCCCTCTTGGATTCCAACCATTACTTTCAATTGGTATCAGAGGTTGGGCTCTTGTTTAAAGACTTAACCGTCTAAGAGTTAGCATGGTTGGATATAGTGATTGGTTTATTTCTAAAAATTGTTCTTTCACAGAACCTCCAATTTTTGATGCTAATCATTTTCAATATTGGAAGTATGAAATGAAAATGTTTTTAATTTCAGTAGACCATAAACTCTGGGATGTTATAGAAAATGGTTCTTGTATGCCTATCAAGGAAGAACAAGGAAAATGCATTCCAAAACTTAAGAGTGAATGGAATGATACTGAAAGAAGTTTAATGCAACTCAATGCTAAGGTAAAATTGATTATTTCTTGTGCATTGAGTCAAGATGAATTTTTCAAAATCTCCAACTGTGCAACTGCAAAAGAAATGTGGGAAATTCTTGAAGTTGCACATGAGGAAGATCTTATTGCTGAGGAATTAAGGTATAGAAGTTTCATTAATGAACTTGAAATTGCTCAAATGAACAATTGCAAAACCATTAATGAGATACAACTTGTGCTTAATCAATTGCAAGCTCTTGGTATTGAACTTACAGAAAAATCTCAAATCACCAAGGTGGCAGACGAAGAAGAAAAAGGAGAAAAAGAGAAACCACAACCAAAAGGTGAATCATCAAAGAAAGCTTACCTATCTTCCAATTGGGGAAATAGCAATTCTGATAAGCAGAATACAAATGAAGAAGCCAACACTTGTCTTGTGGCCAGAGATAAAGATGAGGTAAATTCATTTGACTACTCTTTTGAAGAATTACAAGATGCCTTTGATGATTTACATGAAGAATCTCTTATACTTGCAAAGAAACTAAATGTTTCAAAACAGAAAAACTCTTCTCTTGAAAATGAGTTGGAAATATTGAAAAATGAATTTTCTATTTCCAAGGAAGAGAATTTTGTTTTTGAAAATCAAAACAAAACTTTGCAAGAAGAGAATTTGATTTTAAAAACAAATATCTCTACCAACAAAAATTGCTTTTGTACCAAGTGTGATTTTTTGAAAAAAGAAAATGATAATCTTAAAAACACACTTGCAAAACTCTCTCAAGGTAGAGAAATTTTAAATACCTCAGTTTTGAAACAAAGAAGAATTAACAAAGTTGGTATTGTTTCTAAAAAGAAATCAAACCAAAAGCAGTTTAAAAACTTCTTTGTTTCTGAAAAGATGTCCAATAGTCCAACTTGCACTTGTTTCTATTGTGGACTAAAAGGACACAAATCTTACTCCTGTTTTTATAAGAAAAATCTTGTTCATGGAGTAAAAATGAAATGGGTTCAAAAAGGAACTCATGACCCAGGCAAACCCAAAGAAATTTGGGTACCAAAGATAAATGAATAATTTGTAGATTTGCCTCGAAGCAAGGAGCGGAAATGACTTTTCAATGGCTACATCATTCAAACTCCACTCTCTTGCATCAAAAGGAGGCAATGGATAAGTAAACATATAATCTGGAATGCATTGTAAGAATTTTGACTGATATGTTTACTGCTCTCTAATGCTTTTGTCTGTTATCTAATATGCCTTACATCTATCCTTGATATTCATGCATGCTATATCTGAAAACAATTGTTAGGTGTGCAGATTATAGATTCAAATTTTGTTTTGATCTAAAATCTTTCTTCCAAATTTTGCTCAAACTATCCTTTTTACTGCATCATGAAAACTTGCTTCCATTACACGCACATTTTTCTTGTCTTCACAACAATAAGATTCCTCCTACCTATAGTATTTATCCTTGCTGTAATCTTATTTAAATATTTTCAATGAAATCAAATATTTTGCAAAATTGCATTTCATGAAAGCATAGCACTTTTATTAATATGGTATATCTTGAACATAATGTTGCTCCTAGTACTCGAGATTTATTTGAACATTACTGATTTGAACATCAAAGTGCTCCACCAAAAGTGTTTTGCAGGAGTTAGTCCTCAAATCTATCCTCTAAGCTCATTCGTAATGATCGACCAATGCTTGACAGTGATCTTATTAGAGATTGTTTTCAAGAGGATCTTGCAAATAATCAATCAATTAAGTTCATTAAAATTGCAAGAAGATAGAATCAAAAGAAGAGCAATGAGCAAAACAAGAATATCAAAATCTTGAGGAGGAACTTCAAGAAGCAATAAGAGTTTGCCAAAATTGATGAGTATCTCTATTCTTTACCACTTTAATATTTAATTGAGTGATACTCCCTGATCATAATTGGCTATATTGGCAATTTTTTTTTACTGACATACTTTCATTACAATGATATATTGTTCTCTAATATCTTACATATTTGATCATATCATTGTATATAAAGATATTGTCTTTATACCATTCATCATGGTTTGAGCATTATACATGTCATATCCTTTGTATAAAATATAGCTTATGAACGATTGTTTATGGATTATAGTTTATATCTGATTATATCTTACTAATCCATATTACCTCAATTATTGTACTACATACTCAAGTTATAATATGTTTTATCTTGATAAGTATGTAACTTGTTTTTGCTTTGAAATGATGATATATATGTCCATGTCAGAAAATTCTTTCCATCTTTAAAATGGATATATATTTTTCAATATATATATATATACTGTGCTGAATTTGTGTAGCTGATTTATTTTATCTTTTTTTTTATTATTTTTTTTGTACCGTCAAATAAAAGAAACCACTTGCATTAAAAAAAACCGAAGGATTACATTGCATAATTAAAAAAAAAAAAGGAAGGTTTGCTCATGCATGAGCAATCTACAGGCGAGGTGGTCTTGGATTAGGAGGCCCGTATTGTATCATCACCCCTCGGCCATTCCTTGGAGCAAGAGATTGAGCTATGTCACGGAGGGTAGTGTAAATCCCATTCATACAATCAACACTTCTTTGTTGTTGATTGCAGAAGCATTGGGTAGACCAATAGAAGAACCTATCTATTCTTGAAGTCAGTGTCGCATTGTTGCGTTTAGCTAACTTCTCTTGGTCCTCTATCATCTTCTTGAGTTTCTTCACCTCCTGCTCCAGACAAGCAATTTTGTCTTCTGACGTATGGCCTGTACTAATCTCTTCAGCTTCTTCGATCTTCATTTTCTTCTTTCGGTTCTCTTGAGATCCCTCCAAAGGCCTTTTACCCTTGTCCCTGCCTAGACTCAAGTTTAAGTCGAGCTCTTCCTCCCTGGCCTCTACTGTGAGATCAATGAACTTTCTTGCTGCCATGGTTGGAATATTTAGAAATTTTTGTGGGAGTATGAAGAGAGAGGAATGTCAGAAAGTTGTAGGCTCAGAGATGAATACTCTTTGTGGTGTGGTAATTGAGAGCTCTGGGGCAGTCTTTATAGAGAGAAAATGATGACTTAGAGCCAACGAAGATATCTCTTCACCGCACCCCTACACGCTCATCCTACGGATTTTGCTAGCTGGAAGCCAGAACTCTAGGGTACGCATGCACACCAATAACGCGTCGCATTAATGGCAAAACCACGAAAGTCAATTTTCGGTGGATTTGCGGCTGATTTAATTTGTTTTGATTAGAAATTTTAAGGATTAATAAAATGGTGATATTCAGAACCGTATCATTCTGCTTTGTTGTGTTGTTCTTGAGAGCATACATGATTACATCATGCTGTGATTATATGTATCGAAGAACATATGTTGTGTATGCTATTCATGCATCATGAGCGAAGGCTATGGCTAAGAATAATATTTCATGATTCCACATGCACTCATACAAAATGAGCTGTCAAAATTTTTACATGTACTCATTCTCAAGATACATATATAAATTCATTTTGAATGGGTATATAAATTGCTTCCTTTGTGCTGAAATTTATCTTATCCTTTATGAAGCAAATTTGTTTTGAAAAAGGACTTTAAAAATGCTTCTGTTATGTTAATATGTTTTATCATATGAAGCAATATTTTTTTTGAAAAAGAAAAGGTCTTAAAGATCTCTTTTGTTGTTGATGACAAAGGGATATTGATGTTTCATATATGGATTATGAACTATATGCTTGAATATATCTTATTACACTAATCCATATATATTGCTTCCTTAGATGAAACGTTTCTAAATTCCTTCGAAGCAAAATGTTTTTGAAAAATATCGTGAATCTCTTGAATTGCTTCCACAATTCTGAAATTGCTTTACCATATTGAAGCATTATCTGTTTTGAAAAGAAAATGATTTGAGTATCGTTATTTTAAATCACTTTTGCTATATGTTGAAATAATTTTATGCATATATGCAGAAATTATTTTTCAGAAATCTTGAAAAATATTATTATTCGATTTATGGATTATGATTAATATTCTTGTTTATATCATGCTTTGCTAATCCATATATCATACTTCTGCTGTGTGCTGTAAATATTTCTATCATATGACAGCAAATGATTTTTTTTTTCAAAGAGTTTAATTTTTCTGCTATTTACTAAAAATGCCTCTTCATAAACAAGCAGAAATCATTTTCAATGAAAATATTGCAGAAATTTTTTCAAAAATCTTACTTCAAAATTCTGCAATCAAAAACTGAATTTCCTTTATAATGATTTGGACAATCTTTTTCAAAGGAAAAATGTTATGAAATTCAGGGGGAGCTTTGTCTCACTTGAATGTATTTTTTTTTGAAAAAGAATATATCTTGAAAAATTGGATATTCATTATTCATTATTCTTTTTCAAATTATGCAAGGTTTAAGGGGGAGCCTAAAACTCTTTCAAGTTTTATCTTTTGGCTCATTTCATTTGACATGAGAAAAATTTTTCTAAAATTTTCTTTTTACATGTCAATGAAATCAATGATAAGTTTTGATGTATCCTTACCCCATACTATATTGACATCTTCTGACATCCTGACTTAATGAAGGTATGTGCTTTAACTTCTATATATTGTGTTCCTTACACCTTTTTGTTGATGTCAAATAGGGGGAGAAGAAACAATAGAAAAATATGTATACGTGCTTATAACATTGCATTCATTATCTTGTGATACATATTTTTATGTGGTGATTTGTCATCATCAAAAAGGGGGAGATTGTTGACCCTAAGGCTATATGCCATAAGTTTTGATGATGACAAATATATTTGAATAGTAGCATTGATATATATAAAGATTAATTATCATATATATGCTACAAGTACTTAAGCATGATTATGTTATTTAATATGTATGTTGCATATATTGAATCATGCTATTAAACTAACCATTGGGTTTGCAAGTAAGATATATTTTATAGGTTGGTTCAAAACAAGAAGAGTGAGGATTGTATTGAAGAACAAGGAAAAGCAATATCATGCTTCACTCAAGGAAAACAACATGCAAGGATGAAGCTCCAAGAAATGAAGAATTAGAAGATTTGAAGTCTTGGAAGCTTGGATGCATCAAGATAGCCTATGTGTTTAAATTAGGTATATTTTATATAGGCTAGTATATTTGTGCAACTCAATGATTTAGATTTGCATACATTGGCTCAAGCATTTTTGAACAAAAAGTTAGTGAGATATGAAGTTTTACAAAAGTTATTTTTTGACCTTTGGTCACTCCTTATATCATATCTCATAAATGAAAAATCGGTTTTTCAAGTATCTTAATCTCATTTGATAGTAGACTCAAAGATCTTTTCAACGGTATATTATTTATTCAAAACGGAGTCCAAATGAGAAATATATGACTATTCAAAATATAGTTTGAAAAACTGAAAGTTGATTTTACTGTAATAAAAAATTATTCTGTTCTGACCTATAGTCAGTATTTTGATTATATCTTTTAAAAGAAAAATAATTTTTGAGTAAAACTTGGCTCATTTGAAACTAGACTCCAAGAGCTTTCCAACGGTATATTATTTGTTTAAAACGGAGTTCAAATGAGGGAGTTATGAATTTTTAAAGAAAGCTCAAAATCTGGACTGCACTATAACGGCTATATAACGGCTAGTTTTGTAAAATCTTATATATATGACCTTAGATACACGATTTTGAGCAAGAACAAAGTCCTACAATGTGATATTAACTTCTTCTATCATCTTTGAGAGAAAGGAAAGCATTCTTGAGCCAAATCTTGCATATTCTCTATCATTAGAGTTATTAGAGCTTCATTTGTTTTCATCTACTCTTTAGAGAGAGTTTCTTTGTATTGTTGATTTTGATCAACACATATATTATTCTGAGTTGAGGTTCGCAAGTACCGGTGTTGGAAGAACTTGCTTTGGGTTGAGGAGGAGCCCGGATTCATAAATTCTTCATTGTGGTTTCGCAAATACCCGGATCGAATTTGCGTGGTTGTAGTGGTTTACAAGTACCCGGATTAAACTTGCAATTATAGTGGAAATACTCAAGTGGTCTCTTGAGGACTGGATGTAGGCTTGGATTAGCCGAACCAGTATAAATCTCCGAGTTTGCTTTCTCTATCCCTTACTCTTTAATTTGTGCATATTGATATATATTCTTTAATTCCTTGATCTTTATAATTATTTATCTTAACAGCACATTGATTTTCTGTATTGTATTTATTATCCTAAGCATTGTACTTTTACAGAAAATCATTTTAACTTCCAATTAATTCTTGTGAAAAATTTATAAAACCCAATTCACCCCCCTCTTGGGTTCCAACCATTACTTTCAGAAGAGACTTGTCTTATAGTAGAAGACAAAGAGAATTAGAAAGAATAATATGAACATCAGATTCTTTATTCCACAGTAAAGAATAAAGAAAATAAACCATATTCCATATAAGAAAATAAGGAAAGTGAGACTTGTTCCATAGAAGAGAACAAGAGAAAGAGACACTTATTCTACATAAGAGAATAAGAGAAGAACATAATACCTTATACCACAGTAGAGCATAAGGAGATACTTTTATTCCACAGTAAAAAATAAGAGGAGAATCTTATTCCACAGTAGAGAATAAGATAGAGAAGAGACTCTTATTCCATATAAGAGAATAAGAGGAGAGTATCTTATTCCACATAAGAAAATGAAGTAAGTAGATCTTATTCCACAGAAAAGAATAAGACAAGAAAGAGAACCTTATGCCACAGAAAAGTATAAGTAAAAGACCTATTCCACATAAAAGAATAAGAGAACAAAATTTATTCCACAGTAGAGAATAAGAAGAATAAGACCTATTCGATAGTAGAGAATAAGAAAAGTAAGCTTTTTCCCTAGTAGAGAACAAGAAGAAGCCTTGTGCTAGATTAAGAAGCCTTGTGCTAGATTAAGAAATAAAGATAAAGAAAGTTATATTAAGTTTATTCATAAGCTATGAATAAGAATTTTATAAAAGAGAAACCATGGATGATTAATTTACTTGTTTAAATGATTTTAAGGCTGAAATGATCCTTATATATGTTTTGATTGAAAATAACTAGCTAATGAGATACATCGTATCTCACTTTTAAAAATTAATCATTTCAGCAGATAAAGACAAAGTAAAGGCATTAATGCTGTAAATATTGTTTGAAGTAGAAAAGTAGCCTAAGTTATGTATCTATGTTGTTCATATTGTATATGGGTATTTTATATGTAAATACCCTAGAACGATGTTAGTGACTATGGAAACATATGCTATATAATGTAAATTATCATTATACACAAAGATATGGTATTAAATGATAAATATATCAGAGTGTGCAATAAAAATATGCAAACAGTAAATCTGCCAAATTACAATCAGTTGATGGTCTAGTTCTAGAATATTTACGATTGGCCTACCCAAGAGTTACTAGTCCACCAATATCTTGAGATCAGTCGATTGGCAGCTCTTGGAAACCAAGATGAAATTTTAGTAGATTTAGCAGTTGACCGTTATATTGCAAAAAGTTGACTACCAGCTATTGCAAAGGCCAAAGTAGTATTTTATCTAAGTAAGTTATAAAAATGATTTTATAACTCTCAAAGAGAAATTTTTATTTACGCAATATGAATGATACAACAAGGTCAAACTTTAAGCAACCTTAATATTTCATATCTTATTTCTAAATGAGAGTATTTAAATAATAAATAAAAAAGAGACGTTACGCACCCACTCACCTCAACTCCAAGCTAAACAATCAAACATTTTCTTACTTGGATTTTGAGTGCAAGGATGATTCAAGTTGATTTGTGATCAAACCTTATCAATTTCATCATAGAAAAGTGTGAAAAAGAGTCTAAAAGTTAAGGAAAACACTAAGTTTGATTGCTGTAGTAGAACCCCTACTACTGCAACACTACAAGACAGTGTTTCAAGCCTCCCTCACTATCTACTGCTGCTATAGCGGCGGATTACACCGCTACAATGATGGTAGATAGTGTTAAATCACTGTCTCTATACCAGCTGGTTGATGTGATGGCAATTCGCACTGTTGCAGCAGTATCAAATGCTCTGCACTTGCAAAATGGCACGAAAACACTCTTTTTCAGTCCATTTCTTGTCCTTAATCCTCCAAGGTTTCATCCACTTCATTTTGGCAACTTAGATACA
This sequence comes from Biancaea sappan, assembly GCA_037074585.1. Classification (NCBI taxonomy): domain Eukaryota; kingdom Viridiplantae; phylum Streptophyta; class Magnoliopsida; order Fabales; family Fabaceae; genus Biancaea; species Biancaea sappan. The sequence goes on along the minus strand of CM073491.1, from coordinate 56,635,217 downwards.
CCTCCAAGCACCAGGAATTACTAGAAAAACTCAAGAAAAAGATTAAGTTTTGGATTTGCAAGGTTTCAAAACACATTCACCAAAGCCTTCTCCAACTCTCAGAGCTTCCAAATTCATTTTAATCCATCAAATCCCAACCCAATCAAGCCCTAAATACATTAATCAAACACAAAGGAGTATGGGAAGTGAGAAATCAACCTCAGCAACTTAGATTTTTCTCAAAGTTCTATCTAGGGTTTGTAAAATTCGAAAATGAAGAAAAGGATGAAAAAATTCATAATGTGAACCTTGATTCTATGATTAGAAGGATGAGGAGTGATTTGCCTTCAAAGAAACCCCACCAGAAGCTTGAGGAATTTATGTGAGCATGGATTTTGGGAAGAGAAGGATAATAATGGTGTGAGAGGTAGTGAAAATGTAAGAGCAAATGAAGAGAGGCGTAGGACTTAGACAATTTTTGATATGGGGTTTTCTTTGAGTATAGTGTCCCTCCCTTGACCAAATTTCCCTCCTTTACAACACAGGAGGTCTTTAGGGACTAAGGGCATTTTTGAAAACCTTGCCAAAATATTGTACATGGACACTTAAATCATTTCTCACAAAAAATGCCACATCACAACACATTCCCAACACAAGCTTTCATCATTTTCTTCCTATACCATTACACATTTTCCATTGAATCTGGAAAACTTAATTTCCATCTATTTGGTCCCTTTCATAGTTTTCCACACACAACATCCTTCCACAAGCATTCTAAAGCAACAAACACATATATGCACATGCTCAATACAAAAATTAATCATCATGGAAATTTCATTCATGCATTCCTAACTATAATACAATTTTTACAATAATTCATTTAGGTCCTCTACTCGGACCCATAGTATAAGAGAACATTTAACACACAATTTTCATCAAGAACACAATCACTCATGCATACACCAAACATGACCATATACACAAGAATCAACACATCACACAAATGAACCGGCAAGCCACTCACACATGCTACACGAGACACATGTATTACATAAATATTTCTAGTGTTTGTTTTTTGGTGTTACATTAGGGAACCATGGATTATTTGCCTCACCGACAATTACCATTACAAGATTATATTGTATCGTTCGCTGCTTCTTCTTTTTTTTTGAAAGAGTAAATTATAATACTTTTTTGTTTTTTGTTTTATGATATATATATATATATATATATATATGCCTCTCGGAAATATAATACAATATTCTCTAAAATCTAAATATGACCAAATTATTTTGAGTGATATTTATTTCTTTTATTAATAAGTTAAATTATTAAAAAATTATTTTTAAAACTTTATTTCAATTTTAGTTTTGTTTTAAAAATATAAATTTAATTTATTATAAATCTTTAAAGTTGTTTTTCATATTGATTGTTTAATACTCATTGTTGTCTATAGACAATAGGACAAGTTTTGGTTTCAGGGAGGAGACTTGAGGTATATTTTGAAAACAAAAGGAAGCCATATAATTTAGACATATTTCAAAAGAAAAGAGTATAATTTACTTTTTTTGTATAATTAGTCATGACGAAACAATGTGATTTTATAGCTAAACCTGATGTGTCTTGTTGTCCTGCAGGTGATAATAAATGAAATTATGTAGAAAACAAAAACAGACTTGACGAGCTAATATTGGAACCAGCTCCTCTGCTTGTCTTTAAGACAAGCAAAGGCCTGTTTGTCTCAAAACGACGCCATTTTGGCATCGTTTTTTTTTTTGAAATGGTGTAAAACACTGTTTCAATTTTTTTGTTATAACTGTGCGAAAGGGTACATTTTTCAAAAGAGAGAATACCTCATCACGTCCGAGGGAAAATGCTATTGTCTCCTTCTTGCTTTTGTCTTCGTCTAAGGTCTAGTTCGTATTATTCTCCTTGTTCCTTCTTCATCTGAGGATGCCATGGTTCGTCTTCTGCTTTGTGCTCCCTCTTCTCTTCTAGCGAAGCCTATCCTTCTTCCTTCCTACTCCATCAAAGCTGAACTTGTTTTCTCCACACTCATCTTCTCCTCCATTGAAGCCCTTTCGTCCTACGCCCTCCTTCCCTTCGACCTTCCTTTTTTGGTCTCTAGTCTGGCATTTCTCTCACATTCTATCTTTGTCATACAAGTTCATTATATACTATTGTGGTTGATTTTTTTTCTTATATAATTCTTTTGCAAAATTTTTTAATCGATATTTACTTCCATGATTGTCTATTCAAATTCACAGTTGAAGCAGAAGACCTTGGAGCTTCATATTGCCAATTTAAAAATTAAGCAACATGAGGAAAAATTGGTTTAGGAATAATCTCATATGAAAGTTTATGCAAAACAAGTGTCTCAGCTATTAGCAACTAAGAAAAATTTGCGCTTGCAGCTAACAACGAATGGAGAAAAATTCCAACAATTCCAAGTTAATTTGATTCAGTTTTATGTATCAATGTGCAATTCGAATTAAAGCCACTACTTTCTACTCAGTGTTTGCATAAAGCTCAAATTTTCTTAAATATAGTAATTTGAAACCCATTGATGCGAGATTTTTAAAAATTAAAGATTTTATTTTATCCCCAATAGAGAAAAGGTGTGGTTGAGTGAGTCTTGCATTGACTGAGACTTTAGTTTTTCATGTTTAACCAATTGAATATAAACCAACTAAACCTTGCTTATTAGCTTTCTTTGTCTACTTGAATTATAATTGTTAGTTTGGCCTTACTTTAACTTTTAGGTTTAGGCATGCCATTAATAAGTTATACCCAATAATTCCTATGTCTGTAATTTGGCATTTGTTGAATGCCCTGTTTAGAATGGTCTTGAGATGACCATACTTTATGAACTTCTGCATTTGATTTGAGACATAGTTTGATTTATATGTTTATAGTTTATGCATGAATTTGACTCTGTTCTTTATTATGCCTTGAACTTTGAGGAAGCATTGTTAAAGAGCAATGAGGTTTTTGAGACATTAAATAATAGATTGAGAAGCTCAAATTTTTTCTTAAAGAAATACATCGTGGTGTTTGCAACATTTTTAAATCAGTAGTCCTAAGGATTATTAAGTTGTTATGTATATTAAATTAGAATGAATTTGTTGTTCTATGCTGATATATTGAATTAGCTTGCTTTTGTGTTGAGGACCTTATAAATGGATGTGTTGATATATTGAATTAGCTTGCTTTTGAATTAGACTAAATTTGGTATATTGTTTTGGTTGATATCTGTCAAATAGTTTTGGCAATTTCTATTTTTATTTTGGTTTAAAGGTGCTATTTTGGTTGATGAATTAAGTGAATATATGTGCTGAATGTGAAGAATAAATGTGCTATCTTGGATTAAATGTGTAGGTCTCAAATCAACAAAAGTTGGAAGATGGGCAAGAGGAGCAAATGGGCAAGAGCGAATGGGCAAAGGATTACAAGCTCATCAAATTAGTTTCAAAGCTTGTTGTGATGTCTATGAAGTACCTGTAAATGTTACTTAGGATCAACAATAGTTACTTAGGATCTGTTGTAAATGTTACCTAGGTTCTAATTTCCAAATTAATGGCTACTTCAATTCTATTGTAAAAGTAGGTTCTGTTGTTGTAGGTTCTGTTATTTCCCCGAACTCTTATAATGATCTAAGATCTTAAATAGTTATTATTAATAAAAAAAATGGCTATGTTTTGGAATTCTTTCTTGTTTTTCTATTATTTCATATAGCATCAATTTATATCTTTAAATATAAAAGGAACTTCATGTCAATGTTAGAACGCCATCTTATCCTTTTTCATACTTACTATTCCTGTGGCTTCATCCTTTTTCATGCACATCACTCACTGTCATTAAACCATTTGATCATATGTATTATTTCAACTAGTTGATCATATTCAATTATTAATATATATATATATATATATATATGTACTATTCCTCAACATTGATCATATTCTGCTATGGTCTTTGTTTCAGTCAAAAAAAAAAGCAAGAGAGAAAGACATTGTATCCAAAAAATCTACAATTTTTATTATTAATTGAATCATCATTACAATGCTCGTAGCAATACTGTACTTGGAAACAACATAACCTATAACTATGCAGTCAACTATACAACTATCACTTTGCCAACAAAATCTACAACTATACAGCCAACTATCATCTTGCCCATTTGCCAACTATACAGACCAATACAGATGTTTTGCCAACTATACAACTAGCATCTTGCTCTTGCCCATTTTCTCATGCCCAAAATTTTATTTTATTAGTTTCAATGCCCCATTTCACCTTTGGAAACTGCATCTTTTCTTCTTTTGATTTTCTGCATATACAATTTAAGAGTTAGACAACACTCAAAAGCAAGGGATACAACACATTTAAAAAGGCATAATTCTAAAAAAAAAATATCTGCATTATATTATTAATGACTCCTAGTCAATTGTATTGTATGAAAGGAGTTCAATCAATGACAGACCAAGATATGCCTTGGATGAAGATATATAAACTGCCTTTGCTCTACCCAATTTGAGGCAAAAATATATAAATATCAGCAAGACAACTGGTATTGTAGTGAAGTGGCACTAGCTTAAAACCATAAATTTAGCTAGCTTCTAGACAGTGCAATTAATTTCAGGCCTATCAAGATTTGAGACTTCCTATCAAAATAAGAGTGAATACAAAAACAACATTCAATAAACAATATCACTATCTAGATATGCATCAATTGTGCTAGTAATTAGAAATTAATAGAACCTACCACTTAAGACTGCATAATTTCCAAGTCCACACATCAAGATGAATTCTAAAAGATGAACTCATTTGATTTGAGCTTTAAAAATTTCAACCCAAATTCACATTAAACAACCCAAATTCATTATGAATATTCTTCACAACAAAAAATGAGTCCTACTATACCTTACCAAACCAAGATTTATTAAACTAAAGAAGCCATAATGCACTCCAAAACATAATTCAACCACAAAGTAATAGAAGAAGTAAAAAATAAAAATGGAGGAATTAAGAGTAGTGATATGTTCAACCAATGAGAATTTAATCAAAAGCTTAATCATAAAACCAAAACTTGAAAGAAATGGTTGGATCCCAAGAGGGGGTGAATTGGGTTTTATAAAAATTTCCACAAAACTTAATTGGAAGTTAAAATGATTTTCTGAAATTGGACAATGCTAAAGAAAATAATTTAATTCAGAAAATCAAAGTGTTATCAAGATGAATAATTTTATAGTGCCTGGAATTAAGGAGCAAATATAAATATACACAAATTAATTAATACTTGAGGTAGAAATCAAATATAAACGCAAAGCATTAATTAATTAACTTCAAATGCAAATAGAGTAGGGATAGAGAAAGCAAACTCAGAGATTTATACTGGTTCGGCTAATCCTAAACCTACATCCAGTCCTCAAGATACCACTTGAGTATTTCCACTATAATTACAAATTTAATCTGGGTACTTGCAAACCACTACAACATAGATCTTTTTTTTTTCTCAAGGGTGTCTCTCCCCCTTACAATGTGTTTTCTCTCAAACACTAACTCAAGGAACCAATCCTTGAGCAAAAAAATTTGAAGGCTTAAGGAAAATAATTGTGGACATTCCCAAAATGTAGATAACGCAGAAATTAAGCTCAGAATTTTTCTCTAGCAATTTAGAGAGAATGAAACTCAAGATAATATGACAAATGAACAATTGAAACTTGATACAAATGGTGTTGTGAAGTCCCCTTTATATAGTGAAACTTTGCTGCTACAGTGACTGCTTTAGTCAGAATTGCTATAGTAAGCTTCATCATCATTTTTCAACTTTTCTACAACAATCAAAAAACTTTATCAACTTTTTTCAACAATCAATATTCTTTTTCAAATTTGCTACAGTAAAAAGTATTCTTTTTTTCAAAGTTTATTACAACATCCAATAAACTTTATCATACTTTTTCAACAATCAAATTTCTTTTTCAAAAGTGCTACAGTAAAAAGCATTCTTTTTCAAATTATATTAAAATAACCAATAAATTTTATCAAAAATCAATTTATATTACTATATATAAATATATAAAGCATTAAATATATTTGGGTCAAGAAAAATTGAATCATGCATTTGGGCCAATAAGATTAAATCATTCATTTGGGTCAAGGAGATTAAATCATATTATTTAGGCTAAGAAAGATTAAATCATACATTGGGCCAAGAAGATTAAATCATTCATTTGGGCCAAGAAGATTAAATCGTTCATTTGGGCCAAGAAGATTAAATCATACTATAATTCCCACATATTTGTCATCATCAAAACTTATAGCATAATACATTAGGGCTAACAAAACTAAGCACAGCAAATCAGATATTAGATTAAGGAAGATTTTCTAATTGAGACCTAACCCTAAATTAATCCAAATTTTCTAAGAAAATAAGACAATTAATCCCAAGTCCTAAATTAATCCTAATCGTAACCATTAGCTTACATGTTCACTTGACAAAGGCTTCAAGAGAAGTCAGACCAAAGACAAAAAAGGAACGTCGAGGGAGGGAGGAGAAAGGAAGGGCTTCAATCTCTGAAGAAGATGATTATGGAGAAAATAGTGAGTCTTCGACGAAGCAATGAGGAGAAAGGATGGTCTTTGCTGGAGAAGAAGACAAGCAAGGAGGAGGAAGACGAACACCATTTGATTAGATAAAGACAAAGCAAGGAGAAGACAATGGCTATTGATCAAATGATGTGTTTCGCACCGTGTTTTTTTTTTTTAAAAAAAAAAGGCTCCCAAAACAATACCATATGGAGGTCAAGCAAACAAACCAAATCCGTTAATGTTGTAGAAAAAAGTGAGAGTGATTATGTGAAGGAGATGAAATAGAAGAGGGAGAGAAAGAAAGTACATTGATCTTGGTTTGTGTAGAAATATGGTTTACAAATAGCATTGTGAAACAATCCAGTCAGACTGATTCGTTATGGGTCAACTTGTTTAGGCCCGCGTGCCTCTTTATTAAGACTGAGACCACTCGTCTTAGCCCGTGGTCCTAAACAAGCCAGTCCTCAGGCCACTCTTTTTTTTAATTATATTTAAATAATATAATTTTTAAAAAATACAATTTATACATGTAAAATATTACTTATTTAATATTTTTAAATAACCAATATATAACTTTAATTTTTCATATTTTTTAAATTACTTGAATTATATTTAAATATAAAAATTGTATAGTATTTTTAAAAAATCACAAAAGTTTTCATATCCAAAAATACTATATTTATAATATATAAGGTTATAAAATATAAAAATTTGATAAAGTGAGATTACTTATATTAAATAATATTATTTTTTGTAAAAAAATAAAAACAAAAAATAAAAATTTAAACTGGCCAGCCGAGGAGCTAAACAAGCCAGCCTTTTTAGACTTTTTTTAAATAAGCCTATTTTTCTAAACTCAAGACTACCCATTTATGGGTCAACTCGTAGACCACAAGCTAAATTGACAGTACTATTTATTATTGATTTTTCTAAAAATATTTTTGGTTTGTTTTGGATATTTACGAATTTATGTTTTGTAACACATGTTTTTTTATTCTAAATACTTAACAATTTGTGATAATCTGTCAAATTTTAGGTTTGTCAATGCTTTGACCATTATCGAACCAAAAATAATATGAATATTTTTGAAGTTTTGAAAATCATATCGATCATTAAATTATTAAAGATATTAATTTTATTATTAATGGTTAAATTGTAATCAAACTATTAATATTTAAAATATATTAAATATTAAATATATAATTATAAAACTATAAAGTCATGAACATAAAAATTTAACATTAGAAATAATTTATTTTTAAATATTAAATTGTTGTCTTTAATAATATATGATATTATACAAATTATTATTAATATTCTTTAATTTTTGTATGATTTAAAATTATTTTACACTAAATAACAATATAATTTATATTTTTTAAGCCAGTCAATTATTGATAACATATATATATATATATATATAGTGATGAAGGATCCTCATCAGAAGAATTGAGAATGTTATTGATTTGTTGAAGAGTAGAGTACTCATCTAACTTGAGACTTCTAGTCTTCTTGTTTACCTCGCAATGTTGGGCTTTGTGACCCTTTTTTCCACAAGTGAAGCAAGTTAATTTTTTAACCAAATCAATAACTGGTTTGGGCTTGAAATCTTTTTTAAGATTTCTAAGCTGATTGGTTCTAGGTTTTTGATAATACCTAGAGGTAGATTGGTCCTAAACCTTGTGTTGAGGTTTAGGTTTCGATTTGAATTTGGATTTACAAGCAGGTAATCCAAACTATTCACAAAAAGTTCTGAATATATATAACGTTGAATACAAACAACACATTTGAATCATGGCATTAGTGGTGGGCAGCAACCCTCCATTTTGAACTCCTTTGGCTTTCAGCTAAACTATCAATTTTCACTAGATTTCTAGCTAAAAACATGTTCTTACAGCTTCCCTCACTCTCATCGCCATTTCTCTACTCTCTTCTATGTTGTTCTCATGTTTTCTATCCTTTTCCTATATATACATATGACAAAACCCATTTGTAATTTCCTTTCCCTCACTCTTAGGTCTTTGATCCTTCATCCTATTTTAACACGTATAAAGATATTTTGATTAATTCTCATTATTTAAATGATAGTTGCTTTTTGAGCTAGACATTTTTCTAAGCTGACAGTCAATTAGTTGCTACTGTTGTAAAAATCTACCGTCACTAACATAGTCTGAGTCGCATCTTAAGAGACATTGTTTTTAAAGAAAATTATTCTACGACTACAAAAATTATTCTGTATCTACAAAACTTCCTCCAGGATCAAACAGACCTTTCTGTGTAAAACCTAAGTGCCAAAATAGCAAAAATATAGTAACATGTAATCCAAAAAATAAGAGAATAGGAGGAGAGAAGAGAATTGTATGTCTCAAATATGAAGGGGATGACACCTTGTTATAGGTGCAGAACCATAACTTGGTAGACATGAATTTAAAAGAAATTAAAACGCAGTTATAGAAAATTAAAAGGATGGTTACAAAAGTTTTAAAAAGAATTTAAACATAGAAATCAAAAGAAATTTAGAAAGTTTTTATAGGTGCAGAACCATAACTTGATAGACATGAATTTAAAAGAAATTAAAACATAGTTATAGAAAATTAAAATGACGGTTAGGAAAGTTTTAAAAAGAATTTAAACATAGAAATCAAAACTGCCATTCCCTTTAATTTTCTAATGTTGACCAAATCAACTTTGCAACTTTTAAAATACAAAGCCTTTTACAAGGCTATTTTCACAACAATCCTCCACATATTTCAAAAGATATTTTGTAAAACAAACTACTGGGTTACGTATATAGGTGTAGATGCATTAATCCAGTGTCTTTATTTAGACTATGAATCTGATCTAGACAGATAAAATATAACTCACAGAGTAAATGGTGAAGCATATAATTTCTATGAACTAATATACTCTTATTGTAAGTTAGGGATCTCACTCCCCACAATTTATGCTATTAACGTCGTTATGTGCATTATTTCAGCCATGTGCATGCCTTGTGCTCATGAGTGTTTTAGAGATTTCACTACGATCTCATAAAAATAGCCCCACTACATACTCATACAGGTGATTTCATCAAGTGTATCTACAATAAATATACAACCCTCATCAAAGGACTATGAAAATCATAAAGAGCTTTCGATCAACTCCCCAGTCAATACATTCTGGCACTTTTCACACTTATGCCATAGAAAGAGACTAAGAAAAGTAGTGCTAGCAGAGCTAATAGATGACTTGTTATGACCTATATGAACCTTCTTCATGGGATCTCCAATCACAAATGTTGGGTTGCTGCCATTGTTAATTATCAATTGGCTTAAGTTCACTTTCCCTCCATGTGTGAAGGACTAATTTCCTTCCTACATGCATGTTTAGTCAGAGAATTAGCAAAATTCACTTTTGAATCCATATAACTGATCAATATATTTCAAATCTCATCTTTTAGAAATTGCTTGATAACTTTGTGTCTCAACACAAGTGTCTACTCTTACAATTGAAAGTCTTGTTCCTTTCAATGGTTATTACTGCTTGGCAATCACAATTCATAGACACTGACATTATTGGGCTTTTACCCAACTGAAAAATTTGCTAAGAAGTTTTTCCATAACTTAGTCTTATTTTCAGCCAACCTTAGAGTACTAAACTCTGATTTTAGAGTGAATCTAAAAATTTGTATGGCTACTCTCTTCAAAATATCATCTCACTACTAAAGGTGAGCTTTAACCACTAGTAGATTTTGTTTCATCTGAATCAAAGATTCAGTTAAAATCATTGTATTATTCTAATACAATAAGAAATCCACTTTAAATCATACCATAGAGTTGTGTACATATAGACACTCATCTAACACATAACACATGATATGTCAGGCTAGGTAAAATTCATTAAATACAATAGAGAATCACCTCTGTTTTCCTTAACTGAGTGTTAAAATTATAAAGAGTTTTTCACCAGTTTGTCATCTCAATGATCAAACTTTTAAGACATTTTTGAACATAATGTTCTTGTGATAGCAAAATACCATCACCTTTTCTTATTGTTTTAATCCCAAATCAGCATTTACTTCACCCATGTCTTCCATGCCAACATAAGACGTAGAAGAATATTTGACTTTATGTAACATCCGCGTCACACATATACATTCAAATATCAATTTTTACCATCTATTACTTCCACATATATAAACATCCCTCTTTATTTAAAAGAGATATTTTCAATGATCATGTAGAGAAAATATTAACAATATAATAACTAAGGTTTTAGAATTAATTTATTTCTTTATAGTCGTGTAACATATATTTTGCAAATACCCCCACATTTTAAATATTTTTAAATCTATAAGAGCATGGCTTTACAAATCATATAAAACCTCGTAATTATTATAGATGGGCATTAAACGTATAACATGTATGCACATCTATTTTCATCCACCATATAATATTATTTTTCAAGAAAATAGTTACAAAAATTATTTAGGAACTTTCCAATCTCATTTTTGTTACCAATAACTCAACAACATTGTACCTTGATATCGGGCATTTTTATATACATTGTAGTCCTTATCTTAGTCCTATTGCTGTTTTAATATTGTCAACTCTCCTATTATATCATATTTTGGTAATTATTTGGTCTAAAATAATTATAAAACTAATATATTCTAATTCCATATTTTTGTAAGCTTAATTGATTAGAGATTCATTAATCCTTGTGCTTAATTTTCAGATTTAATTATTGGAGAGTAAACTTTGCTAACTTCAACGCCACATGGACGGATTTGATGACATGGCAGTTGACTGGGCATTGACTAGGGGTGATTGGATCAGTGGGGCCCACTGTTTTGCACTTTCCAGCAAAGGGAAACAGCAGCAGCAAAAGCAACAGAAACAACAACCAGACTGCAACAGAAAAAGAGAGACTGTAGATAGACAACAGGAAGACAGCAACAGAAGAAAGGGACAGCACATGGATCTTTTCTGAAATGAAATTCATCCCTCTTTCTCTCTTGGCTAGTTTAAGGCACTTCAAACTCCATTTCACAGTGGTTAAAGACCTCTCTTCTTCCATTTTTCTTCTGTAGTTCGTATTCCCCCTGTATCTTCTTCTGTTTTGGCCTTTATGGAAGGCTGAAATTTGTGTTGTAATCAATCCATGGAAGAACTAGCATTGTAACGCAAATTCTTTGAGTTAAATTAGAGAAGTTTCTTGTTGTTCTTCTATTTCATTTCTATTCTAATTTCATTTCTGTCCTGATTTCATTTCTAAGATGATTTCATTTCTGAGATGTTATTTTGCTTTTACTAGTTGGTGTAGCAAGTAGAATAGAAATGACTTGCTTAGATGATTATTTAACTTGATTAGGTTGGGCTTAATCAGATTGCATGTGGTTAGGTTTAACTTATGTGTAATCTAGTTTTAGGAAGTCTCTTGGGAACATTAGCTGGAAATCCTAATAATAGAGAACATTGGAATGAATTTGAAGATAAGAATGATGATAGTTGCAATTCTAAGGATTCCATGGCTGCTGATTGGATATCTGTTCTGTTTTATTTCGTTTCTGTTTTATGGATGTTTAGTGTTCTATTTTATATTTCATTTTAAATTCTGTTTTAAAGCTTAATCATGCGCTCCCCCCTCCCCAGGTGGTAATTAGGTAGTTAATTAGTGGGTAATTAGGATAGATTAATGTTAGAACAATTAATTACGCAATTTAGAAGCAAGGCTCCAAGAGTGAGAACGACCTGGGATGATCACTATACTGCAAGTTGCCACGAATTCAATTCTGGGCTATTCGGCGGTCATAGTGTCTTCAACCATACCTCTTTGTACAATAGAAGAGTTTTCAAGGATTAGCATTAGAAAATGCTAACTCCAATTTTTTATATATGGCATATCACCATCTTAATGAGATGGTTTTCTCAATTTTCAAATTGACCCAAAATTTTATCTGCCAATATCCACAAATTTGGTCACAAATCCACAAAAAATTTATGTTCCAAAATAAAACTCAAAAGCTTAAGATGAAACATTTTAAATTTAAAAATTAAAAACCCCACATAAATGTTTATCTCAAGAATCCACATCTTATATTCTCCCAAAAAATTTGTGGCACTATAAAAATATCATATGTGATATCATTTATGTAAAGTTAATTTTCACAAATTCACAATCACAATATATTGAAATTTCCTCAAAAGAATATAATCACAACTTTTCCTATCCAAATATATATATATATATATATATATATATATTCATTCACATTACACTTTGCTTCCCCCCATTCAATATACAGAATTATACGTTGGCCTCAAATGATATAAAACTGATGATTAATACTTTCCAGTGTACATCAACGTATAGTACATATTAAACTCATCAAAGCAATAATATATATTGATGCAATAGCATCGATAAACGTGCAAAAAAAGGGAAGCAAATGTTTAAGTGATATGAATGGAGGATATGAATTACCTTCAATTATATATATTGTAAAACAATACACTCACTTAGCTATAAATGTGAGTTTATTGTAAAAAAATTTGTAAAACAATACACTTACATGTTCAATCCCTATTTCCTCTTACAACATTCACAAAGGCCACGGTTATATAAATATTAAAACCAAGTTAATATTCATCATAGAATGATAAAATTGTAATGCCAGCAAGTTAATATATATGCCTTTACATTTCTTCCCCGTTGGCTCCGTGCCTTAAATCCAATTAGTGCGTGATCAACGTTCAAAACGCATACAACTATATAGATAAGGTAAAGCCATAATGAAGCTTGAATAGATGCCATTAATCCCCAAATAATTTGAAACTGACTATTAATGACATTAACAAATTTTATTTGAGAATTGCAATGTCTATATGTATATATATATATATAAATATATAAAAGCTATTAACAAATTTTGTTTCCCTCTCTAACCGTTGGCTTTATGGAAACATGAGTTAATAGCTTTTATATATTAATTAATATATATATATATATACATATATATATATATATATTCTCTCGTTTTTTTATGTTGCAAGCAAATTGGAAAAAAAAAAATTTCAAGACAAAACACTATGTAACTATATGCACACAAGCAACTAAAATCAACAAAGGTTAAGAAAAATATTACCAGCGTCCCTTAAGAAAATCAACATAGTGTGATTGTGGCAACATTGGCATTATAATTTTCCTTAAGATTGGTTTATAAAATCTATCGTCACTAACATAATCTGAGTCGTATCTTAAAAGACATTGTTTTTAAAGAAAAATATTCTACGACTACAGAAATTATTCTGCATCTACAAAACTTCCTCCAGGATCAAACAGACCCTTATGGGTAAAACCCAAGTGCCAGAATATAGCAGAAATATAGAAACATGTATCCCAAAAAATAAGAAATAGGAAGAGAGAAAAGAATTGTGTATCTCAAATATGAGGGGGAGCACGCCTTTTTATAGGTGCAAAACCATAACTTGGTAGACATAAATTTAAAAGAAATTAAAACATTGTTATAGAAAATTAAAAGGATGATTTTGAAAGTTTTAAAAAGAATTTAAACATAAAAATCAAAACAGTCAATCCCTTTAATTTTCTGATGTTGACTAAACCAACCTTGCAACTTTTAAAATACAAAACTTTTTACAAGACTATTTTCACAACTGCTAGTTGACTATACTGTTGACTTAATTAGGAAATTTTTCTAGATTCTAACCTGCTAGTTGATTAGCTACACCCGAGCAGTTGACTGCTTCCACTCAGTTTTAATTTTCTCTGTTCTTTTAAGTCCATTTCAACATATTCTTTCCTTTCCTAGCATTCATATTTAATTTATATGTCTAGAATTTCATTCTTTTAACCTTAGAGAGGAGCTTATATGATTATCATAAGAGGAGAGAGACAAACGCAACAATATTTTCTGTAATTAATTTATATATATATATATATATATATATATATATATATATCTGGGGGACAATATAAATTATCCTTCCTATGCACAGTACGAAACAATTAGAATAATAGTAAATCACTGATTTAGTTTTCAAAAGTTATAATAGTCTCAATTTCACATAAGTAGGATTAAGTATTTTAATTTGTTTTTAAAAATTGTGTATATCTCAATTTCGTATATCTTTTTGTCAAATTGACTTTTGATAATAAAAAATTGAGATGAATACAAATCTTTAAAGACTAAATTAAAATACTTAATATTTTAAAAATTAAACTAAAATAACTCCAAAATTTTAAGAATTAAATCACTTAAAATGCGTTACTACTACATTGTGCCCTCCTTCTTCCTTCCTACCCAAAAAAAAAACATAACAACTAGTGGTTGACCATATAAATGCTTAGATTTCGTCGTCCCACAGGTCTTGAATCGTCTTGTGAGGACTAATGGTTTCATTAACGAGAAACTCCCCTCTCATGATCTTCCTTTCCTCCAACCTCTCAATCTCAAACATATCTTCTTCCTTCAATTTCACATCAAACGACACAATATTTTCCTTCATCCTCTCTTGATTGAAGCTCTTCACTATCACACTTGACCCCTTTGACAATCCCCATCTCAATGCAACCTTCACACATAAAATCACCAAATTTCTTGTTTTCAGAATTTATTAATTGAATTATAAATTAAAATAATAAAAATCTCACGGCTAAATAATTAACTCAACGATGATTTGATTAGAGATGTAGTTAATTACTGAGCTGGTGTTGCTTTGTGTTTGTGAGCAATGGACACTACAAAAAAACTATAGTTTAATGTCAGTTATTTTTAACTCTTATTGTCAGTTATAACTAACGTTAAGAGTTCTTGCGTCAATTATCATGACTGATGCTAGACTTAGTGTCGCGATAAAAATAATGTCAGTTATAGCAATTATTGGAATGACTGACATTAGATTGAATATTTGGTGTTAGTTACAACCGATGCTAAATTATGACCAAAAAATATAAAATTTCACTTTTAGTATCATTTACAACTGACATTAGTTAACGTCAGTTTTAAATGACTCCAAATATAATGTCATTTGTGACTGACGCAAAGTTTAATTTCAGTTATAACTGACGCTATTATTAAGCATTTTTTTTGCTTCAATTAGAATTGAGATTAAATTTAACTTCAATCTCAACAATTGTTGATATCAGTTTTTATATCCTTGTTCATTCGATTTTTTTTTCATTATACAATGGTCTAAATTACAATATTCATACACAATTAGCAAATTCTCAAAAAGAATAAGTCTCCAACAAATATATAATTGATAATGAAACTATCTTATATAATATCCAATATGAAATATATACTAAGTCCCAACAAATGTGACATATTGTTTAATAGGTCAATACAAATAAAGTAATCAAAATATAAAGTCTAATATTTACTAAGACAAGTCATGACTTTGAATTTTACCAAGGACAACACAAGAAATCAATTAAAATTCAAAATTTCATTTGAGAGGGAGAGATATACAACCTTTGAAACTTTGAATTTTAGTTGATTTCTTGTATTGTTCTTGGTAGAAATGATAGATTGAATCATATTATGACTAAAAAAGAAATTATGGACTGATTTGAAGGATCAAATCATGAGAAAAAAATGAAAGTGAAGAAGGGACTAAAGTGAACAAAATAAAAAATTTGTAGGGGATATTTTGACAAAGAATAAAATATATTCTTAAACTAGGGACCTAGGCGAAGTAAAAAATAAATTTATATCAAGCAAAGGACAAAAACAAAATTTGATTAAGGGCCTAAGTAAATAAAAAAAATATTTTCACTTTATAAAACAAAAAGATTGCTGACCGTTGGATCTCACAAGATCCAATGGCCAGCACCTGATATCGGGCCTTTTATATGTAATTTAGTCCCTATCTTAGCATTTTTGTCATTTTAATATTTCTAATTCTCTAATTTTATCATATTTTAGATTTATTGGTGTAAATTAATTATAGTGCTAATATGTTTTAATTCCACATTTTTTCTGAGCCTAAATGATAAGACCCAATTTAACCTTTGTCTTAAATTTGCAGAATTAATTTAATTAGAGAGCAAATACTAATGTGGACGTTTTTGCTGACTTGGAAGCCACTTAAACGCTGACATGGCATTCTATGCTGACTGGGCATTGACTAGAGCTGATTAGACTATGGGTCCCACTATTTCTGCACAAACCAGAAAGCATTCTGCACTTTCCAGCAACAACAGAAAAAGACAAACAACTGCAGAAATGCTTTCTACAGAAAATAGAAAAAGCAACAGAAGACAGCAGCAGCAAAATGCAGAGAAAGGGACTTGTCATGGAGTCAAACAGTAGTAAATTCGTCCATCCTTCTCTCCTCTGGTTAAAAGCACTTCAGAACCACCATTTCAACTTGTTGAAGAGATCCATCTTCTTCCATTCTTCTATATTTCGTATTCCCCCCCCCCCTTTGTATTTTCTTCTGTTTTGACCTCCATGGAAGGCTAGAAATCTCTTGTAATCAGTCCATAGATGATTAGAGTTGTAATCTGAATTCTTGGAGCTAAATCAGATAAGTTTCTTGCTGTTTTTCTATTTCATTTTTGTTCTGATTTCATTTCTTAGATGTTATCTTGCTTTTATTGGTTAGTATAGCAAGTAGAATAGAATTGGCTTGCTTTGATGATTTATCAAGCATGATTAGGTTAAGACTTAATTAGATTACATATGGTTAGATTTAACTTATGTATAATCTAATTCTAGGAAGTTTCTTGGAAACATTAGTTGGAAATCCAAATGGTAGAGAAGACAAGAATGAATTTGAAGACAAGAATGATGATAGTTGCATACTAGGGATTCCATGGCTGATTGCATATCTATTGTGTATTTCCATTTTCATTTATGTTCTGTTTTGTATCTCTGTTGTTCTACTGTAGTTTATATTCTGTTATTTGTTATGTTTCTGTTTTAATCCTTAATTGTACAATCACCCCCCGGGTGGTAATTAGGCTATAGATTATGATAGATTAGGGTAGATTAGTGTTAGAACAATTAATTAGGCAAATTAGATGCAAGGCTCCAAGAGTGAGAACGACCTAGACGACCACTGTATTGCAAGATTCCCACAATTTCAATTCTGGGTCATTCGGCATCGTAGTGGCGTGAACTAACACCCAACAAGCAAAGTGCTTGTTGGGACCGGCCAGCAAAGGCTCCAAACGCCTTCCAGGCGCACCAAGTGGTGAGTAGGCACTAACGTGGATGTTGTGGTCCCCATAAGTTTCCCAGAGCTTTCTTTGGCTCCATATTAGAGATACGGATTTGGAGTCTCTGCTTTTCCTTGCTTTTCCCTTGGGAAAAGCATGTGGCCATTTGATCTTTAGATCGAATGGCCACCAATCCATCAATTTTTTTTAATATTAAACATATTTTTTTTGTTTTGAAAATTTTAGATAGATCACAATATTTTTTTTTAAATAAGTCCATGAAAATAGACACAAAAAGGAATTAGAATTTATCTTAGATAAGTCCATGAAAATAAACAAAAAAATACATTTAATACTAAAAAAATTGGTGGACTGGTGGCTGTTGGATCTACAGATCCAACGGCCATCTGTTTTTCCCTTAGGAAGCACTCCAAATCCCATTGGATGCATCTCCACCTGAATATATGTACAAAAAACATCTTCAACTAATGTTGTAGAAATTGGATCCATTATATATTGAATTAAAATGTGAGTGATTAACATTTGATTATAATTTATAAGGTTATGGTCAAATTCCTTGAATTAAAATATTTTTAAGTATGTTATTTTTTAATTTATAGTGAAATTTTTTATAATATTTAAATTAACAAGTTACAAGAATAAAATTATAAGTAATTTTTTTAACGTCTAATTGTTTTTTTCTAATATTATAGGAAGATGTTATAAAATTGCTTTTTATTATTTTTCATTTTCTCAAATATTTAAAATCATTTCATATTAGCTATAATATAATTTGTTATTTTTCTAGTTATCAGCTTAATATTAAATTACATATATAATAAGGAGCAGCACTACATAGAAGCATGGTAAGAGTATTGAGTTCATACCGAAGATGTTCGTAAGTTAGAATCTACTGAAGGCAAGGTGGACCGGTTCATTATTAATATTGAATCATGTTTTCTGGTTTCTTAACAAATCGGACGGTGGTCAAATTCGATCTTAATTAAGTTTAATTGGTTCTTCATGTGACCAGTTCCCACCATGAGCAGTTAGTCTCCAACGCTTTTTTAATCATAATTTTTAGACTGTTAGCCACGGTTAAAAATCTTGCTAAAAGTACATTTTGCTATGATTATAATCGTGGCTAAAAGTATTTAATATACATTTTGTCAAGGTTATGTGTCTTCCATTTTGTATTTAATATAAATTTAATTAAATTTTTGTATTTAAATATTAATCTAGGATTTGTCTAGGGGTTTGTTGTAAGGGAAATGCATTTGGGTATATAATGATATTAAGAACATCATACCCTATACTATAGAAGGGATGTGTAATATAATACTTGTGGGGTCATGGTTAGAACTTATGATGCGTTCATTCCTATGTGTGTATATGGATGTTTGTGGAAATCGTTGACTGGGTGATGTTGACCAATAAAACAAGTGATTGTGGTGGTTCAGTGCATCCATGTGTGACTTCTATGTGTGATTTATGTTGAAAATATGCGAACGTGGGTGGTTAAGCCTTGGGTGGGACCAAACTGAAAAAAAAAAAAAAAGAAATTTTAGTGTTCATGTGAGAATATGTGATAAAAAATTCATTTTATGTGATGCTTGTGTAAGACTTTGCATTAATAACGTGTGGGTGTGGCATTCATCTGCATTTATGGTTACTGAGATCTGATGCATGTTGAGAACATGGGTGTAAGCATTTAAGTCCCTGAGGGGGACTGAAGTAAAAGAAATCTGAAATCCTCGTGATTGAGTGGAAATTTGTAGTAAAATTGATGTTCTAATTTGGGCGTTTGTTGACAAAGCATCATAAGAAGACAGACTCAAGTAGTACATAATTAAGGAAGGGACAAACTTTGTACTCAACCGAAACTAATGGCATGTTTGTTAAATAGGGAGGGATTAATTAGGAGAAAGAAAATTATTTTCTTATTTGACTAAAAAAAATTCTTTTACCTAATTATCTAGAGTAACTAAATTAATTTCTAATAAGTACTTATAGCAAAAAAATTCTTTTTCCATTTTCTAAGTTGGGATAATTTAATAAAGTTATATTAAAAAATCTCTTTCCTATTTTCTTTCTACGTATCAAGCATACTCTAATAATATCAACATGTTTGATAGAGTGTGAGGATCGTTGGAAAAGGAGAGATAGTGCAGGAAAAGGAAAAAAGGGTCAAAATTGTCAAAATTATCGTCAAAAGCACTAAACTTTTTTTTCCTTAAAAAAAAGTTAAGATATTTTGATAAAATGCTTCATTCCCATTCCTATTCTCTTTTTTTTTTTTCTTCTTCCTTTTCTATTCTCATGTTTCTCTTATTCAGAATAAAGCAGTTATTCAGAGTCCACAAATGTACATTGTCTGGGCCAAATGCTGGAAAAACAAGAAGAAATTTTTTAAATCATAACTGAATTAAATCCTAAATTTTAGATAAAATAACTATTCATTAAAATAAAAATAAAAGGAATATCAAGTTTTTAATACTATAAAATATAATAAACATTTTTGGGAACAAAGATGATGAAAAACAAAAATAATTTTTACATGGCCAATGACACTAAACGAACAATTATGTTATGACAGTTCAAAAAATTGAAAGCTTAAAAACTAGATGCTAATCTGGGTGTGTGTGTGTGTAACGCATGAAAGAACAGCATGCATAGAGTGGTGTTTAGCAGAACCTAGATGCTAAACATGACTAAAGTAAAACTCTAGTAGCAGAATCTGCACCACAACTCAAAATTCCAAACTATTCAGTATTTATAGTTTAAACATCAAGGTCCATTGCATATCGACGCAGGAACACAGGATAAGATTTCTTACAAATTCTTCACTATTTTTTATTCACGCCATTTCAATACATTGATGCAACATTACATAAATTTGACAGGCTAAAATAAAACCAAAGTAGACTGTTACCAATGGGTGAATGCTTGCCAAGCAAAGCCACAAGCTCTTCATCAATTCCCAACCTACAATGATCAATTAATTAATATGAGGCGCATTCTATCAAGAAAATTAACGGCACTTGCATTTCGTTCCATGCAAATAAAGGTGCTTACGTTTCACTTTTTCATATAAAATTGAGATTTATTCCTGGATTGAAGAAAAATGTGGATACGGATTATGTCATTCATAAATGCTTCTTATCACTAGACAGATTACATACATATGTCATTCATATGTGGGCTGTGAATAAAGTGCTTTATTCCGAGTAAGAGGAACATTCGATACGATTGGTACATAGAAAAAGAAGAAAAAACATGGAAATAGATGGAAATGAAGCATTTTATTAAAATATTTTAACTTTTTTAAAATAAAAAATTTTAGTGCTTTTGAGGATAATTTAAACAAAATTTCACTTTTTTTTGCCCTTTTCTCTCACCTTCTTTCCTTTTCCTTCGATCCTCACACTCTATCAAACGTGTTGATATTTTTACAGCTTGTTTTTTTTTTTTTGCAGCATAGAGTAAAAATGAAAAAGAGAAAAAATTTTGTTTAGTATAGAATAGAAAAGAGAATAAGAAAGATAAAATTTTTGTTTGGTATATGGGATAAATTTATTAAATTATCCCTCAATTAAAATTATTTTTTTAAAAAAAAATTTGTTTTCTCTCTACCCTCTTCAATCACTCAGATCTCTCACTCTCACCATTCACAAGTCATTTAGCCCATCTTCTTCCTCACTGTCATTCTCTCTCCGGTGGCATTGATTCTTCTTCGATGTCGGTGAAAGGGAAAGCACACCCATCTTCAGCGTCGTTGTTTTTCTCTGTGTTGTTCTTCTTTTTCTGATTTCTAATTTTTTATTTCATTTTGTTCTTCTTTGTCAATTTCTTTTTCTAATTTAGGTTTTATGATTTCATTTTTGTTTTGTTATTGATTTCGTTTGTTTCTATGTGTCTCTGTCATCCTCAATCAATTTTTGTCTCTCTGATTTTTTTTTCACTGTCACCATTCTCTCGCTACCATCATCAATTCCTTTGCATGTGGACAATGGTGGTCAAGTGGTAGCTGGCAGTAGCTCATAGTGGCAGAGGCAAAGCATATTCAGTAAGAATTATGTTCTCAATTATATTTCTTCATATCCCTTGTCTTCCTCTGTCTCTCAGTCTCATCTGTCTCCCTCACAGTTACTCTCGACGACATAGAGGAACACGAACACTTCAACTAAGATGCAAGAAATAAAATGGAGAAGAACATGGGAACAAAAATGCAGAGATAAAAATTAAACCGCAGAATAAGGCAGCATCAAACCAGAGGGCACAAATGGAATTTCAAGCTTTTTCTATAGTGGAAAAGTTGTTTTCCATAGCTACTCCAAAGGGAAAATGCGTAAGAAAAAATGGAAGCCACATTAACTTTTTTTTTTTTTTTTGCTTTGGATTGGAACTTTTCCATCATAGCTGGCTAACCAAACATAAGAGATGGCATTGTTAATAGGAATTCCATTCCATTTTCCTTCTCCCAAGCCCAACCAAATGGCCATTAGAATATGCTTGGTATGTCCTACATAGAAAGAGAATGGGAAAGAGTTATTTTAATGTAATTTTATTAAAATATTCCAACTTAAAAAACGGAAAAAGAAAATTTTTTTTCTATGAGTACTTTTTAGGAAGATAATTTAGTTAATCTAGATAAGGTAAACGAATAATTTTTTCAGTCAAATAAAAAATAATTTTCTTTCTCCTAATCTCTCCCTATTTACCAAACATGCCATTAGTGTCAATTGAGTACATAGTTGTGTTTGGCTAGCAAAATAAACTAGTTTATAGCTTATTTGATTAGCTTATAAGCTTGTTAGAAGTGTTTAAAAAATAAATTTATTTCAATAACTTATAGCTTATTTTAAAACGCTATTTTTAGTAGATTATGACTTCCATATTTTTCTTCATATTTTACCTTATTATTTTATCAAAATATCCATTGTACCCTATTAACTTATTCATAATCTAAATCCCGAAATGCTTTTAGATTGTGGTCTTGTCATGTCTTCCTGTCGACTTCTGCGTCATGCTCTGTTGCTAGTCGTTGCCCTCCGTTGCCAATACATAGATGAAGAAGACGATTATATATATATATATATATATATATATATATATATATATATATATATATATATATATATATATATATATATATATATATATAATTTAAATTAATTTAATTAAAAACAAAAAAAATGATATATTTATTTTTATTATTTTGATATTATAAAATATATGTCTTTTATGTCATTTTATATTTATCAACTAATTTAACAACTATTATACTTCTAATTTAATAAACTAACTAAATAGATTTCAGCTAAAAATTAACTTATAAACTTTTAGTTAGCTTATCAACTATTTTTGCCAAATATAATCATTGTGTGTCCCTTCCTTACTAATTTACTACTTGAGCCTGTCTTCTTGTGATGCTTTATAGACCTTAATTAATTAAGAGTAAATTACGGATTTTGTCATTAAAAGACTATAATTTTTTTAATTTAATTTTTTGAAAGATCAAATATCTTCATTTAGTTTCTAAAAGATTGTGTTTGTTTCAATTTTATTCATCTTTTTGTAAAGTACTTTTTTTACAACAGAAAATTTGGGATTTAACAACGTATATTTTATGATTTAACAATAAAAATGATTATTAAATTGAAACAAATGTAATCTTTTAAAAATTAAATTGAGACATTTAATTTTTTAAGAATTAAAATTGAAAAAAATATAATCTCTTATGAACTAAATTAGTAATTTACTCATTTATTAATTAAAATGATTCAACACTTGCAATGAAAACTTGGGTTAGGAATGGCAACGAGGATATGTTTTCAAAGATCGCCACGGGTGAGGATTTTTCCCACACCGGAAGTGAGAGGGGGATTATACTATCCTTCTTGTGAGGTTTCCATCCTCGAAAGCTATTTTAATAATTTTACTAAATTTATTAAAATGTTCTTAATATATATATGGTTAATCTGTCACTTTTTAGGTGACCCGCAAAAGGCAGACATTCTAGCGAGATATCCATTTAATCAGCCAATATTTAACATAAATAATCAATATACTTACGCAACCAAACCACTCATAGACATTTATCATCGTCATCTCACTCACACCTCACTTCACCTCACCTTAATGGTCTTCTAACCCTAAGAGTATGTTTAGTATTTTGTTAAGGAGACGGAATCCTATTCTATACCATTGTAGATGCATGTTTGGTATGTATTTTAGAAGAGGAATTAGAATCCATTTCAGGTGCGTATTGCACAATTCCATTTCATCAATATATGTAGGGAATCGGTTTCCATTGAATGTAAAATGTCATATTTGCCCCTCCTTGGTAGCTGTTGCCATGTGTGGTATGCGTTTTCAAGGAAGTTCAGCAATGACTTCAGCAGTCAGAAATGGAGGTTCTCAGATCTGAACCGCTTTGAAAGGGTCATGGTCGTTACAGAGAAGTAAGAGAGAGGAGAAGAAGAAGAAGAAGAAGAAGAAGAAGAAGAAAGGGTCACGATGGTTACAGAGGAGTGAGAGAGAGGAGGAGAAGAAAAACAAGAAAAAGGAGGAAGAGGAAGGAAGATCACAGGGGGGAGAAGGAGGCGTGCTAAGAGGAGTCAAAGAAATTAATCTTATATTTAATTTTTTTTAAATAAAAAATAATTTAATAAATTTATATTTGATTCTTTCCTTTTTTTATTTTAAACTCCATATTAAACAAAATTAATTTAATACATTTTATTTTTTTTTATACCAAACATAATTTTAAAATTCTCATTTCTATTTCATTTTCCATTCCCTTTCCTTCGTCTATACCAAACATTCCCAAAAACCCCAAGTCAAATGTTCTTCTCCTTCGTCTTCAGTTTGCGTCAAAAGTCTCGGCGGCAAATCTCAAATCACATTCACAGTACAAGGCTTTTAGAGTTCGAGTAATCGAGTTCGACACTTCGTATAAAGGTAAGAAAACTTCGAATCACAGGGCTTCGCAAATCTCGAACTCGAATCATAGCAAAGGGTTCCATTTTTTATTTTTCTCCTCCTTCGACGTTCGAGAACTTCGATTTCGACCTTCTTCTTTTGAAATTCTTCTGAAATTTGAAAGTTCGGTTTTTTTCCCATTCAAGGTTGCGCGAGCGAGGCTGTGCGTTCTGTAATTCTGTTGTTATATGATATCGTGTGAGTGGACCGACGGGCCAACGGCGGACTAGTTTTCAGTCTTCAGTTTTCACTCTGTGTTGTGGGCGGCGTCAGATGAGGGATTATTGAATTTTGTGGTTCAAATAATAAGATGGCAGTGGCACACTTGAATGAGTGAAATGAGTGTCGAAACCTTTAATTAAATTTTGAGGGATTATTGAATTCTGTTGTTCTTCTATTTTTTGGATGTCTCTGAGGCGGTTGAAATTACTTTCTTGTTTTTTAGTTTGATGTGAAAGAATATTTTGCATAAACTCAAGCCAAATAGTCAAGATTTATAGTAACACAAAATTTTCCCCATGGCAATGATGGGGGTGGGGACGGGGCAGCCTCACTCCTCGCCCTGTTGCCATTCCTAGTTGAAGTTAGGTTAGAGTTGAGGGTGGATACTGTAGGGGTTAATGGATGAGTTGTCATAAAATGTTTCTAAAGCGGTTGGGATATGGCCAAAGTATACCAGTTCTAGTATCTTAATTATAAGAAGTGATGGCTTGTTTGTTAATAGATATGGAAGAGAGCGAGAAAAACATAGGAGGCAAGGAGATGAGTGGGTATGCAGGAAGCTTTTCAAATTGCACACTTTCTGCTATTTGGATATGCTTTTCAATATGCTACATGCTTCGCTGAATGATTTTATGGAGTACAGTTTGCATTTCTAGAACTCAGCAGCTAGGTATTTGTGGAGTTTTCTAGATTAAGTTATTGTAACTCTGACAGAAACAGAAGTTGCTCAGGAGAAGATGCAGAACAGTAACTCATCTAGTGAGGAGCCGAAGTTAAGAGTCCGAAAATTAGAGATCGCAGATAAGGGCAAAGGTTTCATAGAGCTTCTACAACAACTTAGTGTTTGTGATTCTGTATATGATACAGAATTTGAAGATCAATTTCGTGAGCTTAGTTCCCTTGGAGATGATCATGTTATCTGTGTCACAGAAGATGAGCTTTCTAGGAGGATTATTGCAACAGGAGTGTGTTCATCGAAAAGAAATTCCTTAGAAATGGTGGCAAGGTTGGACAATTGAGGATGTTGTTATCGATTCCAGTGCGCGGGGGAAACATCTGGGGAAGAAAGTAATCAACTTCCTTGCAGATCATGCCCGTTCAATGGGGTGTTATAAGGTAATTCTTGATTGCAGCCTTGAAAACAAAGTGTTCTACGAGAAGTGTAGCTTCAGGCAGAAAGAAGTTCAGATGGTCATGTATTTCATTTGAGGAGCAATGGGGCAAATTCAATTACCATGTGGCCACCGATTGTGTTTAAAATTGAAGATTCTTATGCTATGGGTTCTGAAATAAATTATTGCTTATTCCAAGTTTTCTTTATTTGAAAAGAAATGTTGAATTAGGCTTTGTGCATATGAGAATCGCTTAAAGGACTCAGTTATCTCTTTATATTGTTCTCTTACACGTACAAACAGGCAAAAAACATTAAAGCACAATCAAAGTCTTGTCTTTTTTAATAAAAATAAGCACTTGGCACATTTGAAGTCACACTATAAAATCAAAGTCAGTTGTGAAGCCCTTCTTCTCAACCTTCAAAATTATCAATATTTTTTTCTGGTTCTCCTCTAAGATATGAGCACATTGATATTTGTAGATTCATTCTTTGTAACTAAAACGGGTGCATTGAGGGTGTTTGTTTGGGGCACCAAAAAATCTGAACTCTATATACAAATGCCATCTTTATAAAAATGTATTTTTTTTTCCCTAAAATTTTAAACACGTTTCATTTGTCTTTTGATCGAGCACAAATGATGTTGCTGCACTCCAAGTACACCAAGCGGGTATTATTGTTGTTGGTAGTTTGTCATTGGAGCTACGATTTTTCTGCTCACCAAGCACATTGTGTTTGGCGCATGAGAGCCGTCCAATCGAAGTGAATGTATGGATCACATACGAGCTGGTAGGATCCATCTCAATCAGACGACTCTCGAGCGTCAAATACGTGTCCAACAAGAAGAGAACCAATTTTGACATCATTGCTATATTAGAGTGCATCCGGCTGGAGATTTCATAACTAATATTCAAGTATTGCAATTTCAATAGGACCACATCTAATGCTTATGTGATAGCCAGCAGCAACTGAACATAATCCCTGAAAGTCCAATGACAATAATGAAGAGATTCAGGGAAGTATTTGAAGAACAGATGAAGAGAAACAAGAAGTACTATTGTATACAAAGAATCAGTAATGCAATTATAAACCAGCCATCTAATCAAACAGCAACATAAAGGATAAAGAGGCTAGTCTTTCCAGTAAACAGAAGGTAATAACGGTTTTGTCATTTGAAATATACTTCTCATCAAAACTAAACATTTTAAGGTTCCATAACCGCTGTGGGATATCAAATTGCTTCTATTTTGTCAAATGCATGAGATTTAGCACTATATTAGATTACTCTAAGCTCAATGGTTAAAAAGAGAGTTTAATAGTTAGTAAAAGTACATTAAACTATATTTAATATTTCCTTTTTTAATTAAATTTTCTTGCATTTCAAGGTTTCAAAATTATTTGTTAAGAAAATTTGTTGTAACTATAATGACTATAAAAAAACACTTTTTTATTTTTATGAAAATAAATCTTTGTGCAATTGTTCCTTTTTATTCTGAACAAAGATTAAGACATGAAATTTAACAGACACTTTTGTTTTGTACATTCACCAGCGCAGGCGCAATCATTCACTCATAGCACTGGATAATACCAGAAGACCAGTACGCCCTAAGACTATCAGTGAAGGACAAAATGCGCGCGATCTCTGCAACTTCAAACTCCAACGTTCAATCGTTCCAGGGATATGTAAACACTTCAACATATGGCCTCCACAAGCATGGTTTTGTTATAATCAGGCCCTTCTTATCCCCAAGTATGTTGATCTCACTTACATCCCCCCTTCTGTGTCTGCTACTGTATTAGTAGTTGCATTCTCTCCTGTCTTTCTGATTTTTCTACTCAATAGGAAAGCTTCGATCTTCTATTCACTGCTCTGTTCGATTTCGTCCTTGCATTGATATACACTAGGTACGCCCAGTATTTAATTTGTCAAAGTTTTGTTCTACTCTGTGATTTTTGTTTTTCGACATTTTAATAATACTTGCTTTGGTTACTATTGTTTGATTATTTATGGCGATAATAGTATGAAGTGAAGGGAAAAAGAAATTATTTTTACGTGACTGTGATTTCTGGATGTTGAAGATTATCTAGTTCTCATGTTTACTGGCAGGGGAAAGTGAAACAAATCGTTGGGTCTACCCTTCAAGATTTAAAGGGGGACGGGTCAAATCCTGTGACCAATTTTGAATCTGATAAGTCAGCCACGGAGTATGCTAATCTTTATAGAGAAGATGGACTTACTGGTGGTCACGTCATTATGCTCGGAGCTGATCCTTCAAGTAAAGCTGCTGCCCTGGAAGCACTGCATGCTTATCCGGGTACTGTGCTTCTTAAAATGTTGGGTTTCTACCACTTATTTGTGGCGTTTTTGTGTAAACTTTAAAAGAGGACCAGAGAGTGCGGTTGAACGTATGTTGTTATCTTCGTCCTAAATGTTTGGTAAATGCTACTTTAAATACCATAATGATCAAAAGGAAAGAGAGGGAAAATGACCAACTGAACTGGGTCAAATGAGGACATAAATTATATGGCCAACGTTAGTTGTTTATTTAGTTGGTGCATTCTGTCTTTAAGATGACTTGTTACTGCTTGGATTGATAATTTTTTGATATCAGACTTTACAAGTCTGTCAGATTTAAAATTGTGTGTATTCTGTGCTGATTTCATGCTGATACTTAGCTCGAGAGAATGTTTCTCTAAACATGTTGACCGTGTAGGTGGGTGCCTTCAAGCTATTGCATTACCTTTGTTCTCTATGGTTGATGGTATGTTTAAAACTTACAGATTTTTCCTCTGCTGAATTTACTATGGAGGACTGGTAACTTATAGGTGGTCTGCAAGTTGGAGGTGGAATAAACTCTGACAATTGTTTGAGTTACATTGAGGAAGGAGCAAGCCATGTCATTGTCACATCTGTATGTTCTACCTTTTTTCTCTCTTGTTTCTTGGTTTGTCAGCTTTTTAATTCCCCGTTAACAGACATTGTCTTACAAATGCTTATAGATAGGGCTTAATACTTAAATTTATCTGGAAGGGCTCTTTCTTAATATAAGACAGGACTAGTTCTGCAATCATGAAGGACTTTCGTTCAATTTGTTTTTTTTCCATCATATAGTTTTAATATAGGTATTTAAAATGAAAGTGCAGATTTTTTTTAAGTGGTTAGAAAAGCAAATCAATATTCATTTTCCGTTACATGACTATTCCTCGATGATTTTCTTCTGAAAATGATGTAACATTAAAACAAAAATACAAAGGAATCTCCAATCTAGATTTAAGAAAACACATCTCTATTGATTATGTTATTTTAAAATTACTACCAAAAGAACAGTGGTTCTTATTGGATATTGAATTTAGAGATATTATAACAATTGTTCTGTCTTCACAGTATGTGTTTAACAATGGACAAATGGATCTTGGAAGGCTGAAAGATCTTGTTCAAATTGTTGGAAGACACAGGCTTGTGTTGGACCTCAGCTGTAGAAAAAAGGTAATTCTGGAAGAAAGATTAGGCAGTAACCTGCAGGCCAACTTTACTAATTTGAGATTTAAATAAGAATTTTCTTTTATTGACTTGTGAATGCTGCATTTTTAATACTCAGCTAAAAAAAAATGCAAATGTTCAAGGGGAAGCCCCTGTAACCTGAGGTATTAGAGGTAATAAATTGTTAGGAAATAGTTGCACAGACACATGTTGAGAATTGAAATTTTTTTAAAATCACATCTGGAGGTCCTTAGAATACTATATTTTTATCATTCAGTTGGTTTTTTCCCTCAATTTTTTATTTATGGCTTTTGATGTTCAGGAAGCTGAATATGCAGTTGTCACTGATAGATGGCAGAAATTCAGTGATGTGACACTTAATGCAGAAGTATTGCAATTTCTTGCTAACTTTGCTGATGAGTTTTTGGTTCATGGCGTTGATGTTGAAGGGAAAAAGTAAGTGAAAATTGCTCATTTCTTCAACTAGATATAGTTAGGAGTGAAATTCATGTCAGTTGGAATATTAAGAATGACAAGTGTGCTGTGCTGAGTGCTTGGCGGTCCAATCATTACCACTGCAAATCATGTTTAATTTCCTTCACTATATTCTTGTATAGGCATCATGCTCTGTATAACTCCTCGTTTCATGTTGATGCCACTTTTTCTATTATTAGAGAGGCTTCCACTTTCTATCAGTAAAGTTATTTTACTAAACAATTTGGGAATAAGAAGCATTTATGAATGACATAATCTGTTTCTACATTTTTCCTCAATCCAGGAATAAATCTCAATTATACGAAAAAGTGAAATGTAAGCACCTTTATTTGCATGGAACGAAATGCACCTGCCGTTAATTTTCATGATAGAATGCGCCTCATGTTAATTAATTGATCATTGTAGGTTGGGAATTGACGAAGAGCTTGTGGCTTTGCTTGGCAAGCATTCACCGGTTGGTAACAGTTTTCAGCTACTTTGATTTTATTTTAGCCGGTCAAATTTATGTTGCATCAATGTATTGAAATGGCGTGAATCAAAAATAGTGAAGAATTTGGAAGAAATCTTATCCTGTGTCCGTGTCGATATGCAATGGACCTTGATGTTTAAACTACAAATAATGAAGAGTTTGGAATTTTGAGACTCTGGTGTTACACCATAATTTCATCATGTTCCCTTTGAAAACCATATAAAACGTCCATATTACTGATACTTTTTGGTTGTCAGATTCCTGTGACTTATGCTGGTGGAGTGACAGAGATGGCTGATTTAGAGAGGATAAAAATGGCTGGAATGGGACGTGTGGATGTTACTGTGGGCAGTGCATTGGATATATTTGGAGGGAACTTGGCATATAAAGATGTTGTAGCTTGGCACTCTCAGCAACATGCCTCAGTGGGGTAATTGGTATGGCTGGATGCGTTGGAGGGTTAGGGAGGATGAGCTTTATGGGATATTTATTTCCATTGACTATGTATGTAGAGATTACTTTCATCACTTTATCTCAAACTTGTATCCAAACACTTGTTATTTGTTTAGGTGGATGCCTTTATGTTATTGCATTACCTTTGTTCTTTATGGTTGATGATATGTTTAAAACTTACAGATTTTACCTCTGCTGAATTTACTGTGGAGGATTGGTAACTTATAGGTGGTCTGCAAGTTGGAGGTGGAATAAAATCTGACAATTGTTTGAGTTACATTGAGGAAGGAGCAAGCCATGTCATTGTCAGATCTATATGTTCTACCTTTTCTCTCTCTTTTTTCTTGGTTGTTTAGCTTTTCAATTCCCCACTACCAGAACAACCAAGAAAAAAAAGAGAAAAATGGTAGATCAAACAGATGTGACAATGACATGGCTTGCTCCTTCCTCAATGTAACTCAAAACAACTGTGAGTCTATTCCACCTCCAACTTGCAGAACGCCTATTAAGTTACCAGCTCTCCACAGTAAATTCAGCAGAGGAAAAATCTGTAAGTTTTAAACATATCATCAACCATAAATAACTTAAAAGGCATCCACCTACATGGTCAACATGATTAAACATTCTCTTGTGCTAAGTATCTGCACAGAATACACAATTTTAAATCTGACAGACTTGTAAAGTCTCGTGTCAAAAAATTATCAATCCAACTCATCCTAATGGCAGTATGAACCAACTAAATAAACAAATGGACATTGGTCATGTAATTTATGTCCTCATTTGACCTAGTTCAGTTGCTCATTTTCCCTCTCTTTCCATTTGATCATTATGGTATTTATAGTACCAGACAGTTAGGACCAAGATAACAACATAGTTCAACTTCCCTTTCTGGTACTCTTTTAAACATTACACACAAATGCCACAGATATGTAGTAGGTGGTAACATTCAGAAGGAAAAAAAAAAAGGAGCATAGTACCCGGATAAGCACGCAGTGCTTCCAGGGCAGCAGCTTTACTTGAAGGATCAACTCCGAGCATAATTACGTGACCACCAGTAATTCCACCTTCTTTTTGAAGAATAGCATACTCCGCGGCTGACTTATCAGATTCAGGTCACAGGATTTGACCCACCCTTTAAATCTTCGAGGGTAGGCCCAACGGTTTGTTTCACTTTCCCCTGCCAGTAAATGTAAAATCCAAATTATCTTCAATATCCAAAAATATCAGTCACGTGAAAATAACTACTTTTTCCCTTCATGTCATACTATTATGGCTATAAAATAATCAAACAATAGAAACCACAGCAATTATCACTGAAATGTTGAAAAACAAAAACCACACGGTAGAACAAAACTTTGACAAATAAATACTTGCATGCCTTGTGTATAGCATTAGCAGCAGCAACATCCTCCATATGTCCAACCTTGCCACAATTTCTAAGGAATTTCTTTTCAATGAACACACTTCCTGTTGCAATAATCCTCCCAGAAAGCTCATCTTCTATGACAGATTAACATGATCATCTCCAAAGGAACTAAGCTCATGAAATCGATCCTCAAATTCCTTGTCAGATACAGAATCACAAACACTAAGTGGTTGTAGTAGCTCTATGAAACCTTTGCCCTTGTTTGAGATCACTAATTTTCGGACTCTTAACTTCGGCTCCTCACTAGGTGAGTTACTGTTTTGCATCTTCTCCTGAGCAACTTCTGTTTGTGTCAGTCATAATAGCACAATTTTAGACACATCATTATCCGCTCCTGTGTGAGATTTTATCTCCAGCACAAATTTTCAGTCTTGCATGCGCCTCCTGCTAGGCAATTAATGAGCAGGAGGCTCAGCACAAATTTTCAGCCGTTGGATGTAATGTATCCAAAGGTTGTGATTTTTTGTCTATTTTTTTATTTTTTTTATTTTTAAATTACATTAGTTATTAAATTTAGTAATAGTTGGATCAGATCTAACAGTTAATAGATTTTTTCAAAAAAAAAAAAAAAAGAGAAGATCATAGTCATTTGATATTAAATCCAACTAGGATTGCCTCTGCGTAGGAGACTCCAACACAGATTTTCAATAGTTGGATGCAAATTCTCCTAAGTAAGCAGTGGGGGAGCAAATATTTTTTAAGATTGACTTCCATGCAAGTTTGCACGAACTTCCCTTAGTAGTCAAAGACGTTGTCAGATCTACTTTGATGGTTCTACCGGCCAGGTCTCCAATATAGGAAAGATAAGGAATGTGGTAAAATTCAATAGGTTGATCATGGACATTTAGATGAAAGTTTAAGCCAAGGTCCCTCTTCAAAGGCATGATCATAATCTTCCTTGTTAGTAAACGAGACAATAAAGTAAGAAGTTTGTCCTAGGGAACTCGAACTCTCTCTCTAGAGGTCATGGGTTTCTACGGTCAACACACATTAGAATACATGTTGGTCTTTTTTTTTTTTCTTGTTAGGGCACAAAGCTCAAAAATTCTTTAAGAGTATGGGAGGTTGACCTGCAGAGAGGTCGACCTCTCCACAGCATCTCTCATAAAGTAATTGCAATCCAGATCAAGAACTTGTATAGACCATTGTTGCTTTCACATCTTTTTCAAACCCATCCTTTTGCCTAACAATTTGACAATGATAGACATCTTTCATGGCTTCGTACTCCACATTTGTAACATCGAGATTGGGGTAGAGATCAGGACAATCATATTCGTTCTCCTTTGCCTCCTCATCATCGGCAAGACTATCACTGTCTAACCCATCCAGAGAGGATTCCCTCTCTGACGAAAGCTCCCCCTCCCCCTCACACAATGAGTTGTAGCTATCATTAACCCATGACTCCCCTACCAATTTATCCATGTAGGATTTTTTTTTTTTTTGGTGTCACAGAGATTTCCCTAAACTATTGTTGACGCCTGAGTTACCATTAGGCACTGGTGAACTGATACAATATTAGCAAGGAAATACAGAAGAGCTGGAGCAGGGGACGAAGGGAGCACTCCATGGAAGAAAGAGAAGGAAGGACACATCACATGGATGGATGAGCTGGATTGTTAAGAGCTGCAACATCCTCCTTGTTATATTCCAATTCTGTTACAGCTTTCTTTTTTTCCCTTTCTGGGCTCTAGCTGTATAAGTTAGCCTTTGTTTTAGGTAAGGGAGAGAAGATATTTGGATTGTAATTAGAGCCACCCATGCTTGGAATTTTTTTCTGTATATTTTTCTATATATATATATATTTCAGTCATCCAAACCTAGAGCCCCGAGTTTCACAAGATATGTAGATCACTTTTTCCCATTGAATTTTTTTGTATTATTCATTGTTCTTTCCGTTGAAATGTTACAGCTTAGATGGTACCGAACAATTTGGTTGCCAGTGCCTTCTTCCATATGAGCTCATGGTTAAGATGATAAACAGTGGATCATCTGTTCATTTTCAGTACCGATCAATTTGGGAGGATGTCTAGATACTAGTAAGGCAGTTTAGCTTCAATATTAGATTCCATAACTTAGATTTTAGCTTAGATAGTAGCAATATCTTTATTACTTCTACATATCCCTTTGGGTGGTACATTCTGTAATCTTTTGTTTTCTCATTAACGACCGTTTAGTAAACAATATTATTGAAGAAATAATCAAAATTTAAAAAACTAGACCGATCATTAAACAGTTCAAAATACTCTTTCAAAGGTTAATAGTCGAATCATAATTGAACTGATAGTATTTAAAATATATTAAAATTATTAAAATATATAATATATAATATTTCAAGATATGTTATAAATATATATTTATATTAGTCTTACATCCTTCCTTAATAGCTTAAATTTTGATATTTCTTAAAAATACATAATAATATTTAATAAAAATAAAAAATCAAATAGTTAAAAAAAAAGAAAAAGAAAAGAAAGAACTTGTTGAACCAGTTGGTTTTACCGGTTTAAACATTCATCGATTATCAAATTCAAGTCACACCGAAAACTTGGTCAGTTCATCAATTTTTTAGTTGAACTGACTAGTCCGGTTCGATTATCTGAACTATGTAAATAATTGGTCTATGGTATTCCATGGTGTGCTTGTTGGTATGCTTAATTTTAAAAAAAATTTCTGCCTTAGAGCTAATCATTAATCTGTTGGAGAAAGCTGTTTCTTCATCGTTTTAATTGACTGTAGTGCATCGACTTTGCCCCAGCCCCAATCGCAGCTCTTTATGTGTGAAGATGTTACTGCACTCAGAATTTTGGTCCATCTTCAATTAATAACAATTTATTTTCAATTATGATGGTTTAGGGTTCGGTCCTGCTTACACCTCTCTGCTTGGAGGGTTGTTGGAATATGACATGATGACCATAGGCCGAGAAAGGTCCATGTGATGCAGAAATTTCAGTTGATCAGTGGGAGAAACAAAAAAAAAAAGGAATGATCCGTAGCATTTATTGGAAATTATGTAATTTAAAATCAATCCAATCCACGAAAACAAAGACAAATAAAAGAGGGAAATTGGAAATAAA
Source organism: Biancaea sappan (assembly GCA_037074585.1). Classification (NCBI taxonomy): domain Eukaryota; kingdom Viridiplantae; phylum Streptophyta; class Magnoliopsida; order Fabales; family Fabaceae; genus Biancaea; species Biancaea sappan. Next base: position 56,599,766 of record CM073491.1, on the reverse strand, counting down.
GATACCATTCAAACAACAAATCAAAAATGATGATTCCAATTTAACAATGTACCACCATGTTCTTTTTATTTTATTTTTTATTTTTCTTTAAGTTTTAGAAACGAGAAACGAAAGAGGGTGTAGTGAAAACCTTTAGAAGAGAAAAGCTTATTCCATTTACATGCTTATATATGAAAGGATTCCAAGATCAGGTTAAGCTAATATATATTAATCACATGAAAAAGGTAAGTGAATAAACCTATTCAACCTTACGTTATTATATTAATTCTCATAACTTGTAAGAATGTGTTGCTCTTTGTCATACACTTGCCAACAAGTTGCATAAAAAGGAAGAATGTTCTGGTAATGTATCTACCTTCTAATTTACTTGGGAATCTATGACTGAGATCATAGAATTACCATGTTGTTTTCTGTGACTATTTATATTTATGCTTTCCTTCACAACTCACACACGTAGAGCACATGGTTATGTGTTGTAGAATAATGCAAATGGTTTGTAGATCATGTTTATGAGCAAATGGGATTTTGATGATAATGTTGTATGAATTGTGCATACTATTGTTATTGCTCATTGACATGTGCTTGTGATTTTGGATAATAACATGGAGTTGCACCCCATGGAAAGGTGGAGCCAGTAAGGTTGAACACAAAAATTGGAGAGATAAGGAAAGATGCGGCTGGGATCATGGGCAACAGACACAATAGCATGAACGGTCCCGAAATATTGTTAGGGAATGATTATGAAATCGAAGTCATGTGAATTGACCATGTACACTATACTATGCATTTGGCTTGAACCAATGTGAATTGTTTTTATTTGTTGTTTTTCTCTAAATTGGTTGTCTCATTTAAATTATGTTAATAGAGTAGGTTAATTTGCTCACTAGGCTGCATACTTCTCTTTCTTTAAAACCTTTCAAATCAATCAATGAAAAAAAAGCCTCCGCACGTTGAGTAGCGGAGTCTATTAAAGTCCAAGGTCCCTTTTATACCTTAAAGTTTTGTTTGGTGTAACTCTATTTGTTAAAACTCTAGAGTAGCTATGTAGTCAAGTGAATTAGTGAGAGATATTGTTTGTGATTGTGATGGATATTGATTTTTGGAACCTTGTTTGTAAACATTCCAATAAGACATTATTATGTTTTTGTGCTGAAATATTTAAAGACATCGTGACGACATAAAGAACAACACTCTATGTAAATGAAATTTTCTTTTTGAAATGGTGTTATCTTTCACCAAAATAAAAATGGTGTTATCTAAGTTGTTCCATTTTTATGCCTACATGTGGCTTGTTAGTATGATGTTTGAACGTGGAGTATAACCCTAGTGTTAGGTTTATAGTAGTGAAGGAATCTCACTTACTGTGATGGTTACATGATTTTGGAGAGTGAGTTTTCAAAGTCAGCATGAAAATTATAAAAATAGTTTTAAAAAAATGAAGGCCCAGCCCAACCAAATTGGATCACATATTGGGTCTTACCAGGCTAGGTCTAGGAGTGAGCCTAAAAAATTGGCTTGGTGCCAAAACTGGGCCAACCCTTAAGTTGACCAAAAGCTTGGCCCAGCCAGTATATGTACTAGTGAGAATCCAATGAATTTGAAGTGAAATATTAGATAGGTCATAATTTTCAACTCTTGCAACTTACTCAGAAAAGTTGAGCTAAGTCTCCAATGCAAATAAGAATCCAATGTCAGTCGGATCTGAAATGAAATATGTAACTTGCCCACAATCTTGAACTCTTGCAGGTTGCTCATTTATGTCGGCATCAATTGCTTCTATCTTTGTATACAACTCCAAGTAAGACATAATTTCTTTACTTGTGTATGACAATCATTGCCTCAACTTCTTAATTGTCTATCAATTGGAGCGTATTGTAGTCAAGAAGAGTAACACATTTTGGAATTCTATGTATTAGTTGAGAGACCTCTTAATTTTATTACATTTTTTTTTTTATGACTAGGAGGATTAAACCCTATCCTCCTAACCCACAATAATATACTCCAATTCTATACTACTTGAACTACAGTCAATAATTTCATTGCAATTTCAACTTGTGACGAATTAATTATCTCCATTCATCCAAAGATGTCTCCACTTAATTATTATAAATATGGTTGCATTAGATGGATATGACACGTTGCGTGGCCCTACAAACGATATAATGTCATTTGGATGTACAGAAACAAGGAGTGTCCCACTCACATTGATCCCTAAAATATAATTAATCAATCTATATGCTAAAAGAATGAATAAAATTTGAAGTGAAATAATTAAATTAAACTAAATTAATTATCTTATATCCAATTCAGACCAATAAAAACTTCCAAGATTTTTTATTTTGTAGAGAGTGAAAAGAGAGAGAGAGCAAGTAGAAGAAGAATTTGCATGAAGGCGTAAAGGTTAGAAATAGGATGAGTGCATCTAGACGTTGGTTCTCTCTTCATAGCATTTTAATACATACTCTAAGGGAAGGCAACCGCCAGAATTCTTCAATGATTATACCAAAGGATGCATCATGCATGCAATGATAACGTGAAGTAAAACAAAAGCATGGGAATATTGCCGTCAGAAATGGCAATATAGAAGGGGATAAATTTCAATATATATAAAGTACACCAGTTGCCAAAACTGTTTATATATGTATTAGAAATTATAGATATACAGAACAAAAATTGTCAAATTTAGAGAAAATAGACACGTCAAATCCAGCCCATATCTAGAACGTATGATTTTTTTCTTTTTTTGAGGTCTGGCCTCGAAGAGTGTTAACACAAACCTCAAAATACGTTAGAGATTTCACCGTAACTAAAGACTGCAGGGGTTGCAGAAGCAAAAAAACTTAAAATCAGAAAAGGGGTATGATATCAAGCGTTGAATAATCAATCTTTCACTGTAATGGCGTTGAACAAGGGCCCCAATTACTACATTTAGTGAACTGGCTAGGTTTATTACATACTTACATCTCTAGATTGCTTCCTTAGTCTGACGGCAGTCAGTGTCTAAGTCAACCATCTAAATGAACAGAGTGAGTACACATTGGTACAAATCTCACTATGAGTCAGTGACAATAATCTGTTTCTATGACTGGATCCTGTGTTATTATTGTTGTTGTTTTGGCTACATATCAAATAATTCAGGTATCATCAAGTTCTCCCGAAAAACTTACCTCCTTTCTTTCCTATGCTTATCCCCACAAGATTTGATGGAAGAAGAGATTTGATATCCGGACTCCATCTCAACTCTTTGAGAGTGGTAAATAAGGTTGCGAGTGAAGGGGTGATTTCACTATCCTTTATATTCTTGCAGGAAACTACTCTAAGGCTCTGAAGATCATTCCACGAGTGAAGTACAGACTCTAAACCTTCTGTTGTTAGCAATGAACATCCTTCTAAGCTTAAAAGCTTGACCCGCCTGCAATAGAGGAACAACTATCAGCAATTCAGCAGAAAACTTGCATATGATTCTTTCTGGTTGGACTTTATTCATGGCATCACCTACTTATAACTTATAATGTCAACTAGCAATAGCAAAATCACTTGTACAATATGACATAGACCAGATTTTTTAAAAAAAAATAAAAAAAGTACTAAGTAAATAATTTGTGAGCTCGAGGTACATTAACTTTTGGTCCTTCTAGTTTCATAAACCTTTCAATTTAGTCAATCTACTTCAAAAGCAAGCAATGTTGACCTCCTATTTTTCTAGCATCGTCCAATTTTGCCCCTCTATCATATCTCTACTCGAAATTTAATGCTAAATTTAACAGTCAGCATACTTAGACGCCAATTCTGAGTGATAGGTGCTGGGTAAATAAATTACATCTAATTCCAACGTATAAGTTTGGCATCAAATTTTAGATGGGTAATGGGGCATAAGGGAAAAAAATTGGATCATCTTAAATTATTTATGGAAGAGGGTCTATAAATGCTTTTAAGCCTCTTATATAATAATTAAAACAAGACTTCAAGTTAATTTGCAAAAGGAAAAATTCACAATATGCTCAAATCAAAGAGCCACTCCAGCACCTGGACTAAGTCGGTTCCTAAAGTTGTTTGCACCTCTGAACTAAGTCTATCTCATTTTTCTCAAAAATAGTATGCAGGACTGGCTTTGCATATGACGCTATTTATAGTAATGCATTAAGAAATAAAAGTTTCAACATTTTGCAATTTATAATGCACATTAGAAATATAAATAATGAATAAATCATAAAAAAAATATTCAGAAGGTTTTGAAACAGAACAATCAGGACAAAATATCTAAAAATTTCAGTCATATTGTGTAATTGGGAAAGTGTAGCAATTGCAGAAGCGGACATTACCTGCAAATACTTGCGAAACTGAACATAATATCATCCAATCCCCAGCAATCCTGGATAATAATCTCCCTCGCAGCTTTGCATACAGGGAATATAGCTCCCATGCTATTTTTGTCATGCAAATGGCACTTTTGCAAATGCAGACGTTCAAGTGCTGGACATGAACCCAAATGCTCCTCCAGTCCTGGATTTGGATCGATTGATTTACATGACTGAAACCTCAAAGTCTTCAAATTCTCACAAAATGAAAGTGCTGCCAACCACCCATCATCCATCCTATGATCGGAAAAAGTCAATTCCTCCAACATTTGACAGCACTTGCCAATTGCTTTAATTCCATCAAAGCTCCCTTCACACCCCCAAAGCTCAAGCTTAACTAACCTCTTACAACCTTGAGCTAAAATTGTCAATCCAATATCAGAAACCACAGAGCTATAAAACGCATCAACATTGCAAACCAATTTCAAGATCTGCAAATTCTCACAAGCCGCAATCCCACGCAGCACATTGTCATCGCATTTTTGCAATTCTAATTCTTGCAACGTAGAACACTCCTCAGCTACACTCAATAAACCCACATCACTGGCTCCAATAACCTGGAGTTTCCGCAAATTAGGGCACCCACTAGCGAGGGCTTTAAGCCCACTATCAATAACATGAACAGGAAGCAGATTTTTCTTCTCCCCCAAACACCAATTGGGGTAAAATTCAGAATCAATATGCATCGAAACAAGTCGGTGACTCAGAAAGATACCCGAATTTCGGGGCGAATTAAAAGACCCAGAGACCAAATCTACATGGTTTAGATTGGGGAATCTATGTATCAACCTACCAGATAGGACGAAGTTCCAGTCCAGCACTTTGAGGGACCGTACAAGCCGACCCTGGAGATTCAACCACCGCTTGCAGACAAGAAAATTGGAGTTCCTCTGCGAATCGGGGAGCTTGGCGAGAATTCTGAGGAGAAGCTCGTCGGATAAGAGAAGGGTTCGGTCAATTGTGGAGAAATTGGAGACTAGGGCTTTGGCTTTCGGGTCGTCAGGAGGAGAAAGGGACTGGAGTTGCATGGCCACAACCATATGCTTGAGAGGCTTGGTGTTCTTGAGCCAGATGTTGGACCAGCTCGATGGTCTCTTCTTCAACGGTGGACTAGCGCTAGGGTTCTCGTTCTCCACTGGAAACGACATCGTTCCACTCCCAAAGTGCTCTGTTTTTGTTCTGCTCTGCTTAGCATTCCAATCTGCAGCCTCCCTCTCTCTCTCTCTCTCTCTCTGAATTGCTTTGTGTGGATTTGAATTTTTAAATAATTTGCATTTTGCAATCATTTATTCACGAGTATCTCTTTTTGTTTTCTAGTAGAAAATCTTGGAACGGCCCAATGATATATCAACAGACTAAACAACAAAAAGATTCCTGCTTTTTATTTCTATATTTGTGATTTCCTTTTTCACAAGAAAAGTTTGATTTTAACTACCCAAAAAATTACAGGCAACTTAATTCTCACCTTTCTTGGGATAATCATTTACCTTAGTCTATCTATTTGGTTGAGTTCGTTTGATTAGACAGCAAAAAAAGAAAAAGCAGAAAACGAAGTAACTTGATTCTTTAATTTTGTTTACACTAAAATTACATATTAAATTATGATATTTAAATGGTTAATAATATTTATCAACTATGGTATTGACACGTTGATGAAAATTATTACAAAATTTCAAATTAGACTATAACTATCATAAAACTTCGTAATTTTGCTTTCCAAAATCCAGAGTGAAGTCAATATGTCATATATGCCGTATCTAAATGAAATCTCAATAAAGTAGTCAAGTTCTAAAGGCTATCTATAAATGCGGTTACTACTGTGGCATTTTAAATGATTATTTTAAAATTTTCTTTAAGCAAATAAAAAAATAATTTTGATCAATGTTTCTATCACAATATTTCTCATTTGACCATACGAATCAATTATTCATTGATTTCACAGAGATCCCCATACATACACATGCACATACAGAGTTAAGCACAACATGAATGTTAACATAAAATTTATGAGTATTACAAATCTAATTCTTCATATGTTCCTAGTATGAGACAAAAACTATATGTATCAATAAGATATTTGCAATTATACCACTTTGTAAAAATCAAGCCCGTCGAAGTTATAGAATTGACATTCTGGGAGTCAAAATGATCCAATAATTCAACAAAATTTAACTCATTTAAAATATCCCTAATTTCATTCTTGTCCCTACTCCCATCAATCTCAACTACATTTTTCGATGGCAATGTTTGCTTCTTGCAAGGTTGATACTAAGTTGACCCTTCAAGAATTATTGTATCCAAATTGTAGTCAAATTATGAAGTTGTTTTAATATATGTAGTATCAAACCAGTCCAAAATATAGACCAAAAACTAGTCCAGAATATAGGTCAAGGCTATCCAGAATATAAACCGAATACACAGCCTAGAATGTTCTCAAGTGCCATTCATTTATGATTATATAAGGATCATTACATAGCCTAGAAAGATAATTAGTACACATAAAATCGTTGTTTTGTCCTTACATACTTCTTATAACAACTACGATTATACTTGATTCTAAAACGACTTTTGACATAAACTACACTTGGATTGTAAAAAATTATCAAACATAGAAACAGATCATATTTAATTAGGTTTGTAGTACTGTTCTAACTAGAAGTTAGGCTTCTGCTTAGTTCTCAAACATCTTAAATCTTCAATATATATATATAAGCATGGAAGGACTGACACCAGGGCTTAAGGATACCAAGCAAACAAACCAAGTTAGAACCCTTAACAAGAATAAGATAAATAGAAAACTTGGGAAAAGAAGATGAAAAGTTAATAAATCAATCATCCAGTTAGCCAATTTTTTTGGGTCCATATCATCTAGTAATGCTGAGATTAGATTAATCTATCTGCAACAATTCTCAAGGATCACTATGTTCATTTTCAGTCATTTGCTCAATTAAATTCTTCCAATTTCGCCCTCATTAACCATCTTCTCTTGTTATCCACATTATATGTAATTTTACAATCTTTATTGTTCTAAACTATTATTGACTGCTTCCTTTGCTATGGTGTATGCCAACTCTCAACCCAGTTGATCCTTATTAAGACAAAAGAAAATAAAATAAAAAGAAAGAAGGGGTCAATATGTAATAGCTATTGCCATGCTTAGCATTCAGCAAGTTGGAGACAATAGCTAATATCTTATGAAGCATGCAGCACAGAGAAGAAAAGCTACACATATATAAATAGATAACATTATTATTTAACATACATGTTCCCAATCCCAACAAGTCAACGGACATGCTACAAAGGTGACCAAATTGACATATTCATTTTTCAAATGAAAAGGATGATGAGTGCACAAGTTTATGAGTAAGATAATGATAAATATGACACCAAACAAACGGGCATTTGAGTAATTTCATTGAAATTACTAAAATGTCCTTAATATATATATATATATATATATATATTATTTTAGAGATATTTTAGTCATTTTACAATTAAAATAATTTAAGTTAATATAATAAAATACAAAACCCTAATCCCAATTCCCAAATTCACCATCTCCATTCTCTGATTCTCTCCCCTTGTGGAGCAATAACAGCTCGTGCTATCTCCCATCATGTAGCTTGTGCTTCATTGTCTCCTCTCTTGTCGTCGATTAGGTTTAGCTCGAGTACCATTGTCTCCTCTCTCCATCTCAGTCACCATTGTCTTCTCTAAGTTTGGCTCCTCTCTCGCTGTCGATCAGGTTCAGCTTGTGTGCCATTGTCTCTCCGTCTCAATCACCATCATTTCCTCTCTCGCTTTCATTCAATCAATGTTGTCTTGCTCCTCTCTTAGTCTCAGTCTCGCTCGTCTCTCGCCATCATCTCCTCTCTCAATCTCCCTTGCATCAACCGTAAGAGTGTAGAGTTTTGTCCTAAGGCAAGCCATTAATGCCAATCATAGTTTTTTAGAGTGTAGAGTTTTGTCCCTTGCATCGCACACACACACAAAACATGTGCCTTTTTGATAATTTTATTAACATATATCATGCCTTTTTTTGAGTTGAGCTTGAAAAACTTTTTGAATCCAAGATCCGAATAGAGTGTATGCAAATTTTTATGTATTATTGATTTTTATTTATTTTCAAAATTTTTTAGTAACCCCACAAGGACCCACGAGGAGTCATGGATAGGAAATGGAGGGTAAATTTTTCTAGCTACGAAAATTGGGGACAAGGATGGAAACAAAGAGTGAGGGCATGAACAGAGGGTCCCCGTTGTCTTTCCTCAACTTAGTAATAGATCTTAAAAGTGACTCTCTTTTGACTATTAACTTTGGTTAGGAAGGGTGCATTTACCATTCACCAGTGTAGAGTCATTATTAAAGATAATAGAAAAATTCTTGAAGAGAGGCCAACCTTTGTTGTTGCCTTAGCCAAAATGGAAGCCCATGGTTTTACTCGACTTTGCATTGGAAAAGATCATCCTACCACTTTTGTAGTACACTTGTTTGCTAGTCTTGTCTCTACGATGTTTGTTAGGAAATTAATTTTGTTTGTTTCTTTTTAGTTCCTTTTTATACCCAAAAAAAAAACATGATAGTGATTATATATATATATATATTAAAAATTTAATATTATAAATAATAACTAAATCTCTTCATGTTTTAATTTGATAAGTTAAGAATTACTCTTCATTTGTTTTTAAGAAAATATTATTATACATATTTTATAATAAAAAATCAAAGCGCGAATTTTTTAATTGTAAAAAGTTGATTCTTTTAGACAATATTACAAATCATAAGTAATCCTTTCTCACTTGTACACGCAACATGCAACTTTTTTCTTTTAATCAATGCACATATTCTTAGGTTTTGGGCTTAGGTTTGCAAGTTGGTGTTCCCTTATACGTCTCCTCTATATTCAATTAATTGAAATACAAGCTTCATTTGCTTTTGTTTAATCTTGTTAGCCTGTTTTGTCTTTGATCTTCCGATGGATCCTAGCCAGCCAATCTGGGCAGATTCTTTGATTCATGATTTTGATTGAACAAAATTTTATGGTTTAATGTAAAATACCTATCATTTTCACTAAATGGTGGTCTGATGACAGAGTAAAAGTAATTCATCAAGTAATTGTAGGCTCAAAATCCTGATTTCGTCTTGTGCTAAATAATTCTGGTTGCATCAAAATAACTTGAGTTTAAATGTGTATCTTTATTATATGGTAAAAGCTCTTCGCAAAGTTCAAATATTTATATTAACATTTACTAATTCAATGCAATTTGTTTCGAAAAATATTTGTTCAAACTTGAAAGATAAAGAGATATGAATAACTTCAGTCTTCATTATTTTGGTCAGAGATTTAGTCACGAATTTGGATTAAAAGCTTGTTGTATTTGAAAATAATATCATAGATCTGTTTAACAATAAATAAATAAATAATCATTCATTTGGAATAGAATTCAAAAAAAAAATTATAAAAGCAACAGTGTAAAAAGTGTCTGAATCTATATGTATATAATTATTAAGATATTATTTTTAAATTTAAATACTAAATAATAAAAACTATTTTTTTAACATATGTATATATTAAATACATATTCATAAAATGTGTCTTTTCAATATTTGTATGTATTAAATACATTTAATGATTTAAAAACTTCTTTATGAGAATTGACTAAATAAAAAATATTTAGAACAATTTAACACTCAAAAAATGAAAAAAAAAAGTACATGCACCTAATGAATTAAAATTTGAAAGAATTAGATTCAAACTCTTATTAAATATAGCTAATTGAGGTCTAAGAAACTCAACTTTAAAAAACAATTCATACACACGACGAGAATCAAGAAAACATTTCAAAATTATCAAATTTAGTTAGTATGAAAGATTAAATAACGAGAGTAAGATCTTTGCTTGACGCACACCTACTAATCGAATGATATTCGTGTGTCAAACAAGATGCTTGGCGTACGACGCCAAGTAAAGACTCAGCACTCCTAAATAACACAATGTGACATGCTATGAAAGACAAATTGAAAAGCAAAATTAATTCAACTATACTTAGCGTTAGCAGAACTGAGAAAATGATTTATTCAAAAGACAGACAACAAACAAAATGGAAGAAACAAGGTTAGTAAAGCAAACATGAAGATTGAGGGCCTTAGAAGTTTAAAAGTTTGAAAGTAGTAATTAGCGAAAACAACATTTTAGGGACCCTTTGAAGACAAAACTGACCTCAAAATGAAGATCAAGAGGCCTAACAACCTCAGGAAAAAAGGTGTAGAATGCGAAAATTGGAGATTAGAAACTTAATTGTTGGTTAAGAAAAAAGACTAGCTCGTTATTTTATTATTATTATTATTATTTTCTTTATTTGTAAAAAGTTGTTGAGTTTGTTCCTTTAAGCCATTGGTGTAACAATTTCCCATTTGTCGTATATGTGGACTTTATCTTTCAACCGTTACCTAATCCTTGATGCCTACCAACTTACATAGAAATTATTTAGGATTAGTCTTTTTTTTTTGTTGTTTTGTGGGGGGGGGGGGGGGGGGGGACTAAAATGAAAAAGATCTTTAAGGGGGTTGTGTAATTTACTCCCTTAATTTTAAAAAATTCCAATAAAGTCCCTCAAACATTCAATATTTACAATATAATCCCTCCATTGATTTTTTTCTCATCCAAAATTCTAACGTTGTGAGGGACTTTTTCGTTGCAAAAATATAAGAGAAAATTTACATGAAATGATATAATAGATGTAGTTTTTTTTTTTTCTAACAAAAATTAACTTAGCATCTTGAGAGCTATGTGGACAAATGATATTAGAATTTTAGACGAAGAAGTCAATAAAAAGGATTATATTGCAGAAAATTAAAAGTTTAGAGATTTGTTTTTTAATCCAAAGGTCAGAAGAGGTTTACAGCTCTCTTTTTTCCCACATATTTGTATATGCTTTTTATAGTTTACGCCATTGGACATCTAATAGTCCAAGTTAACAGGGCATTGCTCTTTTCATTTCCAATGAATCTATACTGCCTTTTTTGGAAATAATTGTAATTAGTTATTCATAAAAAGTTGGATTGATCATGACTCAGACGGAAAATTTGCATTAACACAATTGTAATTTTGTTTTAATAGAAACCGAATTTGATTTGACATAGTATAAAACAGTTCAGAAGATAAATGGTAAAGAAAATATTGACCCAATGCACCTATAAATGGCAATATGCATAGGGAACCATATAACATCAGAACTATTATGATTTCTTTTCGAACAGAGACTTGCGGGTAATTTCTCAGATTCAAACCTACTGACTAGAGATTATTAATCGATCGATCTTTTCTAATGCTTTGACTAGCTTCCCTCAAATTTACAAAATTACGTATCTAATTTTAAATAAAAAAATGATATCCTATGTTAATTTTATAATAAACTAAATTGTTACAAAAATTTGGATTAACGAAGCGTTTGATGACACTCATAATAATACTAGCCCATATAAAAAAGAAGTTATGATAGTTCTAAATTAAAATAAACTAAATTGTTACAAAAATTTGGATTAACGAAGCGTTTGATGACACTCATAATAATACTAGCCCATATAAAAAAGAAGTTATGATAGTTCTAAATTAAAATAACGAAGCATAATTGCAACATACGCACTTGCTAAAATTCACTTCTACAAACGAAGGATTAAATGCCATGGCTAATACATTTTGTGCACCTAAAGAAAATGAAATACTTAATTTTTGTTGATATTATGGAATGAAACATGCAATTTTTCAGTTCAAATTGTGTACCATATCTCTTCATTACTAGCTATATCACTTGTTACTGATCTAAGATTCTTCCCAACAAGCACACATCAAGTCCAGAGATAGTTTAGATATCATTCAAATGTTAAATGGAGAGCTCAGTCATACAAAATAGAGAATAAATCACATTGCTTCAATATCTACTGATTCAGATGTGGGCCATGCTTTAGTAGGCTCTAAACTTCACTCAGAAGGAAAGAACAGAGATTAGCCACTTTGATATTTATACGTCTTTAGTTTTAAGGCAAGTAATTTAATTTATTGATGGAAATAAATTATTTGCAGCTTAAAGTTGAATTTCAGATCATTTTTCTGAAATAAGCGCTGAATATATGTAAAACAAATCAAACTGACTCATTTGAGCATACTGTGACTTCAAATAACGTACTATGCCCCACCCCTATCACATATTGTAGTGTGTAGGTAGTTCAAGGAACCAAGGATAAGCCTATCATATAGCATCGTGCGATTCATGTATCCGACCTTACTTAGTAGGATAAAGCTTTGTTATTGTTGTTGTCACTGAACCCACATTTGGATTCTATTCATTTATGGCAGAAAATGGAGAGTGCATTTCCATTATGCAATTGTGATTTCCACAATCGCAATCTTCCATTTTGGATTGAATGGTTAAGATTGATCTGCATGTACATAACTATCTAATCCAAAATAGACAACTGCAATTGGAAAAATATACTTTCCATTTCTCACAAAATGGAGAGATATCATATGCTAAACTCACTAATGAACTTTTATTAGCTCCTTAAACCACTTAACTGTGCGAGGACTATACCTAAAAATTTGTCCCCATAATTGCACTGGAAACTTGAATAGTTAATATTGCTTTTGAACCAAACCAGCCAACCAAAATAGTAAACAGCAAAAAGTCAGGCAGGTTCAAATCATTAATCAAAAAGGAAAAAGCTCTGAATTCTGGACCATCCCTATACATAAATTAACAGGGGTACTACTACTAATAACCACGTTTATAATAGAATTGACATATAAACAAATTACAGACGATGGTCATGAACGGGGAGCTGCCATTTGCTGCTTTTTAATCCTGTCACCCTGCTTCACCATACTGCATTTGAGAGCATGAAAAGAAATATTAGATAAACCACTGAACTAATTCAGTATGCTTGGAAATTCGATGAACTAAACTCATCAAAATCTAACATTGAAGACAAAAATGCCTAGGAAAAAAAGGGTGGAGGAGGGAAGATTATTTTTGTAAGTACAATTTGAAGTATCACGTCATGTCAAATACAAGTGTTGGCTACGCATGGGACAGAATACAACTTCATTTTCGAAGTGGTGGTGCTTCATAGTCAATGATTTCACCAGCAAATAAATGATTCAGGAAGACCATGCCAGACACTCAATTCGGGATTTGAGTCATGAAATGACATGGGTAATTTGGAAAAGACATGATAAATATAAAAAGAATATAATATGGAAATAACCAAAATAATTACTTGTGTAACGGGGAATCACCAATATATGATTAAAAACAAAATCAAGGCTACTTGAAAACCAGTACCTAATATCATGCGGGGTAATAAATATCCATTGGGAACCTTGTTCCACAGCAAAATCCACTAAAGTGTCCAAACTAATCTTTCGACTGACAGCATCCTGAAGACAAATGAAATGTCAAAATTTTAAAAAATTAGCAGTGTTAATCGATAAAAGGGCAAGACATAACTACAAAAAGACAAATGCATGACCATACCATAAATACATCAAACTCATCCATTGCTCGGAAAGGCGATTCTGTCATATCATGGAGGGCTAGTGCAAAGCATAATGTTGAAAAAGAACGCTCCCCACCTATAATTAAAAAAGATAAAGTAAAAGTCACATGAAATCAGGTAACTGCTATATAGTTGCCATCACTGATAAAAACCTTAAATGAAAAAGAACATAAGTATCTCATCAATATGATTGTATATAAAGGCAGAAAGAAACATTTATTGACACAAAGATGCCATTTCTCCCTGCATATAAGATTCAGGTAATATGTAAAGTTACAAGCTCAATACATACCTGTTTTATGCTTAAATAATGGAACACAATGCATGGTAAACTTATAACGTGATATTAGTAGTGTAAAGATTCATAATCCCATACACCGTCTCACCAAGATTAATCAAATAGTAACTCTAAATTTATATTTTACAATTACATAATTATTGATAAAAATGTCTAAATATTTGTGCATTGAACAATGATTTGTACATGGGTATATATACACTAACAATGAGGCTAACCTAGGAAAGAAATTAAATGCTAACAGTAAATCCCTAAAGTTTAGGGATTATTAATCCCTTAATCTAAACCTTAATTCTAGGAGAGAAGATACTTATCATAACTATACAAATACAATCACTAAACATGATTATTTTTCTTATTTTATTATAATGCAATAAAGACATAAGATTTTCTTTATTCCAACACTCCCCCTCAAGCTGGTGAATGGAAGTTATCCATTCCAAGCTTGCTAGTTAAGCTCTGAAAGTTGACACAGCATAGTCCCTTGGTAAGCACGTTGGCAAGCTGATCACTGGTAGGAATGAAGGGGGTACATATTAGGCCACCATCCAACTTCTCTTTAATGCAGTGCCGGTCTACCTCAACATGTTTAGTGCAATCATGTTGAACAGGATTATGGGAAATATGGATCGCAGACTTATCACAATAAAGCTTCATCGATCCTTTGCATGTGATCCCCAAGTTTTCAAGACTCTTAAGCCACAATAAGCCACATATTCCAAAGTGCCATTGCTCTAAACTCAACCTCAGCATTGGATCTTGCAACTACATTCTATTTTTTACTCCTCCAAGTTACAAGGTTTCCTCCCAAGAAGGTACAAGATCCTGTAGGCTTCCAGAGTCAAGCTTTCTCCCTTCTTAAACAGAATGCCTTTCCTTGGTGTACCCTTCAAATACTGTAAGATTCTATGCATCGCCTTAAGGGGAGATTCTTTTGGGCTATGCATAAAGTGGCTTACAACACTCGCAGCATAAGTTATATCAGGTCTAATATGAGATAGGTAAATTAACTTACCCACAAGGCTTTGGTATGACCCTTTATCAACTATTATGTCTTCAGCATAATAGAGTCGGTGATTGGGTTCTACTGGTGTAGCTGCTAGCTTACATCTCAATTTACCTGTTTTCATTAACAAATCAACCACATATTTCTGCTGTGAAATAAAAATTCCATGCTGCAAGTGAGCCACCTCAATTCCAAGCAATTATTTGCCCCCAAAGCTGCTTAATCTCAAACTCCTTCACCAATTAGCTTTTCAACAGCTCAATACCCCTTCCTAATCATCTCCTGTGATCATGATGTCGTCTATGTACACCAAGACTACAAACACTCCCCCTGAGATGAATGTTTTACAATGTGATCTCCCTGACCTTGATTGTATCTCATACTAACCATTGCTTTGGTAAATCTATCGAGCCATGCTCTTGAAGATTGTTAAGCCCAATTTGCAAACCATGTCCTTCTCAGCGTTTGAATCAAATCCCAGAAGTTTCTCCATGTAAATCTCATCCAAGTCGCCATGCAAGAATGCATACTTGCTATCAACTTGCTGCAATCTCCAGCCAAGATTGGCGGCAATAGACACAATACTCTGACAATATTAATTTTTGCCATCGGAGCAAACATCTCTATGTAATACATGTCGTAAGTCTAGTGTACCCTTTGGCAACAAGACGAGCTTTGTATTTTTCCAAAGTACCACCATTATTGTACTTTGTAGTAAAGACCCATCAACATCCAAGTAGCCTTTTCCCATATGACAATTTGACTAGGTCCCACATTTTGTTCTTCTCAAGTGCATCCATTTCAACCTTCATAGCCTAAACCCAATTTTCATTTTGCAATGCTTCGCATAAAGTTTGGGAATGGAAATGGTATTGAGATTAGTCAAAAAAACCTTGTGGTTAGTGGACAAATTCTCATAGGTAAGAAAGGAAGACAAAGGAAATTTTGTGCAATTTCTAGTAACCTTTCTTAAAGCAATAGGAACATCATAATCATTATGTTGAGAAACAAATGAGTCAATATCTCAACATCTTGGAGCCCAAAGATGATGATTGGACAGGTTCAATTGGAGGATATGGCGCCTTCCTTTGAGAATACACTTCTCCAAGTGGCTGAGCAAGCTGTTGTGGTTGCAAAGAAGGCTTCGAGGATTGAGGAACATTAATCGGTAGCTCAAGAAAGAAGTTGTTCTCAAAAAAGGATCGTTCGTCTTCTAAAGGTTTATGAGTGAAATATGGTGTAAATTCAACAAAAGTGACATTAGCTAACACGTAATATTTCCCAGTTGGTGGATGGTAACACATGTAACCTTTTTGAGTGGACGAATATAACAAGGTCCTCCAATCCCGATAAACATCTACCAAAGAAACTTCCTTAAAAAGCCCACTAGCAAAGACCCAAAGAGAAGCCACGTAGCAAATTCTATCCCACAGCAGATGAGGTGGCGAAACACCTCAAAAGCATATCCCTTTTTCAATTGGGTCAACTCTTCCTGGGCCTACAAGCTTTATTTTAACTCTTTGATTGGGTAGAAAGATCAAATGACATTAAAAAACAAAGCAACTCTATAAGTGTCCAGTTGTAGTTCAGTCAAAAACTGACCCAAAACATTTTTTTTTTTTAAAGAAAAAAGAATTCATTGATCAGGATAAAGAATATATAGAGGCACAAAACAGAGGAAGAGGAATCCTCCCCAAACAAAAATAGATAACCAGGCTCCAACTTGGAAGAGTCTTGCAATCCCTTTGAAGATCCTTAAGAGACAGGTCCTTAAGAAAGCCATTAGAAGAAACCCAAAAATGATGGCATAAAAATAATCTTATCCCAAAGATGTGGCGGAAGAAAATGCTCATTGATTAGTCTAGCATTCTATTCTAACCAAGGACACCATACACTAGCAAAGACTGCATACTGTTAGGGAAATCTGTGCTCCTTTTGCCTCCCAAAACTCATAAACTTGAGACATGCACCTTTCTTATCTTTATACCGGGATATATGGTTACTTTGTCTGGCTAAAAACTATGAAATTGGAGCATTATGCAAGGAGGATAACTAATAGAGACATGGAAAAAGTTCAAGAAAAGAAGAGTCACCAATTCAATGATCCTCCCAAATGCAAGAACAGGCACCATCCTATACAAAGAGAAAGCACTGAAGAAAATATATACCTAAAGTAAACTTCAAGGGGCTTGCATGAGTAGCACCAAACCTAGGATTAGTATCCCATCCATTTTGTTAAACACCATATTTATTCCTAATCGCCCTACGCTGCAAAGAAGTAGTTTTCAAAGGAAATGGCCAAAGCTACTAAACCACTACGGAAATGTTCCTTGACACCAAATTACCAAGACCCGATCAGTAATTCTTTGACCTAAAACAAACCTCCCAATTAATCAAGTGATCTCATCACCCCTTAACCACAAGAAATCTGTATAATCTTCTCAATCTTGTCAACTACCTCCATTAGAATCTTAAACAACAAAATATAGTACAAGGGAATACTAGACAAGGACATCTGAATTTAGGTAATTCTTCCACCAAGCAGAATGTAAGTCCCTTTCCATTTCTCAGGTTTCTTGGAGATCCTCTATAACATAGGACCCAAAAAAATTCAACATGCGGATTTGCCCCTAGAAGAACACCTAGGAAATTAGCAACCCACAAACCTATCCTAAACATTAAGCCCAACCAACCCACACTTGAAAAGGTTGATACAAAGGCCTGACACAACCTCAAAAATTTGTGACAATGAAAGCACATCCCATGAAGTTTCCCTACTTTCAAGGAGGAAGAGTATATTATCATATGCGAATTGTAACTGAGATACTTCTAAACTGTACAGCCCAATCATTAAGCACAACCTCTACTCAACATCAACAATAGGGAAAAAAGGGGAGAGTATCTCGTTACGTAACACCTTGCTGCCCTTTAAACCAATCTTTAGGTGCACCATTAACTATGATTGCAAAAGCAATAGGAGACAACCACGAATCCAATTCCTCCAAATCCAATTCCTCCGTCTAAATGTTATCTTAAAACTCCCCAATTGTCTCTGTCAAAAGTACCAAACCATTTTGTTTCCGCTGTTTAATGTCCTCCAACCAATCTATCGTTTAGAATTTTTCTTCCAACCTCATATAGAAGACCTTAGTGATGATGTTGTAAACACTAGTCACAAGGGCCAATCAAGTAGAGTTTATGCTAGTGGGTATTTTTCCATTATAATAAAGCTCATTAAATACTTTCATTATATCATCCTTCATGATAGAATGACAAGCCTTGATGAAAGACCTATTGAAACCATCAGGCCCCAAAGCCTTTTCCTTGTCCATCCTCCAAATCGCACACCTAACTTCCTCCTCAAAGGGTCTTTCTAACCAAACAGGCAATAGGAGACCAGTCTAACCCTCCAAGAAAAGGCTTCTAAACTTCTTTGGCATAGAGATCTCTGTAAAATCTAGTTATTCCCTCAGCTATAAAGGCATTATCCTTCACAATTCTTTTTCCATCTACCTTCAATTAAACTTCTACCATGTATTGATTAGACTCATGAAGCACAAACCAACAATTTTACACAATTTCATGAGTTTATTGTTAGTTTACTCTTATTTCAACAAGCTGTAAGTTAGGATGAGAAAACACAATTGAGGGACCTGAAATGTCCACTTAGAAACTTAACTGAAGAGTTTAACAACCATGGTGGAAATCCCTCAAAAGAATTTAGCATTGATCTTGAACTTATCCTATCAAAGAGGAAGCTGTAACATTGACAGTGTTTACGTTAAAAGAATCATATTTTTGTTTGCGGTAAGCATCTTGCAAATTTTGCCAGAAAGGATTTTTAACCAGAAGGGAACTACTGTTCAAAAAAACTATATCATGAAGATCCAGAGGAAAAAAAAATTGCAAGCTCTTTAGAAAAATGCTTTAAAAGGATTTTTCATACGTTTCTAATAGACATAATTAAAAATGTGCATTTTGATTTACTGAGCACTATAGATAAGCAATAAAAGTAGGAAGAATATATGAATTTAAGGCAAAATTACACACACACACACTGATGGAGACCTAAGCAAACGGGGGGGAACCAACCCTTAAAACCAAATTGTAAAGGGAAGAACTACACGTCTTAAGTACTGCATGGATTACCCTTGGCTCCCCAACGTGGGACTCCATAATAGCACCGGCCCAGAAGAGCCAATGTCCTCGATGACTGCAACTTGTAGTACTCACTCTGGGTAATCCATGTGTAACGAGACGAATCCATCGTCAATCCATTGTAATTTATAAGTCCACAAAGAATATAGGTTTATTAATTGTTAATGTACTAGCATCATTCACAAAACAAAACACTGCAGCTGCTGCTTTCTGTCAAACCTTGACATTGGTATACTAATCAATCAAATCATAACTAAAATAAATGCTAGAAATTAACCTGAAAGCCCTCGAGTGTCATGAACGGTGCATCCTGATGCATCCTGAGGCATCTGCACCTATAAACAAAAGATAGAAAATCAAGGAGAAGAAACAGAACCAATTATAATTAACATGATTTTCGACCTAGAAATGGTGAAGGAAGAAAATGGCATCAATGTTATGCCTGAGATTATTCTTGTTTTTAACATTTTAACCTCTTCCAAATTTTTTCTTTTGTGCTGTCCTAGAGGCAAGGGCATCAAAAGAAGTACAACATAGAAAAAGACAAACAGCTTACCTTGATTGAAAGGGTTTTTTCTTCATAATTGACTGTGATGAGTCCACTGAATCCTTTTTTCCCCAAATGGTCATTAAATCTATTCAAAAGAATCATTTTTTGATCGTAAAAATATAACAATTATATCATTGGATGAAAAGCAACAAACAGGAAGGAATGATCTCTGTTGAGAAAAATTCATACTTCCAAGATAACAAGCGCCTCAAAAGAGTTGCATTTCTGCGAAACTTGTTCCTTCGTAATTCTAAGGCTCTCTGGCAAGCCTGCAATGAAGGATTAAAGATTTTGACAAAATAAGTTTTATTAGAGGTAAAAGTGGAAAAAGAAAATGACAAAAAGGGAAAAAAAAAATTGCACAAGAAGGATTACACTTAGAGGACCATTAAGGGATAATTAGTTGTCCAACATATGAGTAAAAAAGAGTAAGAAAGATATATAGAATCAGAGCAGCAAGTGTATAACACTTAAAATATAAATTTCTTGAGCTATAGAGAATGCAATTAACCCAAGAAAAAAAAAAAGAACTTTATGAGTGTACACTCTATGTATGTGTGTGTATCTATACTGATCAAAAGAAACATACTGCATAAAAAGAAAGAGCATAAAGGACGCTCAGACCTCTCAGCAGGCTAAGAATAAAGAAAAATAAAATAATCAACACAGAGTTAGGACAAGTGGCCCATGTTCCTAGAAGCCATATTGTTAGAACAGTGTCATAATTTATTAGGTTGTTTTGATTACTTGTAATCTTATCGGGAGGTGTCTAATAATTCAAGAGAACTCCCACTTTTACAAATATATAATGCTTCTTCAGCCATTTAATGCAGTCCATCATTGTTTAACAAAATGGTCCACCGGAAAATTGGGAAAAGTATCGGAAGGCTAACAAAGGGACTAAAAAAGTAGTAAGTGAAGCACGATCTAAAGCGCTTGAAGAGTTCTACAAGGATTTAAGAATGAAAAAGGAGGAATGAAATATTTACAAAATTTGGAAGAATAGAGAAAGAAAATCTAGTGATTTGGATCAAGTAAGATGTGTTAAGGATGAAGTAGAAAAAGTTTTGATTACAAATGAAGAAATTAAAAACAGATGGGAGGGTTACCCTTACAAGTTTTTTAATAACAAAACAAGGTCAACTAGTGATTTGGAAGATTTAACAACCCAAGAGGGAGAACAAAATTTGCC
Source organism: Biancaea sappan (assembly GCA_037074585.1). Lineage (NCBI taxonomy): Eukaryota > Viridiplantae > Streptophyta > Magnoliopsida > Fabales > Fabaceae > Biancaea > Biancaea sappan. The sequence continues at coordinate 56,578,649 of CM073491.1, read as the reverse complement.
TTATTATTACAGGATTAGGGTTGACGAGGTCAAGGAAGCTCAAGAGAATGGATAACGGTAAAGTCGTTGGTCTTTATGATATTCCTATTGAAGTTTGGAAGTGTTTTGGGGAGGAGGGTACTATCTGGCTAACTAAACTATTTAATGAAATTTTAAGGTCCAAAAAAATGCCCGATGAATGGAAAAGAAGCACTTTACTGCCTATATACAAGAATAAATGGGATATCCAAAACTGTTCAAACTACCAAGTGATAAAACTTACGATTCATACTATGAAATTATAGAAAAGGGTGATTGAACACAGGTTACGAATTGAGATGCGTATTTCTAAGAACCAATTTGGATTTGTTATGCTAGGTCGGTCTACTATGAAAGATATTTATCTACTAAGAGGGTTGATGGAAAAGTATCGGAGTAAACAAAGAAACTTGCATACACTTTTTATTAGTTTGAAAAAAGCTTACGACCGAGTACCAAAAGAAGTGCTATGAAAAGCCATGAAAAAGAAAGATGTACGTGTTGTGTATATCAGAGCTATAAAAGATATGTATGAGGGGGTAAAAATCAGTGTGAGAACGTCTAGAGAGGAGATAATAGACATTTCTATAAAGATTGACCGGTATCAGGGATCATCTTTGAGCTCTTATTTGTTTGACTTGGTTTTAGATGTTTTGATAGAGCACATCTAAGAAGAAATCTCCAAATGCATACTTTTTACAAATGATATAGTACTCATGACAGAGTCAAGAGAAGAGATTAACTCTAAACTCAAGTTATGGAAAAGCACTTTGGAATCGAAGAGTTTCCATTTGAACAGAAGTAAGACAGAATATATACATTGCAAGTTTAACAAGCGACAAACTAAAAATTAGTTAGAGGTTAAAATTAGATATCAAGTTATACCACGTGTGTCAAAGTTCAAGTATCTGAGATCAGTAATACAAGATGACGGTAAGATTAATAGAGATGTCACACATAGGATATAAGTTGGGTGGTTGAAATAGAGAAAGACATCAGGAGTTGTTTGTAATTAGAAAATACCTAATAAGCTTAAAGGGAAGTTTTATCAAACTGCTATAAGACTGACAATATTATATGAGAGTGAAAGTTGGGCATTGAAACGACAAGAACAAAATATTGAGATGGATATGTGGTCATACAAGAAAAGATATGATATGTAATGATTGTATATGAAGTAGAGTTGGAATGGCACCTATTGAGAAGAAAATGGTAGAAAATCATTTAAGGTGGTTTGGACATGTTTAAAGAAAACAGTTGGAAGCGTCAGTAAGGAAGGTTGAGCAGATGGTATAGAATCCTATGAAAAAAGGCCAAAAAGGACCAAGAAAGATATTTAGAAAAGTCATTGAACGAGATTTTTTGGTAAATGAGATACCTAAAGAATTGGTTATTAATAGAGCTTAATAGCACTGCTAGATCCATCTAACCGACTCCACCTAGTGAGATAAGGCTTGTTGTTTTTGTTTTCTTTGGGTGAGAGTGGGGAGCAGTTGATAACAATGAAAATTTGATAGGTACCTACTATAGTGGATTTCTATCAAGGTGCTGTAGTGGATTTCTGTTAAGGGGTAATTAGATAAATTTTAAAGGGGTGAGCTGTTATAAATAGTGGAGAGGAAGTTTCAGTGAGTAGCTTAATATTTTGTCAGTGTATTAGGAGCATTTGCTCTGGTTTTGTGGCAGAATACTATGAGTTTTCTAAAAAAGCTTTAGCTCTGGGGGAGGGTTGCACTGTAATCCTTCAATTTCCATTAAATATTAAAGTTATTTTTAGTGTTAATTTCTTGGTTCCTATCAATGATAAACACCTAAACAATTTGGAGAATCCCCCTTAAAAGCTAGCTAGCATTTAATGTGGAAGAACCAAGCCATTTAAGTGATACACCGAGCATCTCATACTACTCGATGTAGAACTTAGGTACCCCATAATACCTTGGTACCTATCATAGCACCACCCCTAGATAGTTGACATCTGGACGGCTGTACTCTACGACGCTTTACTCGGCCTTTCTGGTCAATCCTCTCCCCCGGTCAGCCCCTTCGCAAGTAGCCCTTTTCCAATACACTGACAACTAGGCTCTGATACAAATGATAAATACCCAAGCAACTTGGGGAACCCTCCCATAAAAATCAACTATTAAGGGAGAAGAACCAAGCCACTTGTTAATGATAGAGATTATATTGAGTGTATAGTTGACTTATCTTATATTTATCTTAGGGTAATTTATAGGCATATAATCCTAGACTAATTTGTAGGCTAGTTCTTAGTGATTTTCTTGATAGCATAATTCTAGGAATTCTGACTTTTATTTCCTTTCTCTAACTCATGTAATCTGTATATATAGCCTAGTTGATTAGTGAATAATAAACAAGATAGTTTTCCATCTTTCTGTGTTTTTTTATGTTTAATTACATGGTATCAGAGGGTGTCAGTTTAGTGTGAGTGTCACTTGGTCACTCGGGAAAGTGACCCTTTGTTTCTCACCGCCAGTCCAAGGAGGAGCGCCACCTCGAGATCGGCCTATCCTCGAAGACCGGCGGTGGTTCGAGGCGCGCGTCTCTCACGCACAGTCTAAAGTTTCGTCCGATTCCTCAAGCAACTGCGGTTTTCTTCCCCAGCGCCAACTCGTCATTTCCAGCCGGTCCCCAATGTCAAAATCGTGATTCAGGTCCGTTTGGATATCGCGTCTCATCCTTTCTTTGCGACTGTGCTGTGTTTCCTCCCTGTCAGCCTGTGGGTCCCACTTTTGAGTGTGTTTTTGGTATTTCTATATCTGGGTTCTGCTACAAGCTTATTTTTATTGTTCACCCGTGGTTTTGTTCATGGTTGCAAACGCTGCCAAACATCTCAAGTTTTGTCTCGCCTTATATTCATGATGAAGATGTCTCAGTCAGCACCTCATTCAGTTTCTACATTGCCAAAAATAACTAACCAAGGTAAAACGTGCCTTATCACCTCTTCAAATAAATGGGTCATTGACTCTGGTGCCACAGATCATATGACAGGTAATACCAACATCTTCTCAAATTTCAAGCCACATAAATCTCCATCTCTTGTTACCATTGCAGACGGGTCTACTTATAATGTTGAAGGTTTAGGGACCGCTAAACCCACTTCTTCTATTACCTTTTGTCATCTGTTCTAAGTTTACCCAGTCTTTCTTTCAATTTGATTTCTGTGAGTAAACTCACCAGAGACCTAAATTGTTGTCTCTTTTTTCACTAATCATTGTATTTTTTAGGATCTTGTAACGAAGCAGATTATTAGTAAAGAACATGTATCTAATGGTCTCTACATCCTTGATGCATGGGAGCCTCGGTCAGTTGCTTGCGCTAGTGTCACCTCTTCGTTCGATGCTCATTGTCAATTAGGACATCCTTCCTTGTCTACCTTGAAGAAGTTATGCCCCCAGTTTCATGATGTAACCTCTTTGGAGTGTGAATTCTGTCATTTTGCAAAACATCACCATAGTACATTAAGTCCCAGAATTAATAATAGTTTATTCAGATATTTGGGGACCATGTTCGGTTGAGTCTAAAACAAGATCTAGGTATTTTGTTACTTTTGTGAATGACTTTTCTCAAATGACAAGGGTTTACTTTATGAAAAATCGGTCTGAAGTGTTTTCCCGTTTCTCTGCATTTTGCACTGAGAATAAGTTCTATATATATATTGAGAACTGATAATGCTAAAGAGTATATGTCAGCATCATTTCAAAATTACTTGATCCAGCAAGGGATTATTCATCAAACTTCTTGTGTGGATACACCCTCTCAAAATGAAGTAGCTGAGAGAAAGAACAGATACCTTCTTGAGACTGCTCGTGCCTTGATGTTCCAATGAAGGTCCCTCAGCAATTTTGGGACAGTGCTGTTTCCACAGCTAGTTTTCTGATCAATCGCATGCTGTCTACAGTTCTTGGTGGTGAAATTTCCTACAGTATTCTTTTTCCCAACAAGCCATTGTTTCCAGTGGAACTACAGGTATTTGGTAGCACATGCTATGTTTGTGATGTGAGACCTCATGTTACTAAACTTGACCCACAAGCCTTAAAATGTGCATTTTTTGGATATTCTTGGGTTCAAAAGGGTTACCGATGCTACTATCCATATTTAAATCGATACTTGGTCTCACTTGATGTGATATTCTCAGAGGAAACACCATTTTTCTCCATACCTTTCCCATCCCTAAGTTAGGGGGAGGACGACGAGGAGTGGTTGATTTATAAATCCACATATCTGAGTATCTCTGTCGAGCAACCAAAGGAGGTTCCAACCACTGTAAGGCCACCCATTGTTCAAGTTTAATCTAGGACGCAAGCAACCAATGATACACCGACTTCTTCGAGTCCTCAACCAAGTGACAGACAAGCAACCAGTGATACATGTCCACTACCAGCTTCTTCGTCATTAGATCCTCCACCAAGTGACCATGATATACCGATTGCCCTTCGTAAAGGTAAACGTCAGTATACTCTTCCTCAAACTACTTATCCCATTGCTAATTTTGTTTCATATGATCATTTATCTCCTGTATCTAGCTCTTTTATCGCTTCTTTAGTCTCTATTTCACTTCCTAAAACTGTTAAAGAAACCTTGGCTCATCCGGGTTGGTATGCCACCATGCTTGAGGAGATAAAGGCGCTCGATGATAATCATACATGGGACCTAGTGGAATTACCCAAAGGCAAGAAAGCTGTGAGATACAAGTGGATCTTTGTAGTCAAGTTTAATACAGATGGCTCAATAACTTGACTCAAAGCCCAGTTAGTGGCTAAAGGGTATGCACAGACGTATGGAATAGATTATTCAGATACTTTTTCACGTGTGGCCAAACTCACCTCAATCTGATTGTTCGTTTCTATAGCGGCCTCTCAAAATTGGCCTTTGTATGAGCTAGACATCAAGAATGCCTTCTTACATGATGATCTCCTGGAAGAGGTGTATATGGAGCAACCACCTAGTTTTGTTGCTCATGCTGAGTATGGAAAAGTCTGGCATTTGAAGAAATCTTTGTATGGATTGAAGCAAAGTCCTCGTGCTTGGTTTGGCAAGTTCAGTATAGTGGTGCAAGAATTTGGATTAAAGAAGTAAATGTGATAACTCAGTGTTCTACAAACAATCAGTAGCTGGCATTATCCTTCCTGTGGTCTATGTTGATGATATTATCATTATAGGAAATGATCGTGTAGGGATCTCATCCCTTAAAGCATTCCTGCATACTAAATTTCACACAAAAGACTTGGGCCAGCTAAAATATTTCTTGGGAGTGAAAGTAACAAGAAGTAAGAATGGAATATTTTTGTCTCAAAGAAAGTATGTCCTTGACATGCTTACAGAAACTGGAAAGTTAGCTGCCAAACCTTGTAGTTCCCCAATGGTTCCAAACACACATCTTACAAAGGACGATGGGGATCCCTTTGATGATCCAGAAAGACACAGAAGGTTAGTTGGGAAATTAAACTATTTTACTGTAACTCGTCCTGACATTACTTTTGCAGTAAGTTTTATTAGTTAATTTATGTCTGCACCTATAGTCAACCATTGGGCAGCTCTAGAACATATTCTATGTTATTTGAAAGGAGAACCTAGACTTGGTATATTATATAGTGATCGTGGGTATACTAGTATTGAGTGCTTTACAGATGCTGATTGGGCTGGGAGTAAGGTTGACAGGAGATCTACTACGAGAACTTGGTATCATAAAAAAGCAAGAAACAGAATGTTGTATCTCGATCAAGTGCAGAATCCAAGTACAGGGCTATAGCACAATCCACGTGTGAGATTATGTGGATACATCACTTATTAAATGAGATGGGGTTGAAGCATTTGATGCCAGCGAAATTGTGGTGTAATAATCAAGCTGCTTGCCATATTGCATCAAATCTTGTTCACCATGAACGAACTAAACACACTGAAGTTGACTGTCACTTTGTTCGTGAAAAAATTAAGGAAAACTTGATTGCTACAAGATATGTGAAGACAGGAGAGCAACTTGCTGATATATTTACAAAATCCTTGAATGGGACGCGAATTGATTATTTGTGTAATAAGCTGGGCATGATTAACATCTATGCTCCAGATTGAGGGGGAGTGTTAATGATAGAGATTATATTAAATGTACATTTGACTTATCTTATATTTATCTTAGGCTAATTTATAAGTATGTAATCCTAGACTGATTTGTAGGCTAATTCTTAGTGATTTTTTTGATAGCATAATCCTAGGAATTCTGTCTTTTATTTCCTTTCTTTAACTCATGTAATCTGTATATATAGCTTAATTGATCAGTGAATAATAAACAAGATAGTTTTCCATCTGTGTTTCTTTATGTTAAATTACACCACTTAAGTACTCCACCAAGCATTTCATACTACTCGATATAGGACTTAGGCACCGTATAATACCCTGGTACCTGTCAAAATTGCAACCATGATCTTTCAATCAGATTTGAATAGTTTCTAAAGAAAAAAGTTGGGCCATGCAAATCGGATTACCTGAAATGAGATATAAACAAAAGAGCATCGCAATTGGCTTTAATATACAATTTGAATATAAAACTTGTCTGACGAGTGGTCCAGCAATTTTCATACAAGCATAAACTCAAAAATTAAAAAGATAACATTACTCGATTTACTTATGCAGATAATGTTTTACCAAAAGACATGACTGATAAATCTTGTGAATCAAATCAATCAATAGCAAGAATTGTTGTTCAACCTCATTAAAAAGCTTTTCTTCTCAGACCATCAAGCCATTATTTGGCAGAATGAAGGAAGGAAACTGATATCCTAGCTCCCAAAGGCAACATTTTTTGTGAAATAGGGTAATAGGCAATGAGATCAAATGGGCTTTGATAGAGGCTACAGAGCTCCAAACTTTAGAAACAGAATCCAAATAGCCAACATATCCATGAATAATGTATAATGATAAGAATAAAACCAATGAACATACATCTAGCTTCTCTCGATATGCTCTGTAAGCTTGCTGCTTTCTCATAATCTTACGTTCTTTTTTCTCATACAGCATCCTAAGATCATCAATTGATTCTGAGAATCTACAGGAGGTAAAAAAAAAAAAGAAAATTAAAGATATATCCCAAAAGCTTGTGCCAGGCAGTTGCAACATGTTAAAATTAAGTTGTATTTGCCATACCTTTGGCTCTCACGCTGAAGTCTCTGAGTTAGTCTTTGTATCTGTGCACTGAGTTGCTCTGGCGTGCTTCCATCCGAACCTCCTAGAGATTGAAGTTCATTCTCACAGCAAATGATAGAAGCCTTTCTGTTGTATTCCTGCAATTTCGACCAGAGTACAAAATCTACAATATTTAGACACCTTATTTTTTTTCCTTTAAGTTTGGATGTTGAGAAAGAATAGATCAAGTCAGATGGGGTTTCCTTGATAGGGTCCTTGCTAGAAAGGATCTTAGTGTAAAATGAAGAACATAATCTACAGGTTGGTTGTCTTCAGTGTTTTTGGTTATCATCAATGAGAAGACTAGAGGCAGAAAGCAATCATTTATCCCTCTTTTTATTTACTTTAGTGATTGGGGTTTTGAATAGGTTGATGTGAAAGGTATTTCTATAGTTGCGTTGGTCTCAAATCTACAATATGCTAATAACACCATTCCCTACTTGGAAGATAGAGATTATTTCACTAATTCTCCCTTTATTTCCATGTATTTTAGACTATTTCAGGAGTGCTTTGGCAGGACTGTTCAAAGATGATCTTCACACTTTGGAAACCTAGTGGATTGTCAGGTTATTCAGTAGCCACTTGTTTACCTGGGCATTCCTTTATGGAGGAAACCCAAAGGCTATATCTTTTCAAGATATTGTGATTCAGAAAGTTTCAAGCATTAAGATGATTGGAGCATTTAGAAAGTTGAGTAACAACCTAGTGGATTGTCAGGTTATTCAGTAGCCACCTGTTTACCTGGGCATTCCTTTATGGGTATATCTTTTCAAGATCATGTGATTCAGAAAGTTCCAAGCATTAAGATGATTGAAGCATTCAGAAAGTTGCGTACCCAAGGGGGCGTTGTTAAGGTTTAGAAAAGGATCATGCAAGACTCTTGTCTTGTGTTAGAGAAATGAGAATGGATCACCTAGGATGAGAAACTTGGTAGGCCAAAATATGAAGAAACCTTGATTTTGGGAAATTTGGCAGCTAAAACAATTCTTTGGTTGGCAAAAGACTGGTATTTTCCTCAAGAAACTTCTTCACCATGGCACTAGGTAATTTGTAGCAAGTACGGTTTGCATCAGAAACAGTGAGAATCTTATTGGCAGTCACTGCCACACAAGGGATCCCATGGAAATCTACTTCTTCTCAATGTCATTGTTATGACTCCTTTCTTCATTTTGTTTCTTAAAGATTAAGCATTAGATCTTGTATGAGATTTGAAGAGAATATTATGGGATTCTAATTTTATTCTGTTAATAGATTGATTGTTTCCTTTCCTATAAATATTTGATCTTGATTTGTTTCCTTTTTGTTATCACGCTTGATTAGAATTAATTTGTATTCATTAGGGTTGATTATTTCCTTTCTTATTGCCCTAGCTAGCTAGGTTTATATTAACCCAAGGCCTCTCTCTCTCTCGCCCCCTCTCTCCCTCTCTCCCTCCCCCTCCCATTGGGCCCCATTGGAGTACACATAGTACTTATTCTCACCACACACAACCTCGGTCTTGGCAGAAACAACCTAGGGTTCACCTCAAAAGGTCATTTCCGGCCCATGCCCATCAACCGGGACCTTGCCGGAAGTCATATGCACCACCTCTACATTTTGCAGCGTTTTCTCACTCGCCTGCAAGGAGCCACCGTTCCAATCGCCGCTTGGATAGAGTTGGTCATCAGCCACCGTAGGACGTCACCTAGTTCATTGTCCAACTATTTGAACCCATATCCATGTTGTTCTTCATCAATTCCGATATTCTCCAATCGATTTTTGGCTTTTTTTTGTTTTTCTAACCATGGCCGCTTCTTATTCAATCACCTCAATGCCTAAAAACCCTAACCATATTGGGACCACGGCCATAAAGGTACATTATTAAATGCTCTTCAAGTTAAAAATGCAAACCCGACGACATGGATTGTTGATTCTAGAGCTTCTGATCATATGACTGGTAATGCCTCCCTACTCCTAGATGTCAAACCGTGTAATACAAACATCAAGGTCAAAATTGCTAATGGATCCCTCTCCACTGTAACTGGTATTGGAAAAGAGAACATTTCATACTCTCACCCTTGATTCTCTTCTCTTAGTTCCAAACTTATCTTGCAACTTACTTTCAATTAGTAAGCTGAAACGAGATATGAATTGTATTGCTAAATTCTCTCCAAGTTGCTTATTACAAGATTTGGATTTGGGGAGGACGATTGATGCTAAGAAAGATGATGGACTATATCAAATTCAAGCCGGAAAACAAGTAACTCTGACATGCCATGTTGCGGATAGTCCTAACAGTCTTGATAATAGTAGAATTATCATATTTAATGCTTGTTTGATTTGTTCGAGGATTTTCCCCCTTATTTTTCTCCTTGTTTTCTTCCTTAAATTAACCTTAATTTACTCCTTTATTTGCATTAGCTAGGCCTATATAAATCCTTCTCCTTGTATCAGAAACAACTTAACAATGTAGTGCATTGTGTCCATTCTCTTTATCTCTCTTCCTTCTCTCTCTCTCTCTCTCTAATTTTATTTTGCAATTTGAGATTTTAGAGTGAATGAAATTCTACATGGTATCAGAACCTTGGAAGATAATTGGCAGTGCCAAAGTACTCTAAGGGCTTTCAAGGGTTCACTCTCTCTCTCTCTCTCAGTTGTATCTCTGGAATCACCTTTAAGGGGTTCCTGCTCCTCCACAACTTCAGTAGTGGCCCAATCTCCCCAAGATTCATCTGGTGTTTCAACTCTCCACAGCTTTTACCTTGGCTCATCGTCTCCGGCATTTCCTTGTCGATCGGAGCATCTCCGGTCATCTCTCTCAGTTGTGCCTCTAGAATCACCTAGTGTTTCAACTCTTTACAGATTTGATTATATCCCAATCTTCCAAGATTCATCTAAGCAAAATCAACTCCAAGCTAGGATTGCATAACAATCCAGCTTGAGGGGGATGCAGAATTATCATATTAATGCTTGATTGATTTGTAAGAGGATTTTCTTCCCTTATTTGAGGAAGAAAAATAAGGAGGAAAATCTTCAAATACAACAACAACAACAACAACATAGCCTTATCCCACTAAGTTGGGTCGGCTACATGGATCGCACGACGCCATTGAGCTCTATCAATGACCAACTCTTTAGATATCTCATTTACTAAAAGGTCCCGTTCAATAATTTCTCTAAGTGTCCTTTTTGGTCTTCCTCGACCTTTTTTCACAGGGCTCCAAACCATCTGCTCAACTCTTCTAACTGGCGCTTCCAACGGTCTTCTTTGCACATACCCAAACCATCTTAAACGGTTTTCAACCATTTTTTCCTCAATAGGTGTCACCCCAACTCTACCTCGTATATGATCATTACGTATCCTATCTCTTCTTGTATGACCACACATCCAACGCAACATCCTCATCTCCGCCACTCCAATTTTATGTTCTTGTTGTCCTTTCATTGCCCAACATTCACTCCCATATAAAATTGCTGGTCTTATAGCAGTACGATAAAACTTTCCTTTGAGTTTATCAGGTACTTTCCGATCACAAACAACTCCTGATGCCATTCTCCACTTCAACCACCCAGCTTGTATCCTATGTTCCACATCTCTAATAATTTCGCCGTCATCTTGTATAATTGATCCCAAATACCTAAACTTTGACACTTGTGATACAACCTGATCACTAAATTTAACCTCCATCTCGTTCCTAGCTTGTCGCTTGTTAAACTTACAATGCATATATTCGGTCTTACTCCTGCTCAGACGAAAACCCTTCGATTCCAAAATAGCTCTCCATAACTCAAGTTTAAAATTAATCTCTTCCCTTGTCTCTGCTATGAGAACGTCATCTGCAAAAAGCATGCAATTAGGGATTTCTTCTTGGATGTGTTTCGTCAAAACATCTAAAACCAGGTCAAACAAATAAGGGCTTAAGGATGATCCCTGATGTAGGCCAATTTTAATAGGAAAGTCTCTAGTCTCCCCTCCAGACGTTCTCACACTAGTCGTAGCCCCCTCGTACATATCTTTTATAGCTCTAATATATGCAACCCGTACACCTTTTATTTGCGTTAGCTAGGCCAATATAAATTCTAGCTTCTCCTTGTATCAAAAACAACTTAACAATGTACTCCATTGTGTCCATTCTCTCTATCTCTCTTCCTTCTCTTTTTCTCTCTCTCTCTCTCTAATCTTATTTTACAATTTGAGATTTTAGAGTGGTTGAAAATCTACACTTACAACACCCCATTTGACCATATTACTTCACAAATTCCATGTGTCATAGCACACTTCACTTACAACACCCCATTCATAGCATGATAATATTAGGTTGTGACATCATCGTCTTAGTCATCCAAATTTTATATATTTATCAAAGATGTTTCCCTCTCCTTTCATTAATAAACATCTGAAGTCCTTTCAATGTGAAGTGTGCCAGTTCTCTAAGCATTGTCAAAGTTCATATCCTAGTCATGCATATAAACCATCCCATCCTTTTCCATCATTCATAGTGATATTTGGGATCCATCCTGCATCCAAAATATATCTGGAGCATGTTGTTTCATATTTTTTATTGATGATCACACTCGTGTTACTTGGGTTTTTCTTATGAAAGATAGGTTAAAAGCCTCAAAGATTTTCAAAAATTTCTACACCATGACTCAAACCCAATTCCAAACCAAAATTCAAATTTATTCGGTCGGACAATGCTATGGACTATTTCATTTCGACCCTTACGAATTTCTTCCTTGAGCAAAGAATTGTTCATCGGAATTCTTGCACTTACGTGCCTCAACAGAATGGGATTGCAGAACGTAAAAATAGACATCTCCTTGAAATGGCTAGATCCTTAAAGCTTACCCATAATGTTCCCCATCAATTCTAAGGTGAAGATGTGTTGACCACTACCTATTTAATTAATAGAATGCCATCCTGTACCTTGAAATTCGATACACCATGGCAACTCCTCTCAAAGCATTTTCCTAACAATAAACTTGTTATCAATCTTCCTTTTAAGGTCTTTGGTTGTTGCGCTTTTGTACATGTTCCATCTCAGAATAGAGAGAAGTTAGAACCTTAATCCGAAAAATGCATCTTTGTTGGGTATGCCCCTAACCAGAAATGTTACAAATGTTATTCCTTAATATCACGGAAGTTTTATATCTCCATGGATGTCTCTTACCTTGAACACACTTCTTTCTACCCTAAAACTCATATTCAGGAGGAGAACTTGACACCAGGAGAATATCAGTTTTGGGCTATCTGACTAGGATTTATTGCACCTGACTTTGGAAGGTTACCTACCTGCCCACCTAAATAAGAAGCTCCCAGAGCTCATAAACAGGACGGCAATGCAAAGTTGAAGGTATACTCAAGGCGGCCGAAGCAGAATCAAACTGGGAAACAACAGATAATTCGTGAAGATTGCCAATCTAACCCAAATCCAACTCCTGGGGAGAACACTCAAGACACTCGAGGTATACCTAACACTAAACTCGCTAATGATATTATCTCTTATCTCTACTTCTTGTTGCTTGGAGAAAGGGAGTTAGGTCATGCACCAAACATCCATTACTAATCATGCTTCATATAAGAAATTATCCAGTACCTTCAAGGATTTTACAACAAATTTGATAGCACCAAGCTTCCAAACTGCATAGAAGAAGCTCTACAATACCCAAAATGGAGAGAGGCTGTAATTGAGGAGTTAAATGCCTTGAAGAAAAATAACAAGTGGATTCGTACTTAAAAACCTCGAGGAAAACAACATGTGGGATGTAAGTGAGTGTTCACTATCAAGTACAAAGCTGATAGGACTATTGATAGATACAAGGCAATATTAGTAGCAAAAGGATTCACTCAGACTTATGGGATAGATTACTTGGTGACATTTGCTCCTGTAGCAAAGTGAAACATTATTCATGTTCTCTTGTCTATTGCTGCAAACCTCGACTGGAAACTTCACCAGCTTGACATCAAGAATGTATTTCTTAATGGGAATCTTGAAGAAGAGGTCTACATGGAGATACCTTCTGGTTCGAATAACTCTCATATGATGTGTCAACTTCAAAAATCTCTTTATGGCCTCAAACAATCTCAAAGGGCTTGGTTTGAAAGGTTCTCCCAGGTAGTTAAAAGGCTGGGATATGTTCAAGGGCAAACAGATCATACTCTATTTATCAAACATTCTTTTGGGTGGAAAATCATCATCCACATTGTATATGAGGACGACATAGTAGTCACTGGAAATAATGAAGCGATGATGCACTAAAAGGCATTACTAAGTAAGGAATTTGAAATCAAAGATCTTGGTCCTTTAAAATTATTCCTCGAGATGGAAATAGCCTAATCTAGCAGAGAAATCTCTATTTTACAGAGGAAGTACACCCTAGATGTTTTGAGAGAAACTAGAATGCTAGGGTGCAAACCTGTTAACACCCCAATGGATCCATTCAACAAAATAGACTCGAAGAAGTCCTTTAGTCCTGTTGATAAAAGGAGTGTATCAACGTCTTGTGGGAAAAATCATATATCTCTCTATTTGACCTGACATCAGTTTTGTAGTAAGTGTAGCAAGTCAGTACAAGAATAATCCTACTGAAGAACATCTTGGGGCTGTTAATTAGATACTCAGATACTTGAAGATGACACCCGGGTCTACTTTTTAAAAAAGGGGCCAACAGAAGTGTTGAAGATTTCTCGGATGCTGATTGGACTGGTTCTCTAACAGATAGGAGGTCCACTTCAAGGTATTGTACCTATGTGTGGGAAAATCTAGTTACTTGGAGAAGTAGAAAGTAGTTTGTGGTGTATAGAAGTAGTGCAGAAGTAGAATTTCATGCTATTGCACATGGAATTTGTGAAGTAATATCGTTGAGAAGAGTATTGGAAAAGCTTCAGCTTCCAATCACCACTGCCATGAAACTTCTTTGTGATAATCAAGCAGCAATTCAGATTGCAAATGATTCAGTCCATCATGACATAACCAAGCATGTGGAGATCGATCGTCATTTCATCAGAGAGAAGTTGGAGCGAGAGGTCATTGAGATAATTTATGTTCCTATGCTCCAACAAACGACTGCTATCCTTAACAAGGATATTCTCAAAACTCAGTTTGACAATCTCTTATCTATGCTGAGAATGATTAACATTTACTCCCCAACTTGAGGGGGTGTGTGATATCCTAATTTAATTTTCTTATTATGATTGATTGTTTCCTTTCCAGTAAATATTTGATCTTGATTTGTTTCCTTCTTGTTATCATGATTAATTAGAATTAATTTGTATTCATTAGGGTTGATTATTTCCTTTCTTATTGCCCTAGTTAGGTGTATATAAACCCTCGGCCTCTTGTAAAAAAATCAGACTTTGAGTGAATAAGATTTCACAATTTTCTTTAAGTATTTCAATGGGAGATATATTTTTCTTGGAAGCTTTTCTGAGCTAAATATCTATTCTCCTTGCATAATGCACCTATTTAAACCCAGAAAAATGTTTTAATTTCTATCTCAAAAAAATGAATGAGCCCATGCTTACATACCTTAAGCAATTAAGGTAAAAAAAAAAAGGGAAACACAATTAAAAAAAGGGAAACATGATTAACAATATAATTTCCTAATTAATATCAGGAAGGTATGTCAAAATGCACCTCCCGCTGTTGCTTAAGCTCCAGATAGCGTGCCTCTGCCCCCTTGATATCTGGGAGGACTTTGCGTTGCATGACACCATCATAATGAGCCTTCTCCTGTGAATTTTTTTATTAAAAAAAAAAGTGATTGTAAGAAAAATAATTAACAGAATAAAAAAGGTAATCAGATGTTTGAGCAATGAAAAGGACAAGTAGATCATAGTGGAAGGAAACCTCTTCTGCTGAACGCATGTCCCGTTCAATCTGCATTAGTTCACTCTCTGCTTTCTCAAGGGCACCAATCTCATCTTGCGCTGATGCTACATAATAATTATGTTGAAAATACCATGCATCAAAGCAAGTACATATATCAATTCTACTAACAGCAGAAAAATCATGCCACACAAAACGAAGAAACTAGTATTATCATACCACAAAGTTCTTCAAATGATACTTTAAGATCATCTGCCTTTGCAGCTGCTTCATGCATCCTACCCTGACACTCCTTCAAGAAATCTTTCTTTCTTTGTATCTCCTGCTGAACTTCCTAGTATTCAATGATAATAACAAAATATTATTTTACAAAAAAGACATAAATTCATATTATGCATTGACAAGTGTTCAAAATTTCCAGGTGAAAAAACTTGCAAAGCACAACAGAGAAACATAAGCAAACGAGGGAAAAAATTAGCTGCAAAAAGTTCTCCAATCCCTCCACTGATCAGCCAAAGAATCCTTCCCAAGGTACCCAAAACAAGCATCTCATATAAGGAAAGATTAGGGTTTACTGAAATTGACAATACAGTAAAATGTTGAATAATATAAGTCAATTTGACAAGTATTAGGAGTCAACAGAAGACATATAATAGTAGAATATACGGTATTTATATAAGAAATACATCATTAAGAGCCAACAGTCAATAAATACAAGTCATTAAGATATAAAGATTATATGAACAGATATATATATATATATATATATGTTTTTTCCTGAAACTTAAAGACACCTCTAGTATTATATTGTAGAATAAGACATATTATTTAGTTCCGCAATGCTTATTTTATCTGCTGTATAGCCTTTTCATTATTATAAACAACACTGCATAAGCCTATCTCCTTAAGCTTTCCCTGGTATTCTCTTTACAAATCAAACTATTAAACAAAACTTCAAGAAACTTGTCAACGGTACACAGACCACTTACAGCACTTTCTCTTGACATGTGTTACGTGATGGATGTTGTTCAAAACAGTGGGACTTATATTTCTACACAGAAGCAGCATCTTCCTTACAGAATAATTTGTTTGCAGTTATTGGGGAAAAAAATGCCATAACAATGGAGCAATTTCTCATAGTACACTAATAATTTTATCAGAAAAGATAAACCAAAATCTTCAGTAGTTGTGCTGTTTCTGCAGTCCCTTGTCATATTTGTTAGGAGATAAATGCTAGGATTTTCAAGGGCCTCTCTTTGCCATTAAAGATGTTATCAGATAAGATAGCACTGAGTGCCTCTTTTTGGAGCTTGGCCAATAGCCAAAGGAGAAGATATCTCTTGATCAGAGAGATTGGTCAGATTTGTTGTATATATCCCAGTTTCCTTCCTAATTCATTAATTGTATAAGACATTCATTTCATTCTCTTGTTTGGCATGATACCCTGTACACTGTTATATAATTTTTCATTCCGTTCCTTATTTATGTGACTGACTGACTGACTAATTGTTTATTACTTGGACCCATTTGACCAAAAGTGTTAATTTTCCTAATTTCGCCAAAGCTCTTGATTTAAGTTTCTCTAGGGCGCAGTCATTAAGATCACAAACTTATACCCTACACATTGTTGAATCAAAGATAAAAAAAAGGTAATCAAGATGGCGTGGGATCACAATCTTGAACATAAGACCATGAGATGAGTAATCCCACATGATCTTGGAATCACCTCATCTATACCAAATAACTGTATTGAAAAGCCTCTGCCTATAAGATAGAGAATAAAATCCCTCAATATCTACTCTTTGAGTTTTGGCCTCTTCTTCACTCTGTTTCTGTGTCTGCATCGTGACTTTGTCTCTGTGCTTGCCATCCTTCTGCAATTTTGCTTGCTGTCGCCAGTGCTCCTTCAGTTTTTTGGGCATTTGCTCTCTAATCTCGCCACTTTCCCTATTCCAAGTGCTTCTTTGCTCTAGTTATGGCCAAGTGAGGTGAGTCACTGCTTCTCCTCATGCTTCTTTGCTTCTGTCTTTGTGCTTCTTTGCTCTGATTGTGACTAGTGTTGTTCCTACTAGTTTACTCTTGGACCCAATTTTGGAAGTTATTCAATAATAACTTGTGGCTAAGTGGTCCCAAATGTGTGTGTGTGTGTGTGTTCTCGTTGAAGTTTAGTGAATTATTGTCAAGTTTTTATCTTGTAAATTGCACTTTCCTTGACTTGTTTATCGTACAGATAATTGGATATTGTCAATTTGGTGACTTTAGTTGTGTTCATGTATGAGATTGTGTCACTTTTGCTGTTTATGACTTGTTTTAAATGGATGTGTGTATGATGAGATTTAAATAATTTTATGCTCATTCCATAATTTTATTCAACTATATAATTTTTTTATTTATTTTATAACAATAAAATTGTAGAATCATTGATTAATCTTGTCATTCGATCTAATTTTGCCATCCCTCAAATATCATGATTACCATGTCTAGGGTTTGATTCTCTTTCTCCACTTCCTCTTCTTATTTTTTTCTTTCTAAATAATTTCCATCCAACACAAGCATGCCTAGCATAAGGCTAAGATATGCCCCTTTCATCAAGGCATATTGCCTCCCACTTCCAGGGGATTGCAAGGGATATAATACTGTCTTTTACCAACTTTTAACAAGCCTTTCTAAGATAAGTAAAATTTGCAGGCAAAAAGTGTAGGATAGGGAACAAACTGAAATTTCTTGTTGAATCTCATCAGCAGATAATGCAGGTGATGAACGATTTGCTGCAGCATAGTGGTTCTTTTCATCATCAAATGCTAATTTCTTAGAAGACAGATCTTTCCCTGCATTTAAACATAACCTCTAGAGGAAACAGAATGTATCAGACAAAAGCACAAATAGACCAATAATGAGATATATCAAAAATAAAAATACAGGTAGTAAGGACAAAACAGAGATATAAAGTAAGGACAAGACAGAGATATAAAGGTCTACTAAAATGTTGCTTGGTTGAGTCAGTTTAAGTGGTCAGTGATTTCAGACAAAGTCACTCAATTGTCATAGGAAAAAGCATTCCGGTATTTAAAAGATTTCACCTCCTTACAACTAGTTTCTTATGCATCTGAAACATATTAAACAGGAAATGGTCACCTGTATCATGCCTACAGCTGCCACACATGCACAATCCTTATCAACTATATAATATAGAAAACAAAGCTATAACCAATGATGCAAGACAGGAACCAAAAGAACCAAAAATATAAACTAAAAACAACAATGCAACTCAATAAGATCACACTATATCGTATTAACCAGGATAATTTTCTCAGACTGACTAGAGACCTGTTATAGCAACCTAAACAACAAATCCTATTGAAATCCTAACACCTGTCCTCAGATCCTAATCTAACTAGGGTAATAATATCCCTAGGCCCAAAAACTCTATTGATGACTGAAATGAAATCACCAACCCTAATCAGAAACCCATAAATCCTGAATATTTGCAAAATGCGTGTATATTGTAATAATTTTAATCCATTAAAATAAATGGTTTGATTTGTAAACAGGATAAAATATTTGACCTGCAAAATGTTATATCCTATTTTAGAGATAATAGTGGTGAGAAAGAATACATATATAAGTGGAGAAGTTCATAATGTAGTAAATTAATTATATCCTATTTTAGCAGATATGACTCAGGAATGCAAGTACATAATGTAGTTAATTAATTATAAAGGAACTTAAAATTAAATAATTTATCTGACCAAATAAGGAGTTAATAGTACAAGTTATATTTCTTGCTGAATCTTATTAGTTTTAACATTGAGATAAAAGAAATGAGATCAAATTACTGCCACCCCCATTACAGTTGAATCACACATAGCACCCTTTCCAAGGAACAGCCGCAACTACAATTGCAATTATATGTTCTTCTCTTTCTTACCCAACTAAAAAGTTAAAAACTTCAGGTATAACATGAACAGCCATGTTGTCACAGAATGTGGCAGTTCTGTCGCAATCAGAAAGAATTTAAAATTTTTCACTCGGGGAAAAGAGAGAACATATAATTCATATGACCAAGAGAACAATAACAACAACAAAGCTTTATTCCACCAGGTGGGGTCGGCAACAACAAAGCCATATGACCAAGAGAACATTGCAGTTTATTCCAAACTTAAACGAACACAACAAAAGAGTAGACTTCAATTGTACAATTATGTAGTTTTTATTGGACAATGCTATTGATTGTAAGAAATTTAATTGTTTCTATTGATACTTTGCTGCAAAAAAAAGAGTTCACTTATCAAAATAAAGTTAACAAGGTTTAGTAACTCATTGTATCTAAACTATACAGAAAGCACAATAGCTGTTTCAGTAAAACTATAAAAGTAAGAACTCATTTTCAAACTACATCAAATGATCGCATTCTTAACCCAATTTCCTTTTTACAAAATTTATCCATTCAAAGATACCATATTTCATCCTATTAACTGTTAATAATGAACCTCCATTTTCTTCAATTAATAATGGAGATCAAAGAAAGCGAAATAAACTGTCAACACAATATCCAAATTAACTTGGACAAAAAAAAATTTGAAATAAAGAAACTGATGGACTCATACTAAATTTTGATTACCATCTCACCTTTACATGCCTTAGCTTCCTATCCAAATCGTCAAGCTTTTCTTCTGCCTCCCTTTTACTTCTCTTTAAATGATTAGCTGCATCTTGTTCACGGGATGCATCATCTTCAAGAACATTAATTTGATTGTCAAAAGAACTACATAGCCGACCAGTTCTCTGCCTCTTATTTGGGGGAAGAACAGTCTGCACTGAGCCACGAGAAAACCTAAAAAAACAATTTGATTGAAACATTTATTTTTTAACAGAAGCAAGATGCATACATTAGAAATTTCTAAGAGTTTGAGCAATGTTGCTCCATACTATAACTTCTTTTCCATAGTCAACAAACAAGAGGATAAAAAATATGTCCAAAGGTTTAAACCCCCATCAGATCATGAGTTTAGAGAGAATTACTTGGAACAGGAAGTTAAAAAATGTGCGTGACATGCTTGAGGAATTTAAGAATGAATGGAAAAGAACTGGTTGTTCTATTATGTTAGACGGATGGACAGATAGGAAAAAGCATTCGATTTGCAATTTCTTGGTGAATACTGAATAGTTTTTTTATAAGAAAAAATTCATTCATTACCAATCAAAGAAGTACATCAGTGCCAGGAATGGGGGACAAGAAATCCTCCAAACCTATGCCAACAGCTAAGGAAAAATTGGAAGGAGAGAAAAAACAAAGAAGAAAAAGGACAATCCCTAAACTAGCTCAATAAAGCACTCCAATCCCTAAAGAAACTTTATTCTGAATAGTCCTAAAGGAACTGTATTTTTGTACTCATTCTACACTTTTGATATTTCTAAGGCTGCCAACAAGCTTCCTGATATGCTTGATAAAGTTGTGGAATACTGGAATGTGGAGACAGTTGGAGAAAACTGCACCTGAAAAGTTAGAACATGAGGTTGAGAACCCAAGGTCCATATAAATCCCAAGCATCCAATGTGGGACTTAAGCCTCATGCCTTACAGTTGGATCCTAGCAATCTCTAAGGCTTTAAGTCACAGATTCTTTGTGGGGTTTTACTCGGCTAAATCAATTTTTTTTTTTGGGGAAGCTCGGG
This sequence comes from Biancaea sappan, assembly GCA_037074585.1. Lineage (NCBI taxonomy): Eukaryota > Viridiplantae > Streptophyta > Magnoliopsida > Fabales > Fabaceae > Biancaea > Biancaea sappan. Next base: position 56,557,951 of record CM073491.1, on the reverse strand, counting down.
TTGGATGTTCATGGAAGGTCCCATTGCTCTAATACTTCATAATTAAGAGAATGCAAGGTGCAATGATCAAGCTCGTGACCACTTGATCATAGACGCACTAATACCATGTTAAATACCACTCCTCCCCTTAGCCCTGTTTGGGGGCTTTGCTGGGAAGGTTTTGTTTCATCTTTCTTTTTCTTAGGAGGATCTCTTGTCCTCCTTTTCTCTTTTTGGTTTTCTCTTTCTTTTGTATCTCTCTCTCTCTTCAATAATAATATTTCTTTTTCTATCTAAAAAAAAAAACACTCCTCCCCAATTCTTAAGCCATTAACCAAAGGCCCATGAATATATTTTTATAATCTCTAACAAACACTATGACACTAGTGCAGATAGTGGGGTTAGGGTCCCATGCATAGCAGATTATTTGAAATTAATTAAAAAAAAAATCACATCTTTTAGTTCTTCTAGTCATATGCAACATAAATTTATATCACTCAAAAGTAGAAACCTCCATGCCATTCTTTAGCCATTCCTAGTAATGTGAAACTATGAATCTTGAACATAAAACAAGCATCTGCAAGAGGCGAAAAAACAATAACAGTTTGAATTAGCTTACATTTTATATCCATCAGAGGTGAAGACTTCCTTCAGATTTGAGACCCTTTGGTCAAAAGCAACCATTTTCCCAGCATCATAATCCCTAACAAGAATTTGTCTCTCAACGTTCCCCTGGAGATGCAATAAACATGTAAGAAATGATATAAAAAGACAATTCTGCAAATGCCTTCCGTATTTTTTCATTTCTCTCTTTCTACTGTGGTTGAGGCCATCCAAATGGGCTAGGCCCTATGGTCCGGGCTCTAAAAAATTAGCCATTATTAGTTAGATCTTCTTTTGTTCCGAGGGCTGGACCTAGCCAGGGCCAATCCTTTTTTTTTTTTTTCATATTATCCTAGATCAATAAATCCCTAATAATTTATTGTCATTTCCTCTCTATCTATTTACTTGAGCCCCCTCATATCTCATATTTTACTAACTCCTTTATTATTTTACAACCTTTTCCTTCTAAATTTTTTGATACTTCCTTCTTGGTTGTTTCTTTGCAGGAGGTTAAAAAGTTTTAATGTTATACTAATGCTTTTATTTGTTATTTTAAGTATTTGATAGGTTTGGATTTCAGTACAATTAGACAAATAACTTGAATTGTTTATGGTTGAAGCATTGAAGACAAATATATGCTTGCAGATGGTTGAATTGAATATTTGAAGTTTATTTAACAAAAAATAGTGAAATTGCAAGGTGCATTGAAAAGAAATAAAATAATAAATAAATAAACAAATAAATATAGGCATGGCCTTGAAGACTGGGTTGGGCATCAAAATTCTAGCCCATCTTAAAATAAGGCTTTGCCCAGCCCACCCCTAACAAATTAGGGCCTAACTGGCAAGGGCCAAATTGGGCCAGACTAGCTCTAGTGGATGAGGAAGATCACTACATCAATATAATAAAATGAAGCAAACTGAGGGAAAATCATTGATGCATAATACAACAACAACAACAACAAAGCATAATAATGATAAAAATTAAATTAAAAAAACTAATGGCCTAGAAGAAAAATATTAAATTTGTAAATTACCAGATCCACTAAGACATTAATCACAGTGTCATTCACTGAATGTAAAACGGAAAGAGTTGATGGATGTGTTGTTTGGGGAAGCATGTGCGGTGGTATAGTCAATCTACACCAGAGAGTAAAAATCACAAGATCAAGTTAAATTCTAGCTATCAAAAAGCATACTAATAAAAATAAAATATTTATTTAAAATAAAAAAGATCAAAACAGAGGTTAGCAACCTACCGTGGTCTTGAAAAATCATAAATAAAGATTTGGAGGTGACTATAATTTGCTTCCCTTGCACATTCTCTCAGAAGAAGAGAATCCTTATGATCCGTCACAATAAAAGAATTGAGCATCTTCCCAATTGCATGCTCAACAGCAACAGCCCATTTATCACCATTAACCAGGTTCTGTTAAACCATTTTTATTGAATTAAAGCTACAAGAGGCAGTCACAAATAGTTGTAAATTTTAAGGGGAGGGAGGGAGAATACTGCATCCTATTCATAAAACATAATCATTAAATACAAATAATGATCTGATATGATGACGCACAGCAGGAATTTTAGACATCGAATCTATACATCAATTTCAATGTCTATCAAAGGAAAGCATTATTTCCAACAAGTTAAAATCTGGCTATGCAATAGCATAAAAAGAGAGAACAAAATAGCACAAAAAATGAAGGGAAAAATTTAGTTATGACTCTTCAAAAAAAGTTTTCCTAGAATGAAAAGTAGATAATATTAGACACACTAAAAAAGATACAGTGGAAAATCATATAGCTAATAGCTATATCAGCAAACTCTTTGTTCTTATTTAAACTAGGCAACAACTATCTATTATCTTTCCCAAAGATAGATAACACTAGGAGAAATGATTGGAAAATGACAAAAGACATATTACTAAAATAAGAGAAAGTAGAAAATCATATGGCTAATAGCTATATCAGCATACTCATTTTTTATTCTTATAACTAAAGAGAGGCAACCACTATCAATAATATCATCTAATTTAACTCATCATGTATAACAAAAGTACAGTTGAACAAAAACACATTCAATAAATTTGATACCAGATGAGCACCAATTGGACCAATAGGTGGCCTCTTAAACCTCCGATTACATCTCTCAATAATACGTAGTAGATTCATCACTCTATCTCCTCCAAAAGCTGCAACCTGTTTGGAAAACAATATTGTCACGTCATGCAATAAAATTTATTTAAAAAGAAAAAAGAAAAAGAAAGCCCAAATATGCAATTGCTTTTCATACATCGCAGAATAAAAAGAATGCAAATATGAATTGGAATATGCATATTGCTACTCAATAATCACTCCATATTGAATTAAATCAAGAACTGCAACTTTTCTCATACCTTATTAGTTTGGTGGTTTCTAAGCTCGCGGATGGAATTGCAGATGTCACGATACTTTCTCTCATGATCTTGAATCTATCAGAAAATACATCATAAATAATGGCAGCATAGGAATTTCTAAGTACATATGAGATTTAGAAACGAAGGTGGTCACCCAAAAGTCAATTTACACCAGATGAATCTAGTACTCCTGCAAGGAACAATTGCTTTATGGAAAAATATAATACTTTTAAAAGAAACGAAGAGACACAAGAAAAAGAGGATCAACTCTTCTCCTCAGATTAGAAAACACATAAATAAGCCAAGACAGAAAAGGAATTAATACAAACAAGCTTTTCTTTCCCTCTTGAGTGTCTAAAACTAAAAAGCCCTGAAAAAGGAAAAGTGTGAAGAGCACCAAATAGAAGGCAGTAAACAATCCAATCCAAAGCAAGTCAGAGAAGGTTAAGTATTTTCCTCATAAACTCCAACACTACACAACAGAATATAAAGCACACTGAAAAACATATTGCCCTCCCTACTGGAGAACATTGTCTTATGGTATCTTTCTTTTTTTCTTTTCTTTTTTTTTTTTTAAGAAAAAAATTGAGTTGAGTACAAAGCAAAATAAAAGAATAAGACATCCTCCAAACGGAAACTCAAAAACACAGAAGCACAGCAAATGAAAGTATTCTAAATCAAATATGCAGCAAAGTACCATGGTCTCAATGCAATTCCTATAGCCATTCTGATAAATACTGTAAAATGAAAAAGGAAGGAATGGGTAGAGAAAAAAGTCATAGGAAGAGAGTAATTATTTATTGGCAGAATTCAAGTGAAGAATCTTACACCAAAATTCCCCAATAGACAATGTCCATGTGGAGAGGACAAAACTAACACAAATGAATTCAAATGTTGATAACAGGATAAATCACTATTACTAATCCTCTCTGATATTAATAAGAGCATATCAGAAAGCCCTATTTTCAAATATGTAAACTAACTACTAAAATATAGGAAAACAGTTGCAAGTGGCCATGAGTTCTGGAAGCTGTTGAAACTACTACTCCACTAAATTATCTTTCAACTGCCTTAACATAGGGAAGTGTTTTCTGATGTTAGAAGAGAAGAAAGCCAAAAGTGTTTTCTGCTCCTGTTGCTCAAGGGACACAAAATGCTGATTAAAATCCAAAGAGCAGAAACAGTCTGGTGTGACCGTTGTAACAAGGCTGGACATAGAAAAGGGAAGTGTTGGAAGATACATGGAAACCAGCGAATCGGAAAAGCAAGCAGAAGGGTGAAGCCAGTGGCTATATAACAAGTAATGAAGAAAAAAATCAATCTGAATCAGATGGAACCCGTGGGATTCTATTTTTCTGACTGATTTGTTTCCTTTTTCTATAAATATTTGGTCCTTGATTTGTTTCCTCAGGATTAAATCTAATTGATTATGAATAATTTGTATTTAATAGGATTGGTTATATTCCTAGGATTGTGGAGGATTCTCCTCCTCTAATTGCTTTAGCTAGGTGTATATAAACCTTAGGACCTTCTTGTAAACATCAAATTTGAGTGAATAACATTCTTCATGGTACCAGTGCAGGTTCTCTGGCTACCTAGCTTCTCTCCACTCAACATCTCTCTCACTCTCTTTACCATCGTGCCTTACTAGAACACACCTAGTGCTTCTTCCACCCTCGCACAACCTCAGTCTTGGTTGAACTGCCGACCGAAGCTTCTCCGACTACCACCCACAGTACCACGCGCGGCTTCCAGACCAGAGCTTCGTTCTGATACTCGCTTGGATAGAGCTTATCACTGGCCACTTTAAGACATTACCCAGTCTTGTTTCAATCCATTTAAGCCTCTGTCAGTGCTATTTTTCATCAACCCCAGTACTCTCCAACCATTTTTTGTATCCTTTTCATTTTTCTAACCATGGCTGCTTCTAGTTCAATCACTCCTATGGCCGAGAACCCTAACAATGGGAGATCAGAAGGGCCTGTTCAGACTATCACAAGTCACAAGTTGAATGGCCAAAATTACCAACAGTGGGCCACGTCAGTTGTGATGTGTCTCCGAGAGAGGGAAAGATGATTATTTGACTAGTGCCACTATCACTCCAAAGAAGAAGGAAGTTATATACAAGATTTGGAAGGCCGAAAATTACATGGTTATGTCATGGCTAATCAATAGCAACAAAATTTGAGAATCTGTGTAGGAGACATTTTCTCTAACAACGAAAATACAACAGAGGTGTTTGAGACCAAGAGCACTTTACATAATCTCAAGCAAGGTAAGTTGATTGTCACATAGTATTATAATTCCCTAACCCGCCTTTGGCAACAATTGATTGTTAGGAGAATCCAAATTGGAAGTGTCCCAATGATGCATCCAAAAACATACAAGGAGCTGGTAGAGAAAGAGATGCTCTTCACATTCCTCGTTGGCTTGAACAAGTCCTTAATGAAGTCAGGGGGAGGGTTCTTGGAACCAAGCCATTACTATCTATTCGAGAAGCTTTTTCAGAAGTCAAAAGGGAAGAAAGCAAGAAAAATGTCATGTTGGGGTCATCTGTCTCAACTATGACATCCGAGAATTCTGCCCTTGTGTCTTAGGGCACCAACCAACAAGGCAACAACAAGCAAAAGAAAGGGAGACCATGGTGTAATCATTGCAGAAGTCCAGGGCATGCCCGTGATACTTGTTGGAAGCTCCATGGAAAATTAGCTAATTGGAAACCAAACAGAGAAAATGAGAATAAAGGATACGCAACTTCTACAAAAACTGTAGAAAAACCCACTAGTGAGCCAGCACTCTTCAATAAAGAGCAAGTTGAATGGTTGCAGAAAATGTTCTACTGAGGTTCATCTCTGAATTCACAAACAACAGTCAGGTCCGTGGCCTAGAAAGTATCTTCTTAAACGCCCTTCAAGTTAAAACTACAAATCTGACGACATGGATTCATAATTTTGGGGCTTCAGATCATATGACTGGTGACACCCCTTTACTTCTAGTAGTCAAACCGTGTAATAAAAATCTCAAGGTCAAAATTTATGATGGGTCCCTCTAAACTGTCACTGGTGTTGGAAAAGTTATCATTTCAAATACTTTAGTGTTGGAAAAGTGATCATTCCAGATACTCTCACCCTTGATTTTGTCCTTAGCTCCAAATTTATCTTGCAACTTACTTTCAATTAGCAAGCTGACAAGAAACATGAATTATGTTGCTAAATTCTCTCCTTCTTGTTGATTATCTCAGGATTTGGATTTAGGGAGGACGATTGAATTATATTAGATTCAAGCCAGCAATTCAACTCTGACATGCCAATTGCAAATAGTCCCAATAGTCTTGATAATGACAATGTAATATTATGGCACCACCTTCTTGGCCATCCAAATTTTATATTTATTAGAGATGTTTCCCTCTCTTTTTATTAATAAACATTGGAAGATTTTTTAAAGTGAAGTATGTCAGTTCTCTAGGTATTTTCGTAGTTCATACCCTAGTCATGCATATAAACCATCTCATCCTTTTTCTATCATTCATAGTGATATTTGAGGCCCATCCCACATTCAAAACATATCTAAAGCACGTTGATTCATATCTTTTATTGATGATCACACTCGTCTTACTTGAATTTTTCCTATGAAAGACAAGTCAAAAGCCTCACTTTCTATACCATGATTAAAACCTAGTTTCAAACTAAAATTCAGATTTTCGATCTAACAATGCTAAAGACTATTTCAATTTGGTCCTTACAATTGTTTTCCTTAAGCAAGGAATTATGCATCAGACTTCTTGTGCTTGAACACCTCAATAGAATGGGATTGATGCACATAAGAATAGACATCTCAAAGTGGCTATATCCTTGATGCTTACCCATAATGTTCCCCATCAATTCTAGAGAGAGGATGTCTTAACTGCGGCCTATTTAATTAATAAAGTGTCATCTTGTACCTTGAAATTCGACACACTATGTCAAGTCCTCCTTTCCAAGCACTTTCCTGACAATAGGCTTGTTATCAATCTTCCTTTAAAGGTCTTTGGTTGTGTTTTTGCATATTTTCCATCTCAAAATATAGGGAATGTGGATTCTAAATCCGAAAAATGCATCTTTGTTGGGTATCCTCCTTACCAAAAAGATTACAAATGTTATTCACCAACATCACGAAAATTTTATATCTCTATGGATGTCTCTTTCCTTCAACACACTTCTTTCTAACCCAAAACTCATATTCAGGGGGGAAACTCGACACAAGGAGAATATCAGTTTTGGACTACCTTATTAGAATTATTGAACCTGACTCAAAAAAGTTACCCACCTACCCACCTGAATTAGAAGCTCCCACTACTAATAAATAGGAAGGTAATGCAAAGTTAAAGGTATACTCAAGGTACCTGAAGCAGAAACGAACTAAGCAACAGTAGATAACTCTTGAAAATTGCCAATCTAACCCAAATCCAACTCCAGGGGAGGACAATCAAGGCACTCGAGGTACACTTGACTTTGAACTTTATACTGATATTATATCTAATCTCTATCTTCCTGTAGCTTGGAGAAAGGGAGTTAGGTCATGCACCAAACATTCCATTGCGAACCATGTTTCATATGAGAAATTATCCAGTACCTTCAGAGCATTTACAACAAAGTTGGATAACAGCAAGCTACCAACTAGCATAAAAGAAGGTCTAAAACACCCAAAATGAAGGGAGGTCATAAATGAAGAGTTAAATACTCTGAAGAAGAATGACATGTGGATTCTTTCTAAAAGACCTCCAGGAAAACAACTCGTGGGATGTAAGTAAGTGTTCACTATCATGTACAAAGCTGATGAGAGCATTAACAAGTACAAGGCGAGATTATTGGTGAAAGGATTCACCCAAACTTATGGGATGGATTACCAGGAGATGTTTTCCCCTGTAGCAAAGTTAAACACCATATGCGTTCTCCTGTCTATTGCTGCAAATCTTGACTGGAAGCTTCATCAGCTTAACATCAAGAATGTGTTTCTTAATGGGGATCTTGAAGAAATCTACATGGGGATACCTGCTGGCCTCAAACACTTCTCCTCCGCTAGTGTATTTTGATGAACAAAAAAATTGCTTCCAGCAATTTAACCACCCAAGTGGATCTTCTTAGCCATTGAATTTTGGAAAATCCAATTTGGCCAATTTTGGCATTGTCGCAACACTTCTAGATGCAACCATTGTATGCAACAGACCAACATGAGAATGCCCACCACCAGTCGTACCCCACGCGCCCTCTGCCCTAGTCCCAAAAGAGCCAAACCTTCACAAGTTGGTGTGCGAAGAATCACCACACTGCTATGTCTCCATCGCGTGCCTCTGTGTGAGGAATCAGCACGTTGTTCTATCTCTCCCTTGATCTCCCCATGATGTCACTTTCCCTGCTAGCAACTCCAATCACGTGTTCAATCCGCAATCCACTGTCTCACTGCTGCGTTCGTCTCTCTTGCTTCCTAAAGCATCTAAAGCAATTGGGTCAATTGTTGAATCTAGTCACCCATGACAAGGCTCTAATACCAATTTATTATGGTCCCTTTTAAAGGATCTTGTTACAAGTCTAGATTCAATAAAATCATAGAGGAAGAGGGAGGAATTTGACTTCTCTATGTTGATGGTTCAGATTATAGAGAGAACCAAAATCTCTAGTGCTCACACACAAGGTTTCTTTTGACAATAAATTGATCCAATACATTAATTCTGAAATAACAAGTTTAAATACAACATGAGGGCATAACTACCCCTTAAAATAAGCCTAACTCCCCTTAAATTAAGGACATGGCTGAAAACTATCCTATAACTACTCTTAATCTCTAATAATATAAATAAAATACATAATAGCAGTTGCTAACTGCCATAGGTAACTCCTCCTGACTACAAACGTAACACATGTACTGCCTCATAACTCACTGTGTCTGAAAGTATAGCAAAGGAAAATAAAAACAATTAAATGCATGATAAATAAAAGAAATACTGCACTGTAAAATAAAATAACAACTGCTCTTCCCACTACAGCAGTTTACTAACAAAAAGCAATTCCAATTAAAAGGTTCAAGTCTCTGGAGAAACGGGAAAAAAATAATCTCCACATTAACACCGAAAAACCATATAAAATGAAAGAACAAAAAATGTCCACACCTCATCAGTAACCTTTCTGACTTCATTATTTTGTTGTTGTACACTTTCAGCCAGTATAGCCACTTCTTCCCTCAACCTGAATCAAGAAGGAAATATTGAGAAGTGAAATCTCTCAATCCACCATGACAAAATTGCACTAGTAAATTATTAACCTTCTCAAAGCCAATTCAGCAGAATCGACCTCATTTTGGAGCCCCTTCAATTTCCTCTCTATCTCAGATTCTTCAGCCTGCACCATTAAAAAAATTGTGAGGAACTATTGCTGAAATGTAAGAGAATTATTGACACTACTACTATTAGATACCAGCCACTGAAACCAGGAAACAACCTATTGAAAGGTATCAAAAATTTAGGGGTTTTGTAGGTCAAGAAAATAGTTACCATAAGAAGTATTAAGAATGTAAAAAAATCTCATAGGTCAAGGAAATAGTTACTTGTAATGCACCCACAATGAAGGATATATAAATGTCTTTGTGTAGTTATAGTTTAAATAGAAGTTGAGAGTCAATGCTAGCACATGATACTTGAGTATTCAATAATGATATCTATACAACAACAACAACAACATAGGCTTATCCCACTAAGTGAGGTCGGCTACATGGATCGCACGACGCCATTGAGCTCTATCAATGACCAACTCTTTAGATATCTCATTTACTAAAAGGTCCCGTTCAATAATTTCTCTAAGTGTCCTTTTTGGTCTTACTCGACCTTTTTTCACAGGGCATCAATAATGATATCTATATTTTGGTTTTTTTTTCTTCGTAACTTTTGCTCTCCTTATTTTCTCAAGTCAACCAAAAGGTGAGGTATCAGAACATTGTAAACGACAGAAGATAAGGAAAAAGAAAAGCAAGTGAAAAAGAGTACAAAAGGCCGACATTTTACTTTGCAATAGGCATAACATACAATAATTACCCATTATTTGACTATATGCTACAATGAAAAGGAAAGAGCAATAATATTTTGTTGACAAAAGAAGAATAATACAGGAATGAGGAGAATATGAAATAGTTTACTTTTTACCAATGTTTAGGGTAGACTAGTAAATGGAAGGAAATATGAAATAGTTTACTTTTTACTCATCAGATATTTAAAGCCACTGAACATTGTGATTCCATAATTCTAGGATAACTTCCAACGTTCATTGTCCTTCTGTATTCACCCCTTTTTAAATGGCGCCGGCGCCATCCTCCATATTTAAGTCCAGTTGACCCATTTTCCTTTTTCCTACGGTCTATTTCCAGAGGTTTCAATAAGAGCAGTCAGCAGAGAATGCATGGTCTAGAGAGTATGATTTTTATGCAGACATTTAAAAATTTTGATTCAAAGATCATGTTCACAGTTTTAAGGAGCAGTTTCCATTATTTCCCTGCATAGAATAAGATTGTTCATTTGGTTTCTCTTTGCTGATTGGCAGCTTGGCTCATAAGTATTCTGTTGGGCCTGTGATTCCAAAACAGTACCAAAGAAAGAAATAGAAAAAAGTGGAGATGGGCCAAGGATCTAGCAGAAAACAACGTAAGGGTATATGCTAGAAAAAACAAAAAAGGATGGGCTGGCAGTGGAGAGAGAGTGACATACCTGACCAGCAGCAGGGTCTTGGGGTTCTTGGAAAGGGTTTAAGGGCTGCATTGAATATGGGTGGAGAGACGAGAGATCATTAGGATTGGTAGGGAGAGTGCTAGCCTCTCGAACGCTAGCTATGAGTATTTGTCTTTCCATTTCTGTGTATCTGTATGTGTTTCCTTGTGTGTTGCTGGTTTAGTGTGTGGTTAGTGTGCTGTGACTTGTTTTGTAATGCATCTCATTCTACCCCATTGGTAGAGGTTCATAACAGTATACAATCAGTATATGTGAGAGTCATAGGAATGTAGTGGTGCAGATATTAAGATATATTAAAGGTTCTCCTAGAATCGGTTTGGTCTATGAGAATAGGGGACAAGACGTTACTGCCTACACCGATGCAAATTGGGCCAATTGTCCAAATGATAGAAGGTCAACCTCCAGGTCAGGTCAGGTTATTGAATTTTTTGAGGTTGGAACCAAACTAACCCAACCGGACTCTAACATGTTGTGCTTTTTTTTTTTTTTGGTTTTTTCCTTCTTCTCCCTCTCTCTTTCTTTCCTTCCTTTTTCCATAAACAAGACACATAATCAAAAATCATACAACAACAACAACAACATAGCCTTATCCCACTAAGTGCGGTCGGCTACATGGATCGCACGACGCCATTGAGCTCTATCAATAACCATCTCTTTAGATATCTCATTTACTAAAAGATCCCGTTCAATAATTTCTCTAAGTGTCCTTTTTGGTCTTCCTCGACCTTTTTTCATAGGACTCCAAACCATCTGCTCAACTCTCCCAACTGGCGCTTCCAACGGTCTCCTTTGCACATGCCCAAACCATCTTAAACGATTTTCAACCATTTTTTCCTCAATAGGTGCCACCCCAACTCTACCTCGTATATGATCATTACGGATCTTATCTCTTCTTGTATGACCACACATTCAACGCAACATCCTCATCTCCGCTACTCCAATTTTATGTTCTTGTTGTCCTTTCATTGCCCAACATTCACTCCCATATAAAATCGCTGGTCTTATAGCAGTACGATAAAACTTTCCTTTGAGTTTATCAGGTACTTTCCGATCACAAACAACCCCTGATGCCATTCTCCACTTCAACCACCCAGCTTGTATCCTATGTTCCACATTTCTAATAACTTTGCCATCATCTTGTATAATTGATCCCAAATACCTAAACGTTGACACTTGTGATACGACCTGATCACCAAGTTTAACCTCCAGCTCGTTCCTAGCTTGTCGCTTGTTAAACTTACAATGCATATATTCGGTCTTACTCCTGCTCAGACGAAAACCCTTCGATTCCAAAGTAGCTCTCCATAACTCAAGTTTAGAATTAATCTCTTCCCTTGTCTCTGCTATGAGAACAACGTCATCTGCAAAAAGCATGCACTTAGGAATTTCTTCTTGGATGTGTTTCGTCAGAACATCTAAAACCAAGTCAAACAAATAAGGACTTAAGGATGATCCCTGATGTAAGCCAATTTTAATAGGAAAGTCTCTAGTCTCCCCTCCAGACGTTCTCACACTAGTCGTAGCCCCCTCGTACATATCTTTTATGGCTCTAATATACGCAACCCGTACACCTTTCTGTTCCAAGGCTTTCCACAGCACCTCTCTTGGTACTCGATCATAGGCTTTTTCCAAGTCAATAAATGCTATATGAAGGTCTCTTTGTTTACTCCGATACCTTTCCATCAACCCCCTTAGAAGATATATAGCTTCCATTGTAGACCGTCCTGGCATGAATCCAAATTGATTTTCAGAAATACTCGTCTCGATTCTTAATCTACGTTCAATCACTCTTTCCCATAATTTTAGAGTGTGACTCATAAGCTTAATCCCACGATAGTTTGCGCAATTCTGAATGTCTCCTTTGTTTTTGTAAATAGGCACTAAAGTGCTTCTTCTCCATTACTCAGGCATTTTCTTAGACCTTAAAATTTCATTAAAGAGCTTAGTTAGCCAGATAGTACCCTCCTCTCCCAAACACTTCCAAAATTCAATAGGAATACCATCGAGACCAACAGCTTTACCATTATCCATTTTTCTAAGAGCTTCCTTGACCTCTTCAACCTTAATCCTGCGATAATATACCAAATTTTGTTCTCTCTCCAAGGTTGTTAGATCTTCCATATCGCAAGTCGACTCCGTTCCGTCATTAAAGAGCTTATGAAAATAACCCTGCCATCTATTTTTAATATCTTTGTCTGTACCCAAAACTTTTCCTTCTTCATACAAACCAGAAATTTAAAAAGCAAAGTAAATCACAATAGTACATCATAATCAAAAATAAACTCTTCTGGTTCGTATGCGTAGAGGCAATGATATCTATACTCTCAACTCAATTTCAGGCTGTGAATGAGGGGGTGTGGGGAAATGAGAGGTCAATTTTTTGAAGTTAAAATGTGTATAATATATAATTTGAAATAAATTAAATAAAAATGTTGAAATGACCCGTAATAACTAAAAATATTGATATAAAGGAAAGATTTGACAATTAGTTAAAAGAAGAGAGAGGGGGTTAAGAAGACAGTGAATTATCCAGAAATGAACGTTGGAAGTGGTAGGTAAAGGGATGGATGGGGTAGGTGAGGGAGGCAAACAAAAACAGGCATTCCCCTTTTCACAGCAGAGCCATATGCCCCCCACAGCAGAGCCATATGCCCCCCCTCTCTCTCTCTCTCTAGCTGGAGTGGAGACTAGAGCGGAGAGGAGAGATCAGACCAGCTACAAACGATTGAGAGTGCCGTGAACCTAGAGCTAGAAGATGGAACTTACTTTACTCATTAGAAAGTTAGAACTACTTAAAAAAAATTATATTATATATAAGTCGGATTTGATTGAAATTTCTCAACCCACCACCCCACCCCCCAGTGGTCTGGTTCAAAAAAATTAATTCAAGCCAATCCGCCAACCCAAATGAACGGGTTGGGCAATTCAACCTGAACCGCTACCCACCTCTAGCTCTAATTAAGCCATTCAGTTTATTCCTGGTCAATTTCTTGTCTCACACAACATTTCCAATTATTTCAACTAGTTGAACAAAAAGTTAAACAAACCCGACAACTCACTAATAGCAAGAATGAAGTTTTGACCAAATGGAAACACCTCCCTGACCATGACAGCACATGGGAGTCTTATGACACCATCAATGATCAATTTCCTCATTTTCACCTTGAGGACAAGGTGAAGCTTGTTTTTTTTTTTCTTGGGGAGGGGGCAATGTTGGGCCTGTGATCCAAAAACAATACCAAAGAAAGAAAAAGGAAAAAGAGGGAGATGGAACCAAGGATCCAACAGAAAATAACCCAAGGGTATATGCAAGAAAAAACAAGGATGAGCTGGCAGTGGAGAGAGAGTGACATACCTGACCTGCAGCAGGGTCGTGGGGGTTTTGGAAAGGGTTTAAGAGTTGTGTTGTATGTGGGTGGAGAAGACAAGAGATCATTAGGACTGGCTAAGAGAGTGCTAGCCTCTCAAATGCTAGCTATGAGTGTTTGTCTTTCCATTTCTGTGTATCTTTGTGTGTTTCCTTATCGTTTAGTTTGTGGTTAGTGTGTTGTGACTTACCCCACTGGTAGAGATTCCTAACAGTGTATAGTCTGTATTTTTCCAGTGTTTTCACCTTTCCTTAGTGAATTTCAGTGCTGAATTCAGAGTTCCATCATATTCCTAGGAAGCTACTAAGTTAAACATAGAGGGATTTGATGGTTTTTTTTTTTAATAGAAAGGGATTTGATGGTTTATCCCCCACTATGTTATGTTCATCATTGTCAATTAAAACTCAAGAGATATCATATCCTCTGATTACGAGCTCTCTTTTTCTTTTATCCCCCACATGAATTAATTTATCCCTTTGTTAGGTACCTAAACAGCTTGGGGAACCCACCCTCAAAAGCTAACTGTTAAGGGAGAAGAACTAAACTACTTAAGTACCCCATCAAGCATCCCATACTACCCAATGTGGGACTTAGACATCCCATACTATCCAGTCCCTAACATAGCACCACCCTTGAGAGCCGACGTCCCGGCGGCTGCACTCTACGACGCTTCACTCGGCCTTTCCGGTCAGCCCCTTTGTAGGTAGCTCTCTCCGGTGCATCGACAACCTGGCTCTGATACCAATGTTAGGTACCTAAACAGCTTGGGGAACCCACCCTCAAAAACTAGCTGTTAAGGGGGAAGAACCAAACTACTTAAGTACCCCATCAAGCATCCCATACTACCCAATGTGGGACTTAGACATCCCATTATGTTAGGTACCTAAACAGCTTGGGGAACCCACCCTCAAAAGCTAGCTGTTAAGGAGGAAGAACCAAACTACTTAAGTACCCCATCAAGCATCCCATACTACCCAATGTGGGACTTAGACATCCCATACTATCCAGTCCCTAACATAGCACCACCCTTGAGAGCCGACGTCCCGGCGGCTGCACTCTACGACGCTTCACTCGGCCTTTCCGGTCAGCCCCTTCGTAGGTAGCCCTCTCCGGTGCATTGACAACCTGGCTCTGATACCAATGTTAGGTACCTAAACAGCTTGGGGAACCCACCCTCAAAAGCTAGCTGTTAAGGAGGAAGAACCAAACTACTTAAGTACCCCATCAAGCATCCCATACTACCCAATGTGGGACTTAGACATCCCATATTATCCAGTCCCTAACACCCTTTTTATCGAAATATAAATATTATTAAAGAAGAAAGAAGGATACACAAAAAAATGGAAACAACAAAAAAAAAAAAAAAGGAAGACTAAATATCCTCCTAGAAAACAAAACCAACCCAAGAAGTGCAGAAGCAGGGCTAATACAACAAAGCCCTCCAATTCCTATGAACATCTACAAAAGGGCCACCCCTTAAAAAATCCATTAGCCAAAACCAATGAGAAGCAACGTAGCAAATTCTATCCCATCCCACAGCAGATGAGAGGCAGTAGTTGTTGCTTAAATACTGGTATCTCTTTGCATCCAAAGACACCACTCAGTTGCAAACATAGCCGCTTTCCATAAAACTTTATTCTCCTTTCTCATTTCAAAACCCATAAAACTAGTGACAAAGAAAGCATTAAAGTCAACCACGAAAACCTAACTCTCCTCAAAGAGTCCAAATAATATGTTTCAAATATCTCAGGCTACCTCACAATGTAAGAACAGATGATTGTCTCTAAGTTCCTAAAACATATCACACAAACATCAGGAGATAAAGCCTTAGAAGGCCGCCTAATATGAAGTAAATCATTTGTATTAATGCTATTGAGTACTATTGTCCAAACAAAAGCCTTCACCTTTGAAGGCACCTTCACTTTCCAAAAGTACTTTTTAGAAGGCAACAAAACATGCGGGCTATGAATCAAAAAATTATAAAAGTGTGTGAGCCTGGGGAATCCAATTTTCGCAACCTCTTATCAGGGAAAGAGGAGATGCGAAACAAAGCCAAATTGTCCAACGTCAAAGTAAGATCACCCACAAGTCTATCATTTATATTTCTAGAAAATGAAAATTCCCAAAAATTTCTCCCCTTAAAAACATAAAAAATCAACAATGTGGGCATCATGCAAAGAAGACAAGGAATAGAGATGAGGGAACCTTTCTATAAAAGGGATATGACCAATCCAACAATACGGAACCCATCTCCAATGCATAAAAACAACATTGGAGAAAAAAGAAAATACTTGAGAAATTGCATTCTAGCAAGGTTTAAAAAATCAAACCGATCATTGAACCGATCGAGACACAAGCTCAAAGATCAATACTCGAACAAGTGGTACTTCAAATATATAAATAATATATATGTTACAAATATTAAAATATCAAAATATATAATATTAAAATAATCAAGGCCTGTTACAAGTATATATTTATTCTAATCCTAAATTTTCTCCTAATAGCTTAAATTTTTGGAGATTTCTTAAAAATACATAATAATATTTAGTAAAAATTCAAAAAAAAATTAAAAAAAAAAAAAAAGAACCAGTTGAACTGTCGAACTAGTCGGTTTTACTGGTTCAACCAATTTTCCACTGGTTTAAACGCTTACCGATTCACTAGTTCAAACTAGATTGAAGACTTGACCAGCTAACCAATTTTCCGGTCAAACTGGCCAATTCGGTCTGGTTCTCTGAACACTA
Organism: Biancaea sappan; assembly: GCA_037074585.1. Lineage (NCBI taxonomy): Eukaryota > Viridiplantae > Streptophyta > Magnoliopsida > Fabales > Fabaceae > Biancaea > Biancaea sappan. The sequence continues at coordinate 56,541,110 of CM073491.1, read as the reverse complement.
CCTTCTAGGGACTTGCATCTGTAACAAAACACCCCCAGGGGAATTTGCATCCCAGCTATTCTGATGTAAACCAAATTTGGCTTTAATCACCTTATGCCAAAGGGAATTAGGCTCCATGGGAAAACGCCATAACCACTTAGTCAAAAAAGAAATAATTTTAGACACCAAACTACCAAGACCCAACACCCCATCTTCCTTAGATCTACAACACACCTCCTAACTAACCAAATAATCCCTTTACTCCCCTCCATCATACCACAAGAAAATCCTCATAATCATCTCAATCCTATTAGCCAGCCCGACCAGAATCTTGAACAAGGACAAAAAATACAAAAGCATACTAGATAAAAAAGTCTAAATTAACATAATTCTCCCCCTAAAGAAAAATAAGCCCCTTCCTAGCTTTCAAGCTTCCTAAATTCTTTGAACCATAAGATCCCAAAAAGACTCTACACAAGGATTACCACATAAAAGAACAACTAGGTAAAAGGCTAACTCTAAACCACACAGCCAGCTAACTTAGCTAACTCACACAAATGAGACACTTGACACCCATTAACCCCTACCATCAAGCCACGAACAACTTCAAACCCCTTCTCAGCATACGACTTAACACATCAACCACAAGAGTAAAGAGAAAAAGAGACAAGGAATCACCTGCCTAACCTCGTGTTTTTCCTTAAACCAATCTTTAGGTTGGCCATAATAAATTTATCCATTTTTTTCTTGGCTTCAAAACCAACTAAACAAAAAAATTTGATCAGATAGGGAAAACAAATATCTGCACAGAATCGAAGATACCTATGACTGTATTGACCCAAAAAAAAAAAGGGATATCACAAGGATAATCAAAAAACCAGGAAATGAATTGAAGCAAGCAAATGGAATAAATGGCAGAAAAAGAAAGGAAAGAGGAAGATAGAGAAAAACTATAATCTATAACCTGAGTATTTTGCACATGCTTCTCATGAATATCCTGCACCTGTTCTTCAAGAGTCCTAACATGCTGTACCATTATCTCAATACTCTTAGTTATGCGTTTGCACTCTTGTTCTTTTTCAAGTACTTCTTTAGTAGCCTTCAATGAAAAACAATTGCAATAAGCAAATGAAGCATATGTAATACAAATAAAAAGCAAGACAATGACTAGAAGGGCCTTTGAAATACACCAAAGGAGCACCAACATAAAAATCATGCTTCATCCAGTTTAATGAAAATGACAAGGATAAGCATGAAATGAAAGGAGAACATGGTAAAAAATAATGAGAAAATGATGTAAACCAAATACACTTATTTGACTGACTCTTAAAAGACAAAATGCTTATAATAATTACTCAAATGTAATCATTACAAAATTAATCAGCAAATGGAAGCCTCCCTTAGTAACAAAATAACATAAATTGTACAAATGACAACTAAAAAAAATCCACAAAGAAGCAGTTATGCTTAGACCTAAGAGCATCTAGTTTCTTACATAGAAAATCCTTTTAGCTAACCCAAACCCCCCAAAAAAAGAAAGAAAAAGAAAAAGAAAAATATTACAAAAGAAAGCATGAAAATGCAGCATAATAAAGAAACAAAAAAAAGGGGCAAGGGGAAGAGAGATATGCCTCATTGCGGGATGAAATGCATCTATGATAGGAACCAAGAATTTAACCAAAGGAAGAAACAGGGTTTTAATTACCAAGGATTGGAAATACAGAACAGAAACGAAGGACTAACCAGCAAAAGACCATCCAAAGACCATCCAAAGACTGTAGAGCCTCCTACTAGAGCTATACACTCCTTCAAAGCAAAGAAAATGCTCCTATATTTACTTAACAAAAAGGTTCTCTCTCACCCCTCACTGTCACTCTCCATATATATATAACTAATTCTGCACTCTGAAATTCCTCCCTACCCAGTACCTATCATTACTCCCCTCTTAGATCAGCCTTGTCCTAAAGGCTGAGATTGGAAAGAAAAAAGAATCAGTTGACCTATTCCATCGTCTTCCAGCTCCAACACAACCACTTCTCCATCCTCGTTGATTGTTTCTTGCTCACCCAAGATCACCAACCGCAATTGTCAATTAGTGCATCGATGTAGAGGGTGGAACTTATCACCGAAACAAAAGTAAATTCCCTTAGCTTGGCAATCCATCAACTCGGCGTAGGTTAGATGACGAACGCCTCTGTTCTTCTCACTATTACCTCTTCAATCTATCTCAGGACCCCTCACCAAAGACTCACACACCTTAGTCGACACCGGAGACCCTCGGAGAATGCTTCCCTAAGACGCAAAATCACTCAAAGGTTTTGTGCAAACGACTTCGCAGCTCTGACCTATTCAAGGACCCATTTGAAGACCTAGATGAAGGCATGTGAAATTGGGCCTTACTTACATTGTTTCTGTTAACGACCCATGTCCCTAAACCTAACCCAAACTTTGTAACTGACCTGTTCCTTTGCTTTTACTAATCATGTCGTCTTCTTCCCCTATCAATGCCAAAGCTCAGCCTTAACGTCCCGAGCAAGTTGGATCGCCAAGTACCTGTCCTTGGGTTTGTGCGTCCTCACTTTGCTCCTAATGTCCAGTTGCAACGCTCCAACAAAGTACCTCAAAAATTGTAGCTCTGGAAGTCGTCTGCATTGGGAAGAGTAAAGCTCGAACTAAGAGATATACTCCTCGATCATTCCCATCTATCTCATCCCTTTCAATTACTCATAAGGGTTGTCCAATCTCCCAACCCCAAACCGAGCCACCAAAGCTTCCTTAAAATTTGCCTAAGTTGCTTTACCTACGGATCCCTTCCATAAATTGAACCACTATATGGTGTGACCCTCCATATTTAATTCTACAAGTTGTATCCACACCTTCTCAAATGTCTGTTGTACCTCAAAATACGTCTCGACCCTTGTAATCCAAGCCATCGAATCCTTACCATCAAACACTGGCAGTTCCACCTTCTTTGCTGAGAGACAGAACTCATCCAACTTATCTGTCACTTCTACTCGAAAATCGTCCATTGCTGCCCGAAGACAGCCCACCTTCCCCTTCAACTCCAGCATTTTCATTCACAGGTTTCTTTCCCATTAACTTGCTAATTTCTGCCAATATCGATTGTTTCAACGGTAAGGTTGCTGCCATGTGACTTGGAGGTCACAGGTTCGAGCCGTGGAATCAGCCTCTTGCAAAAATTGCAAGGTAAGGCTGCCTACATTAGATCCACAAAGTGGATCCGGCCCCTCCCTGGACCCCGCGCATAGCGGGAGCTTTGTAGCACCAGGTTTGCCCTTTTATCGATTGTTTCATATCGTCAATTCCGCCCTCCAATCTCTCAAAGCGTGCTTCCAAAGCATCAACCCTGTCTAACATCTTGGTGGCATGGACAACGTGACGCTGGCTCCCTTCGACGTATCCAGTAGGTCGGATCAATTGATAGGAACCAAAATTTAACCAAAGGAAGAAACAGGGTTTTAATTACCAAGGATCGGAAATACAGAACAGAAACAAAGGACCAACCAGCAAAAGACCATCCAGAGACTCTAGAGCCTCCTACCAAAGCTATACACTCCTATAGAGCAAAGAAAATGCTCCTCCAGCTACTTCACAAAAAGATTCTCTCCACACCCCTCTCACTCTCACTCTCCATATATATAACTAATTCTGCACTTTGAAATTCCTATTGTAGCCCTCTAACAGAATACCCTTCCCAGTACCTACCAATCTACCTAGGGAGAAGGTAGTGTAACTTCAAATTTTTTCTATTAAGGGGAAAAAAAAAATCAAATTCGAACATACCAAGGATATAGATTGTTGTAATTTTTGCTTCTTCTGATTCACTTCAGATGTCTTCTCAAACATGTTTCTGATATGACCTTTCTTCTTATGTAAATGTTCCTTCAATTCTTCAATGAGGCGCTGCAGAATAAAGAGTCCTCAGATCTATGTAGATATGTTATATGCATAAAAGACAGTTCAAAAACAAGCCCAAAAAAAAAAAAAGATGGAATGCTTTAAATATATGGCATAGTAGATTTTTTTATATGGTCCAATCTTTCATTTGGAATATAAACACCAATACACAATAGGGCTAACAACAATTAAACATTGAAAATTTGCAGACCTCATACAGCTAACCTAATCTGTTATATACAAGGCAAGGTCATAAAACCATTCATATTTACATCACTAGGAAGCTGCTACTTTATAGATTAATCCGTTTAGATAGGAATGCTTGGTGAATGCTAGGTGTTTTGTTACAAATTGGAAACAATTTTCAGTATAAATTGATTTTAGGAGGAATAAAGAGGCTAAAATTTTGTTTTGCTATGCTGTTTCTGCTGTGCTCTAGTGCATCAGATCAGAAGAGAATGATGCATTAAAGGGCATTACTTTGCCCATACAAATGTTGTGGAATGAGGTTAAAAAACTTTCTTGCATTTTTGGCCCCTTAGGCTCACAGTTCCCCCACCCAACTTTTTTTCTTTTGTTTCAGAGGATATCTTATCTCCCTCACTGTGATGTTCCTTTTTCACTCTAGCAAAATGTCTTCAATCAAAAAGCGGAAATAATTTGGGACTGTAAAATCTAAGGTAGGGTTAGTGGAGTAGGCTCTGTCCATTATTTGCGAAAGAAAAATTCCTAGCCATCACTTTGCACCATAGACAAGTCCTTGAAGTATATTAAGAATATGTAGGTGTAGCTTACCAGTTGGTCGTCAATTTTGGCTTGACAAGTGGGTATCCTATCCTTAAGCTTTTCAATCTTTAAACATTGTTCCTGGAGTTGCTTATCCACATCATAAACCCATGACCATGCAAGCTTCTTCTTTAACTGCTGAATCTCCAGAGATATTTGTTCAACATGTTCCATACTTGTAATTTTGACTCTTAGCTCATTAAGCTCCTTCTCTATGGGCCTTATTGTAGCCTCTAATCCACCAAGAAGTCCAAATGAATGCTCCAATCCTTTTAAAACACTTTCCAGAAGATCATCAACTTGCTGAAGAAGTGTGGCCTTGTAAAAGAACTGATTAAAAGTTTAATCCAGTGTCAGTAGAGCATCTGAACAAACTTTATCAGAAAGAATACATACAGAAATCACCTTAAATTTATCTTTGTCATTCCCTGAATGCAAAAATTCCCTGCTTTTGTCTTGACTCATAATTACACAAGGATTCTCCACATCAATCTACAATAAGAAAACAGTTAAGATATAAGAATCCACAGAGATAATTGAAAGCTCCCAGAAAATAAAACTAAAAAAATTAAATAAATAGACACATATTTGAAAACTCTAGTCATTGATGAGAAGGGCAGGAGGAAATCATACTTTTTCATCAGACATACATTGAATGCCCAGGCTCAACAGATTTAATTAAAGAAAATTATTAATAGAATAAACCGTTAATAACTAATAAATACTATAATTGTTTGTAAAGAGGATAACATATGTCATAACTGCTGTTTATGTTAGTTTCAGTTGTAAACCAAACAGTACTCAAGCATCATAAAGCTCTGTCAGTTCCACAGTCAAATGATAGAAATTCTCAAAGTTAACAAACAACAAACAGAAAGAAACTAGAGTGGAGGGAAAGATTTCAAACTAAAGACGGAGTCCAATAACAACAAATGTCTCCCCCATCCACTCACAATGAATATTTATTCGATAAAAGAATTTTATTAGAAAAATTAAAAAATATATACAAAGAAAACCTTAGAAAGGAATTACAACATAACAGAGATACACATAGGAGAAACCACTAACAACATAATTTACACAGGAGAGCTCTCCAATTCCCATGCAAATCTACCAAGGACACTCCAAAAGAAGGCTCCTAAAGCAAGATTTGTGGCATATTAGAACACATTTTGATAGTCTGAGCATTCCTCACTAAACTTTGCCCTCCCCACTGCTGTTGAAGCTTCTCAGCTTAATGTTTGACAAAGGTTCCAAATTTTAGGGACACATCTGAGGTTCACTTTGCACTCTGAAAAGCCTTTTCTAAATTAGAACACATATATTTGGACATAAAGCTTTATTAGGATACAAATCTACAGCTTATTATTCATATTAATCTTATTGAGTACCTCTATCCAAATGTAAGCCCTGACCTTAAAAGAAACCTTGAATTTCCAAAGAGGTTTCCCAACAAGAAATTTATCTGTTTGATTTTTTCTAAGAAAAACTGCCTTGAAAATACCCATAATCTGAAACCCACAAGGAGAATAAGAAAACATGCCAGTCACAAAAAACAAAACAAAAGAAAAAAGCCCAAAAAGCAAGTAGAGAGAGAAAAAAAAAAAGCAACACCCCTCAAATTACATAGAAATATTACCAAGCAGACCAAACAAATTGCTCCAGAACTGACAAGCCTCCTCATAAAGCAACAAGGACATATCTATTTGTTTCAGAGCATTTATGACCCATATCACAAAAATTAAGAGGAAGACCTTACATTTCATGTAACAAATCATTAGTCTTAAATCTTAATCCTGGTAGGTGTTTAAAAATAGAGAGAGAAAAAGTTAATGAGAAAAGGAAGGAATCAAACAAAATACATTATTGAAAGACTCAATCACCGCATATGTAAAAGTTAAAATTGATCTGTCAACCACTATTGTACTAATATTATGACCTCACAACGACATTTACACCCTTTATTTGGGTCCACTACAAGTAATTCTTTTCTCAACCAAAGAAACTTCCCTAAATCCTTTTTTTTAATTGAAAAAGAAATATTATTTAAAAAGAGAGAGGATTATAAAAAGGAGAAAAAGAGGAAACAAAGGGAAAAAGGAGGACAAGATATCCTCCTAGAAAAACAAAACAAAAAACAAAACCAAACCGAGTAGCCCAAAAACAAGGCTAGTACAATAAAGCCATCCAATCTCTATAAACGTCTACAAAGGGCAATCCCTTAAAAAACCCATTAGATGAAACCCAAAGAGAGGCAACAAAACAAACTCTATCCCACAACAGATAAGGAGGAAGAAAGCTTTGTTTAAACACACTAGCATTTCTCTCCGTCCAAAGACACCACACAGTCGCAAACACAGTTGCCTTCAAAAACTTCCCTAAATCCTTAATAACTCTTATCTAGTCACAGCTTCTTGCCTACATGCATTTGAGATAGGGTTGTCTTTACTCCCCGTTTTTAGTGTTTAACCCAAAAAAGGGAATCTCTATTTACAATATGCAAAAAGATTGGCAAATGTTGGCAAATTTTGAGCCTTTTTGGGTCTTTTCTGCTTGTTCTGGAGGTTATCCTATTTTCCCTTAGCACATCTCTTCCTTTTCCTCTAACAAACTTCTTCAATTAAATAAAAAAAAATAGCTGTTTCAGGGGACAGAACCCTACATTAAAATGCTCCACCATTTCCTGGAGTTCTGCTTTCCGACTGACAATCTTCTTTCCTGTTAAACAAACCAGATATAGAACATAAAAATGAATACAATGACTATAACTCAGAATCTCATTGAAATTTCTGAACAGATAAAAATTATAATAATAAAAACTAAAATATATATAGATGCTAAACAATTGATGCCCCCAAAAAAAATTAGAAGTTCATAAACAAACAGATTTACATCACATGTACAGTTTATAATTTTTAAATAGAGAGAATGCTCAAAAGATATGCCTGAATTAGGCAGCAATTGGTAAAACTTCTTTTGAATTTCCCTAAAGAAAAGGAGATCAAAATAATTAAATTAAACAGGCTTGTAGTTATAGGGGGATAAGGGTCGCTATGATGACCACTAGAGTGAAAGTGGCAGATCTTTTAATATGTCAACTATTTATCTCCTCAACAAACTAATAGGCTTACAATAATAAGAGGCATATAGGTCACTCAGCTATATTTGAGCAAAATAACACAAGAAAAATTCAGAAATGTAATGCAAATAACAACAACAACAGCCTTATCCCACTAGGTGGGGAAAAGAAATGTAATGCAAATGAACTTAAAATTCTCGTACAGTACTGCTACTTAGGAGGTGAAGAGAGACTTCCATTACATAACTTTCCAAATTTGTCTCTGAAGCACTTTTCATCAAAGATCAAGATCAATTCTTCTGTCCATTTCAAAAATTATCCTTAAGCCAACGTCTACGGCCCAACGAACCCTAGGTTGAGGGGCGATTTTTGGGAGGAGCTATCGTATGTTCACGGTTTATGTAACCTTCATTGGTGTGTTGGTGGCGACTTTAATGTTGTGCGTTTCCCTAATGAGAAGCTAGGAGGATCTAGAATCAATGCTAGCATGAGAGGTTTTGACTCTTTTATCAGGGACTGTGGGCTTAGGGACCTCCCTCTCTCCAACGCCCAATTTACATGGTCAGTCAACAGGGGTCCAATTGTTTCTTCTCGTCTCGACAGGTTCTTGATCACCCCTGAAAGGGAGGATTTTTTTCCTGACCCTATTCAGGAAGTGGGCTCGCGTTTGGTTTCTGACCATTTTCCCATCATCCTTGAGACCAGCAGAGTTATATGGGGTCCTACCCCTTTCAGATTTGAAAATATGTAGCTTCACCATCGGTCTTTTCTAAGCAATGTGGAGAAGTGGTGATCGGAAAGCACGATACCTGGTTGGGAGGGCTTTAAGTTCATGAAGAAGCTGAAATTTGTGAAGGAGAAGCTGAAGATTTGGAACTTAGATGTTTTTGGGGACATTAGATTACAGAAGAAAGATATTGTCAAGGAGATCTATACAACAACAACAACAACAACATAGCCTTATCCCACTAAGTGGGGTCGGCTACATGGATCGCACGACGCCATTGAGCTCTATCAATGACCAACTCTTTAGATATCTCATTTACTAAAAGATCCCGTTCAATAATTTCTCTAAGTGTCCTTTTTGGTCTTCCTCGACCTTTTTTCATAGGGCTCCAAACTATCTGCTCAACTCTCCTAACTGGCGCTTCCAACGGTCTCCTTTGCACATGCCCAAACCATCTTAAACGATTTTCAACCTTTTTTTCCTCAATAGGTGCCACCCCAACTCTACCTCGTATATGATCATTACGGATGTTATCTCTTCGTGTATGACCACACATCCAACGCAACATCCTCATCTCCGCCACTCCAATTTTATGTTCTTGTTGTCCTTTCATTGCCCAACATTCACTCCTATATAAAATCGCTGGTCTTATAGCAGTACGATAAAACTTTCCTTTGAGTTTATCAGGTACTTTCCGATCACAAACAACCCCTGATGCCATTCTCCACTTCAACCACCCATCTTGTATCCTATGTTCCACATCTCTAATAACTTCGCCATCATCTTGTATAATTGATCCCAAATACCTAAACGTTGACACTTGTGATACGACCTGATCACCAAGTTTAACCTCCAGCTCGTTCCTAGCTTGTCGCTTGTTAAACTTACAATGCATATATTCGGTCTTACTCCTGCTCAGACGAAAACCCTTCGATTCCAAAGTAGCTCTCCATAACTCAAGTTTAGAATTAATCTCTTCCCTTGTCTCTGCTATGAGAACAACGTCATCTGCAAAAAGCATGCACTTAGAAATATCTTCTTGGATGTATTTCGTCAGAACATCTAAAACCAAGTCAAACAAATAAGGGCTTAAGGATGATCCCTGATGTAGGCCAATTTTAATAGGAGATCTATGCTCTTGACAAATTAGAGAGCCAAGGTGGGCTTGAGGCGTGTCTTGTCGAGCGTAAAGTGACTCTCAAGAATGCTTTGGATGACATTTGCAAAAAAGAAGATATTAGCTGGCGCCAAAAGAGTAGAATTAAATGGATTCATGAGGGCGACGTCAACTCTAGTTTCTTCCACAAGGTGGTTAATTGTAAGAGGAGAAAGAATTTCATAAAAGAACTAGAGGTGGATGATGGCAATATTGTCAAGGATAATGAGGCGATATCTGATGAAATGACTAGTTTCTTCAGGAAGTTATACTCTGAAGAGGTGCCCGAGAGGCCGATGATTGACGGTTTGGATTGGTCTCCCATTGACAATGATCAGGGCATTTGGATTGAAAGACCTTTTGAGGAGGAAGAAGTTAGAAATACCATTTGGAAGATGGATAAGGACAAATCTCCTAGGCCTGACGGGTTCAATATGGTTTTTTTCCAAGCCTGTTGGGCAATAGTGAAGGAAGATCTGATGAAAGTTTTTGGAGAATTCTTCCATACTGGCCGTATTTCGACCAATATGAACTCTACCTTCATCGCTCTTATTCCCAAGAAAGACAGGTCCATTAAGGTGAGGGATTTCAGGCCTATTAGCTTGGTTACTAGTGTTTACAAGATCATCGCCAAGGTGCTCTCCGAGAGATTAAGTGTGGTTGTTGGGAATTCGATATCAAAGAACCAAAGTGCATTTATTGCTGATCGACAAATTCTCGATGCTAGCCTAATTGCTAACGAGTTAGTTAACGATGTCCGACGTAGAAAGCATCAGGGACTAGTGTTTAAACTAGACTTTGAGAAGGCCTACGACACGGTCAATTGGAATTTTTTGGACCTGATTTTCCGCCACATTGGTTTCGGTGATAGATGGAGGCATTGGATGAATGGTTGTCTTTCTTCAGTGGCTTTTTCGATTATTATTAACAGGCAGCCTAAAGCTTGGTTCAAGGGGCAACGTGGGATTAGACAAGGTGAACCGCTATCCCCTTTTCTCTTTACTCTAGTGGCCGATGTCCTTAGCCGTATGCTGAGGCGGGGTTCTGATAGAGGGATTATTAGAGGCCTTTCGGTAAAAGGTAATGGCTGCGAAGTAACACACTTGCAGTTCGCTGATGACACAATTCTTTTCTTACCCAACAATAAGGAAAATTTTCTTAGAGTGTTATCGTTGGTTCAGATCTTTGAACTGATTTCGAGTCTTCGCGTTAACTTGGGCAAGTGTGGCTTAGCTGGCATTAATATTCAGGATGACTCCCTTGGACAGTTGGCCGAGATAGCGGGTTGTGAGGTTCTCAATTGGCCTCATACCTATCTAGGTGTTCCTCTAGGAGGTAACCCGCGCGTAGCTTCCTTTTGGGATCCTGTTATCCAAAGAATTTCCCGCAAGCTTGATAGTTGGAAAGGCTCCTACTTTTCCCTAGGGGGAAGATTGACATTAATTCAGGCATCCTTATCTAGTATGCCCTTGTATTTTTTGTCCCTGTTCAAAATTCCGGTTGGAGTTGCTACAAGGATTGAGAGAATTATGAGGGTTTTTCTTTCGTCTGATGGAGGGGACAAGAAGAAGGACCACTTGGTTAGCTGGGAGGTGTGTTGCAAATCTAAGGAAGATGGGGGCTTGGGTCTTGGCAATCTGCTGTCTAAAAATACATCCCTTTTGGCTAAATGGCTGTGGAGATTCCCTTTAGAGCCTAATTCCTTATGGCATAAGGTGATTAAAGCAAAGTATGGGCTTCATCGGAATGGTTGGGACGCTGATTTGGGAGGTGTTGTTACGCATACAAGCCCTTGGAAAGCAATTTCCCAAGTATACCACATTTTCTTTCCTTCTTTGTCTTTCATCGTTGGTGATGGTTCCTGTTTTCGTTTTTGAGAGGACTGCTGGATTGGTCCTTCCCCCTTTAAAGAAAGATTCCCGCGTCTCTTTTCTTTGTCTTCTTTGCATGATGCCCCTATTGCTTATTTCTTTTGTTTGCAAGGGGACCAACCTAGCTGGAATCTCCATTTCGCCAGAAATGTAAACGCTAGACTTTTGCCTGACCTTTCCTTGATGCTGGGTATTTTGGATCCTATTCGCCTTTCTTCTAATCCTGATAAAAGAATCTGGAAGCTGGATTCCTCAGGCTCGTACACTTGTGCCTCCTTTCTTAATTATCTCGTCCGTAACCCTGTTGTTTCTCCGCATTTTCAAAGGTCTTATTGGAAAGTTAAGGCGCCTTTAAAGATAAAGGTTTTTTGTGGTCTGCTGTGCTCAATAAAATTAATACAAATGATCTGTGTCAAATCAGACGACCTCTTATGGCTTTATCTCCTGATGTTTGCATGATGTGCTTAAGACATTCAGAGACAAACAATCATTTGTTCCTTCATTGTGATGTGACTTGAAGCATTTGGAACAGGCTTTTTGGTCTTTTTGATGAGAATTGGATTTGCCCAATTGACCTTGCCGCACTCCTTGCGACCAATTTTACTGGTTTCGGTTTTAGGAAGGAGAATAAAACACTTTGGAAAACAGCTTTGATCGCAACTGTGTAGTGCATTTGGATGGAAAGAAACGCCAGAATATTTAATGATCGGGGTCTACCTCCTCACTTGTTATAGGATCGCATTCGTTATGTGGCATCTTTGTGGGTTTCGGCCAATGGGTCTTTCAAGGGGGTGCCTCTTTCTGATGTTTATAGGGACTGGAGGGCGTTGTTGTACTAATTTCTTTTTTAGGGGCCTTATGGGACGTCTTTCGGTTTTAGTTTTTTCTCTCCTTTTAGTTCTATCTTAGGAGGATCCCTTATCCTCCTTCTGATGTATTTTTTTCTTCTTCCTTTTGTTTCTCTCCCTTCTCATTAATAAAATTTCTTTTTTCTATCAAAAAAAAAAGATCTCATTTTCTTTCTCGTTTTTTTTTTTAAACCTTCATGCTTATAAATACACGAGACTCCTTAAAGAATCCAAACTCATTTCTGACCTATTTTTGATGAAAATTAAACAAGCTCCTGCTATAATAACTCTATTACGACCAGGAAACTTTCCTTATCCTCCTCCTTTTCATTTGTCATCATCAATAATTGATTTGATATTTATTTAGTCTCTGTTATTTCTACACTCATCATAAAAAACATCCCATCTAAAATTAAGGCCTAAAATTTGTTCAGCATATCTCCAAAAACAATAAAAATAAATAAAAAAAGAAGTAGCAATAATGACCTGTCATTGGTGCCAACGCCATACAAGCACCTTCTCCTACTATGTGTTAATGACTTTGATTCTCAAAATTCCAATAGTCATTCAGCTTCACATTTTTCCTAAATCTTGAACTTGTAATTGGGCAAAATCCAACGATGAGTGAACAATGGAATGGCCCACAGACTTTACAGACTATCTATTGAAACGCATTAAAAGGTTACAAAGGAATAAAGCAAATATTTTATGAGTTGAGCAGTTTTTCCAGTCGTGGTGCCTGTACTTGGAGCGCAAATTGTAGCAGCATATCAGGGAATAGAACTGACACTGTAGATACCTTATAGTGTTCCATTAGGAAACTTCTTCATGGGATATTCAATAGCGTAGGAGACTCCTACATTTAATGTACTTTGTTTTCATGGTTAGAAGATGTCCTTGCACTTTCTTCTATCTTAGTCTAACTGATTTCTAAACCTTAACAATTTAAACATTCTGTCAAGGACCATTTCGCTCAAAAACTTAAGTGAAGTTCCACAATTAGTTTCATTCAATATCTTTAACATGGTTATTTAAAAAGAAAAATTAAGAAGTGTAAAGATAACATGTTTGATACCTTATATTCATTTCACAAATAAATAATATATATATATATATATATATATATATAACAATTGGAAAACAAACCTTGGTAGTCTTTTAACACGGTGGAGCTTGTGGATTCAGATATCCTACGTTCTACAGTGATAACGTTACCATATATTTCTGGCTTAAAAGCATCCTCTCCTTCATTTTTTATTTCCACATGGATGACAGCATAACTGCAAAGAGACAATAACAAACTGTTCTCAGAAAATCAACCAAGTAGTTTTAAAAGAGATTAGAAATCAAATTCCAGAGATGATAACAAAGGCATAAAGCACAAGCAGAACTGCAGAAGTGATATTACTTTCTGGATCCTATAAATTCTTACCCTATATATCTTTTGTGACTTTTTCGTTTGCCATTATATCAACATTTTGACCATATCCTTTCCAACAAAATTAGCTTATAAAACATGGGAATGCTTCTCATATAGAAAGATGAAGAGGCCTTTTAGTAGCAACCTAAAGGTTAAGTATTTCAATGGCATAATCAATTCCCACTAAAAGCCAAGTGTCTCAAGTTCAAATCTCCCATTACAACTATCAGCACTAAACACAGACAACTTTTTTCTAAAAAGAAAGACTGATGTAGATGAAGAACTCGACAAATACTAATGAAAAATTTATGAATTAGATTTCTTTGATGATTCTGCTTAGACTCTATCTTCCCTATTGTATTATTTTCTTCTCTTTAATAAGATCGTTCTTTTTCTATCCCCAAAAAAAAAAGTCAGACGAATCTGTTATAGGTAAAGCGAAGTCTATGGTTGCCCATCAACTAAATAATTTAGGCGAAGAGGAGTAAAAAATTAGTAAATAAATAAAAATAAAGAAGTACATAGAAACCTGCAACCAGTTTTTATAAAATCCTTCAGAGTCGCTGCTCTTTGAGTTCCTTTAGCTCGACAACCGAATGCAACACACAATGCAGTTAGGATTGCACTCTTACCACCTGCAAATAAGAACCAAAAAACACGAAGTCGGTAGACAGCAACTCTAACTATTTGCTCTTTTCTCTTAAAGATACAAAATTCTCAAACCCTCAATGAAAATTAAAAAAAAAATTGAAATCCGCTTCAAATCGAGCATAACCGTTTTACTATTCTCTCCTAGAACAAAAAAATGGAATTTCTTCACTGACAAAGCACTTTCTCACAAGTCAAAATCATCAGACGTTTTGACAATCAGCTCAAGCATCAAAAATAACAAATTACAATTCTCCTCAAAAAAAAAACTAACAAATTAAAATTTGCAGTTGCAACTAATCAACAGACGAACCGTTCACCAAAACAAAATCTCAGAACCGAATTCCAAAAAGGGAAAAGTAAGGGAAGAGAGACACTGACTTCCATTTTGACCAGTGATGAAATTCACCCACTCTCCGAACTCCATCTCGAGATTACTATGGCACATGAAGTTCTCCAGTCGAATTCTCTTGATGATGGCGGCGGTTGGGTGGTGAAAGTGCGGGGCTTGATCAGGGGGAACCCCGGAATCACCCATGGCTGATCAACGTTCGCTTCAAACCCTAACAAATGATACTTGGGAGGTGACAGGGAAGAAGCGGAACGCGAGAGGAGCTACGAGACTTCAGCGAAGTTCGACGCAGTGGCGGGAAAGGATATTTGCAAATTTGCCACCAACTGAGAAGCAGATATTTATAGCACGCACGACCTGACAGGAGTCAGAGTAGAAGTGAAAGGAAACCAATTGGGACTCCCCTCTTCGAAAAAAAGCATACCTTTCTAAATAATATTTATTACTAAATTTTAAAATATTAATATTTTTTAAAATTATAAAAAATATATGTTTTCAGATTTATTTAAAAAATATGTTTTTTTATTTTTTATAACTATAAAATAAATAAATATTATTTAAAAAGATATGAATCATCAAAACAACTTACTTGAAGAGAAGAGGTCCTAATCCAAAAAAAATTTATAAGATGGAAAATATACAAACCTAAACCCATAGATGACACTGCCACTACTTTTAACTACCATAAACTGTGTTGTCGTTGCTATTTGCTCTCCAGCGATGAACTCCGACTTGGAGAACAAGGGAGGCAAGATAAATAGAGGCAGACGAAAAGGGACAACTAAGGAGATGTTTGTAACAAAAATGTGATTTTCCAGTGGTTGATTAATAGAAAAAATTGGACGGAGAACAATGAATTTTTTTTTTTTCATAGTTGAAAGTCTCCTTTTCATTGAGAGCGCCATCCGTGCACAAGAATGTTTACTATAGATGAGAAAATTGCTTTCTATTCTAACGGGGCATGTGAATCAAACACATCGTAATTATATACATGGCAGGTAATAAATAAATTATTTTGACCAAAATAAATAAATAAATTATAATAATTTTATTATAATTTGAAATAACAATAAATAAAAAACAAAAAGATATTTAACTTTTCCATCTCTCAAATAAATTTTAACTTCCTTTTATTATCAAACTTGTACTTCAAGTAGTATGATTTTGAAATATTATAGGTTAAGGGACTATTTCTAGTCTCCTTGTCATTAAAAAAAAAATCCTTTTCTTATATTATTTTTAGTTTTTTGTTATATCTGTTTATAGCTTCAAAGATTAATAATTAGAAGCTTTTTAATATGTCAGCAGCATGTATTCTATCTTATTTTTTATCTAAACATCCCCTCTTTCAAAATTAGTTCTCAAAATAGCCCAATTCCCAAAAAAAAATAATTCTCAATCTATAATATCCGTACAAGTTTTACTTTTTCACTTAATTTTTTTAAGGTGGTAAGTCTAGATGCTAATTGTATCACCCTAAACCCTAAACCCTAAACCCTAAACCCAATATCTCCCTCACCAAAGTTCTATGAAATCAACAAACAAATCATAAAGTGACCAATTTTACGAGAAGCACAACAAATATGAATGAAAGTAATATATTTATTGGATTGAAATCACAAAGTCAGAGATAAAACAACTCCTAATCAGAGATTAGATTCGTAGCAACCATAGAATGAGAAAATTAGCTACTCGTAGCCTTAAAACTACAAAAAATAGTAAAAGATTGATCAAACTCCATGAATTCGAGATTGAGTTGACAAAAATCGGGCTCGTAGAGCTTCGGAATGGGATTCCTCCTCTTCTCTCTGCAAAATTGGCATCCTCTAGCCTTTCCCCAACTTAGAATGATCTAAAAATTTTGTTATGACGCTATTTAAACAAGTGCATAACGCGAACCACTGCTATAGTAGTGAAAGACAGAAAAATTGGTCCAGCAGAATTCTAGTGCAGGATCCACCACTATAGTGGTGGTTGACAGAGAGTATGACTTTAGAGTGGTTTGTTCCAGGAGCCTCCGCTATAGCTATGATGATCCATCGCTATAGCGATGACTAGCAGAAAATGGGGACTTCTGCAGTAACTTCAGAGATACAGGTCCAATCAGATTCATCATCAGGCGTACACACCACACCAACTCAACCTACAACAACAAAACAACCATTAATAGCAAAATAGAGTCATAAAATCACTCAATTTATTAAAAGCTCAAAGAAAACTTAAACTAATCTAAAAATACTCAAAACATGAGTGAAGAATCAAAAGCCAACAAGAAAGAGATGAAAAGAAAGGATATTTGGTACCAAAATGGTACTAAATTGAGAACTCAACACATATCATCTTGTAATACATACCACAATGTGTCATAAGATTTCTTATCATCATTAATTCCATAACATTTGCAATTTCACATGCATCACATATTTTCCAAGAAATCATATGTGTAAGTTATCATACGATGGACCATTTTATGCATACTTCTTTCTCTTGCAACATGCAACTAAGATGCTTATATTCAAGCACTACAAAAAAACCCAAATTCAGATATGTAATTTAGAGACGAAAATATTTGTCTCAGATTCCGTCCCTAGTCTAATGCAAATTTTGTCGATGATTTCAAATTAGAAATTAGGGAATCAAAGACGGATTTTGGGAGGAAAACTTTCTGTCTCTAATTGAAATTTCATCTGCAATATTAGAGAAGGAATACGGTGTGTCAAAAATACGTCCCCAACTTTTTTTTAAGGTATAAAAATATTAGAGACAAATTTTATTTATACCTAAATTTCGTCTCTATGTAACTCAATTCGAATGATATCATATTT
This sequence comes from Biancaea sappan, assembly GCA_037074585.1. Classification (NCBI taxonomy): domain Eukaryota; kingdom Viridiplantae; phylum Streptophyta; class Magnoliopsida; order Fabales; family Fabaceae; genus Biancaea; species Biancaea sappan. The sequence goes on along the minus strand of CM073491.1, from coordinate 56,523,501 downwards.
GTATTAGAGACGGAGTTTTTTGTATCAAAATTTCATCTCTAATACTAATTTAAGTGCGACGACATCATATTGATATTAGAGATGAAATTTTTTGTGTCAAAATTCTGTCTCTAATATCAAATCCAGTATCCCCAATCCCCTTTTCTTCTTGGTGTCTCTATCTCATTTCCTTCTCCACAAGCCTCCAACATTCTTCTCTTCTATGCATCTGCCATAGTTGCCATTGGTATGTCTGCCATTGCTACAGTCGTTGTGTCCTCCATTGCTGCCACATGTACTCTTGTTCTCTCTCTTTCTCTCGTACACCTTTCCTACACGTTTTTTTCCAATTGACCGCGCACCACTGATTTTATTTTTTTCAAGCTCCACTACGCATCACATGCAATTTCCAGTCATCTTCAAAGGGATGTTCTTCGCACCTCTTCGAAGGTTTAAGGTGCTTTTCTTATTCTCCCATTTTTTGTTTTACTTTTTTTTTGTTCATTGTTTCTGCTGTGAAAATTGATATCATAGTGATATAATCAAGGATAACCCAATTGCAGTCCAAGAAAGGGAGAACACTTCAATTGGCCCTCTAACTAGTTCAAGGGCTAAAGGGCTTGGACCAATTGCAGCCTAAGAAAGGGAGAACACTTCAATTGGGCCTCTAACTCGTTCAAGGAATAAAGGACTTGGATTGAGCTTAACCACATTGTTGAAAGTGGAAAAAGTGTGAATAAGATTGTATGTGGGAAAGTTGCAATTGTTGAATATAATTGTAGTCTATTACCTATGCATTTATTGTCTTTAACATTTAGCTACATATGCATTTATTGTCTTTGACATTTAGCTACTTATGCATTTATTGTCTTTGACATTTAGCCTACACTACTTAATTTTTAGTTGATGCATTTAATGTATTAGTTGGAGTCTGCCACCTACGTGGAGGGCTAATTTTCTGGTCTGTTCATCTTTATTCTTATTTCTGCTTTTGTGTTGTTCTACATTGTTCCAGCTCTTTTATTAAAAAAAATTTCATTGTTACTGTTTATTGTTCATTCGTTACTATTCATTGTTAATCCTAGTGTAAACACTTAGAGAGTGAACCTACCCATCACCAAACTCAAACCAGCAACTACAAATCACTATGACAGGGGAAAATAGTTCTGAAGTTCCTCTTGGGCTTAGCCTAAAATAAGCTCAAATTGTTGGCCTACAAAGAAGTCAAGAAGAAATGATGGAACAAATAGCTCAACTAACTATTCAAATGGCTAGATTTATGGAGCTACAACAACGACAACCAAGAAGAGGAGCTTATGTTGAACACCATGGAGAATAATCTGAAGCTGAAGAAGGTGAACAACCTAGGCAAAGAAGGCAGCAGAGGGAACGTGATGCCAACATTAAAATGAAGATTCCTTCATTTAAGGGAACAAGTTCTCCTGAAGAATACTTGGAGTGGGTGCAACGAGTAGAGAAGATTTTTGAATATCAAGAATATTCAGAAGCTACCAAATGCCGTCTTGCAGCCCTTGAATTCACTGATTATGCGAATCTACGGTGGGAAAATTTGAAGAATCAATGAAGAAGAGATGGAGAGGAGGAAGTTCAAAATTGGAGATTGATAAAAAGGCTCATGCAGAGACGTTTTGTACTTGATTACTACAAGCAAGAGCTTTATTTTAAGCTTCAAAGCTTGAGGCAAGGAGGTATATGTATTGAAGATTATGTTAAAGAATTTGAAACTTTAATGATTCGGTGTGAGCTGAATGAACCCTAAGAGTAAACCATAGCTCGATTCTTGGTGGTTTAAACAAAGAAGTTGATGACTTAGTAGAGTTGCAGAATTATGTTTTCTTAGAAGATATAATTAAATTGGCAATTAAGGTGGAGAGACAAAAAAAGAGAGTTTATGGAAGAAACAATGGAGTGTCTAAACCATTAGGGAGTAAACCTTTTCAAACACTTTTCCAAACCTCAAACATTACCAAAGGGAGTAATAAGGAGATATGGAAAAAGGAGCCAAACAAAACTGAAAGTTCTAAGGGGAAGGAGAAGAGAGAAGACAACCAACCCTCTAAAAGAAGTTGAGACATTAAGTGCTTCAAGTGCTTAGGTCATGACTATATAGCATCTGAATGTTCTAATAGAAGAGTGATGATCTTGAAGAAGAAATAAGGGGAAATAGAGAGTGAAGATGAGGATATTGTAAAGGAATGTGAAGAGGAAGAATATTTTGAAGAAGAAGTTGTTGAGTATACTGATGAAGGTGCTGCCTTGGTTATTAGACGTGTCTTGAATATCCAAGCCAAGGTAAAAGAAGAATAGAGGGAGAATATTTTTCAAACAAGGTGCACTATTGAAAGCAAAGTTTGTAACGTGATAATTGATAGTGGAAGCTGCACTAACGTTGCTTCAACCACATTGGTTGGCAAATTGAAGCTACCTATCATCAATCATCCCCGTCCATACAAGCTACAATGGCTGAGTAATCATGGTGAGATGAAGGTCACCAAACAAGAAAAGGTACCTTTCTCTATAGGGAAGAATTACAAAGATGAGGTGTTGTGTGACATAGTCCCTATGGATGCTAGTCATCTTCTACTTAGGAGGCCGTGGCAATTTGATAGAAAAGCACTACATGATGGCTTTAAAAACACCTACGTTTTTTAGAATGATGGAAAGAAGATTATGTTGGCACCCTTAAACCCAATACAAGTACAGTCAAAGGATGATGTAATCGAGGAGAAGAAGCCTAGTTGCTTTGTTTCTAAGAATAAGTTAAAGAAGGCAATAAAAAGGGATGACTTTGTATTATTGCTAATTCTCAAGGAGCTGAATCCAGAACTTGCAGAAAAGCTTCCTAAGCTTGTGAGAGAGTTGATAGAAGAATTTACATATGTCTTTCCGAATGAGCTACCTAAGAGATTGCCACCCTTAAGAAGAATTGAGCATCAAATTGATTTGGTACCTGGTGCTGTCTGACCAAATAAGCCAACGTATAGAATGAATCCAGAGGAGGCTAAGGAGCGAAAAAGGAAAGTTGATGAATTGATTGAAAAGGATTATGTAAGGGAATGCATGAGCCCTTATTCTGTGCCTACATTATTGGTCCTTAAAAAGGATGGCTCTGTGAGAATGTGTGTGGACAGTCGTGCTATAAATAAGATTACCATCAAATACCACTACTCAATTCCAAGATTGGATGACATGTTGGATGAGTTGAATAGTTCCAAGGTGTTTTCAAAGATTGACTTGAAGAGCAACTATCACCAAATCCGAATGAAAAAGAGAGACTAGTGGAAGACAGCCTTCAAGACAAAGTATGGACTTTATGAATGGATGGTAATGCCATTTGGGCTATCTAATGCCCCTAGCACATTTATGCGATTGATGAATCATGTGCTTAGATATTCATTGAAAAATTTGTTGTGGTATATTTCAATAATATTCTGATCTATAGTCAAAGTTATGAGGAGTATGTGCAACATTTGAAGGAAGTCTTGGAAGTGTTACAAAAGGAGAAACTCTATGCTAATATGAAAAAATGCTACTTTTGTCAAGACCATGTGATTTTTCTTGGCTTTGTAGTATCTCAGCAAGGAGTGGGAGTTGATGAAGAAAAGGTGAAAGCTATCAAAGAATTGCCCGTTCCAAGAACCATATCTAAAGTAAGAAGTTTTCATGGGCTTGCCTCCTTCTATAGAAGATTTGTAAAGGATTTCAGCACCATCTTAGCACCCATAACTGAATGTATTAAGGAAGGAAAGGAGTTCAGATGGAGTGATGCAGCCCAAAGAAGCTTTGAGCTTGTTAAAGAAAAATTATACAATGTACCCATATTGACTTTGCCTAATTTTTCTAAGACTTTTGAGATTGAATGTGATACTAGTGGAGTGGGAATTGGAGTTGTACTTCTTCAAGAAATGAGTCTCATAGCTTATTTTAGTGAAAAGTTGAGTGGAGCCAGTCTTAACTACTCTACTTATGATAAGGAGTTCTACTTTTTAATTAGAGCTCTTGAGACATGGCAGCACTACTTGTTACCAAAAGAATTTGTAATTCACACAGACCATGAATCACTCAAGACATGTAAAGTGGGTGGAATTTCTTGAAGCTTTTCCTTATGTGTTGAAGTATAAGAAGGGAGAAACCAACATTGTTGCAGATGCCTTATCAGGGAGATATGTCTTAATTTCCATGATGAATGCTAAATTGTTGGGATTTGAATCTATTAAAGACCATTACATGGAAGATTCGACACTTGCTGAAATTTATCTTGCTTGTGAGAAAATGGCATATAAGGGATTTTATAGATCTAAAGGTTTCTTATTTCGCTTGGGAAGGCTTGTAATTCCAAACTATTCTATAAGGGAATTACTTACACGAGAAGCTCATGGAGGAGGATTGGCTAGGCATTTCGGTGAAACCAAGACATTGGAGATGCTGAAAGAGCATTTTTATTAACCTAACATGATTAGAGATGTGCATCATGTGATTGAAAGGTGTATTGTTTGCAAAAAAGCCAAGAGCAAAGAAGCAGCCCATGGACTTTATACACCTCTACCTGTTCCACATCAGCCTTGGACTAATATTAGCATGGATTTCGTGCTAGGCTTACCAAGGACACAAAGAGGTAAAGATTCGGTCATGGTTATTGTTGGTCATTTTTCAAAAATGTCTCATTTTATTCCATGATACTGTGCACATCGCCAATTTATTTTTTAAAGAAATTGTGAGACTTCATGGCATTCCAAAGAGTATCGTGTCAGATCGTGATGCTAAATTTCTTAGCTACTTTTGGAAGACTTTATGGAGGAAACTGGGAACAAAGTTACTCTTTAGTACTGCCTGTCACCCACAAACTGATGGGTAAACTGAAGTTGTGAACCGAACACTTTCTACTTTGCTAAGAACTATCATTGGAAAAAACCTGAAAAGTTGGGATGAATGCTTGGCCTATGCTGAATTTGCTTACAATAGAAGTATACATGGTACTACTAAACACTCTCCTTTTGAAGTAGTTATGGGTTTAATCCATTGAGCCCACTTGATTTAGTATCATTACCACTTAAGGCTCGAGAATGCATAAATGGAAAAAAGGAAGGCTGACATGATAAAGAAGTTACATGAAAACATTAAACAGCAGATTGAGAAGAAGAACTCCATCTATGAGAAGACTGCCAACAAGATAAGAAAATTTGTTCAATTTAGTCCTAGAGATTTAGTGTAGCTTCATCTTCAAAAAGAAAGATTTCCAAACCAAAGGAAGTCTAAATTAATGCCAAGGGTAGATGGTCCTTTCAGTATCATAGACAAGGTAAATGATAATGCATACAAAATTGATTTACTTGAAGACGATGTTGTTTCTACTACTTTCAATATAAGGATCTTTCTCTGTACTTAGAAGATAAAGAGGACTTAGATTTGAGGTCAAATCCATTTCAACCAAGGGAAGATGATGTAATCAAGGATAACCCAATTGCAGCCCAAGAAAAGGAAAATACTTCAATTGGGCTTCTAACTCGTTCAAGCAAGGGCTTGGAGCAATTGCAGCCTAAGAAAGAGAGAACACTTCGATTGGGCCTCTAACTCGTTTAAGGGCTAAAGGACTTGGATTGGGCTTAACCATATTGTTGAAACTGGAAAAAGTGTGAACAAGATTGCATGTGGGAAGGTTGCATTTGTTGAATATAGTTGTAGTCTATTACCTATGCATTTATTGTCTTTAACATTTAGCTACCTATGTATTTATTGTCTTTGACATTTATCTACCTATGCATTTATTGTCTTTGATATTTAGCCTACACTACTTGACTTTTAGTTGATGCATTTAATGCATTAGTTGGAGTCTTTTGTCTTTTGTTTTAGAAACCCTCTATAAAAAGGATCCTTGCCATATATTGTAAATCATCCTTGAATCATATATGAGATATTGGCATTTTGCTTTCAAGAGAATTCTTGAGTTATTTCTCTTATCTAACTTAGGTTAGTGGTGAGAGCAACTAGATTTCTTATCACTCACGTTCTTCTTTCTTGAGTGTAGCAGATCAACCCATTTTTCTTAGTTGTGGTGCCCTTTGGCTTATCAATTGAGTGATTTAGATTTCTTTGTTTGTTTCTTTCAACCTATCCAGAAAATCGATTAAGTGTTTTCCCTCTAGAAATCACATCACATAGTTTTATTAAATTATTGCAATGTCCACCATGGTGTATAAGAAAGGCAGTAGTGAAAATGAAGAAGGGAAAGTTACAAGAGAAAATATTGTATGAGTGATCCCATTTCCCATATTCTAAAACCACCCAAAAAAAAAAGGTTTTAGATCCCATTGTGTTTAATGACAGTGATTTTTTGGGAATTTATGTAGATTGGTGGCTTAGAAATGTGCAAAATGGATTAAATGGGGATTGTGAAGTTGTGAAAGAGTTCGAAACACATTACTATTTTCTCTCATCTTGCTTTATTTGGTAGCCATCTAATTTTGTTTTAGCTTATTTCTACATCTTTGTTTTTGCATAGTTGAATGAATCTATTAAAAGAAGAAGAGCAATCTAGTTGACATCTAAATTTACTTTATATTGTTGTTCTATTATTATTATAGCTTGATTGGTATAGGTATGTGTTGTACTTTGAAAAACGGAGACAGTGATATCTTTATTTATGACTCTGGATTGATCAAACAAACAACATTACACATTTTGCCACTTTTATTCTCATTAGATGAAAATGCTAAAAGTCATTGCTGCCTTTGCCTTAATTTGATGCATATGTTGTCCATCGATTATATCCCTTTTTACTTCGTATGGTGATTCATTTTTTATTTGTATATGATGATTTCATTAATTTCATATTTGTATAAAAAAATTGACTTTTTGATTTGTTTTTCAAATTTTTGTCTCTCCATGTACATGAACTTGTCTATTATTTTCTTCTGTGTAATTAATATAAGTTCATCCCTATCGTAATTAATACAAGTTCATCACTCTATCTTAGTTATAACTTAACCTTTTATATATATGTTATTAGTATGCACAAAATAAACTCCATATTGATACTCCCTAATTTCAGTCAGATTATTTGCAAAGAATATCTTTGAAGACGCTTTTGATTGCAGGATGCCTATGTCAAGGTGCATGTACCACTTCTTTAAATTGTTTATATATGTTAAGCTGCACATAACACATGATTCATCAAGTAGAGGGAGGTGGTTGTAATTAGTAACATAATTAACTTGTATGATTATTAATGAAGTCACTGATTATAGCTATCCCCTCGACTAAGCTGAAGCCCATTTTATGTGTATTTTAACACACGTTAACAATTTAAATAAATATATGGGAGAAGTATGAAATAGATTTGTGCACATCATCTATAATTAAAGTACTAATTTAATTTTTTTCATTCAATAAATTAAAATGATGCATGCACAATCAAGTCGTTTGAACAAGTTATTATATTGTGCAAATTTTCAAGAAAATATTTAGTAAACAAGAATGAGATTGCAAGCATTAGAGTTAGTGGGAAGACAAAGAGAACTTGGAAACCTGTTCAAACCACTTGATTGTGCATGCATTATTTTAATTTATTGAACCTGAACATTAGAGGCGGAATTTAGGAATAAAATTTTCATCCATAATTTTAGATGAAATTAGAGAAAGAATTTTTCTTCCCTAATTTGAGACGAAAACAATCTGTAATTGATTGGTAACAGAATCAGAGACGAAATGTTCGTCTCAAATTAAGAATGGATATTTATCTGCGTTAGATACCAAAAGATTATTTGAGACAGTTTTTTTTTTGAGACGGAATATTTCTGTCTCAGACATCTGAGATGAAACGTTAAGATGTTCGAGAAATTAGTGACATCCAGCTCAGACATAGACCGTAAATCCATTTCTAATACATCGAAAACAAAATTTTCTTAAATCAGAGACAAAAAATTCCGTCTCTAATATCATTTTTTTTTGTAGTGAAGTGTTCAAGTCAAATTAATATGTTTCCTATGGAACTCACATATGCCTCTACTATAAAATTGATCCAGCCATAATAATTTGCCAAATTCAATTATTCATATGTTCCTTCTATATTTAGAAAATTGTTGGAAGAATGAAAGAGTAGCAAAGTAGGATATTCACCCACCTTGGATCCAAGCTACAAATTCTACCTTTGTCACATCTTAATTTAGGGCATGTGAGTAACTCTATAAACTCAAGGGTATACTTTTATGATATTCCATAAAATAACATAATTTTTCAAGAAAGAGATTTTTGCATATATACATATAAAAAGTTCAATACAGTGAAACAGTAAACACAAGCCAAATATCATACAATATAATACAAATTTCCTAGCTTAGGTGACCTATAGAGATTACAGAGCATTTCCTAAGCTTTTGGATTTATAGGCCTCCAGACAATGTGGAAAGTATCCTCAAAGAATACTATTCCTCTTGCAGATTTCCTTTGTTCTTATCCACTGTATCTAAAAAAATGTTCATAGAGAGCGTGAGTTCATCAAAAATCAGTGACTAAATGACTGTGCAATAATAAATATGTCACAAGTACAAATACCATAATCATAATCATAATAAGAACAGTTATATTCATATTCAGGTTTCTATACCTCTGTATTTGGTTTATGTTTAAGAATTTAATTCCTGTTGTATTTATGTTCACAATCATTACATGCATTGGTATCTTGGGGATCAAGCCCTCAACCATTTCATGTATATAATTTCATACATTGGTATCTTAGGTCAAGCCCTCAACCATTCTATGTATATATTTGCAATCATAATTATCATCAACATAACAATAAATTTGATTATCTAGCTATAATCATTAAATAGGGAATCTAACTGCGATATGAAGTGGGATTTTTATTGTACTTGAAATAAAAGTAAATAAAATTGGTTAGTAAGATCATCCACTCACATAGATTCCGTATCCAAGTCACTTTTTTGAGTTACTATAGAGAAGAGTACGTAGTTGGATTTCAGGTTTTACTACGGAGATTTTTATGAAGATCAGATATAAAAAGTCAGAGTTACTTTTGTACCAAAATATTATTCATACGTACAGATACTATTCATACATACAATAACTATTCATACGTACATATACTATTCATACCGAAAATAGCGAATATAAGTCGTAAAAGAGTACACAAGAAAAGTTCTCAGGAAAGAGTGGAGGGTCGCAATGAACACACTTAAGTATTAGGTCTTTCCTTAGCCAGAACTTTTCTAGATATATATTCTTCACAGTTTGTATTCTATTTTGATAATCAAAAAATCAAAATAATGTATAGACAGCTAAGAACAGTTTTTTTGATGTGAAAAATCAGCTAAATCTACAACCATAGACCATACTTAAAAATATAACTTCTAAAATAAAAAGGACATAGTATCCTTACCTTGGATCTAGGCTAAGGAAGAAAGACCTAGAATTTCAAAGACCTAACGTCGGAGCAAGAGAAGTTTTGAGGAGAGAAGAGAAGAGAAACTGAATATGTGAGTTTAGAAATGAAATGGAATGACTTATTTATAAGAAAAGTCAAGGGTATTATTTGACACTATACGCTAATAAAATATTCAATTTACTATTTATGAAAATGACATTTCTAATAATTCAGTTTACTGTGTGATCACGAGAAAAGCTAGGTGGATGAATTATTGGTTACTATTGGGAGTTTAAAGGAAAAATTATCCTTTCTTCTAAACTTTTAAGTTTATTTTCACTTTTGTCCTTTTCAATTTAGTCTCTAAGGAGATTTTCTCATATAAAATGTTATTTTTTTGTCAATTTCTTTTAAATTCCTCATATGTTCAAGCCATATTTTCTCTATATGATAAATTCTATATCATAACATCCATTATACCCCGCAATTTATGCAATCTATAAAAATTCATATTTTTAACAACATTTACAAACAAGCATATAAAAATTAAACAGATAAGGGAATATATTTTTTCCAAAATAAAGTTATCGTAATTCTTGAATACTTATAACTTTAAAATATAGCGGGTGTTACTTGCTTTCTAACTACAATGATTCATTATGGTTTTGAGGAAAAAACACCATAAGAACTCACCCAAAAACTCTCCACCTACATTCTAGCCACCAAATTGGGTCATCAAAACACATATTTTGTCACTCAAAAGCTTTCCAGAACTCAAAAACGAAACTTGGTTCAAGATTTCTTTCATAGCATCCTAATTTTTTTTGAAAAATCTTTGAGTTCATACTCTCCCAAAACCAACATTTAAACCAGAAATCAACAAGTTTCAAGTTCCAAAAACATCAAAGGACATGGGATACGGTTTGACTATGTGACCCAATGACTAACATCAATGTTTTGGCCATCAACCACCCTAGGGTTTCATCAAATTCAAAAAACAAAGCAAACCAAGATGGAGTTCAAAATTTATCTATAATCCAAGGTATTTTAGTGAGAAGAAGGTCGTCGGAGGGATGAGTCTTGTCAGAGAATTGAAGGAAAAGGGAAGTTGAGAAGAGTTGAGGTGGAGGGAGAGGATGATCCCAAAAGCTGAGTGTGTGTGTGTGTGTTTTATGCTGAAATGGGTGTTATGTGCAAGAGGATGAGAGATTGGATGGCTGAAGCTTAAGTGGGTATATGTGTGGCACAAATGACTTGTTGGTATTTGCCAAAATTCAATTTGCATACAGAGACTAGCAGTTAGCTATTTAGCAATGAATAGTCAATTGCTAGCTCCAAAATTAAACTTTTCTCCACACTTTCATCCAAGACTAATCTTTATTTTCATAAGTATATCATACAATTCCATTCTAATGAATATAAACATATTTCCACCACTAAATCAGTCTTAACTAGATGCTCACACTTGCTAATTACTTAATCATAGTTTTCATTCATGCCATTACAATATCATGTACCAATATAATTTATACAAGATGACTTTTAACAACAAGAGTTCCTCCACACTAAATTCATCCTTACTAATGACATACACATGACTCTAAGTAAAACATATTCTTACAAAGATTATACTTAGTAGAACTATTTACCTCAATATTACATTATCACATTTTCTTTCAACATCCAAGGTATTACATAACTCTAACAACATATAAACCGAACTAAGTCATGTTTCACAAATTCATAAGGAACAAATGACTTCAATCTCTAACTCTACTTTCCTCAACTCTTTTATTATCTGAAAATGGTTAGTTTTACGGGAAAAATAATAAGAACATATATTCTTAGTAGCTAGCATCTTATATCATAATGAAATTATCATTTTTAGCATAAAAACATGTTAAAAAATGTTGTCACATAGTAGTTCATATATGTAAGGTTTTTTCCATTCTCCTTCGGCGTTACGTCTTGTAGTCTCCAACTATATAAGCGTTATGTATTACTGTCCTCAGAGTCCCCTATGCTGACTATCTACTATCTTTCACCATACTCTAGTTCTTTAGCAACCAAACACATTATGAACATGCTCTTCTAACAACAAATAGCATAAAAGTCATTCAAAGTAAGAAAAACATGTTTTAGCTACCTTCTTATTTTAAATGTTTAGAACCTCATTCTCTTAACCTTAGGGAGGTGTTTTAGCTAGGATGCTACATCATCGAGTGAAACCACATCAAACTTGTTTAAGCTATATTCGGCTTGCTTTTATGATTCGAGTTTGACTACTTTTGTGTTTGATTCCTATTTTTATTGTGTCTTTTCCCCTAATTTTAGCTTGCTATATAGTATGAAGTGATTCATGTTTTCTACGTAATGACATAGTTGCTCAAAAAATTTAATTTTTTGAACTTTTTTTTTCAGAAAAACCTATTGGCCATCCAATCTAATCTAAATTGATTGTGGTCAGTTTGGACAAGATGGAAATGAAGTATATTAATCAATTGGATTGAATGTGATTTATTCTCATCCAATTAACTTGGTTTGGTCGAAAGGATCAAACTTAACCAATTCGAAACAATGTACAATCCTAGTTCTATATATATGTATAATGATAACAAGAGTAGAATCAATTTTTGGTCCTTGAAAGTGCACTTCAATGATGCTTTAATATCTGAAAGATGGTCATTGACCACTATAGTTCAAAAATTTTGAAATTATTACACAAAATAATTCTTCCATCCTCCTTCACCTCTATCATGATTGTCGTTATCCAATGATGTGGCTGTTAATTGATGACATGATAATGATGTGACAGTGACATAACATCTAAAAACTATTTCAGAGGCCAAATTGTTAGTGAAAGAAGTTTTTAGGGACCAAATTGTTTGTGGAGAAATTTTGCAAGGACCAAGTAATCCCAAGATGCCACATCACTGCTATATCACCATTTAATGTCACATGCCAACAAACACAATAGTTCCTAGATGCCACATCATTGTCATGTCAATAGTTAATGACCACTAAAAAACTATTTTATATAACAATTTTAAAATTTACGGACTAAAATAGTTAATAATCATTTTTTAAAAACTAAAGCGTTATTAAGATGCATTTTCAGGAACCAAAACGTGGTCTCACTCTAACAACAATTACCACAATAAAATTTTATTTCATTAAATATATGCTATTAAAAATTTTGAAAAAATAAATAATTTAAATACAACTTTGATAGTTTGGTATCAATTTTTTAATAATAACATAATAAATATATTATTTATTAATAACTGAATAATAATTTTTTTTAAATTTATCACTGCATGATCAAATTTTTATAAAAAAAGCATAAATATAATATTTTTATTGAAAAATTTAACAACTAATATAAATTTAAAAAAAAAAATCGACGACTCTGTACTCTGCAGCTTTGCCCTTGACATTCGGTCAACGGAACTAACTTTAGCATTCATGAGTTAGGTAGTCAGTAAGTCAACCATTCCATTTCAATATAGAATAACACCATACAACATACATTCTTTCCCCATGACGTGGAAACACGTTCTACATTCTCAAACTACGTGCTTTCAGCATTCTCACTCGTCACTTTATTACAATATTATATAACGAAACATCTCCAAAACCACAAGACACCATCAGACAACATGAAGAAGGAGAGCAACGGCGGCGCTCTCTCTGGCCGTCGCAACAGCCGGGCAGTGCTGTGCTCGCCGTCCCCGTCGCCACTGCTTTGTCGGAGCAAAAGGGGCAGCAATTTAGCATGCATGATCACCACCCCAGAGAACAATAATTCACCACGCAGGTTTGGCTCTAGTCATAACACCAGTCGTTCAAATTCAACGTCAAAAACAAGAAGAACCCGCCACAACGAAGAGAACATAATAAATTCCTCGTCAATAGCAACCTTTTCAAGGAAGTTCCAAGAGAGTGATAATAGTAATAGAAGTAGCAGAGGTAACAGTGTTGGAACTTCAAAGAGGGCGACGTTGAAGTCTCCGTCGGCATGGGCGTTGTCGCCGGGGCGGTTTCTCGGCTAGTCGGCGGTGTCCTTGTCGCCCGGAAAAGTAAAAAACAGTGATAGTGGTAGTGGTCACGGTGGGATGAGTAAGGTTTTGAAGTATTTTAGGCAAAAGAGTGTGTCATCTGTCCAAGAAGAAGAGTACCACAGGTTTAGGATTTTGCATAACAGACTGTTGCAGGGGAGCTTTGTGAATGCTAGAGCTGAAGCTTCCATGGCTAATGTAAAGAAAGCTGCAGAGGTAATTAAGGAATTATATATTACCAATTTCCATTTTCTAATTTATTTATTCTATTGCAAGAACTAATTAATTAAATAAATTACTTTAAAAAATGAAGATATATGAGCGTGAGCGTTCTAATGTTGAATTTATATCAATCATTGTATTCTGGTTGCAGGTAAATTTGTTCTCTGTATGGCTAAGAATCTTGATTGTAAGAAAGATGATAATAGAAAAGAAGATGGAAATGCAAAAGCTGAAGCATAGGATCAAACTATACATAATAATGAATCCACAGGTTTGGCTTCTGATGAAAGGGCAAAAATGGAGAAAAAGAACGATAAATATGTGAGCAGGTTGACGAGGAAGTTGTTAGCATTGTCCACTTGTTGGCCATTAGATGATGTTAAGGTATATGTTCACTTGCCTTTTCTTTTTAATGGTAAATATACAAAATGGTCTATAAAAAATACATTTTTTTGTTCAATCTCCAAAATTAAATGTTCGATGAATTAGTGGTGTCCCAGTGTATATTATTGTTTAAATGGTCTAAATGTTCAAATTGTATATTTACTCTCCTTTAGAAGGTTAAAGAGTAAATTATAGATTTAGTTCTTAAAATATTATTGTTATCTCAATTTAGTCTTTGAAATTTAACTTAACAGATTACATTTATCTCAATTTAGTTATTTTCTTTGCAAAATAGCAAATTCTACCATTGTCAAATCTTTAAATTTTGTTGTTAAAAGTCATCTTAACTAAAAGAGAGATAAAATCGAGACAAATGAATCAATTATAGACTAAATTGAAATATTAGATTTTAAATACCAAAATAATTATAATCTTTTAGGGACAAAATAAATAATTCACTCAAAAATCAACTCAATAGATGCATAATGAGTTATAAAATTCTTTTAGTATTATATAACTTCTCCTTATCTTTTTTTGGACAAAATAATTCTTTTTTTTTTGGTGGTGACTGCTTTGAAATTTGGATTTCTTCCTGCGGAAGAGAACATTTGGGTCGTTGGATGCAATCTAGATTTCTCCTGCATTTCTCAGCTTTTTTTATCCAAAATGTGAAAAAAATTTAAACCGTTAGATTGGCGATAAGTGCAATCTACACATAGGAAGAATCCAAACTCACTTCTATGGGCCTTAAAGTTGTGAGTAATATTTTGTGGGGCAACTAAAAGCCCAACTCATACTCTCTTCTTTAATGTAATTCTGTTTGCAGGCAGATGTAGAATCTGTACATGAAGCCATGGAAACAGCCGAAGAAGTAATGGAGAGCCTTAATCCACTGATAAGAAAACACCAAACACAGGTTTTTATTTTTCCTGCTACACCAATATTATTGGGATAGATATAATATGAGAGAATAAAGTCAAAAGCAAAAATGGTAAAATAAGTGATGAGGATCTAAATGAAAATATTAGTTATATATATTCTATTTTTGATAATGTGGTGTAAGTGTAACCTGGATAATATTAATTAGAAAGTGGCAATTATTTATTTGGGCAGGTTGAGAGAATTCTTTATTAACAGAACTCACCGCCATATGGAAGCAACTAGAAGAGTATTCACATCAACTTCTCAGAATTCTACCAATGATTGCTACTTCAACGGTATGCATAACGACATTTTTCCCCCCTTCCACGAAAAAGAAAATAGTTTTAATTTAATTAGCTTGAAATTTTAAATTTGTTTGTTTCTGTTGAAATATTTATTATATGAAAATTTAAAATTTTGAATCAGAAAATTTCAAAATTAGTCACCCTAATATTTTGGCTGAGTTGTTAAAAGAAAAAAAGTTGAGGTTGTGTACTTAAAAAATAGCGTAAGCACTAAAAAAAAAGTGGTTAGAAATTTTTTTGCCGACTAGTATATATAATAGTAAACATTTTTTTTTAAAAAATACATATTTAAGTTTCGCCCGTCCATAAAATGAACTTTTGGAAACAGATGAATTCCCATTTAAATCATTGTGGCCTCTTTGTTGCAATGAAATTTTAGCTTTGCTAGAGAACAGTATTGACCGTAGGGTGAGGGAGATGGAAAACGGATTGCGTCTTGCGCTCATGCTCTAGCGTGTTTGAGGCCGTATTTTTTAAAGTTTTATGTTTCTCTTGCATCTTTTTTTATTTTTTAAATTAGACGACTGAATATGAGTTATTAGATGTGATGTATTTAACAATTTTTAATGTATCGAAGCCTCTTATGCTTTTCAAACGCAAGAGGCAATCCGTTTTAAGAGGAGCTAATGACACCTGAAATTGGGTACTATTGTGTTTATAGTTTAAGTGATATGAAATTGGGTACTATAAATTTGAAGGCCAAGATTTAAGCCCCTTGTAATAAAAAAAGAAAAATTCTATTTTAACTATCATTTTATTTTAGATTTGAATTTTTACTATGTACTACTAGGGGTGGGTAGCTAATCTGCCAACCCACTCAATCCGACCCAACTCGCTCAATTGGGTTGATTTGGTTTGGGTTGGGTCAAAAATTTTAAACTCGATCAACCCGCCAATATATGTGTATATATATATATTAAACTTTTTTTTTTGGTTCCTCTGATCTCTAAAGCTGAAGCCCCCCTTAGACTCTCTGAACTGAAGCCTTGGACTCTCTTTCACTCACTAGTCGACATCGTCTTTGCTCTCTGCCTCTTTGGTCTCTCCCGGTCTCCCCTCACTCACTCATCGTCATCTATGGCTAATGGCCATTTCTGGTTCTGGTTCGTGAACCATAAATTTCTGGCTCATGAATCAAAAATTTTTGGTTCATGAATTAGAAATTTCTGGTTCATGAACCAGAAATTCTTGACTTCGTCTTCTTTGTTGAAGGTCCTTCAACCACACTCGCTATTGCTTCTCGTAAATCATAGCTCCCTGATGGCTATTGGGCTACAAGATGATGGTAGCTTCCTGGATTCAACCTCGAAGTTGCCATCAGAGTACATCAAAGTGCTAGCGCTGCTATCAACATGGCGAGACTATTTTTGGTTCGTGAACCAGAAATGCCTTTGGACTTCTGAAATTTCTGGATTGGTTGTGTTTTTTTTGGATCTGGAGAAAGAAAGAAAAAGAGAGAGGGAAAAAGAAGACTGTAGGAAAGGGAGAAAGGAAAAGAAGAAAGAAAAAAGAGAAAGAGAGAGAGAGAGAGAAAGAGAACCCGCTGAAGAAATAAAAAGAAAAAATAAACGAGAGAGAGAGAGAGAGAGAGAGAGAGAGAGAGAGAGAGAACCCGCTGAAGAAAGGAAAAGATAAAATAAACGAGAGAGCGAGAGAGCGAGAGAGCGAGAGAGAGAGAGAAAGAGAGAGAGAGAGAGAGAGTGTGTGTGTGTGTGTGTGTGTATTGGGTTGGTTTGGGTTCATTTATAAAAAATTAGTAACACGACCCAGTCCGACCTGACCCGAGCCCCCCCAATGTACTACCATTTTAACAAGGAAAGAAAATGATGGGAAGCTTAAATTAAGAGGTTTTATCTTTAAAACAATTAAATTGAGAGGATAATTATTTTTTCAAGAATAAAATTGAGATATTTTATTTTTAAAAAAATTGAGAGAAGAATATTATTTCAAAATTAAATAATTCATTTTCTTAAAATAACTCTTTTCTTTGGGGGGAAAAATGGTATAGCTCTTTTACTCCAGATTTGGGCTTGTGGGCCCTTGTATGCTATATCCGAGCAAGCCCAAGTCGTTTGTTGGACCAAAATTGGGTGCTCAAAGGATTTAGCAGCACTGGCAAAACAGGTTTTAGCCCACGGGTCAAGTTCAGCCCACCCTCATTTGGGCGAGCTTGAAGAATAAAATATAGGCTTGTTTAAAAACAGGCCTAAACAGGTCGGCCCGTTTAGCCTGCTGGCCCCATTGGCAAGCTCGTATTTTTTTAAAAAAAATTTAGGATAAATTTATAGTTTTATATTGTACAATTTTAGAATTTATCCTAAATTTTTTTGTTTATCCTATAATTTTTGAATTTATCCATCCATTATTAACTTATTTTTTTTTGCTTAACTCATCAATTCATTTTGGAATTTATCCTAAATAATTGATTTGGATGAGTTAACATATAATTTTGGAATGGATAAATTCCAAAATTTCAGAAAATATACAATTTTGGAATATATTAACTTTTTTTTTGCTTAATATATTTTTTATTTTTTACCCAAAAAACCAACTAAATTAATTTTATATTATATTATTAAAATTAAAAAAAAAAAGCTTAACCCGCAGACCGGCGTATTTGACTTGCAGGCTAGTATGGGTAGGCTTGGACATGAGAATTTAAGCCACCCAAAAACGAGCTGGCCTGGCCTAACTCATTTTTTAGCCAAGCCCGTTACAGGCCCGTTTTAACAATGCTAGGATTTAGTTGACCCAAAAATAAATTCTTTTTTTTTATGACTTAATTCTGATTCAAATAAACTAACTGTATGCTGAAATAAAATAGTCTTATATGATCATGATCTTCTTATATTTTTGGGGTAACATAATCATGATCTTTTTATTTGTTTACTTGCAGGAAAATGAGTAAAGCATCATCGTGCATTTTATCCAAACAACAAAGATGGAGTTAAGGAGGAGTACTAGGTGTTTGCTTGGTGTATGTCGTTTGATTGACGTAGATTTTATCTATTCGAGTGAGCTCACATCAATCAAATAATGTGCGTATGCTAAGTATCCTGTTAGACGTACCGACAAACACTCCTAACTTATTAAAGAGAGTTTTTGCAGTACGCGATAATGTATTTGATATGAAGCCTTCCATTGCAAGAATTCAAGAGATGCAAGTGGTTTAATTTAGTAGTTAATTTTTAAACTAAGATTCTCAGTCCACGTACTGTAGATGAAATTTTAAAAAAAAAACAAATCAACATTAAAAGACTTCTATACTTTTGTAACATGATTTAGTTCGAAACAATTCTCCCTGGCATTACCATAATCGCAATTAGGCACTTTGCATACTTCCAGAATTGATATATAGAGATATGAACGGACATATACAGTATTTTTTTTGGGCATAAAGTTAAATTATGAATTTATCTTTTTTTATTATATAAAAGTTTTCATTTTAATGTGATCTTATTTTTTGAAATAGTAATGTGATCTTATAATATTGAAACATTTGATTATTAAAAGTGACAACATATAAATTGATTGCATGTGAGTCGCTGGATTGGAAATTTTTATTGATTTACCAGAATAAAAATAATAACCTTTCATTTAGTTGAAATTATAGTCATATTATTATAAATAAAAATAAAGCAAGCTAAAATGCACAGAATTCTTTTGAAATTATTAAAGGTTTGTATAATTTATTTATTCAATTCTAAAACTGTAAAACTTGACAAATGAAAGATTTGCGCAACTTAAAGCAGCATCATCTTTAAATAGCTAACATAGCATCTAAGCATTGCTCGACAGACAATATTAATAGTATTCCACTATTCCTTATTATTATTTCTTTTTTTAATAGAAAGCCACAATTCTCATAGTTTCTTCTTATCATGCACCAAGGTATAACACAAAAAATTGTCGCTTAATTTTCTCCTATACTTGAATTGATCTGAATATGTGAATCTAGAAGGAAATTACTGCTGAAAAAAACAAGAATTTCAATAAGGAATTCATTAACCATACTAAATATTCATTAAAGTCTTTAAACTATAACAAAACTTAGAGTTTTTAATGCTTTCTAAACCTTTTATGTAAAGGTGTAGTAAAAATTCAATTCTTTATTTCAAAGTACACAATGCTAAATAAGATATCTTAATGAATATATTTATAAAGACTTTTAGCCTCTACAAAATAAATGTAAACAACACATGCCTATAAGCATAAAGAAAATTACTAACAACAATTGAATTCCAATTACACTATTGTCTTATCATAGAGATTGACAAGGCTCATATGAGCAAGATGCTTACGTAACGCCTTGGGTGGCAAGCCCTTGATGAGTAGATGCCCTAACATAGAGTTTATACTAATATGCTCTATAAATACTGTGTGAATCTAAACTCTTTCCTTCACAACCAGGAACTTAATATCAAAATGTTTTGACTTTGAAGTGCTCTAATTGTTCTTGAAATATAACTCAATGACTTTATTATCACAATTTATTTTCAATAGCCTAACCATACCAACAACAACCTATAATCTAGTGATAAAGATTTGGGGGCATATCCCCTTATTAGAATATGTCACTCTCCACCTTTTAAGAAGCTTAAAGTAAAGGAGAGTCTGATGGAGATACCCCTTTCTTAGAGTCAACACATTGTTGATCTAAAAAGCACTATGTCAAGGTCACCCTAACTTTACAAGTAAACAACGCTCTCAAAATGAGTTTTGCATAGGCCAAGAGCCATCTATAACACTCAATTTGGACAAGGTTAGGGATGCTATCACAACCCAACTCCAGGGCATGTGACCAACACAACACATGAGTACTTCCCACGGATGCAAGCCTAGCTTTTAGCTCCAACTCCCATAACAAAAGCAATAATAATATCAAAAGGGGTGAATATCACCATACTCCACTCCATACATGCAAAGATCACGAAATACTCCATAAATATAACATGAAACATTTGTTATATAAGATTAGTTAATCAAGCCACAATATGGTCATCTCCTATGTTTCTATCAATTCCTATACCAACATAACCCAAGGAATATGTAGAAACATATACAAAAAATGTATTCCAAAACAACCCTCCTAATTGGTCTTATTAGACTACAGAGCGACTAACAAAAGAATTTCTGAGGGTGATTCCAAAAGATGTACCAACCCAAGAATCAAGTGAGTTGGATCACTCGAACTTTTGCTACTCCTTGAGCAGATGTTCTTTAACACACCTGGGCTTTGAAACATGGAAGCAACCACATGAGATAATAATCTTAGCGAGTAAACCAAACACAAATAACTAAGGCATAAGTGAAGTACTAGATATCAACATCTCTCGGCCCGTAGGCGCGACTAACTCTTTGGCCATAGGCAGTAAATATTTTCTTGGCCCGAAGACACAATTATACTCTTGTTCTCCGAAAGCAATTTTGTCCCCATGTCTAAAGGCAATTAAGTCTCCATGCTTGAAGGTAATTAAGTCTCCATGCTCAAAGGCAATTTATTATTCCCGTAAGTGAAACTCACTTATTTCCCAAAACAACAATTGTGTGCTTATTTACCAAACATGCATACATCAAATTGATATGAAACTAATAATCTCCACTCATACTCCCAGGACACACAAGTATTCTACAACTATGATACAATTTAGAATACTATAAATATCTCCTAGCTTTCCATGCTCCAATTTTTCAAAGTTTTATAATCATAAATCAAATTCATATCAGTTTCCTATTCTTGAGTAAGTTGGCTACTCACCTCGACTCTAAGTTATACTTTACCAAATATACGGTGACTCAGAAAGAATTGAAAATTTGAAGTCTTAGAATTAATCCCTTATAATAAAGCACAAAAAGGAGGAGAATTTAATTAGAACACCAAATTGCTGTTAGGGAGCAACCGGTGCCCTCTACCTGGCAGTCGACTAGCTCAAATTAGCCAAATTTGGTAGTGGACAGCCAATCGACCGATTTACCTTTACTAGTCGACTGGTCCAATTCTAAATAAATTTAGGCAGTCCAAACAAAGAACAATTCGTCAACTGGAAGTCACCTACTGGTCAACCGGTGAGTCTAGCAGGAAAATTCAATTCACCTATAGGGCAGTCAATTGATTGATAGTCCTCTATCGGTTGATTGGTGAGTTTCTGCCAGAACTAGACAACACACCAAAGAGAGAGAGAGAGAGAGAGAGAGAGAGAAAGTTAGGTTGGTTTGGGTTCATTTATAAAAAATTAGTAACCCGACCCAGTCCGACCTGACCCGAGCCCACCCCAATGTACTACCATTTTAACAAGGAAAGAAAATGATGGGAAGCTTAAATTAAGAGGTTTTATCTTTAAAACAATAAAATTGAGATATTTTATTTTTAAAAAAATTGAGAGAAGAATATTATTTCAAAATTAAATAATTCATTTTCTTAAAATAACTCTTTTCTTTGGGGGAAAAATGGTATAGCTCTTTTACTCCAGATTTGGGCTTGTGGGCCCTTGTATGCTATATCCGGGCAAGCCCAAGTCTTTTGTTGGACCAAAATTGGGTGCTCAAAGGATTTAGCAGCACTGGCAAAATAGGTTTTAGCCCACTGGTCAAGCTCGGCCCACCCTCATTTGGGCGAGCTTGAAGAATAAAATATAGGCTTGTTTAAAAACAGGCCTAAACGGGTCGGCCCGTTTAGCCTGCTGGCCCCACCGACAGGCCCGTATTTTTTTTAAAAAAATATAGGATAAATTTATAGTTTCATATTGTACAATTTTAGAATTTATCCTAAATTTTTTTGTTTATCCTATAATTTTTGAATTTATTCATCTATTATTAACTTATTTTGTTTTGCTTAACTCATCAATTCATTTTGGAATTTATCCTAAATAATTGATTTGGATGAGTTAACATACAATTTTGGAATGGATAAATTCCAAAATTCCAGAAAATATACAATTTTGGAATATATTAACTTTTTTTTTATTTTTTGCTTAATATATTTTCTATTTTTTACCCAAAAAACCAACTAAATTAATTTTATATTATATTGTTAAAATTAAAAAAAAAAAGCTTAACCCGCGGGCCGGCCTATTTGGCTTGCGGGCTAGTATGAGTGGACTTGGACATGAGAATCTAAGCCGCCCAAAAACGAGCTGGCCTGGCCTAACCCATTTTTTGGCCAAGTCCGTTACAGGCCGACGGCCCTTTTTAACAATGCTAGGATTTAGCTGACCCAAAAATGAATTTTTTTTTATGACTTAATTCTGATTCAAATAAACTAATTGTATGCTGAAATAAAATAGTCTTATATGATCATGATCTTCTTATATTTTTAGGGTAACATAATCATGATCTTTTTATTTGTTTACTTGCAGGAAAATGAGTAAAGCAGCATCGTGCATTTTATCCAAACAACAAAGATGGAGTTAAGGAGGAGTACTAGGTGTTTGCTTGGTGCATGTCGTTTGATTGACGTAGATTTTATCTATTCGTGTGAGTTCACATCAATCAGATAATGTGCATATGTCAAGTATCTTGTTTGACGTATCGACAAACGCTCATAACTTATTAAATAGAGTTTTTGCAGTACGCGATAATGTAGTTGATATGAAGCCTTCCATTGCAAGAATTCAAGAGATGCAAGTGGTTCAGTAGTTAATTTTTAAATTAAGATTTTTAGTCCACGTACTGTAGATGAAATTTAAAGAAAAAAATCAACAGTAAAAGACTTCTATACTTTTGTAACATGATTTAGTTCGAAACAATTCCCCTGGCATTACCATAATCGCAATTAGGCACTTTGCATACTTCCAGAATTGATATATAGAGATAGGAACCGACATATACAGTATATTTTTTTTTTTGCATAAAGTTAAATTATG
This sequence comes from Biancaea sappan, assembly GCA_037074585.1. NCBI lineage: Eukaryota > Viridiplantae > Streptophyta > Magnoliopsida > Fabales > Fabaceae > Biancaea > Biancaea sappan. The sequence goes on along the minus strand of CM073491.1, from coordinate 56,500,370 downwards.
AATTTATCTTTTTTTTTTTACATAAAAGTTGTCATTTTAATGTGATCTTATTTTTTGAAATAGTAATGTGATCTTATAATATTGAAACATTTGATTATTTAAAGTGACAACATATAAATTAATTGCATGTGAGTCGCTGGATTGGAAATTTTTATTGATTTACCAGAATAAAAATAATAACCTTTCATTTAGTTGAAATTATAGTCATATTATTATAAATAAAAATAAAGCAAGCTAAAATGCACAGAATTCTTTTGAAATTATTAAAGGTTTGTATAATTTATTTATTCAATTCTAAAACTGTAAAACTTGACAAATGAAAGATTTGCGCAACTTAAAGCAGCATCATCTTTAAATAGCTAACATAGCATCTGAGCATTGCTCGACAGACAATATTAATAGTATTCCACTATTCCTTGTTATTATTATTTCTTTTTTTAATAGAAAGCCACAATTCTCATAGTTTCTTCTTATCATGCACCAAGGTATAACACAAAAAATTGTCGCTTAATTTTCTCCTATACTTGAATTGATCTGAATATGTGAATCTAGACCGAAATTACTACTGAAAAAAAAACAAGAATTTCAATAAGGAATTCATGAACCATACTAAATGTTCATTAAGTCTTTAAACTATAACAAAAAGAGTTTTTAATGCTTTCTAAACCTTTTATGTAAAGGTGTAGTAAAAATTCAATTCTTTATTTCAAAGTACACGATGCTAAATAAGATATCTTAATGAATATATTTATAAAGACTTTTAGCCTCTACAAAATAAATGTAAACAACACATGCCTATAAGCATAAAGAAAATTACTAACAACAATTGAATTCCAATTACACTATTGTCTTATCATAGAGGTTGACAACGCTCATATGAGCAAGATGCTTACGTAACGCCTTGGGTGGCAAGCCCTTGGTGAGTAGATGCCCTAACATAGAGTTTATATTGATATGCTCTATAAATACTGTTGATTCTAAACTCTTTCCTTCACAACCAGGAACTTAATATCAAAATGTTTTGACTTTGAAGAGCTCTAGTTGTTCTTGAAATATAACTCAATGACTTTATTATCACAATTTATTTTCAATAGCCTAACCATACCAACAACAACCTATAATCTAGTGATAAAGATTTTGTGGGCATATCCCCTTATTAGACGTCACTCTCCACCTTTTAAGAAGCTTAAAGTAAAGGAGAGTTTGATGGAGATATTCCCTCTCTTAGAGTCAACACATTGTTGATCTAAGAAGCACTATGTCAAGGCTACCCTAACTTTACAAGTAAACAACACTCTCAAAATGAGTTTTGCATAGGCCAAGAGCCATCTATAACACCCAATTTGGATAAGGTTAGGGATGCTATCACAACCCAACTCCAGGGCATGTGACCGACACAACACATGAGTACTTCCCACAGATATAAGCCTAGCTTTTAGCTCTAACTCCCATAACAAAAGCAATAATAATATCAAAAGGGGTGAATATCACCATACTCCACTCCATACATGCAAAGACCACGAAATACTCCATAAATATAACATGAAACATTTGTTATATAAGATTAGTTAATCAAGCCACAATATGGTCATCTCCTATATTTCTATCAATTCCTATACCAACCTAACCCAAGGAATTTGCAGAAACATATACAAAAAATGTATTCCAAAACAACCCTCCTAATTGGTCTTATTAGACTACAGAGCGACTACAAAAGAATTTCTGAGGGTGATTCCAAAAGATGTACCAACCCAAGAATCAAGTGAGTTGGATCACTTGAACTCTTGCTACTCCTTGAGCAGATGTTCTTTAACACACCTGGGCTTTGAAACATGGAAGCAACCACATGAGATAATAATCTTAGCGAGTAAACCAAACACAAATAACCAAGGCATAAGGCATAAGTGAAGTACTAGATATCAACATCTCTCGGCCCGAAGGCGCGACTAACTCTTTGTCCATAGGCAGTAAATATTTTCTCAGCCCGAAGACACAATTATACTTTCGTTCTCCAAAAGCAATTTTGTCCCCATGCCTAAAGGCAATTAAGTCTCCATGCTTGAAGGTAATTAAGTCTCCATGCTTATTATTCCCGTGAGTGAAACTCACTTATTTCCCAAAACAACAATTGTGTGCTTATTTACCAAACATGCATACATCAAATTGATATGAAACTAATAATCTCCACTCATACTCCCAGGACACACAAGTATTCTACAACTATGATACAATTTAGAATACTATAAATATCTCCTAGCTTTCCATGCTCCAATGTTTCAAAGTTTTATAATCATAAATTAAATTCATATCAGTTTCCTATTCTTGAGTAAGTTGGCTACTCACCTAGACTCTAAGTTATACTTTACCAAATATACAGTGACTCTGAAAGAATTGAAATTTCGAAGTCTTAGAATTAATCTCTTATAATAAAGCACAAAAAGGAGGAGAATTTAATTAGAACACCAAATTGCTGTTAGGGAGCAACCAGTGCCCTCTACCTAGCAGTCGACTAGCTCAAATTAGCCAAATTTGGAAGTGGGCAGCCAATCGACCGATTTACCTTTACTAGTCGACTGGTCCAATTCTAAATAAATTTAGGCAGTCCAAACAAAGAACAATTCATCAACTGGAAGTCACCTACTGGTCAACCGGTGAGTCTAGCAGGAAAATTCAATTCACCTAGAGGGCAATCGATTGATTGATATTCCTCTATCTGTTGATTGGTGAGTTTCTGCCAGAACTAGCAACACACCAAAGGTAGCCAGTCTACCAGTCTCCCCACGACAGTCGACTGGTTGCCTACAAACTATGAAAACCAATTTTCCAAACAACCTCAATCCCTTCCCAAAACATTCTAACTCCAAATCCCAAATTAACTATGACGTATATACAACCCAAATAACTGGAAATACTTGCTCAAAGCTAGAAGAATCACTATACAAGAGTCAGTGGTGAAAAATATCCCCAATCTCCCCAATTTCTGATTTAAAGAAGAGTTTACTCAATAACATGATTCTTCAACAATTTTCTTCATAAAAACATTCTTTAGGTTCAAATTACAGTAAAGGAAGAGTTTAAAGCCATGCCTAAACTCCCATTTTCAAAAAATCCCACACTTCCCACCAAAGAGTGGAGAGATGATTCACTTACCTCAACTCCCAAGCTAGCACTAGAGACCCAAATCCTTCGCAAGCATAGCAAGCAAGAAGATATTTGAACAATAGTGGACCCTCGTGTATATGAGTGGCGTGAGGAGAGGAGAGAAAACCCTTTAGAGCCAAATGTGTGTGTATTTGCCGTAGACATAGGAGGAAAGAAGGCAAAAATGCAATTTAACATATTTTGTATAGCAAATGGACAAAAATGCCCCCACCTTTCTAAGCTAACTACAAACATACCACACACTTATGTCTTAGGCCATCTACATCTTACACTTGGGCAAAATTCTTCATCTCAAACTATTTACTGTCCCCTTAGGCATACATATAAAGTATCACACTCAAACTAATTTCATTAATTCTCCCATAGGCTAAACTTATTTCATTTTAGTCCTTACAACAAAGTGTTAGCATAAATACCTACTGAAATTTCACAACACAAGAATGCAAGAAATGACTAATGTATTCTCCTTAATTTAATTAACTCCCAAGTAAAGGTGAAATTGAATCTCTCTCCTATTTGATTATCATAGGATGCCTTCAACCCTATTGCAATTAAAAATAATAAAAATCATGGCCATAAAATAACACCAACACAAAGATGCATAACCACAATAAACAACAACAGAAAAAGAAACTTAACTCTCCCATGTACAATAAAATCTCCCAGGATATTATAGACGATGTAAAAAATAGTTTTCACTGTCCTTTCCCGAGAATGATCTCAAGGAGTGGCTTGATAGGATTAAAGTAAAATAAGAATTATTGTTTTATTGAGCTACTTAGGGGTTTATTTGTTAATAAAATAAGAATTATTGTTTTATTGAGCTCACTTTTATTCTTAACCTCCTGACCTAGCTCACATTGCCACTTTGATAAACTATCATACGTACCCATGATCACAAATTTTCCCCCGTTTAAGCCAGTTAGTACCCATAATCTCACACTCTAGTAAATTCAACTACTTTTTAGGGTTTGAAGAACATGTCTATTGTCATATCATTCAACTATTATGTCAGACCCTTAACTATACATACCCCCTTAGAAATCATCCATAAGTTACACAAAGCATAGCACGCTTAAGCTCTAAGAAATTTTCTCTACTCTATAATTTATTTTCCTAAAACGATTGAGCTCTTTAGGACAAATTTTTATTTTATTAATTAAGTAAATTATCTCTGGTTTTGCTTAACACTTACCTATTGTGCTTTACTTTCCATTTATCAAGAATTTCCATAGATCAATCTGTTTATTGCTCTATACCTCCCAAGTTTGAACCCCCTTATTAAAATACAAGATTGCAATTAGAAACTTTACAAGTTGGCAAATAATTTGATTTTAGAATGAGATTCCTATAATTTTTAGTGAAGCATGTGATTCTTGCTATTTATGTGTTTTATGCCAAATAATATTTTTAAAAAAAGGTGTTGTAAATTGTATTTTTTTTTTCAATATGCATGTACATATATTTAACCTAGTGTCTGGAACCCTAAAAAAATTGTAGCCATTGTTAATTACTCATTAGTGCTTTTTTGCGCTTAGACTTTTCTCCTATACTTGTTGGTTCCTAGTCCAAAACAATTAAAATCTCACACCCTTCAATATATAAGCAACACTAAATGTCATATATGACAATATATATAACACTCTCAACTAATTAAGCTAAAACATTAACGCTTGAAAATTCCGTTGAAAATTGCAGAATCACTTTCTCCTATACCAATCCCCCCACAATATGAAAAAAAAAAAAGAAAAAACCATTTTCAATATCATATAAACACTAGCTTTCTACTTTTGGCTTTTTTGACAAAACAATATCATCTCCCCCACCAACGACATTGTTAATATCACCACATTGTCCTACCACATTATCGAACAATTTCCTTTTTGGCCTTGCCTCTTGAAGCATCAACACAACATCTCTCATGGAGGGTCGATCTGCAGGGTTTCGACTTGTACAAAGCAATGCAATTCTAAGCATTTGTATCATCTCGTCTCTTACCGATGCACACTCGGCTCCTGCATTCTTGTCCAAAATGTCATTAATGCCATCTTTGGTTTTGATCTTAAACTTAATCCAATCCACAATGCTATTTCCATCCCCAAACTCTGCGTCGACAGATCGTTTTCCACTTAGAATCTCCATTAACACCACTCCGAAGCTGTAGATATCACTCTTCTCATCAACTTGTAGGGTATAAGCATATTCTGCAACAAACAAACACGGCGTTAGAATTAGCTAGGTTGTCCTTTAGCTTTTAAAAGACTTATATACACTTTCTTAATATTGCATACTTAAAAAACTTTTTTTATAGAATCATTAGTGTTGAGTTGTAAAAAATACAGTTATATTACTCAAAGATCATATATTTTTTGTGTCTACTTAAAGAACCATAGACTTATTATATTGCAATTACAGTTTGATAGTAAAAATATAAAAAATTGCATCTAAAGTTTTTTTTAATTGTAACTTTAATAGACTAATTATGTTAGATCAAAGTCAAAATCCCCAAAATTCAAAGGGGGTCATGTGAATTGACAATATTCTTGGTGGGTTCCAGTAAATTTGTGTAGATCTTGCAAAAAGCAAGTTTGTGAAAGTGAAAAACAAAAGGGAAATGAAAGGCTCTTCAAGCGCATTAGTGATAGTTTACAAAAAAAAAAATCTGATCCATTACAAAGAAAAGAGTAAATTATTAATTTAATCTTTTAAATATCATAAAATTTTCGTTCATCAAAAATCAAGTATCTCAATTTAATTTTTAAAAAATTGTGTTTGTTTTAATTTAGTATTTCTTTTTATCAAAGTAACTTTTAACAGTAAAAAAACTTGAGATCTATCAATAACAAATTTTATAATTTAACAATAAAAAGAATTAAACTGAGATAAATATATTTTTTAAAAAAATTAAATTAATCTTTCAATAATTAAATTAAAAAACTAATAATATACTCAAAAGAAATGAGTTCAAGAAAAAAGTCACTCAAGGTAGCGCCTCCCTAGTAGATAACAGCAAACACAGCATTCAAAGTTGTGTTCGGTGTGTGTGTGTGTACACACACACACACACACACACACACACATATATATAGCATAAAGCTATGGTCCTTATAGTTTGTCGTTTTTTGACCTCACAAAAACTCACAGAATGCTAGTGTGAAATGCTGCTCCCTATTGTCAAAATGACAAAAAGAATGATTGTTAGAACTGGTTTTGTTTTTTTGTATTATCAAGAAAGATATATATAGGCATATAGCTAATACCAACGACACAGCTTCCTACATTTGTGCATTATGTATGCCTATGCTTTTTCTTTTGTCATCTCAATGGACAATAACGATATAAAGAGAACCTGACAGCGGCTCACTGGCTTTTAAGAAAACAAAAAATTAAAGAGTAAAACCTATTTTGATATTCTATATATGAAATAAATGTCAAATGCTATATAAATTTTTTTTTAAGTTTGATTTGGCTTCAATTTCAATCCACATAATGATATGATATCATATTATTTTTCAATATGCAAATATTTTTATGGATTTGAAATAAAATTATTGAATGATAAAGTAAAACAAAAAATGAATAGTGAAAAATGATACAAAATATTTGAGAGAAAAATTAAGTATTAAAAACAATTTTTCAATGGGATCAAAACAATTTCTTGGCTTACTTGAAACCTATTATTATTATTTTTCCCCTATTTGTTTATTTAGTTATCTGAAAATTTCAAGTGGAGTGTTTTTGCTTTTCTTGAAAGAACAAACATCTTACTTGTCTCTTCTTGGTTATTAAATTAGTGATGGAACGATTATTAATATTTTCTTTATTTTTGTGCATGTTTTTAAGGATTTGTTTAAAAAAAATTTTAAAATCGTCCTAATAATTTTTTTTTTGTACTTATTTTCAGAGACCTATTTAAAGAAAAAAATTTTAAAGAGCAATGCTTTCTTTTTTTTTTCTTTTAAATAGATTTGTCAAAAGTAAGCCAAAAAAAAAACATTGATGAACGAAGTGCTTGTTCCTAACCCAACAAATGGAATATAATACTATTTATGACGATCTATTTGCAATTTCATCAAAGTAAAAAATGAATCAATAAAAAAAAAAAGAGTTAGAAGAGAAAGTCTCACCAGGTGCAATGTAGCCATAAGATCCAGCAATAACAGACATGGACTCATCACTTTGAATCAGCTTAGCCACTCCAAAATCTGCCACCCTGGCCTCCATCTCACCGTCCAATAAAATATTACTGGGCTTGAGATCGCGGTGCACGATCACCGGATCACAGTCGTGGTGAAGATAGCAAATCCCCTGCGCCACCCCGAACACAATCTTATACCTTGTCAACCAATCAGCGACCAGATTCTCCCTCTTATTTTTCCCGTGTAATAAATCCTCTAAGTTCCCATTGGGCATGTACTCGTAAAGCAGCATCGTGCACTCCCTGTTGCTGCAACACCCTAACAATCTCACTATGTTCCTGTGCCTCACGTTCCCTAGCACCTCCACCTCAGCTAGAACCCCTCTCCTCCGTCGGATGCTTCCCTCCTTCTGCTTCCCCCATAATTTCTTAACGGCCACGATCTCGCCACTTGGCATCTCGACCTTGTACACTGTGCCTGTGGACCCCATCCCTATGATCTTATTCGATACTGTTAAGCATTCTTGTACATCCTCCGCTGTGAAATTCAACCGTTGGAACGCGGTTAATTTCCACGGTCCGATCTCGCGGGTGTCGCTGAATGGACGGTTGTGATTCGCCCGGAAGCATCGGGTCCCTGCGACGAGGGCGAAGAGCCCGATCGCTACCGCCGCAGCGACTATCCATACGACGGCGCCGGCTGTTCTCTTGGGGCGCTGCTGGTCCTCCGCGGTGTTGTCCGCCTGGGCTGCGTCGACGGTGCTCGGCGAGCAGGGCTTCCCTAGAATGTCCCCGCATAGGCCGTCGTTGCCGGAGAAGGAGGAGGGGTGGAGGTTCGGGAAGATCGAACCGGACGAAGGGATGGGTCCGGTGAGGGAATTGAACGAGACATTGAAGTTCTCGAGTGTGGTGCAATTGTTGAAATTGGAGGGTATGGTACCGGAGAGAGAATTGTGGGATAGGTCGACGTCGGTGATGGAGGGCAAAACGGAGATTTCCCACGGGATGATACCAGCAAGCGAGTTGCGACTCAGATTCAGTACAATAAGCCTCTCGCAGTGGCCTACGTCCCAAGGGATGCTACCATTGAGCGAATTCCCCTGTAATTCGATTCTGTAAATGTTCTTGCAACCAATAAAATCTGGAATCGGACCATTGATTTTCGAAGAACTCGCCGAGAAAATCTGTAGGTTATCGGCTTTCCAAATGTTGCTGGGTAATGGGGATTCGAAGGGATTTCCGGAGATGTTCAAGAATTGCAACTTCACAGAATTCCCGAAGTCCTCAGAAATTCGACCCGTGAAGTTGTTGTTGCTCAAATCGACGTAGACAAGGTTCGGCAATTGGCCAAAACCAGCAGGTATGGATCCATTGAACTGGTTGTTTTGGATTCTAACCCTTATTAACGAAGTACAATCTGCCAGTGATTCTGGAATAGCGCCATAAAATTTGTTTTGAAACAGAATGAACTTAATAAGCTTGCTCCCATTGCACACGCCTGGTGGAATTGGACCCGTCAATGAATTTGTGGACACATCGAGTTTCTGGAGTAACCCATTGGAGCCAAGTCTCAGTGGAAGAACCCCAGTCAATGAATTGTTCCATAGTTGCAGAGTGTCGAGCATTGGAAGGTCTCCAATCCCTTGGGGTATCTCCCCAGTTAGCTTGTTATCCATTAAGCTCAATATAGTCAGTTCCTTCAACATTGAAATTTCCTCAGGAATCGACCCAGTGAGTTGATTATCCGACAAATCAAGAGCTTTCAGAGCCTTCAAATTTCCCAAGCTTGACGGGATTTCACCACTTAACCGATTCTTGAACAGCAACAATGTCTCCAGCATAGTCAAGTTTCCAAGCTCAGGCATCACAGAGTCTGAAATATTAGCAGAGGAAATATCCAAGTACTTGAGATTGGACAACAATGTCAATTCCACAGGTAATCCTCCTGAAAACTGGTTATACCCTATTTCTAAACGTTCAAGCTGTGGTAAGAAGCCTAACTGATTTGGTATTGGACCCTCCAAGAGATTCCCAGCCAAATGAAGGAACTTCAATCTGGGTAAACTACCATAACCTGAAGGAATACTTTCATTGAAGTAGCTTCCTCCAAGGTTTAACTGCTCAAGAAACCGAAGTCTCATAAATTCCTGAGGCAGAGGTCCGATGAAGTTGTTGCTGTAAGCATTGAAGACCCTTAAGAACTTGAGCCTTGAAACCCCAGGTGGGAAGGTTGAATTGAAGAAGTTGTGGCTGATATCGAGAGTCCTGAGCTCAGGGAGTTCAAAAATCGCTGGTGGGAAAGTTCCATTGAAGTCATTTCCACTGAGATTCAAGTGGTTCAGGGTAGTCAAGTAACGGATTTGGGGGGAAATTGAGCCAGAGAGGTTGCGTTTAGAGAGGTCAAGGGTGGTGATGTGGGGTGCTCGTGGGTGGCACATTACTCCTGACCATGAACACCAAATGGGTTCTTGAGAATTGTTGGAGTGATCAGAGGGGTAATCCCAGTCATGGAGGGTATTGAGAGGGTCTATGAGGGAGGATTTAAGAGAAAGCAGAGAGATGAGTTGGAAGGGAAGAGACGTTCTTGCAGGTTTAGCAGAGTAAACTAGGTGTGTTTGGGAAAGAAAGAAAAAGAAGGAGAAGAAGAAGAATGTGAGAAAGAAAAGAGAAGGAGGTTTCATGGTGGATTGTTAAGGGGATGTGGGTGATGTGGGGAGGAGGGTGGTGGATTTAAAAGAAGAAAGGGTTTGATGAGGAAGAGAAGCGCTTTTTGGGAGTGCTGGTAGCAGAGGGAGGTTCATGATGAAGATGATGATTTTGTCTCAGTGGGTTTTGTTGGTGGACATGAGAGAGAGAGAGTGTGTGTGACAAAATGAGTAGCTGCTTCTACTTCATCTTCTGCATCCATCTAGCGACCACTAATGCTATACTATATGGAGCTCCTACAGTTTCATTTGGTAGAAAAGTTTTATTTTAATTCAATGTATAATCTGTAGTTTGAATGAATGAATAATTTGGGTTTACAAAAATTATTTCTTAATTTAGTATTTTAAATTTAAACTCGCACATTGTTTTCCACTTAAACTGGTTACTGCTTCAAATAAAAATTAAACTCCAATATGATGACATGAAATTGTTCGGAGTCTTTAATTCTTAAATAATGTTTCTTAATTGAAGGAAAATGTTTGACAGAATAAATTCAAAGAATTTATCTTTTAATAAAAGATTAAATTGATAAAAAAATTTAAATATAAAATTATTACTTTACTTTTAAATTCTTGAATCGATTATTCACATATTATTATTATTTTTAATTTAATTTTCAATCATTAAAATGTTTTCAACTTTGTTTTTTAATTTTTTTTATCTAAAATTTAATAACATCAAATGAACGAATAACATTTAAATCAATTGACTATTAAATTTGACGTTAAATTTAAAATAAAAATTCAAAATTTAAAATAATTAAATAACTAAATAAAAAATGAACTTTAGAAAATTTGAATTCAGAATCTACTTATATATCCAACATTAAAAATTAAATTTTCCTCTCTCTCTCTCTCTCTCTAGATTCTCTCTTTTCATACCTTAGCATTCTACCTTTGTCTGGCATGGTATGATATTCATCAATACTTTATTTTTCTCTTTTCTTTTGCTATCACTTTTCATCATTCCCTTCCTTTCTTTATCTTCGCTCGCAATACAAATTGCTATTATGTGTATAACAGTGACAACTTCCTTGGGAGCATCCAAGAAAGTTATCCAAATTCTCTCAAACCATAAAATCTAAATTTAAAATAACCCATTTATTTTTCTTTTCTTTTATTTCCCCTTCTTAATGGGCTTTATTTTATTTTTTTAAATTTCTTCCTCTTTTCCTTTTTAGTGTTTTAGGAATTTGGCTCTATTTATATATTATTCTTCCATGGCTTTAAGCGTGGACACCTGGACCACAGTTATTCTTAAATGCTTATAAGATCAGAATGCCTCCATATTTCTAACAAGAAGCATGTCTCATATATGCATAATTCTTCTTCCTTTTTTTTTTTTAAAAAAGGTACTTCATCTTTATTTGAAAAAATTGAATAATCATTAATAACTTGTGATGTAGAATGTTAGTTTAAAAAGTAAATTATTGATTTGGTCTTAAAAGATTATTCGAGATTGAGCAACAATAAATTTTGGACTTTAGTAAAAAAAATAATTCAATTAAGATAAATGTAATCTAACCTGAACTAAATTTAAATACTTGATCTTTTAAAAATTAAATTGAGATAATTCTAATATTTCAAGAACTAAATCAGTAATTTATTCTTAAAAATTGAGTGATGGTTTCTTCAAGAATTTGTAACTTTTAAAACTTTATTTCAATAGTTTTAGTTTTGTTTATTCACATAATAAATGATAAATAAAGATTAATTTATTATTTCTGACAAAAGATAATTGCAACTTAATTTTTATCAAATATTTAATCAAATTAATTTTTAAAAATTAATAATATATATATATATATATATATATATATATATATATATATATATATATATATACAAACACACACACATACACACACAAAGGTAGGTCATCTCAGGTCTTTATACAATAAATTAACCATTACCCTACCATGAGAAGACTTTGGAAACAGGTTTTGGTGATCATTAATTAGATCATTAATTTCGGTTGTCTCTTTTTTTTTTTCATTTCTTTTTACCTGCCTTTATTATTGGTTTTAACAAACTTGTGCACATTTGAAAGCAAAGCAATACTTAGAAGCAAATACATGAAACTGATTTCTAATTAATACATAGTAGTTCTCAAACTTTTTAGGTATGGTTTACAAAAGTAAATTATAGTAAATTTGAATTATTGGTTTTAACAAACCTTTTTTTTAATTTATAAAGACTAATTAATGCTTCATTTTATTAAAACTATGTTTGTAGCAAAATAAGGTATCTCACGTGATTATTAGTATAAATTTATTTATGTGTCTTTATCCCTTAAAATAACATCATTTTTATTTCAAAGTTAAGTTTTACAGCACTAAAAAATTATAAATGATTTTTGCAAAGACCGTGCACAAAAAATATTTAAGAGATTAAATTAAAAATATGATATTCAAGAATAATAAATTAAAAAAAGAACGATGTTCTATAAACAAAATTGACAGACTTTTAAAAGAACCATGTTAAGAAGAAGCATATTTTAGAAATTAAATCATCTTTAATATTTTTTTTAAATGGGAATGTATATCCTTGTAATTATATTTCTCTAAATTTAAAGAAAATAAAGGGATAAAACCGGAAGCATGTGAGCATGTACTAGGTCTGAATGGGCGCATGAGTATTTTGAAATTCAAAAACATGTTTTGGATTTATTAATTTTACAAATTAATCCAAGTTTCCACCTATGACATATAATAATGGGTGTATATATATATATACACACACACCGAATATACTCAAACTTTGTCGCTTTGTTAATAACGACAATTTGACTTAATACTATATATGTATGATGGCCTCAAAGATATTTAGTTATCTACTTTGGCGCCTTAATGTGTTACTAAAGTACATATATCTTAATCTTGATGACTTGATCTATACATATCTTAAGATGAAAGGATATAAAGCTTCAAAAAACAATCATCCGCATCCCATTTTGTCGTTGAGTTGTGCATACCGCCACCCGACACCTTTTTCCTTCTCCAAATTACATGCCTCGCGTTATGCGATAATAGATAAGCATGTTTATTATTATTATTTTTTTATAAACGGTTAGATTTAAGATTTAACAACTAAATTTTAAGTGATAATTTTTTTAAAAAAAATATTAAAATCTAACCCGTTAAATTTTAGATATTTGTCTTTCGGATTTAACGATTCACAAAGAGATAAACATGATGCAACAAATTCTTTTTTAGCATTATGCTAAATTGATGTTAATTTTAAATCTACAATTAATAATTAAGTTTTATCCTAGCTTCACATATGTTTAAATTTACCAAAAAACAAGAAAGAAAAAATTACATAACGTTCACATCAGCGAGTTAATTACTAATTTAGCATATTTGTTAAATTATTTAATGGTAGTGGCATGAAGGGATCAAAATGAGAATAAAAATTTGTGATAAGGACTAAATTAAGAAAAAAAATATTTATAAGGGACTAAAATGGGGTTTTAGTGTGTGTATGTGTGTGTATAGGAAAAAGAAGAGTTTCTTCTTATTTTACCCAAAGGTCAGAAAATTGAACTGATTATTGAACAGGTAAATATATATGATTATATATTTATATCAATTATATATCTTCTCATAATAGCTTAAATTTTTAGAGTTTTCTTAAAAATACATAATAATATTTGGTAAAAATTAAAAAAAAAACTAATTGAACAGACCGATTTTATCAGTTCAAGACCAGTTCTATTAATTTTTTTTAATCGGTTTAAATACTCATCTATTTATTTATCCAAACCAAACCAGCTAGTTTATCGATTTTCTGTTCAATCCAGTTCTTTCAACACTAATCTTAGCAGCCATATGAGAGGAACACAAGAAGAGTAAGGTTTTGGCTCATGGCCTTTGACAATCAAATCCATTAATAATTTTACAATATAGAAGTGAAATAGCTTTGAATGTCACCTAGGTTGACCATATTTATAGAAGGGAAGACTTTTGAGAAGAGTGGTAATCATGAAATAATTTCATTGGTTTATGAAGTAATTAATGTCTTTAAAAATAAATTAAAATTATTTAATCCAATACTTTTGCATTTATAAAAAGTAAATACAATTAATTATTTATAGTGAAATATGTATTACATTATAAAAATTATAAGTTTTTATGTTTATAACGATATCATAAAATAATGTTTTAATGTTATCCTATCATAATTAAATTTTATTTGGATATTAAAAAATATTTTATTTTATTCTTATTATGTGATTCTACACATTGTATTATTATATTATATTAGAATTAAGTTATTTATATTTATAAATTTTAAGGGTCGTCTTGTCATGGACCTGACATTAAACAAGTAAGATTGTTTAAGTCTGCAAACCTTTTTACTCAACTTGGGTCAACCCGTGAGTCACTTTACTCAACTTAGCCGGCCTCTTTTTCATTAAAATAATATAATTTAAATTTTTAGTAAAAAATTTAATAATTTTTTATTAAATTAAAATTTATATATGTAAAACATTACTTCTTTAATATTTTTAAATAACTAATAACTTTAATATTTCATATTTTCTTTCAAAATTAATTACATTATATTTAAATTTGAAAATTCTATATTTAATTTTAAAAACAATAGAAGTTTTTATTTCCAAATTTATTATATTTATTAAATATAAGGTTATAAAATATAAAAATATAATAAAGTGTAATTATTTCCACTAAATAATATATTTTTTAAAAAAGTTAAAAAAAAAAAGAAGCCGGACCTGTTTGACAGCAGTAATTATTTTACAAACCAATAAGATTTAAACATGTTTTAAGAATGTAAATATTTAAACACATGATCATCAATCAATATATCAATATATAATTATATATAATATATAGTGACTGATTAACAAAGATCTTATTAGGTTATAATAAAGGTCCTAATCGATTAGCAGAGTGCATCAGAGAATCATGGATTGAAGGACTGACCAGCAAGATGGTGATAATAACTACATATATATAGTTGCAAGACATAATCAATGTGAGGCAGAAAGGACAAGGAAATGTGTTGATAATACGGCAAGAAGTTTTTATTGTGTCTCAATAGTGGGGTTATACATGAGAATATGAATGCTTTTATTTTAAAAAAAAATTAGTAATAAAAATATGTAAACAACAAATGTATGAGCGTCATATCACGCATGCATGCATGCATGCATGCATCCCCTAATAGTGGGGGATTCGTTTGAGTCCATAATAATTGACTATGTTTTGTTTGCGTGCAATCAATATCATTAGAGTAATTATGATAATATTCATTTGTCTTGCTAGGCGTGGTCATATTATATTAGAAAATTAGAATTTAGTTGCAGGAGAGAAATTAGAACATTTCGTATCAACATGTTTAAAAACAAATATTGACTAAATCATGGAGAAAATAAATGTTGCTCTAGTTAACAAACTATTTTTAATGTTCCTTTTAGTTTTATGATAATTGTAACACCGTTTATCTGTAAATTTCTTACCATATTTTATTCCCTAATTAGAGTAACTTATAAGACGATTTATATATAAGATGGGGGATAGGATCCCAATTCCCAACTACTTAGTAAATTTCTTGTCAATCACTTAAGCAAATTTCAAAACTTTAATGATTGCAAGTAAAGAGAGGCCAAAAGTGAAGAAATAACCATTAAAAATGAATTTTAGAAAACTTGATCAGAGAAGAACTAGTCAATGAAATTTGTCGGTCGACTGATTACTCTAAGATTGAACATCTTTCTACATGTAATGGGCTAACAGTCAATTTATCAACTCATCAATCAGTCAATTACTAGTTCTCTGATGTCTGTTATTTCCTTCACTTTAGTTCTGTTTTAGTCTGAATTATCATTTGTCTATTTAGAGGTCATCTATTAGCATATTAGAGGCTGGTTGAAGCTGCCAAAACATCATTATAAGGCTACATTGTATACAACATACCTGTAACATTGTTTACCATTCATACTCCTCCATAAAATACACAATCATTCATGAGTTAGGAGTTACACTTTACAGATGCTTTGGCCTCAAAACTACTCAACAAATCCTTACACAAGTTCATCTGTACTAAATTCTTTAATTTATATCAATACATGTGATTCACATCAAGCTTAAATAACAGAAGAAATAACTTAGACAGTTCAAAGCTTTGCTTTGATCCTCCATTGCCCTCGCCTTGTCTATCTCTTAGAAATAATTAATTATAGAGAAACACAATGAGATATAAAACCTCAGTAGCTAGCATAAGTTTTCACGAAAAAGATATCAATTCCAGCATAAAAACATGTGCATTATATTTAATTAAAAAAAAGTTCATTCCATGCATACAGTTCATGCACGATGTCTCATCATCTCACATGGGGTCTACTCTAATTTGTATCACAAGTTTAATGACTACTAGAGAGTGGTAGCTCATTCGAGTACTCCGAACAACTGAGCCCCAACTCAACCGATCAGTCTATGCCTTAGTACAAATTACCCTAAGTTGACCACAATTGCTTTTCACTGCATACAAGCTTTAACACATACTCACACATGGCACATACAGGCATGAACAACCTCAAAGTTCAAGGAAAATTGTAGCATAAAGCAAAACATGTATTTATGAAGTTTAGCTAGCTACCTTAATCATCAAGTTTAATCTTCAGTTAATTCTATGAATCTTTAGCTTTCAATCAGTTGTCTATCTCTTTCTCTCTCTACTCTACCTTTAATTTGTTCTGTTAGATATTATTTTCTAATATGTGGCCCATGTAATTAAATTTAATGGCATTAATTATTAAATTCACATAATATAACATTAAATGACCTAAATGAGAAGTTTTTAATATATTGAGTCTTCTTGTGATGGTTGAGAGACTATTAAGTAATTAAAAACTTTATAGGGGTCAAAAGGTAATATACCTTTTTACTCTGATTTTAAATTTTAAATAACAGTAATAAAAGAAAAAGAACGTTGGTTCAGAAAAGAATTGTGGTTTACTGTTTTCTCTCCTAATCATCAAGGAGATCAAAAAGAAAGAAATTCAAAAGAAAAAACACAAATTCGACTAGGTAGAAAAAAAAAATAGATTCAAGTATGTTTAAGTTTCTATTTGTGTGCATAATGAAAGTCAAGATATTTAATTATAAGATTTTTCGACTTACATGTTCTTCATTTCTTCTATCTTCATTGCTATTTCATCAATTCTATCTTATAGAAATGAATTTTCTTAGCTAATTTATATGTTTCTACTTACCTCAAATCCTTCAAGCCTAACCTCACTGGAGTTACCCTCTGTAGAAGTCACCACTCCCTTTTGATTCTTTGTGTCTCTTTGTGCACTCCGTTTTCACTATGAATGAATTCTCTTTCTCAATTCCTGACTAAATTCCCAATTTTCATTGCCCTACAAATTACCTACCTTGCCCTTGAGGTAATTTCGACATGTTCCAACAAGCCCAGAGGTAAAATGGTCATTTAACACCTATTTAATTTCAGTTACTTGTCGCCTTTGTTTTTGTCAAGCAGTCGATAGTCGACAGCTTTCCCTCAGCTGGTCGACTGCTTGCCTTCTATCAAGTGTTTCTAGGTTTTCTAAGTTTAATCAATCTCTCCTAATCATCAAGGAGATCAAAAAGAAAGAAATTCAAAAGAAAAAACACAAATTCGACTAGGTAGAAAAAAAAAATAGATTCAAGTATGTTTAAGTTTCTATTTGTGTGCATAATGAAAGTCAAGATATTTAATTATAAGATTTTTCGACTTACATGTTCTTCATTTCTTCTATCTTCATTGCTATTTCATCAATTCTATCTTATAGAAATGAATTTTCTTAGCTAATTTATATGTTTCTACTTACCTCAAATCCTTCAAGCCTAACCTCACTGGAGTTACCCTCTGTAGAAGTCACCACTCCCTTTTGATTCTTTGTGTCTCTTTGTGCACTCCGTTTTCACTATGAATGAATTCTCTTTCTCAATTCCTGACTAAATTCCCAATTTTCATTGCCCTACAAATTACCTACCTTGCCCTTGAGGTAATTTCGACATGTTCCAACAAGCCCAGAGGTAAAATGGTCATTTAACACCTATTTAATTTCAGTTACTTGTCGCCTTTGTTTTTGTCAAGCAGTCGATAGTCGACAGCTTTCCCTCAGCTGGTCGACTGCTTGCCTTCTATCAAGTGTTTCTAGGTTTTCTAAGTTTAATCAATCAATTGCTCTACCCTGATAGTCAACTGCTTACCCTCAGGTTTACAACTCTCCTGAATTCTGCACCTGTCAGTCAATTGTTATTCTTAAGCAGCCAAATGGTCCCTCTTTGTTTTGATTTTCCTTGTTAATTCTTGCCTCTTTTTATATTTCCTAAGTTCCTTTCATTTCCCTTGGACTCCCCATCATCCCACTTGCCTAGCCTCTTACTTAGTTTTTATTAGTTTAAATTAGGATGTTACAATAATCATTTTTTTTCTGAAATAAAGAAAAGAAATAAAAATTTATAATTGTTGCTCAATCGTATGTTATATTACGGTCAACTATATTATAAATAAAGAGGTTCATGAGCCCTCGAGGGTGCTTCGTCATTTCAGGTGTCAGGCTAGTGTTAACCAGATAGATTAATTCGAAAAGAAAAATTATACTTATCTCGCCTGAAGTTTAATTAAATTACTCTCAACGCCTTTTCAACTTCAAATGTTACACAGCTTTGCTATAAATTTTATTTTTGTCATTGAAAATTAACTTCTTACACAATAAGTCTTTCTTTTAGTAATAAAATTACTTGACAATTTTTAATATGATATCAAAAATAAAGTCACAGTTTTATCCTTTATTGTAATATTAAAAACAATTATAGTCTCATATTGTAAATAAAATTAATTAAGTTGACATAAAGTAATTAATTTGGAAGAAAGGATTCTACAATATTTACGAACGAGTTCCTCTGCTTTTCCTTAGTAAAAGCAAGTAGACATTGGATCAATTAGATTCAATAGTCACCAGCGTTTCTTTTTCTATGTTAAATGTATTTTTTTGTTTCAAAGCCAATGGTGCAGTGACATGTGTTTACTCAATGTTTTCTTTTTTTTTTTGTGCATACTTTTAGGGACTTATTTGAAGGAAAAAATTTAGATAGGTCCCAATTCTTTTTTTTTTTGTGCCAACTTTCAGAGACTTATTTGAAGGAAAAAAATTTATATAAGTCCCAATGCTTTCTTTTTATTTTCTTTGTGTCTGCTTTCAGTGACCTATTTGAAGAAAAAATTTTAGATAAGTCCTAATGCTTTCTTCCTCTTCTTTTGTGAATGCTTTCAAGGACCTATTTGAAAGAAAAAATTTAGATAGGTCCATGAAAGCAAGCACAAAGAAAAAAAATAAAGAAGCATTGAAACCTATCTAAAATTTTTTCTTCAAATAGGTCCTTGAAAGCAGACACAAAGAAAACAAGTATTGGGAACTATCTAAAATTTTTTCTTTCAAATAGGTCCCTGAAAGCAGACACAAAGAAAAAAATAAAGCATTGGGACCTATCTAAAATTTTTTCTTTCAAATAAGTCCCTAAAAGCAGACACAGAAAAAATAAAGCATTGAGGCCTATCAAAAATTTTTTTCCTTCTAATAAGTTTCTGAAAGCAAGCACAAAGAAAAAGAGAAAACATTGAGTAGACACGTGTCACCGCACTACTAACTTTTTAAAAAAGTACATTTAACACACAAAAAAAACGCTGATCGCCATTATATCTAATTAATCCAATAACTATCTGCTTTTCCTAAGAAAAAGTAGAGACGTTTCCCAATATTTATTGAAATGTCCAGGAAGTCAAATGCAATATCTAAAATTAGAGAAATGTTAAATATAATTAATCAAACCTCAGGAGAGCGGGTTAGTATCATTAATTTTTAATTCTAAGACGTGTAATATGTATGTAGTCAAGTATAATTAGTAACTTTTAAAAAAATTTCAATGTGATAAATATATTACTATAAATATAATGAATGCTGTTGTGTGGTGGGTCTATTTAACCCAAAATATATATCACTAGTAAATGAATTATATAGTTATTGCTTTAACTCATGTTTCTGGCAACATGTTTGTCAACATAGCAGACTATTCTTTTTCTTTTTCTTTTCATTTCATAGCAAGTGGAATTAAGTTGGACTTTGAATTTTTCAAATCGATATTTTAGGATACAATAGAATGTGGTCTCTAGCATATGGCGTAATGTCTGTTTATTTCTTTGAAAAATGACTTATTTAGGAGATTGGAAACAATATACAAAACAGAAACTCATAAACTAAAGTGTTTTTTTTCCTATAATGGCACTATATTTTCTGACTGAAATATTTCTTCAAGAGAAAGAACAAAACTTCATCGATCAATTATAGGAGACGAAATCACTCAAACATGAAACTGTTGGATGATACATTATAACTGGTAATTAAAAAATAATTTTCCAATAATTAATTTATTTTTAAAAAATTCATTGAAGATGGTGCTCGCAAGATTTTTTTTTTTCAATTTTTTTTGTATACTTTGTTATAATAAAAAAAATGCAACAAGTTTTAAGGCCATTTAAACCGCATAGGCAAAGTTCAATTGGGCAAAGACTTATATGTATCAACTACTACTAGTTTATTGGCGGGCAAACATTTTCGAAAGAGTAAGTTAAACCATATAGCGTTGGATAATTTTATAAAATAAAAATCTTTAGTTTAATTGTTTGTGAACAAACCTTTGAATTTTAAGTTTTTGTGAAAATTGGACTGGATTTTATTTATTTACGATGACATGAGTTTTTTTTTGTTTTTTTTCACACGCGTACACATGGGTATGAAAAATCATATTGAGAAATATATCCATGTTTGTGCTATATTGAGTTGAAAAAAAAACAAAGTGTATAAATATGAGTTTTATAAACGTCTTTGTGTAAAGATTATATCCTTAAATAAGTTAGTATCGTAACTGATTTATCTTTAAAGTAATGGATAGAAAATCATATTGCCTAGCAAATGAAAAGTGTACACCAAGAACAATTGCATACGAGTATATCTGAGCCCCTAATTTGTATACAGATTTTTTGTTGGGCACCATACGTCCAGCAGGATGTTGGGTTCACTCGCACTGTCCGATAGTAATGAGGCTCATATCAACATCAGACGGTATTAGTGAGTCTAGCATTCTATTGAGCGTACGGTGCCCAAGTTAGATTTGAAAATACTTTGAGTACCTGACTTGGACAACAAATAATGGTGCTCCTGCTTAAGTGCTTACCCAATGGCTTGGTAAGAATCTCCTTAATTAATATAACTAACATGCTCAGCTTTTAATTTTTATCGATCTTTCCTGCAATTTTTCTTCCACCAAATGACAATTGATCTATGTGTGTCTTTTTACTATTTTTATTTTTTAAATATAATAAATAAATTATTATAACTTATTTTTATTTTAAAAGTAAATCAAAGAGAGAGTGCATGCCATGCTAGGGATAGCAATAGTCATCGGCATGTGCCATCGATCAGATGTTGAATATTATATAGGGTACGAATATTAAAAATTCAATATTCATCGGATATTGGTATTAAATATTCTATGTCTGTCCAATGCGAATGGGAGATAAGATATCCAATATGTATTCATTTAATATTTATTTATAATAATATATAAAAATATAATATAAATTATAATATATTATTTACATATTTGTATAATATAAATTTGATTAATTTAAGATTTTTGTTGGATGAATATTGAGAATTGGGTACGTGGATACTCAATAACCAATTTAGGATAACTAGTATCTATTATACAATACTTTTTTTTAATATATTTCTGATATTAGAAAGTAAAAATAATACTAAAAAATTAATAATTATTGAATGAATTGATCCAATATCTGTGAAAGAGCAGGAGGCTCAAATCGTGCTCCGCATGCATGTAGTATCAATATCATCATGATGGGTAGTGAGTGTATATACAATACATATGAGAATAGAAGAGCGTGGGTGGAGGCGTGACTGCCGCGCGTGACTTAGCCTGATCCTACCATTATTACTCATCATTTTTTTCTCAACGGTTTCTTTCTAATCCCATTCACTATTCTGTTGTATCATTCCACTCCCTTTTGTGCCTCTATCCTATGAGACTTGTGTCTCCATTATACTTCCCTATTTTAATATTTTTTCACTTCATGTTACTGACATTTTCTTTTCTACATGGAAATTCTGCAGATGCTAGATTGTCATTTTTCTTCTCTATTCATTTATCAATCGTTTTTTTTCCCTCTGCTTACGTCACACCACGGAATCTCACCTGGGTTTATCGAGAGTACTTGAAGAATTGGTTGAAGATATTTGGTTTAGGAAGCTTTTCCAAGAGAAAAAAGAAATAATTTTTTTAATAACATATTTGTTACATGTAACAATGACTTTGTTTAAAGTGGCTATGCTGGAGGATGAGGCTTGAGGGCTTCTATTTTGTTCATACGTTTGGAGAAATTGCTCAACACATTCAATTCCCCAATTTTTTTTAAAGAGATCATCTAACATTGTTATTACTTGACGTAGACTAACGTGAATTTTGAGTTATTGGATCACGCGGAAATAGACGGAATCTTTGGTGTACACATATGCATCCTTTTCAACTAAGGCGTGACACATGACATTTATTTTTGGAAGAAAAATTATCCCCTTCGCAGTGAGTAGATGAACACTTTTACCATCAAACCAATGGTCTCCTGTTAACAAATATAGTCAAAAAGTAATATATATCAGTATTATGTTATTTTAACAAAATTTACAATAATATACACAGATTATTATATATTATAAAACAATAACAAATCTTATAATATAAATATAATTTTATAATAATTATTAAAATGTTATAAAATTTTAATAAATTTTTAAATCATTGTAAAATTATTTTTGTAATATTTTAATTCAACCAGTTAGACCACAATTCAACTATTAAAATGAGTTAAGTAAAATAATAATTTAAACTTTTATTAAAATTTTATAATATTTTAATAATTATTATAAAATTAAATTTATATTATAAGACTTGTTATCAAAATTTTAAACTTTTATGTAATTTAAAATGAATTATGTAAAATAATAACATATTATTCTACTATAAGATTTGTTATTGTTTCATAATATATAATAATTTGTGTATATTAATTTGAATTGTGTTAAAATTATAGAAGACTGTTATATATTACTTTTCTACTATTTGTTTTTACAAGTAACCACTGGTTTGATGGTAGAAGTGTTCATATACTTCTACTTGGTAGTGGGTTCGTCCTTGGCTCATTGCAGAAGGGATGATTTTTCTTCCAAAAGCTCACGCCACCATTGGTCGAAAAGGATGCTTTTGTGGACATGCGGGATGTTATCTATTCCAGCGCGATCCGATGGCCGAAAATTCACATCTGGCTACATCAGGTAACAACAACATCAGAGGATCTCTTTCCCATTTTTTTGGTAACATCGAATTTCCTAATTCTATTTCATACTTCCATTTTCATCACTTTTAGACTCTTGTGGTGTTTGACAACGATTGGCAAGGCAGGCTTGATCATGTGACAAGGCTTGAAATGTTTGGAGAAAAATATAAGGGTTCAAGTTTTAAGTGTATATGTATATATATAACTTGCTTTTAAAATTCAGGTTAAAAGGTTGTCTCCTCTCTCCACAGTCTTAAAAAATAGGAGCCTCCAATTCTATTTTCAACCATTGATCAAGGTTGATTGTGCGGTTCATGAAGGTTGGCATTTACAAGGACAAAGTGAAAAAAACATGAAATTGTGGGGTAAAAAAAACTATACATGGGTCAAAATGAAAGCAAAACAAAAATGTGGGGCTCAAATGATCTCTCATTTTCTTCCCTTCTCTTCCTCTGCAACTCTCAGTTTCTCACTCTAGCTCCCTTTCAACTATTTCCCTTTTTCTTCGTTCATCTCTCACTCTCATGCTATCTCCTTTTTGTTTCTCTCTTTGTTCAGGTTGCTGAAGTTAGAAACATAGAGTTGTAGAGAAAGAAAGAAAGAGAGAGAGAGCTTGAAGAGAGGGGAAGAAAAGAGAAGAAAAAGAGAGAAATGAAGAAAAGGGAAGAAGGAAGAAGAAAAGAGAAAAAAAAACGATGCTAGGGAATTCCAACGTTGCAAAAATGAAAGTATGTCACTGGGGAAAAAATTATGATTTTGGCCTGCAAAAATTACAGATTTGAGCCCCACATTTTGGTAAAATAACATTTTGAACTAACTTTTCTATTTTTTTTTATTTTGGTCCTTATATAATTTCTTTTTGACCCTACTATGTAATGCTTTTTCATTTAGGTCCTGGTGAATGTCAACCTTCATGAACCACACAGTTAGCTATTTTTAACTAACATTAGTGAATCCTTCCCTTATTTAATAATACTTATTATGATGGATAAGTGTATCAACTAATTGGATGGTGACAAGACAATGTTCCATATTTATAAATAATTAATGATATTGTCTTGGGAAAAATGCACTTTGCCTCCATGAAATTTTCTCAATATGTAGAAAACCCCCTTAAAATATCAAACTAAATACCGCTATAAAATTTTCATTTTGTGTAAAAAAGCTTCTCTATCCAATTGACTGTTAGTTTGACCGTTAGTCAATGTTGATTAGGATTGGGAAAACTGCCATGTCAGTAATTTTGGAGCACATGCAAATGACATTGTAAAAAATGCCATATCACCAGAGAAGAACTTGCAAATTCCTCATTCTCAGTCATCACCGAAGATGAAGAAGCTTCCACCTTGGAAGAAATCTCTATACACTTCAAATCAATCTCACTCGCCATTGTTTACTCCTCCAAGCATGCCACTGCTTATGGCTGAGCCTCGATCAAACCCATTTCAACCAAAAACCTCTTCAGTTTCTCTAACTTCCCCTGTTTTTGTATTTCAGCCAAGCTTTCACAAATCACTTGATAATATATGCTTTGATAAGCCAATATTGACATGAAATTTGAGAAATCTTATAGGCTTGCTGAAAGATAGTAATGACATTTCTTATATCTATAGTATATCCACCAGAGAGGAACAAAGATGATGTAGAACAAACAATATAAAATGGGTATGTCTTGGGGTCCTAGTAAACAGAACAATAAACAAATATCGGTAACTATGAATTTGTTCAAGAAATAGCATTTTATTCTATTTTATTAGTCAAACTTATCAACTTACTTGCCCCAAAGAGGAAGCAAACGCCACCAAAGGTGAGAACCCGAAATCATACACAAAGCATAAAAATTAGTACCAAATTCAAACACTGGTTAAAATCAAATCGAAATCACAATCCAAGCATACCTTAGATCTATCCCTGAACCTCCACCTTACATTTGCAAACAATTTTCCATTTGTAGGAGATTCATCATTTGCATTCTCCACATATCCTTCAATGTTGGACTTTTTTTTTTGGGTTAATTATTCAACCCGTTTTCTGGGCACACAAACAACATAGAGAGAAGTGAAGAAGACGATGAAAAACGGTGAGGGCTTGATGTTAGAGATTGTGAAGAATTCTTTGTCATTGTTGTTCTTCGTCACTGGTCGAAAGTGGGTTCGATGAAGGCTCAGTTGCAGGTGGTGACGCACTCGGAGGAGCAGACAGTGGCGAGCGAGGTTGATCTGAAGGGTATGGAGAATTCTTCCAAGGTGGAAGTGTAATACTCATAAATTTCTCCCTTTTCTTCTCTTTTATTTCTTGGATCTATTTGTGAATAAATCGCATAATTTCTTTTTATCTCAATATCTGTTTAAATCCCCTGTTGGCCTATTTTATAATACTTATATGATTTGTGGAGTTACATTTTCATGTGTGCAAATTTTTTTTAGATTATGACTCTAAAATTTTATGCTAAATTTGAAATTTGTGTGGAAGAGATTAAGGAAGGGAAACTAAACAAAATAATAATGAATTAAGGAAAGCTAGTTTGGTGGGTCCCACCACCCTTGCACCTTTCTCCCTTTTCCTCCTCTTTCCCTGTAAATGTGTGTGTGTTTACTCCTTCCATATTCCTCATTCTCTCCCTCTCGCATCCTCCTCTGTGTACTAGCCGAAGGTGTGGTCTTGGGAGGGGAAGATATGCCATTGTTGGGTTAGATAGAAGATTTAGGTAAGTGCTAAACCCTTCGTTCCTTTGCTCCCCTCATTTTCGAAATCTCCAAACCCTAAAATTGATTATGTGTGTTTTCTTGAATTATGGGTGAGAATGGGCTTCCAAATGGCTTCCATGGTGATTTCTTTTGGCTTAACGTTTTCGGTGTACCTTGGGTAGCTAGGGATGTATTTATGAAAGGGTGAAAGGTTGTTGTGGTCATTATTATTGATATGAATTTTGGCAAAAAGGAAAGAGGAATTGGAAAATCTGATGGCACAACCTTGCCCTTTGATTCAAGATAGTGTCAAAGACAGTTTTAACAAGTTCTAATCACCCAAGTAAGTTTGCTAACCCCCATTGAAGCTCTTGGACCTAAAGAATGCATTTTTGGAAAAATTTTCAAAGAGTTCTGCTATATTGATGTCGGGGTGCCAGCAATTTTGTGGGATAGAGAGATAGGGACTTGGTGCCTGGAGGAGCCACCCAGGGTGCCTCAGGCACCTAGTAAAACTCGTGAGGCAAAGAGTTTAGGGTTTGGCACTGGAAGGACACCCAGTACCTGGAAACTCAAGTGGTCGAGTTGTGGCGCCTCAGGTGCCATGGGTTGGAGCCTAGGTGCCACTTCTTGAGCCCTCTCTTAATTTCCTAAACCTTAAATCTTTACCTTTTGATCTTAGGTGTTTCTGTTATCATTCGATCGTCTTTTCATGCTTGCTTCTCATCATTCTTTATCCGATCTCAAGTGAGGGAGCTAACTATACTTATATGCTAAGGGTATTAGTTATGTATACAATTACACTTGAGGATTTGTGCATTGTAATTCTACCCTTTTGAAGGGATTGAATTAACGAATTATCCAGAGTTTCTTTTATTATTCATTTGTTTGAAATAATCATTTATGATGTTAGTAATTGGGAAAGGGGATATGGAGAACTTATATTAAAAAGAAAAATTCAAATCTTGTTGAATGGTTTGAGATAAACCCTGGTTATATAAATTTGTGAAACTATGATAATTATTCTATTGTCCTAGAACAATGGACAAACTTTAATTATTCTATTGTCCTAAAACGGTGGACAAACTTTAATTATTTTATTGTCTTGGAATGGTGGATGGTTCGAGCCACTACGACCGCTGAGTCTCCCAAAATTAGATTCGTGGTAACTTGCAGTATAATGGTCATCCCAGTTTGTAGCTCTCCAGGAGCCTTATTTCTAAATTGCCTAATTAATTGTTCTGACACTAATTAACCTAACCTACCTTAATTTTTTACTGATTAACTAACTAATTACTACCGGGGGTGATTGCAATTAAACTAGAAAACAGAAACTAACAGAACACTAATCCTAAACTATAATAAAATAGAACAGAGATAGAGATACAGAGATACAGAGACAAATATACAATGCAATCAGCCATGAGTCCCTAGAATTGCAACCATCATCATTCTTGTCTTCAAATTGATTCTAGTGTTCTCTATCACTAGGTTTTCTAACTGATATTTCCAAGAGACTTCCTAGAACTAGATTACACATAAGTTAAACTTAACCACATGCAATTTGATTAAGTCCTAACCTAAATCATGCTTGATAATCATCTAAGCAAGCCATTTCTATTCTACTTGCTACACCAAATAGTTCAGCAACAAAACATCTCAGATTTACAACATTCAAACTAGTAATCACATCCATAAAAGTCTAAACAAAACAAATATGAATATGAAAACTAGAGGAAGCTAAAATAGAAATGAAACAGAGGAAACCATAAGAAAACTTACTGATTAAGCTCTAAGAATTCATGTTATGGACTGATTATAACACAAATTTTAGCCTTCCAAGGAGGCCAAAACAGAAGAAATACAAGGGGGAATATGAATTACAGGAGAAAATAGAAGAAAAGAACTCTTCAAGAGCAAAAATGGTGGTCAGAAGTGCTCTTTATCTTCAGCCAAGAAGGGAGGACAAATTTGACTTTTGGTTAGGTCCTTTTCAGCTTTTGTTTTGACCAGAAAATGTAGTAATACTGTAGAGAAGATTCATTGAAATAGTGCTGCAAAAACTCCTTTTTGCTTATGCAGAAAAGTAGTTTCCATTTTTGGTTTCTGCTTCTTTTTCTGATGCTGCTGGAAAGTGCAGAATGCTTTCTGGTTTATGCAAAAATAGTCGGGCCCATAGTCCAGTCAATGCCTAGTCAGCCCTAGAATGCCATGTCAGCATCCAGGTGCCGTCCACATAAACAAAATGTCCATGTCGTTAATTTAGCTCTCTAATTATGAAATTAAAGCACAATTAGTCCATGATTAGATTATATCCAATAAATTCTTAAATATAATAAAATTAGAGAGTACATAATATTTAAGATGCAAAAAACACTAAGATAGAAACTAAATTGTATATAAAAATACCCGATATCAAATCCCCCACACTTAGCCTTTTGCACTCTTGGGCAAAATCTAATTCAGAACATCCAAAAAAAGTGTGGAAAACATGCATGAAAGGAATAGTCCAAATTTAAAAAGATTTAGCACTTGGAGAAAATAAATTTTAAATTTCTAAAATTCCAAGCATCATAGCAATTTAATTTTGATAAGAATGAATTCAAGTAATTAGCCTCCTCACAAGGGGTTTGTTTACTCTCTATTCTCTCAAGTGTTTAAGGTTAATTCACTTATCATAAAATCACTACCATAAGCTTGTCAAGTATCTAAAATCTCCACTACTTATATTCACATGCTTGCTTGAATCAAAAGGACTTTACAAGGATGTAATGTTGGGTGAAAAACAATGGAAAGAAAGAAGAAAAATAGAATAAAGGTAGACAACAACTCAAGAAAATGAAAGAAACAAATGAGAAAATGAAGGGGAACAACTTAAGAACATGAAGAGCATTAGCTATAACATTACAAGAGGTTGAATATAAATAAATTTTGAGTATAAAAAGTTCTTTCTACTCCATCTTTTCTTTCTTTCTATTCTTCTTTTTCTTTTCTTTTCTTTCCTTTTTTTTTCCTTTTCTATTCTTTTTTTTCCTTTTTCTTCTTTTTTTTTTCTCAGAAGTAAGTTGGATGGTGGGAAGAATTGAATTTATGTCAGCAACCTGAAGAAAAACAGAAGAAGCTCCGCTTGCCACGAAGGGCTGAAAAGAATCAAGAAAAAAACAAAAAGAAGGGGAAGAAGGACAAGGACTAACTAAAACACAATTTTAAACAAAAAGAAAGCTACTTTCTAAAATAGAATCAAAATTAAAACTTCTACTCCTACTCCTATTCCTACTCAAAATAGAACAAGAATTAAATATACTATCTAAACTAGAATTATCTAAAATAGAACTACTAGCTAAAATAGAATTACTATCTAAAACAGAATTTAATACTATCAGCTAGGACAAAATCTAACTTAGAAACAAAATTAAAAACACAAGGGATAGAATCAGAATTCACAACAGAAACAGAGGTGAAATTGGAATTAGATTCAGATGCACTTTCTGATGCACTTGCATATTCAGATTGAGAAACCTTGAATTCAGATGCAGAATCGAATTCAGATGCAATTTCAGACTTAGATTCAGATGTAAGTGCAAATGTGGATGCATTTAATTTAGGTTCAAGTGCATATGCATTCAACGCATTCAACTCAATTTTAATAGAATCACAATTACAATTGCCAAGTTTCAAAGCTTCTTCTATCTCAATGCATGCATGGCAAGTATGACAGTCACAATTAAATCTAATTCTCCCAAAAATTCATTCTCATGCTCCAACTTTTTTATATCTACCTCTTCTTCTCTTAAGGTCTCTATCTCTTTTTCTAGCTCAAGCTCAACGACCTCAGGTTGAATGATCGCACTTAGAGAAGGTGGTGGTCTATGAAGGAAAGGGAACTTATCCTTATCAGCTTCCTCACTCTCATTTTTCTCACTTGTGCCACTTGAGGAAGAGGACTCCCTAATTGGCCCACTTAATTCTTTTAACTCAACTTGGAGGACTAGACCATCTAATTGAGTGCCATTATTCAGAAAAATGACACTACCATTGGCTTCTAGATCAGCTATAGGTGGAGAAGGTGGACTATTATCAAACCCCTTATTGATCAACTTACTAACTGTGCGTGCTAGTTAGCCTAATTGAGATTCCAAGCTTTGTAAGTTCACCTCAATTTGCTCTTGGAACTGCAGGGTATTTGTGGCCAACTGTTGAATCAAGTCTTCCAAACTTGACTCGGTCTCCCTAGGGATGGCTGGAGGAGGTACATCACAGAGGTAAAGAGCATTAATTTCATGCTCATATAGTGAATGGGATAAGCTCTCATACCTCAAATCTTGAAGCTCATAATCAGGATGGCATGTTGTAGGGTAGAGGTTATACTTTTGAGGATCTTGTTGAAACTCCCTAAGGCCATTAAAGACTCTTATATAGGACTCTGTACTTTCTTGGAATTAAAGATATTGGTCTGTCCTAAATGCAGATAAGGAATATGTGCCACTCAAAAATGGAGAAAGGGGAAAGGGTAAGGGTAGTGGCTCTTGTTCTTGCCTAAGGGTTAGGTACCTCACTAAGCTATGTTCAACTCTATATGAATCCATGGGCAAGGTCCTAATCTGATTCACTGGACACAACCTCAAATAGAATTAAACTCTGATTCTATGCCAAAAACAACAATGCTATTGGAATAAAGAAAAACTACATCAACTACATCAACTACAACAACTACACTACTCCCACACAACTACTCTAACTAGCCTATAAATAAGGCCTATCCAGTTTTGGATCAAATTTGCTAATTTAGCTTGATAGACCTTAATATAGACTAGAAAGATGAAATACACAAGAAAAACACAAAGGAAACTACTCCTAATGCTATTTCTATGACCAACCTATGAAAAACACCCAAAAATCAAGTATCTCAAGAAATTTTAATTTTTGTTTGGAAAAATCCTTCACAAAGTTAGAGGCACAAAAACAATAAACAGAGCTCAAAAATACGATCTATAAAAATACACCAAAAATCACAATATATTGAAAAAATCAAGAAAAACATTGAAAAATAGAAAAGATGGTCTAAATGATTGAATTTGGCGAAAATAGGGTGGTGCTCTCGAGCGATGAAATTGACTTGGGAGCCTTGCTCAAAATGTCAAAATTTAGTAGACTACTAGTTTTCAGGTTATTCCGAGTTACTTTTCCAAAAAATGAATAGTGCATATGAATAGTACCTGATAAAACCAAAACTTGTAAAACTACTTCAGCTAATACCAATCAACCTAAAATCAAACAAAGACTCAGTTGAACAACTAAATAGTAACTTAGAAGTGAATTGGCTCCTCGACAATGGTGCCAAAATTCTAGTTGGAGCCACTACGACCGTTGAGTCACTCAAAATTAAATTCGTGGCAACTTGCAGTATAATGATCATCTCAAGTCGTATCTCTCAATGAGTCTTATTTCTAAATTGCCTAATTAATTATTCTAATACTGATTAACTTAATCTACCCTAATTATCTATTGATTAACTACCTAATTACCACCAGGGGGTAATTGCAATTAAACCAGAAAATAGAAACTACCATAACACTAATCCTAAACTATAACAAAACAGAACAGAGACAAAGAGATAAAGAGATACAAAGACAAATACACAATGCAATCAACCATAGAGTCCCTAGAATTGCAATCATCATCATCATTCTTGTCTTCAAATTGATTCTCGTGTTCTATATCATTAGGTTTTCTAACTAACATTTCCAAGAGACTTCCTAGAACTAGATTACACATAAGTTAAACCTAACCACATACAATCTGATTAAGTCCTAACCTAAATCATGCTTAATAATCATCCAAGCAAGCTATTTCTATTCTACTTACTACACTAAACAGTAACAACAAGAAAACATCTCAAATTTACAGCATTCAAACTAGTAATCACATCTATAAAAGTATAAACATAACAAATATGAATATGAAAACTAGAGGAAGCTAGAACATAAATGAAACAGAAGAAACCATAAGAAAACTTACTAATTAAGCTCCAAGAATTCATGTCACAGACCCTAGTTCTCCATAGACTGATTACAACACAAATTTCAGCCATCTATGGAGGCTGAAACAGAAGAAATACAAGGGGGCAATATGAATTACAAAAGAAAATGGAAGAAGAGAACTCTTCAACAACAAAAATGGTGGTCTGAAGTGCTCTTTATCTTCAGCCAAGAAGGGAGGATGAATTTGACTTTTGGTTAGGTCCCTTTCAGCTTCTGTATTGACTAGAAAATGTAGCAATAATGTAGAAAAGATTCATGGAAATAGTGCTGCAAAATCGCCCTTTTGCTGATGTAGAAAAGTAGTTTCTATTTTTGGTTTCTACTGCTTTTTCTGATGCTACTAGAAAGTGCAGAATACTTTCTGGTTTATGCAGAAATAGTGGGGCCCGTAGTCCAATCAACGCCCAGTCAGCCCTAGAATGCCATGTCAACATCCAGGTGGCATCCAAATAACCAAAACGTCTATGTCATCAATTTAGCTCTCTAATTATGAAATTAAAGCACAATTAGTCCATGATTACATTACATCCAATAAATTTTAAAATATAATAGAATTAGAGAGTACATAATATTTAAGATGCAAAAGGGACTAAGATAGGGACTAAATTGTATATAAAAATGCCTGATATCAGTGGACAAACTTTAATTATTCTATTGTCCTGGAACAGTGGACAAACTTCAATTATTTTACTATCCTGGAACGATGGACAAAGATTATATAGATAAACCATCACTAAGAATGTATGAATCACTTATTTCTACATAATGGGAAACCACATAGGGATGACTTGTATCTATAAGCATTTTTATTGAGATTATTGCTATATATGTTGATGTGTGTATGTCTAATCCCTTATCTTTAGATGACTGGAGTTAATGATAAATACTTGCATAGTCATGGTGATTCTCCCTCGGTGGGAAATAAGTGGTAAGTTTCTTTGTGTTTATCTCATTGAGTAAATTACTCACTCCCTTGTGTGTGTCTTTTTGCAGATTCTGTGGTTGCTGACGAGTCTCTGTGAGAATAGTAACAGAGTCCCATATCACCACGTCTTGCTAATCATCGGTGATTCTTCTTTTGACCATTTTGGGATTTGGTTACTGCTCTGTTATCGTTAGGACTCCTAGGTCTTGTATGAGCGTTATCCCTGGAATTGTGTATTCTTATGTAATTAAGGATTATGACTAGACTATGTTTTGATGCTTTCCTCACCTTGTTTTGTGATTGGGAGGAAAGCTTGGAAACGTAGGTTATTATAACAAGTGTAATCGTTTAAGATGATTACCATTTAACAAAACATGCTTTATGAATAATTGTGCATTATTAATGTTTAATTAGTATTATTGAGATTTAGGCTTACAGTCATGGGACGGTTCCCTTACTGTGCCGGTCACTTACCTAATTGGGTTGTGATAGGAAGCTTCCTCTTCTCTAGTGATGACTAAAAGCGAGGAATCTGCGGGTTCTTCTCTGGTGATGTGGCATTTTTTGCCTTTTCATCCTGTTATGTGTTCCAAAATGGCTTGCATGGCAATTTTTTCAATCCTAGTCAGTCTTGACTGACGGTTAACTGGATTGAGGGTTTTTTTGGTACAAAATGAAAAGCTTATAAAGGTTTTTTGTTTAGTTTTATAATTCATGGGGGTTTTCTGTACATTGAGCACATTGAAAAAAGTTCATGGGAGCAAAGTGCATCTTCCCTATTGTCTTTTATGGAAACACCTATTTAAAAAATTAAGCTTATCTTATTTAAAATAAAGTCCTTCAAGGATAACCAAAAATGAAAATAATGAGCAATCTATTCTTTGCAAATCCTTGTCTCTTACTAGCTATAACAATAAGGAATTAGTAATTAGCTAGTGAGAGAGATATCTCTCGAGTGTAGAGGTGTCAAAAGGGCCAACTTGGCCTAGTATGGGTTGGCCCACTTTGGGTTAGTCTCGAAACAGGTCAAATCGGGTTAGCCATTTTTTAAACGGGCTAACATAATGTTTTTTTCTTTTTTCTTTTTAATTTAAATAAAAATAAATAAAGAATGGTTCATTTGCTTTAAAAAAAACTAAGAAATATATAAAGTTAGAGATTTGGATAGTAAAGAAAAGCTAAAATTGAAATTATTCTTTTTCTTCTTTTAGTATTATCTTTTCTCATTAATTAATAATTAAGATCAAATGATTATACAAATTTGATATAAAATTATTTTTAAATAATTTTTTTACTTCATTTGTATTTTTTAACTTAATATATGTAACATCTCAAAATTTCACAAAACTATCTCCAGCCTAAAAGATTTTTAAGATAAGGTTCCTTAGTGGATAATTATGAAAATTTTCAAAACCTTAATGTCAAAGATCTCAAGTCCATAATTAAAAGCAACTAGGAACCATCGATATCATCATAGGTCTTACATCACTGTCATTTCGACATATATACACATCACTGGAGATCAATTCTTAATTTTTTACAATAACTATAAAATCTAAGCTACAGCTACTAACTCCCCGCTGCAACCCTGCTATTCCTACTTTGATTTGCACCTGGAAATGGTTAATACAACACAAAATCATGAGACATAGAAACCTCAGTAGCCAATAGTTAATATTTGAAAACAAAAATCATTCCCAGTCATAAAGGCAAGTTCATCGTAATTTATCTCATAAATCAATTTATATGTCATTTCATAGATCAGTTCATAGACCTATTCATAATTCAATTCCACTCATCTATGCCATTATCATGTAGAAATCATCACTTGGTCTTAGTACCCCAGGAGTCTTTTTCATCTCTAGTGGTGCCAAGGGTTAATACTTGGTCTTAGTACCCCAAGAGTCTATTTCACCTCAAGTAGCGCCAAGAATCATCACTCATCTCAGTACTTACCACTAGGGTTTAATTATACCCTGTGGCCAAAGGTCAGCAAGACTTATACTAGCGCATACCATCGTACCCTAGATGCTTGGCGTACACTGTCTTAGTACATGAGTATCATAATAATACATATACATACATAACAATGCATAGAGTCGAATATTACATAATTCATCAATAAATCATTTTTAGTATAAAACAATTTCAAAATATATGAACAACATTTTTATGAAATGTAACTGGCTATCTGAATTTACCGTCTAGTACCGATTCCGCTCGAAATTATTCCAAAGTGCTGATAAAATAAATTAACTATTAAAATCCTAATATGGAATACTTAAAATACTATTCCATTTTTAAATGCAATTTCTATGTACTAAATACTAATATACGTATTATTCATAATCCTATTTCTAATCCCAAATTTAAATAAATATAACTAACTACAAATATCCTAATTTATTCTCCCAATTTCCAACTTATTTCCTTTTTCCTCAATAACCTTGAATTAATTCACTTTAGTCCTAAAAGCAAACTTTAACCATATAAATAACCTTCAAAATTTGGTAAAATCTATCAAATTCTAATTAAAATCCCATATATACTAAATCTGGACATTTTCAGAAATTTTACTCTCTCCCTTCAACTTCTCATTTTGTTCACTTAGGTCCTCAGCAATTATTTTTCCCTTGTCTTTTTAATGATCTAAGACCATATCTAGTTTCATCTAAGGCTATAGGTCACAAATATATCTTGTTCTAAAATTATAGCTACTCCTAAAAACTTTTGATTTTATTCAATTTAGTCCCTGTCATGCATGTATGTATCTAAATTCCATGTTTTTCCATTCTTTTTGCTGCATGGCTCTCCCAAACTCATCTAAGGATTCTATAAGCCATGTTTAAACGTTTCTAAAGCACATGCATACCTAAAAGAAAGGATTTAAAGCTTACCAAAGATTCAAGCTCACTTTTCCCTTGAAAATTTTCTGCACTTTTACGTTACTCTTTTTGCTACTGTGAAGGTGTCTTTGGGACCTCAAATCCTCTGCTAAGATGGTCCTTTTGGTCAGCACCAAAGTTGCCTAAGGGTGGCTTGTTCTTTTGAGCAAGAAAGAACCTTGCAAATTCACTCAACTACCTAAGGCTTTCCTTTGGTTTAGGTGCAGTAAAACAGAGGTTTTTCTGGTTTACTAATTCCTTCTTGAAGCTCACAGGTAACACTCCAAATCCTGAAGGAAACAACACTCTCGAGTTGTCTATGTTTGCAGAAATGGAAACTCTGTTTTTACACATGAAAAATAGAGGTTTACTTCTCGGGTTTGTAGCACTCTCTCACAGATTGAAGCTCACGGTTAAAATGGCAGCAAAACCTCACACTCCTCCTCTCGGTTTTGACAGCAGAAAATTACAACTAAGGGTCATTCTTTAATGACATGAGAGGTGCCTTATGTGGCTACAAAAAAAGGAGTAGACAGCCACGAGTTTACTACACAAAGTTCCTCCCTTTCTTGGTTTCACACTCCTGGAGCAAGGCAGCATCACATGTTGCAGCAAATAGAGGTCTCTTGGGTTCATGGTGGCTCTCAAAGGCATGGACAGCAAAGAGTGGTGCTCAACGTGGCTATCCCAAGGCTCCCCAAGCTCTGACCGAGACATACACATTGCTCTTGCACACATGCTTGGCCTAGAGGTTCACAGAAACTTTTGGAGGAATAAGAATGATTCATGTTTTTCCTCTTTTCCCTTTTTGCATTTCCCATGCTTTTCTTCTACAGCTCCCTAATCCTCTCGCCTTCTAAAATGGAAGACACAAACTACAGCAACAAAGATCATGGTTTTGACCGAGAGGGTGCACATGAGAAAGCTAGCTTAGTGGAAAAGAATGAGGTGGCTCATCCTAATTGGGTCAAGGTTATAGTGAGAAGAGTAATGGAGCGACATGTGCATGCCTTCTTACGTAACTTAATACTGAAATGCCATCTCAAATGGCTTATCTAAAATTCTAGAAAGGCCCTTTCACATTTTTCTATCCTTGCAAGTGTGTCCTTGGTCCTCAAGGGAAAATTTCAATTTGATACCCAAAATCATTTCCGACATTTCCTTATGTTTTCTTTCAATTTCATCTATTGCATATCAAATTTATTTTCATTGTTTTTTATTTACATATTTTTTTCTAGAAATATTCTTTTCGTAATAGTCCTTCACACTAATTTGCCTATATTTAATAAACGTAAGAATTTCAGATATTACAATATATATTATTAATACTTAATATATGTATATAAATTACATGTAAAAATGTAAAAAAAAAAAGAAAAGAAAAGAAAAGAAAAGAAAAGAAAATGAGCCAACCCGCGAGTTATGCGAGTTTAACCTGCATAGCCCGCGGGTTATGCAGGTCGAGCCAATTCGGCTGGTTCTAACCAGGCTGAAAAAATACTAGCATGGCCCTCATTTTATGCGGGCTCCCGTTTTGACATCTCTACTCGTGTGTCAAGCATCACTTGTTAGGGAAGATTTTAGAAAATGAAAACTCTCATCAAACCAAGATGAATCATGTTAGATCATAAAAAGAAAAAGAAAATCAATTTAGAAGCGTACTTGAATCCATTTTAATAATAAAATACTTAAATCTTGGAGATTCTTGATCTTCCAAATTGATATGTAAAAATTTGGGAGAAAACCAATTCACTCTTTTTTAAGTGATGGGATATGTGTCACGCCCCAAAACAACACGTGATCGGCATAGTGAGTAAGGCTAATCTCACCACCATAAGCCATAACTAAACCATACTATGTTATCGAAATAAATCAATCAACACAACTTATTATTAATATATGGTTTCCATTAAACAAAAGTTTAATCAATTATGAAGAAAAAGGGAGCTTCCATGAATGAATTGGATCCATACATAAATCCTCAATGTTTATAAGTATTCTGTCAAATCAAACAATTATAGTAATTCATGAATGCCCACAACAGACTTTCAAAGTTAATCAAGCATGTTCATATCATATTCATCACACATCAATTACAATCAACATCATATTCCAATAGGAATCTAATCTATACTTGATTATAGAGCACAATCTAAGAGTTTTCTACAAGGATAGACAATTACACAAGAAATAGGTGCTCCAGATACAAAAGGGCACTTGACTTTATTGGCCTTGCTAAACAACACAAAGGCTCTTCGCCTAAGGGCAAATTTGAAATGTTTGGAAGAAGAAGAAGTGTGAGCGTAAAACTATAAAACTAAGCGAGAGACAAATCTACTCTACTAAAGTTAGTGAGAGATAAAAGCAATGAAAGAATTACAATTACCACTAGTATCAAAACAATTACACATATAAAGCAATTCACACTCTCAAGTTAACTGCATATCTAGATTTTCGGAGCTAAGGCATAATCAAAGTTTGTAGCCAATCACACAATAAGATCTTCCCAATCGTTCCCTAACAATATTAAGAGACCATCCATGTTACTATGTTTGTTGCTTATGGCCCTAGTTGCATCCTCCTTTTCTCTCCAACATGGACATCCACCCTTGTTACTCCACTAACTCATAATATCAATATACGTATGTATCCACTCTTATTGATCCAACCCATGGGATCCCTTCCCATCCTCCTTTTTCATAATCACAATACAATCAAGGAGTCAAAATAAAAGAGATTCCATCACAATTCCACATTAATTGAACAATTCCCTCATTTAAAAATATACAATGCATTTCACAAGATTTGACTTGTTAATGATTCTCTGTGTAAGAATAAACGCAACAAATCCCTTATGCATATGTCATATAAATCTTAAATGAAATCATATACATAGAGATACCATACATCAAACACATGTAAATCACCATGATAAGCTTTCTAGACAACAAATACAGTAACTCAAGGCAAAATCAAGGGACAAGTGTGTTATTAGTTTCAGGGCTGGCGGACTGCCCAAAATTGGATTCTAAGGCAAGTTTGTAGTATTGTGCTCACTAGATTATGTCATGACCTAAAAATCGGGCCCATGATTGGCGTAAATAGTGTATCACTCACACTACCGCAAGCCTAATTTACCCTTAGTTTACCCCTAACAACGTACACAATAACCTAGGTGGCATATCTAATTACAGAGCATGCTAAAAGGGATAAACTCAATCTAAAAGAAATTACCTTACCCTAAATAATGGGAAGTTACCCTTAATCTGCGAGACAACGAACTAATTGTCCTTTTATACCTGCAACTGTAAAGAGATAAGTCTAATCCATTGACTTACCTAAAATAGTTCTACTCTACACAAACATATAATTATGCCTATTAAAGGAATATCTATATGTGTGTGTATGTATGTGTATATATATATATGAGCATCTACATGTAACCGTATACACACTGGATCAAGCCACCCCAAATCATACATGTGATATCGTACCTTTACCCCAAGTAAAGCATATATCTAATGCCTCTACACCCAATTCCCCAACTAGACCCTTCTTGGTCACAAGTCTATGCCTTATTTCATGTCTCTAGTGCCTCAAGCACCCTAGAAACTACTCTAACCCATACCGGATTGCTTGCACACACATATCTACATATACATATCACAATTATTAATACACACATTACCACATACACAATTCATCTGCTCCATATAGGTCTGCGTTCCTACAGGGATATACTTAAGGACCTCATCAACGGGGTCTCTATTCCCCATAGAGGTTTTGCTCAATGGTTTCGTCACATGGGTCTACATTCCCATAAACATGTTTCTCAAAGCTTCATTAATGTGGGTTTGCATCCCTACGAATTCGTCGCTGAGAATTTTTCATGTGAATCTTTGTTTCCATAGACTAGTCATTTTCCAAACACATATATACATCAACAAACAATAATCACCCTAGCATGGTAAATCTCACATCAAGTGGATACACTATTGAAAAGTCGGCTCTTGAAAAATTTAGTAGCCAACCTTGGCATTTCTCAATTCTGGTCTCACCTTGCTATGATGTTGCCTTTCAGGAAGATCATGTAGCCTACCTCAGCTTCCTCAAATCGGGTACTACATTACCATCTCACTCACAAACCCATGTGTATAGATGCATAAGTATATGTATCCTCATATTTCATACACAACAACATACACCTACCAAGGTGTTTTTCACACCAAGAACACATCACTAAAGGATTTATTTTTTTGCCATTATTGGCACACCATGTGAATTATCACTCACATACAAATAAGCGTACTTATTTCATAAGCGTGCAGTTTTCTTTTCATGTATGATAAACATAACAACATTCAATCATATAATTGTATTTTATAAATTCTACAAAACAAAGTCCTAGGAATAAAGTAACCGAGATCCTTACCTAGGATTAAAGTACTTTCGACTTCAATAAATTATCTCAACAAGGCATCAAATCATATCCAAACCTACGGGATATTAAATAAATGACTTAGCACACAATTTCACAAAGAAAACATTATATTAGGTTGTGGCCCAACCAAGTTCCCCCTTCACATCAGGCTTGGGCTCTCACCTTGGTGCCTAGAGTGCCCAGGCCTGATGCTTCTCAGCCTGGGCACCACACTTAGCGCTTGGGCACCAGACCTCTTCTCTCAAGGAGGCTTTCAGATGTGGTGGCGCTTAGGCGCCAACCCTCTTTTCTTAGTCCTTAAATTTTAACCCAAATTCATCCAAATCTCAATTATTTTTCTTGATTTCTTCCATGGAATTTTATTATAGATGTTTAGGGGATATTTTGACATCAAAACCCTCAACTAATTCCAAGAATCTAAGCTTAAATCAAGAAAGTTCATCCCCAAGCCCTAACTTTTCTTCTTATACTTTCATACTCTTTAATCTCATTCCATTCATGATTTTCCCATCAATTCTTCATTCTAATTTCATTATTACACATCAAGGAATGTTTTAAAACAAAACTCAAGCTCCAAAACTGTTCAACAAACTTAATTCCTACCCAATTCCTCCTAAACCTGAAAATAGAGAGAAATTTGGGAAAGTAGAATGCCTACCTCAATTTCTTGCTTTTTCGATGGTGGTTAGTCATTGAAGACCCGCCCCACTACCTGAAGCTTGGGTGTTGAACTTGGGTGAAGGGAATTGATGGAGATGGAGAGAAATGAGTAAGGGGAAGAAGGCATGTGAGGATGAGGGAGAAAAATGAGAGTGGAAGGGGTGTGACCCTATATATATATATATATATATATATACACCTCCTATGGTGAAATTACTATTTTGTTCTCTGGTCAACTCCTTGTCAATGTTAGTAATGGCAAATTTGTAATTTTTTCAACTCGGATATTTCTTATACTCTAAGCACCACACCTATATCCCTTTACTAATTTCCCATACTTATTCTTATTAGCCCCTCATTGGACTTAGTAATCATCTTACTCTCCCTGCCATGTGTATCTGATGAGTCCTCTATTTTGGTTAATTTTGTTTGTTTCTTTAGGGCTTTTTCCTCTCATTGATTCCATTTTTGTTAGCTTTTTGCTTGCTTTGTCCTTTATTTTGGCTTTCTTCTTTGTACATAGTTGTTGCTTTGCTTTATCTTATTTTAGTCTCTTTCCTTGCCTTTTTATGCTTTTTGTTGTATTTTCTTGTAGGCTTTCTTTTCTGGTCTGCTGTGGCCGGTGTGCTGATGGGATCCAGAAGCAAAGTGCTTATGTAATGAAAATCTGGAGGCTGGCGCCCAGGCGCCAGAAGCTGAATTCTCGGCCTTAACATTTAATGGTTGGCGCCCAGGCGCCACGCAGGGCGCCTGAGGCGCCAACACCACAACTCTCGGCCAGAAGCATTTTAACGTGGCGCCCAGGCGCCAGACACTTTGGCCCTTTGTTTCTGCTTGGCGCCCAGGCGCCACACGTGGCGCCTAGGCGCCCCGGCTCAGACCTGCGTGCTTTCTTGTATATATTGCTCTTTTGCTGATGTTTTGTGGATCGGGAGGTTGGAGGGCAAGGGAGCTCTGCTAGGGCAAGGATGGAGGAGCTGGGAGACCTCTTCTCTACTGAGTTTGAAGCTTTTCTTCCTTTTTCTCCTTCCTCTTGATCATATTTTGTTGTGTATTTGTTATGTATTTCTTCCTCTTGTTATAAACTCTAGGGTTAGGGGATTGATGTATATTCA
The DNA here is from genome assembly GCA_037074585.1 of Biancaea sappan. Lineage (NCBI taxonomy): Eukaryota > Viridiplantae > Streptophyta > Magnoliopsida > Fabales > Fabaceae > Biancaea > Biancaea sappan. The sequence goes on along the minus strand of CM073491.1, from coordinate 56,458,186 downwards.
CTATCTATGAAGCTTTGTTGTTGGATGCTTAAATACAATTGCTTTTCTGATTATTGGAGTAGTTTTTATTGGTTTAACTGGTTTTAGGTGATTGTGATCATTTCACTTAGATGAATTTGGGGTTTGTATTAATGCTAGACATAGCTTGATATAAACATGCCTTTGTAATTTCTACCGTGAATCGGGTTAGTCTAGACATAGATAATCTTGTTTGCGTGGTCATATGAGTTCTTGAACTTAAACTCCGAACCAATTAATTGGACTAAGACATTAGCTAATTATTTTGGCTAGGAAGATTTGCTCACCAAGACATTGGGTTCAAATATTTTCGTGAACTCGACCAACATTAAATGGAATCTGTGAATGTATCTAAGCATCCTTTAACGATTCAAAGATTGGTTTGTCTATGAATTAATCGGATTAGGAGTTAAGAAAGTCAATCCCCTACCCGTTGTGTTTTGGCGTAATTCTTCGTTTGGTGTTTAGTTAATTCCTTGTTGTTAGTTAGTTTATTTTCGGTTTATCTTTACATTTTTCCTCTGTCCAAATATAACTTGATCTAGTGAAATTGGTAATTGTTAAAGTCAATCCCTGAGGACGATAACTTTTTCTCATCACTTTACTACTTGTGCGACCCGATACACTTGTCGGGAAATAGCGCAGCAAGTTTTTGGCGCCGTTGCCGGGGATTGACGGTGTTGACAATATTAAGAGTAGCTAGTAGGGTTGTAGTTTGGACTTTGGCTTTTTCTGTACATACTTATACTGTAAATTTTACTCTTATACTTGTACATGCTTTTTCTTTTGTTTAAATTTTCTCTCTTACTTTTCACTGGTTTATGCAAGGTATCACCGACTCAAGCTCATTAGTATTCTACCCGGAAATTCGAAGGTCGGTTCGCATAGGCCAAATACAAGCTTTACACGCTATATGAGCCTAACAAGCTCAACCTGCAACTAAGGCAGAAAACAATCAAAGCCCACCTGCTCATCCTCCTATGAAAACTATGGATTGCAAAATCTCTTCTGTGGAGGGATGTGGTGCCGACATCGCTAAACAAACCGGGTAAAGTCTAGCTAAGGACTATAAACTTAGCGCTCTTGGGAGGCAACCCAAGTTTCTTTCCATTTTATCTTTTTAATTTCGCTTTTAGTTTTATTTGCTGCTTTAATTATTGTTCTGTTTAGTTCCTTGTATTTATTTTCCGCATTTTTATTCTGAGTGCCTTTGTGATGGTTTAATTCTGTGCATAGCTTTCCTTTTTGAACCCCGCTCCCTACTGGTTTGTTATTGAGGATAATATGTTGTTTAGGTTCTGGTCTGCTGTGGCCGGTGTGCTGATGGGATCCAGAAGCAAAGTGCTTATGTAATGAAAATCTGGAGGCTGGCGCCCAGGCGCCACGCATGGCGCCTCAGGCGCCAGAAGCTGAATTCTCGGCCTTAACATTTAATGGTTGGCGCCCAGGCGCCACGCAGGGCGCCTGAGGCGCCAACACCACAACTCTCGGCCAGAAGCATTTTAACGTGGCGCCCAGGCGCCAGACACTTTGGCCCTTTGTTTCTGCTTGGCGCCTAGGCGCCCCGGCTCAGACCTGCGTGCTTTCTTGTATATATTGCTCTTTTGCTGATGTTTTGTGGATCGGGAGGTTGGAGGGCAAGGGAGCTCTGCTAGGGCAAGGATGGAGGAGCTGGGAGACCTCTTCTCTACTGAGTTTGAAGCTTTTCTTCCTTTTTCTCCTTCCTCTTGATCATATTTTGTTGTGTATTTGTTATGTATTTCTTCCTCTTGTTATAAACTCTAGGGTTAGGGGATTGATGTATATTCACTATCTATGAAGCTTTGTTGTTGGATGCTTAAATACAATTGCTTTTCTGATTATTGGAGTAGTTTTTATTGGTTTAACTGGTTTTAGGTGATTGTGATCATTTCACTTAGATGAATTTGGGGTTTGTATTAATGCTAGACATAGCTTGATATAAACATGCCTTTGTAATTTCTACCGTGAATCGGGTTAGTCTAGACATAGATAATCTTGTTTGCGTGAAGACATTAGCTAATTATTTTGGCTAGGAAGATTTGCTCACCAAGACATTGGGTTCAAATATTTTCGTGAACTCGACCAACATTAAATGGAATCTGTGAATGTATCTAAGCATCCTTTAACGATTCAAAGATTGGTTTGTCTATGAATTAATCGGATTAGGAGTTAAGAAAGTCAATCCCCTACCCGTTGTGTTTTGGCGTAATTCTTCGTTTGGTGTTTAGTTAATTCCTTGTTGTTAGTTAGTTTATTTTCGGTTTATCTTTACATTTTTCCTCTGTCCAAATATAACTTGATCTAGTGAAATTGGTAATTGTTAAAGTCAATCCCTGAGGACGATAACTTTTTCTCATCACTTTACTACTTGTGCGACCCGATACACTTGTCGGGAAATAGCGCAGCAGTATCCTCCCCCTAATCCTCTGTCACTCATTTTTCTACCTCAAACGCCACCTTTAACCCTAAATTCCTTTACTAATCAAACAAAAAATTTTCTCCCGTATCGGAATACCCATTAAAATCCAATTATTATAGATTGTCTCTTTCACGGAGCCTCAGTCTTATCACCAAATTAGTAGTTTGAACTCTTATTTACATTAATTACATAATGGGGAACCAAAGGGGTTGTTTGTAGAACATAAACATAATATGCAAGAAAAACAAAGCAATGTAATAGTAAAATGCATAACTAGTCATATGGTTTCCGTGGAAGTGTAGCTATCCTCATTCTATCATTATGTTAAGTTTAGGTTGTGTTCTATCTCTTGTTTATCATACTTAAATTTCCAAAAAATATTTCAGAACTGAATCACATCATAGTTATGGTTAAGAAGAACTTCATTAACCTATAACTTAAAGAAATATCATGAAGTCCTAACCAAGATCATGTAGAATAACCATCTATACACACAAAAAAATTTTAAAAAATTCTCACATGCATAGGTAGACATACATATATATACACACATACACACACACAGAGAGAAAGATACATACATATATATATAGAGTAACATCTTAATTAAACACTATTCTGAAGGTTAAGAGGATAAGAGTCCAGGGACTTAAAATAAAAAGGAGCCCCTTGGAAGTAAAGAAATATGAATAAGGAAGCATAAGACTAAGAAAATATGAAAACATCACTGAACAGTTGAATGCTGAGTACGACTAGTCAATTGCTAAAGGTAAGCAGTCAACCATGAACATCAACCAATTGACTAGCAAGTCCAAAACCCAAAAAAAAAAATTCCCAAGCCAAGAACAAGTAATCGACTGCATACAACAACTAGTCAATTGTCTGCTCTGAGACAAGTCTGGGGTGGCAAGCATCTATCATTCAAACGATGAGAATTGACCAAATTATCCCTAGACATGCATAAATAGATAGAGGAAGACCCCAAGGGCAAGGAAAGGTAATTTTAATGGGGTTTAGGTGTGTATAAATATAGGAAGGATTGAGAAAACATTAGTAGCAGAGGAAATAGATAGAGGTTAGGTGTTGAGAGAGAGAGAAGCTGCAAGAACAAGTTTCTAGCTAAAAACAAAGGAAGTATGATATCTTTAGCTTAAATGAATCAAATGGAAAGTTTAGAAGTCTAGAATTCATCTTTAATCCTGCCCTTTATGTGTTAGAAATTGATGTAAGTGTGTTTGACAAGGAAGAGGAAGAAAACCAGAGCAAAGCTAGAGTAAGATGGTTGGTAGAAGGGAAAGAGACCAAAAGAAAGAAAAAAAAAACTAATATACAAACTTGAATTTCAAAGAGGTAGCTAGCTTTTTTTCTCATAAAAATATGTTCATCTTTCTTTAAATAATTTCTTTGAGTTACTTGATGTATGAAATGCATGTTCATGATATGTTTAGTTATTTAAGCACCTTAGTATGGTGAAAGACATTAGATAGCTAGCGTAGGGGACTCTAGGGATGGCGATACGTAACACCCAAATGAGTCTTTGTTGTTGAGTAACAAAATGGTAAATAGAACAACGATATGTAATGCCCATAAGGCTGGGTACTACAAGATGTAACACCCAGCGATTTAGAAAACATCACTCATACATGAACTGCTATGTGAAACTTGTCTTTAATATGTTTTTATGTTGAAAATGGTGATTTTATTATGAAATGTAATGCTAGCTATTGAGGATATATGTTCTCATCATTTTTTCTTGTGAAACTAACCACTTTCAGGGAGGGATAAAGCTAAAGAGGGTGGAAGTAAGCATTGAGGCTATATGCTTACCTTGAATATGTATTATATGATTTTGTCTCAGTAGCATGTTAATGTAAAATTAACCCACACAATAGTGGTAGTAGTTGTATAGACTATGGCTATGTATAATGTACGCTAAATTGTGGCTTGAGAGTATGTTCATCACTTGAGTAAATTCACACCAAATTGTTATGTATGATGCTTTTCTTTTGGTTAGAAAGAGTAACTATGTAGCATATGTTCTATTAGTAAAATGTGTGGCTTGTAACTAATGTATATAGAACCAATATGCACAGATGGATGGGTATAAGGTCTTCTTTCTACACTTAACTAGCTAATATGGACTCCTAAATGGTAATTGTTACTTAAAAGGGCTGAAAAGTGTGAGAATTAGCTATGCTAAGAAGCTAGCAGTCAACCTGTTCAAGGAACCAGTTACTACCAACTCTTTTTTACAAGAAAGATGATTGATTAGAGACTAACCAGCTAGTCGACTAGTACCATGAACTAGTTAACTAATTCAGGGTTGGCTGAGAGCAAGCAGTTGATCGGTTGAAGCCTAGCAATCGACCACTTGGCCTTTGTTTGAGAATTTGATCCATGATATTAATGTTGCTATTTCTCCACTTAAGCCACTAAACATAGATTATAATCATGCCAAGTAATCACCAAGAGATTAGAATTTATGGAATTAAACCTAATAAGTACGGATTTGGGACATGAAATTCAAGTTCTCCTCATTAAATCAAGAACCGTAATAAGTTACACTTTGTCAAGTAGCAAGAGTAAATAAAGTATTACATATATATATACACACACACACACACACACAAAACATTATATAAATCAGATACATACACACACACACATATTGAAAAATAAATTCACCAAATTGAAGGTTGGCTCCAAAGTGGCTGGAGAACATGCTTATGGTGGATAAATGTTGCATAGTGGCCAAAAGGAGCCAAAAACCTATACCTTTGTTATAAGTAAAACCCTCCAAAAACTTAGAGAAATCTTCGCTGCCGAAATGGCTTAGAACCTCCTGCACTTGATTTTTGACATTCCCAATAGAAAAACCCACCAAATGTTTCCAAGAAAAGCTCCTAACCGGCGATTATGGCAATTGGACGACGGTTTGGGGAAATTTTCATCAAGGGGAAAGGGTTAGGGTTGTGGATTAGAAAATAATTTGTGAAGGAAAATTTTCATTAAGTAGTTAAATAATATTTTGGTCTAAACTATTTTGAATACTTATGATATACGTAGTGACTATAAAAATCATTTTAAATTGAATCAAGTTTACTTTTAAATGTATGTAAGTCAATCTGCTTGAGTTATAACCTTTTCTATTAACATTGATGGGAATTAATTAATATGCAGTAGTATCAATCAAAGTAATTTTCTCTAGTTATTAAATTAAGATAAATAAAACTAATTATTTGTTTCTCAAAATAATTGAAGGTGAAGGAATAGTTATGGACTAGCTAAATCATTTTAATAAATAAATCAGAGGCACAGCATGATTCTAATTTAAATGAGGGCTAACCCGCTTCTTTGAAAATTTGTGGAGACTAAAGTGCAATTAAGTAAAGCATTTTAATAAACGTTATACTTTCATTATCTTATATATATTTGGATATTGTAGATATCCTATCCTAAATAAAAGAGTGCGTGACTATTAGTGGTACAATCATCTTTTCATTATTGATATTGAATAAAAAATTTGGGTGTGCTTTATTAGTTTCTGTGTTTTCCTCATCGATCGAAGGCAGAGACATTAATGTTGCATGTTTCCGAAACTGGACAGGATTGGGGTCAAGTTTTATCTTAGATTAAAATATCGCTCTAATTCTTCAAAGATAATATCAGTATGATTTTTTTAAAGTTCTTTTTGTCACTTCAATATTTAAAAAATTTGATTCAATTATCTTTTTCAAAATAATATATAAGTGACATTATGTGATTCTTGGAGGAGCGTATATTCAATAAAATTAAACTTTTGACTAGTAAAATGAAACAGAAAGAGACCTTTAAATAAAATCTTCCTCTTTATCTCATGTAAAAATTTGTGAGAATTTGGGTTTTAATTTTTGAAATACTAACAAAAGACAAGTTAATATAATAATCCATTTATGATCAACTCGAGTTAAAAGCAAAAATAAAATTTTCCTCTTCATCTTGTGTGTGTGTAAGGTGCAAGTGGAAATGTAGAATGTCAGATAGGGCTGTGTGCATGTAGTAGTGACCCAAAAACCATACACATTTACCATCAAACACATAGATTAACTTAATTAAATGTATCAAGTTTGATTCTTTGAAAGTTGTATTAAAATTTGATAGAAAAAATTTTGTCACTTATTGTGGTTCTATTTGACTCAAATCCAAATTAATTAATATGTGCGTTAGTATTCGAATATTGAATAGTTGTTAAAAAAAAACACGTTTCAATGTTTTTAAGAGAGCAGTTAGGAGATACACTGGCAAAGGAAAATAGAGAAGAAGGCCATCACTTCTCAACCTAGAGAGAGAGAGAGAGAGAGAGAGAGAGAGAGAGAGAGAGAGAGAGAGAGAGAGAGAGAGAGAGAGAGAGAGAGAGAGAGAGAGAGAGAGAGAGAGAGAGAGAGAGAGAGAGAGAGAGAGAGAGAGAGAGAGAGAGAGAGAGGAAGGACAAAAATTTTGAGTTCACATGCACTTTCACTTTGTATAAGAAGCGTTACAATAAATTAATTAAAAATTATTATTATAAAATATTTAAAAACTTGATCATTTATTGGATTTCTTTTAATAAACTTTTATTAACTTGAGCTATTTAAATGTATCAGTATTAACTTTTTCATTAATATTGTAAATGTTGACCATTTTTCACATTTTATGATACTTTAGACCAAAAAAAAATCTTTACTCTATAGAAGACAATAAATTAATATCATTTTACTGTGAAAGACATGATTATTGTAGCTAGGGATATTTAGATTATATCTCAATATGTTTTTTTAAAAGAAAATAACTTTTTTCTTAGTTTCATTACAATAAAAATATATACAGTTGAATACCTACTTGTTGTACAAGTATAAATAAAGCAAAGAGTGATATGGGAATTAGATGACATGAAGTGAAAGGGAGAGGTCCACAAAGAGAATGATGAAAAAGGTGGAAGCCACACACTGACACATAATGTGAAAAAGGATACATAGCGAATTAAAGCCAGAGAGTGTGGAGGCTCCAATTAAAGCCAATGGGGTCCTTTCCATCGCATTACATTCACTCTGCCTTTGTTGACTTCAATTCATATGTGCACACACAATCACACACACACTCTCTCTATCTCTAATATATATATATATACATATGGTGTGTGTTGATTTGTGTGTGTTTAGGGTCTGGGATCGACTAATTATATTATATTATGGTACTAATTAATGTGACATGCTTGCTTTTTCTAATGAAAGTGGAGAACAGAATAATGAGGGTTTGAAGACGAGTGATGTGAGCATGTGAGCCTTTTCCTCTAAGTCAAGATATTGATCACTCTAATTTATCTCATTAATTATGCCTTACATTGTATTACTCATTAATCATGCCCAACTTCGTAACATCACATCAATCTAGTTTAATTTTGTTTTTTTATTTTTTATTTTCTCTTTCTACCCATGGTATTGTTAAATGACTTCACCGCCCACTAATACAATGTTGAGTAAATTATTGATTTTCGTTTATGAAAAATAATAACTGTTTTAGTTTAACTTTTAGAAGATCAAATATTAGTTTCAATTTTGTCTTTGTCAAAGTAAATTTTAGCCATAAAAAATTATGATTTGTTGTGATTCACAATAAAAAGAACATATTAATGGTGGCAAATGTAATTTTTTATAGATTAAATTAAATTGAGACATTTAATTTTTTAGTAACTAAATTAAAATAATTGTAATTTTTTAAAGACTAAATCAATAATTTACTCTAAAATACCATAGGAAGTTTAATTATATAAAATATCCCATACTCAAACCGTACGTAAATACTGGTTCAAAAAAGTAGTTTATTATATTTGAAAACTTAATTACGAATTTTACAGTTAGACCTTAATATAAAATATATAAACTTAAATATAGTTTTCCTAATATTTTACTCGTAAAATGATCAAAACTAAACATGAATATTGAACTTAGAGCCTTATTTATTAAAATGTTATAGAAAAGGAGGAAATCAATTAAAGAGAAACAAAAGAAGGGTGACAATGAAAAAGGGTCGGAGTTAACAACATCCTACTTAAAGAAAATAATGGGAAAAAGAAAAAAAAATTAAAAGGTTGGGTTGATCGATCAGTGGCAGAGTTCTATTTTTATCATGAAACTTGAAAAAATAAACTAACTTTTTGGGGGCAATTTGGAAAAGTAAAAGATAATTATTAGGAGTTAGGAGTTAGGAGCAGTAGAAACATAGATCCATGTGGTGAAGTATATTCCAAATTAAAGTGAATGACGAATTATTTTGAAACCCTTAACTACTTGTGGTTGTTGGTGGAATTTATGAGGCCTGAAATATCATAAATATGAATTATTAATTAACCAGCAGATATACAACAAGAAAATTTGTGATTAAATTAAAGGGTCCCATATAAAATCATTTCACGTCACGTTATATCATATTGCGATCGTTGAAAAAAGATGCTTTAACACCAAGATATGTATTAGAAAAAGTATCACCACTTATTTTGATATTTGATGATATATATATTTATATATATATATATATATATGAGAATAGACAAGCAAATGATTCAGACCTTCTAAAGTAAAAGGAATATAAAGAGAAGAGGTGAAACCAAAGTGAGTAGGGTTTTCTGGGAAATTGCATGCAGGCCTTCATCTAGCAAAAGATTCTCAGGTGAAGAACAAAAACAAAATTACAATATATGTCCATCTTCAATCTTCAAACTTCAAACTTTCCTTTTCATGTTGATATGTTTGGTCAATAATGTCTACACTAGCCTAGGGTTAATTTGCAGGTCATTAATGGTGACATGTTTTTCTTTCTTCTTCTCTTTTCCGCATAACAACATAAAGGAAATTTTCTTTTGAAAAAGTCAAATATTTTATCTTAAAAAAAAAAGAAAAAATAAATATATTGAGAACTCAATTTTTTGAGAAGTCTTATCTTTTTCAATGTCAGATTATTTAGAATTTGTATTATACACACAAACTTCAAGATAATTTAACGATAAGAGAATTTAACTACAATATAATGTCAAGTTGTTCACAAATTTTCTCTAGCTTAAAAAGAGTGAATCAAGATTGATTCCTGCGCAAGCCTCTGCCCAAAATTCTTGCCATTGAATGTTTGTTCTTTATTTTTTTATTTTTTATTATTTTTTAAAAAAATTCTATTAATATCGTTATATCCGATCAAACTATCACTAAATTTAATAATCAATATAATTTATATAAAAAAAAAGTAAAATGGATCCTAGTTGTTGGAGTAGGAGGCTCTTTCGGAGCCAACCCTGGTTCATAAAGAATAAGTAAAATTTAGTCTAAAGTGAAAGTAATATTAAGCTTGGCTCTTGATTTTTTTATCTATTAATTACTCACATCATATATGGGAGCATTAGTTTCTAACAATCTTTCATTAAAAACTTCATCTTCATACAAATTCACCAATACCCAAAAATTTTGGATAGATCCATTGAAAATACTAATTAAAATATGCAGAATTTATTTTTGTGGTAAATGCGACTCTTTATTTTTATAATTAAATCTCTAAACCTTCTCTTCTTTATTTGTGAATCTCATACGTAGTCTCAATATAGATGCATGCAAACTGACTTAATTAAACACCAATTAACAATACCTTTATTCTAAAGAAAAAAAAAACATTTATATCATTTGACTAAAGTTCACCTCAAGTTTTTTTTTTTTCTCCTCACATTCATTAACTCACTGGACTGCATACATTTACTTAAAAGAAAGTGATTTAATATTTATCTTGCTTGAACTGTTGTGGCGCTCAAAGATTATATATTCACTGCTAAATCACGCTCTTAAACTTAATCAATGGCATAATGAGCATTTGAAGACATTTTCTAAGATTTGTTATCATAAAACGACACAGTGTAGGTCAGCCGAAACGTGAAATTACCTCATAAAACGACATTCAACTTTTCCACCAACAAAATGCTCTCATCCAATTATATGAATTGCCAATTTCGTTAACCTAATCATTTCATTTCAATAAAATAAAAAATTGGAAATAACTCCCATTTATAGTCTTTTAGGTAATATATATGAAATATATATCTGGAAAAAAATAATCATTTTATGATTTATAGCATTTTATAGTAAATACAAACATCTTAAATCTCTTGAGATATATAAGATATCAGAAGCAGAATGAAATTTCAAACGTACTCATGAGGGAATTAATGTTGGTGGGAAAAAGCCAAGCAAATAGTGAAATCCATCGAGGAATCCAACCCCTTAAGCAAAACTCAAAAAATGGAATCATTTTGCTTTAGAAGAATATGGAACTCATGACTTTGCATGCTCTTTTCTTGGTTGGATGCTTTTGTTTAAAAGTGAAACCCTATGCATATGTGCTTCTGCATGCTGCATCTTAATCATAAGTTTCCATTCCTTTTTGATTTCACTGTTGTTTGTGCTCTTTTCTTTTGTGAAGCTTTCAAAGCTTATAATTAGCGTTGTTGGTGTTTTGTAGTGAGATTGGAGGCCAGCCAACATGCATAGCCCTAAGTGTGGATGTTTGGTGTCTTATGAATCATCATCACCTTTGTTTCTTTCTGCCTCTAATTTCCTTCGCCACTCCTCTTTTCTTTTCTTAGATTAAATTATTAATTTGAATCTTGAAAAAAGTGTTTTGATTTATTCCATAAAAAACTATATTTGTCTCTAATTTGTCCTTCGGTTAATTTATCTAATATGACTTTGGCAATCATAAATTTAGGGCCTATGATTTGAATATTTCTTTTTTTTATTTTTATTGAAAATATACAATGAGTTTAAAAATGTGTTTGGTTGAGTTTAATGAAAATATTTTTTTAAAAATATTTTTTAAAATAAGTCTAAATCTGAAAACAGCAAAAAGATGTTTTCAGTATTTCAAGAAATACATTTTAAAAAATCTAGACTGAAAATAAAAATAGAAAATATTTTCACAAACTAAACAAAAATCTAAGATTTATAAATAATAATAGATTTGGAGAGTTAACAATAAAAATAACCAAATTTAGATAAATGCAATATTTGAGAAACTAAATTGAGACGTTTGATCTTTAAAGAACTAAATTGAGATAATTGTAATTTTTTAAAGATTAAATAAGTAATTTACTCTTTTCTTTTAGTGGTTTGGTTTTCACATTTCTCTCTTTTCACCATTTATATATATAATTGAAAAACACTTCTCAAACATCTCATCGCATGTATGCATGCTGCACAATGATTTTTGTAATTTTCTTTTCCTTTTTTTTTCTTTCGGGTTATATGATGTGGATCTTGAAATATTAACTATTTTGATCCATCAATCATTCTCTTTCAATTATTTGTATTTTATTAGTGAAATATCTATAGTTGGCGCAATGTAAGTGAAAAATTAGTATTGTGGAGAAAAAAACATCATTTCTCTAAATGGAAACCATCTCATTTGTCTCTGTACTCCACAAAGTTCCAAATTCTATTACTCATAGAAACCTCCGAACTATTTAATAAATAACACCAAACTTAAATTAATTATATATATGAACTTCGCCAAATATATATATAAACGGGCTTTGCATATAGAAATAAATGACAAGAATAAAAATTAATTTTATAAACATTTCAAACTGATATTTGTATTTAATAATTTTAATCTGTATTCCTTTTTTTTTTTGGGGGGGTCATGTAATATTAGTTTCTCTTGCATTGTCCTGGATTGTAAAAGAGATTCCCTTTTTGGGCCAAATTAAAATAGAGTCCGTTTAAATAAGGCTTGTCAAGCCCATAATATTTTTGGCCTTTCTTTCTTTGGTAAAATACACACATCACATTTATATAACACAGAACCTAATTACCTAAAGAATTTTTAAAACAAACAGTTTCTTTTAAAAAAAGTTGAGATTTGTAACATCTAATTTCAGTTTACTTTCTATGTCAATTCCGTACTTATTACTCCCAATTTTGTAGACTTTATGATTTACTACTCTCTTTTATTTATCTCATTAACCTTTAATTTTTAAGGAATAAAAGAGAAGAGAAAGAGAATAATTATAAAGATATTTATTATGATAGAGATAAGGGTAAGATTTCAAAAAATTAGTTTAAGATACTAGTTACTTTATTCTCAGTAATTAAAATTCCCAAATCATATGTTAAGAACCTTATGTCCTAATTATATATTGAAATTTGGTTCACTGGGTCCTACAACCTCTACACCAAAACGGATTTGTTGCTTGTCTCCCTATAACCGTTAGATATTAGACCTAACAATTCATATTTCAAATGGTGATTTTTTTTTACTTTTTTAAAAATACTGAAATTTGGGCAGTTGAATCTCAAATGCAATGACTCATAAAGAGACAAGCATATTACTTGTCTTTAGAGAAGTAGATTCAAGTTTAGCACTCAGACCGTTGAATCTTAAATCCAACGACCATAGAGAGATAAGCAGCATGCTTGTCTTTAGAGACAAGCAGCAGTCTAAATTTAGTACTCTATGGGTCATTAAATCTGAAATTTAACGGCCCATATTTTGATATTTTAAAAAAATACCACTATCCAATGGTCCATAGAGAAACAAACATGTTATTTGTTTTTAGAGACAAATAACAAATCTATTTTGTTGAGTACTTGGGTGTTCAACGCTCCCGACCTAAGTTCAATTTATTAACTACTTAGCTTATAGAAATGAGGAAGGTAAGAAACTGATTGGTTACAAACTAAACATAATGTTAAGAGAATAATTATGAAGATATTTATTATGATAGAGATAAGGGTAAGATTTTAAAAAATTGATTTAAGATACTAGTTTACTTTATTCTCAGTAATTGAAATTCACAAATCATATGTTAAGAACCCTATGACCTAATTATATATTGAAATTTGGTTCATTGGGTCCTACAATCTCTATACTAAAGCGAATCTATTGCTTGTCTCTCTATAGTCTTTAGATCTGTGATTCAACGATCCAGATTTTAAGTGATGATTTTTTTTTAATTTTTTAAAAATATTAAAATTTGGACCGTTGAATCTCATATCCAACAACTCATAGGGAGACAAGCATGCTGCTTGTCTTTAGAGACTAGCAGTAGATCGAAGTTTAACATTCAGGCCATTAAATCTCAAATTTAACGACTCATAAAAGGACAAGTATATTGCTTGTCTTTAGAGACAAGTAACATATCCAAGTTCAATACCCTACGAGTTATTAAATCTGAAATTTAATGGCCCATATTTTAGTATTTTAAAAAAAAATAAAAAAAAATCACCACTTAAAATTTAGACCGTTGAATTTGACATAGAGAGAAAAATATGTTATTTGTCTTTAGAGACAAATAGCAGATCTGTTTTATTGAGTACTTGATTGTCTAACGCTTCCCACCTAAAGTCAATTTATTAACTACTCAGCCTACAGAAATCAAGAAGATAAGAAATTGATTGGTTACAAATTAAACATAATGTTAAGTTTTAGTCGTTAATCAATTTATCTAGTAAAGTTAATCAGCCTTTCTAACATAATATCTACGCTTGTCCATTTCATTACCTTACATCAATATTATATGTACATACATATATATATACTTAAAGCGTACTGTACATCTGTAGAATTGCTAACATATATAATTGATGAACTATTAGACGAGTTGGGGCAAAGCCAAAGTATTTTTGAAGCTTGACCTCAAATTAAGATACCACCAAGTAAAAATCAAGCTAGAAGAAGAGGAAACGACAACATTCAGAACTCATTTGGACATTACAATTTCATGGTGATATCATTCGGTTTAACAAATGGCCCTTCTACTTTTCAATTTTCCATGAGTGATATCTTCCAAAAGTTTCTATGCAAGAGTTTATATTGATGTTGTTTGATGACATTTTAACTTACAGAGCCCTAACATTGAGATTCAAATGGAACACTCGAGGTTGGCTTTGCAAGAGAACCATTTGGCTATCAACCAAAAATGGTCCCTGTTTGCTCAACATCTATTGGAGTGCTTGAGACATATTAAGAGGTTTTTTGCAGACTTTTTCACTGCTGAGGGACTGTTTTATTTTTAAATTCCCTCAACATTTTTTTAAAATTATTTATCTAAACCAAAAATATTATGTTAAATGCATGTAAGTCGTAAAGGGGCGACTTAAGTGCATCCATGAGTCATCCTTACAGAAGGTGACTTATGTGTAATATTTTAATTATTAATTTAGACCAAATTTATTGTGTTGTGCGTGAGTTGCACTTAACCGTCAATTACAATATTTTTTTAACGTTCTAATTGATGGTTAAGTGCCACTAGGGTATTTATAGGCTCTATTCAATTCAGTTTTGAGTCTTACTCAAATTGAATCAAAATAATAAAATTTGTAAAATTATACACTTATTCAATTTTAATTTTTAGACGATTTAGTTCAATTTTGGACGATTTGATTTACAATAATTTGTGTTTTTTTAAATTTCAATGAAATATATATATATAAGAGACCAAATTAATTAAAAGAAAAAAGGAGGTCCGAATTAAAATTTAAGCCCTCCCAAATTGACCAAATCGAAAAAATGAGGTCCAAATCGATTTTTGAATTATGAATTTTAATTGGTTCCTTCGATTTGGTTTAGTTTAATTCGATTAAAACTGAACCAACTTCATATATATAAAAAAATTATATTTTGTATATATATATATATATAATATTATATTTCATATATTTTTATGTCAACAAAATTATTTTTATATATTTTATAATTAACTTGATATCTTTCTTTTAATTGATTTAGTATCTTTTTTTATATTTATATATATATTTCATTTAAATTAAAAATCACAAATTACTGTAAACAAATTGTCCAAAACCGAACCAAAGAATCCAAAAAATAAAACTGAATAGATCCATAATTTTATACAACTTATTATCCCAGTTCGGTTTGGTTAAAACACAAAATCAAATAGAATTGAGCCTATAAGCACTTCTAAAAGCATTTAATGGTCAATTAGAACGTTAAAAAAAATATTGTACGCGACTCACACTTGCATGTAAGGAAGGCAACTCACGTACAACAATGTGCATCTGATCTAAATTAGTAATTAAAATATTGTACTAAGTGCCCTCTAGAAGGGCGACTCAGGGTTATATGTAAGTTGCCTTTCATGAAGGTGACTCACGTGCACTTAGCACAACAATTTTGGCCTAGATAAATAGTTTAAAAAAAGAGGATATTGAGGAAATTTAAAAATAAAACAGTCCCTCAACAGTGAAAGTCGTTTTTCGCAACCCTTTGACTTAAGACTCATGGTTAGAGGATAAGAGTTAGGGCTATTTTAATGCGGAAAGGGCTGCTCATAGCCAGCCTATTTTAGTCAATCATTGTCATTAAAGCAAGGCTTTGTTTCGCTTATGAACAAGAGCTCATGGCATTCTTGTTGGTAGTCATGAAGTGGCACCATTATTTGCTCAGGCACCCTTTTATCATAAAAAAATATTATTAAAAAGCCCCAAAAAATTATTAGAACAGAAGATTGTGGATGTTGACCAACAAAAATGGGTTATCAAATTAATGGGATACAAGTTTAAAATCAACTACAAACCAATAAAGAAAACACAGTGGCTGATGCTATCTTGGAGGGAAGAAATGGTGGGTGTTTATGGTATGAAGGTAGGTTGGTTTTACCTAAAACTCCAAATAGAATTCTTCTACTTATAAGAGTTTCATGTGACATCGATAGGAGGCGTTCAGGGTACTTAAGGACCTACAAAAAGGGATGTTGCCTTTGTTTATTGGGAAGGAATGAAGAAGGACATCCAATAGTTCGTGCCAAAATGCTCCATATATCAACAAAATAAATATGAAGCTCCTGCTCCACCCAGCCTACTTCAACCCCTCCTTATCACTCAAAAGCTGTGGAAGACATTACTATGGATCTTAGCCCAAATTCCTCTAAATTTGATAATTAAATTCAGCCAATTTATTCCCTTATCCCATCCTTATACGACAAAGGAGGGTGCATCTGTCCTTATCAAGGGAAATTCCGAAGTTACAAGGGTTTCCTAGAACCATCGTATCCAATAAAGACTAGATCTTCATGAGTAATTTTTGGCAAGAACTTTTTAAATTGTCAGGAACAAGCCTAAGCAATGGTGAGATGGCTCCTATGGGCACTGTTAATCATTCTACGGGAACGACACCTTTGGAAGCCAGCCCTATGGTTGGGAACCATCCACATTTTTTAAAATGAATGATATACCCCCTCATGGAAGACCATTTGATGCCTAGACAGGAAAGAATGAAGCTGTATGTGGAAAAAGAGGAGGGATGTGCAGTTTGAAGTAAATGAACTAGCTTATTTGAACCTAAGATCCTATCAGATGAAGATAGTAATAAGGAAAGTTAATGAGAAGCTCAGCCCTTTATTGAAATCCCACCCCTATCATCATGTGGTAATGATGATATAAATATATGGAATGAGATTGAAACTTATAACATAATTGAAAATTTAAGAAAAATCCTCCATTTAGAGACTTTCCAATAGAACAGTGTGGGGGCTTTCCCTGGCTGCTTTTTTGTAGCTAAACATCCAAATGTAATGTCAGTCGAAGAGGAAGCTGTTGTAAGATACTTTAAAAGAAAACATAAAACATTTTGCAGAAGGATATTTAATCTTAATAAAGTCCAAGAATATTCCTGACAAAAAAGGAAATAAAAAGTAGGGCTAAACGAGATCAGGTTGACATGAAGTGCACAAGCAAAATTTAGGAGGCAAACATACGTTGTCAGAAGAAACAAAGGGTCTTCTACGGTGCACATAATTTACACACACCAAGCGAATGACAATAGGCACATAAACTTGAAGTGGACGTTGTTAAGTGTTCATCTCCTATTGGCTTGGCATATGTACACTAAGTCCACCTCAAAAATGAATCCTCAATATGTACAGAAGCCACACGCCAATTGATACTACAATGGGCATCCTGCCAGAATTTTACTTTCCACACTTAGTATCCACTCACAAATGATAGGGTTCACTTGTTCTGGCACCTCATCGTGTGGACAATGGCCTGTAATGTCAATAAAATCAAGCGGGAAGTTAGATCAAAATTTCAGGATTTTTTTTTTTAATTTTTGAAAAAAAACATAAATATTAAAGATAGTAGTTACCAGCATCCAATTCCCTAATCATAACTCCATCACAATGTTCTTTAAGCATAGCGACCTTGGAATTGGAGTCAGCAATCGGATCTTTCATGCCCTGAACAAATTTATAATCAATAAGATATTGAAAAAGGGGGAAGCTATACTACATATGTTATCTGCCAAAAAGGGGGAAACTATACTACATATGTTACCTGCCCCTTTCCCTTTTTTTTTTTTTTTTTTAATTTCTTTTTGTATGACCACAACATTTCTTCTTAATGGTCAAGTGTACCTGTATAATCAGGACATTTTCCTTGACATCTTCAAGAAGATAGTTAAGAGGGATGGCAAGATTGAAACTGAAGATACTTTCCAAGACCACAGGCACACCAGGGTCATATGACTTTAACATATGTCAAGGAGATACCAACAGCATCAGACATGTATAACACCAGAATGTCAAATCTGGACGTAATAAAAACAATATAATCCGAGTAAAGGATACTGCTCTAAGCATTTCATTTATGAGCCAATCATCTGCCCTATCCATCTTCTGCAAAACAAAATGCCAAAGAATCAGGCACCATCAAGACCAAAAACGAAAACTGATATACCAGAATTAGAAATCTGTAACAAAAACACACTTACGGTAGGATAACACTTCTTAACTAGGTCTTTAATTCCTAGCCTCAAGTAGAACAAAAGAAGGCGAGAACCCAACCAGGAAGCCCCTGAAGTTTGTCTATCCTGAGTATTTATCAAATCAATTACAACTTGTTTGTTTCTAAATGAGTTGATCTAATCCAACAAATTTGCTCCATACTGAAACCATAACCAATGTTATAGAACTATAGCAAGAGAAATATTTGGGGAAAGTTTACCAAACCCACAGGGCTTGTGGTAGATCTTACATACAATAATAATCTTGGACAATGAGATTCAAGAAAAGACCATATTTTAAGATCAACTAACTGTTACACTAAACAAAACTGGAAGCTTCTATATGAAAACTACACAGCCATGATGTAATTCATCGCTCCATCTTGTTCTTCAGTGCATTTTTTTTTTCTTTCAATATCTATTAAAGAAGTGTCATGATTTCAGAAATTAACAATCTCTGTTTAAATGGATAGAGATATTCTTTGTGAAAATATTTACTTTCCGTGTAACCATATATATAATTAGAAAATTGAGGTGTATAATTGATAAAAATAATAATATATTTGTGATAAGTAAATAACAAATAGGAGAAGGATAATTTAACAATAGCAAGATCAGTGAATTGCCAGATATACAGAGAGAGCCAATGAAAACAGTACCATATTATATATTATAGGTAGAACTATAGTCATCCGCAAATGAAACATACTTTAGGTAATGGCACGGATGCATATCTTGGAATTATATTCCCAGCACTGTTAATCAAGACAACAGATTTGATCAAAGCACTACAACTATGGGCAACAATAGCAGCAACATAACCTGGATGGAAACAGTAATCATTACATGATCAACCCAT
Organism: Biancaea sappan; assembly: GCA_037074585.1. Lineage (NCBI taxonomy): Eukaryota > Viridiplantae > Streptophyta > Magnoliopsida > Fabales > Fabaceae > Biancaea > Biancaea sappan. Next base: position 56,439,080 of record CM073491.1, on the reverse strand, counting down.
CAATAGAAGCTAAAATAGACTAGTGCAATTACTTTATAAAGTAATGCCAAATTATCATGCATGTGAGAAGAGGGCAGAGTATTTTGGCTGAGGTACTCATGTTTGTTTAAATCATACCGCCAATCGAGTTACCAACAAGGTGGACTGGTTCACCCACGACATCAACTGTAAAATCTCTCAACAGTTCAGCCCACAAAAGTTCAGAGTAAATTATATTTGGCTTTTCTGATTTGCCAAATCCTAACATTGTAATTGCCCATACTCGATTTCCAGCTCCAGCAATACTATGAATATTGTCACGATAATGCTCCCAGAAAGCACCAAAGCCATGCACAAGAACAACAGCAGGACCATCTTCACCAGCAACTGTATACTGAGTCAACGGAGAGAAAAATGTTGGATTTTTTCAATCTTTATTAAAGTTGAACTAAGAATTTCAGATGCGTTACTCACTTCAACAAGAAGAAAGAAATTAGTGAACTCTGAAAGAATTGCAAACCTGAATAAGGTAACCATTCCACCTCCATATCCGTCTCGAGTACATTCCATGACCGTTTATCTGATTTATCAGAGCCATAAGCCAATACCACTATGACACCAAAAGAAAAAGAAATCAATTTCATTCTCTCACAGAATAAATCTAAATGTCTGTATACGAAAGACCAAGTCATTGCAAAAAAGCAAGAGAGAGAGAGAGAGAAAGAGAAAGAGAACCAAGTCAATGAAACTCATGACAGGGCCTATCTATTAAAACTAGCACCTCCATTGAGCACACATTATCAACTGCTGCTGCAATTGTGGCTGCTGAATATCCAAAAGGAGATAAGAATCCTGCATTTCGTTCTTTCTCATATTTTATAGCTTCAAAATGTACTCTTCTTCTAGATATAATGCCAAGACATAGGGCAGCACCGAAAAGTCTAATAAATGACATTCCATCCCGATTTTCAGCAGCACGAACTTTTTCATGTACCCTGTACAAAATTAAGTTAAAGAACATTTCATAACATGTAATGATTTTTATATGATGAATTATTGAATTTCACTTCAATATAAGTTTTTTAGCCACAGCAGCTGAAACAAAAAAGAAATGTATATAATGAATAATATCACAAAATGAACAAATGTAACATGCTTGTTGAAAGAAGGATCAATTATTCTCCATCCTTTAAGTAATCAATTAATTAAATGGACATCCCCTTTATCATGAAAATTTACATGGTCCTCTCCTGAAAACAAAATATGTGGTACAACCGTACAATTAAATGCATTTTGACCAAAGTATCCTCAAGAATAATATTAATTTTTATTGAAATTGTAACTAATTAAAAATTATGTTTCTTATATCTTTATTTCAATTTCAATATTATTTATTTTGTGTTAAAAATAAATTTAATTTTTTCCAAAATTTTATTACATTTAAACTGTGCAAATTGATTAAATATATGTTTAATACCAAATTATGGTTGAAATTAAATATCACTACTTACTGTCTTTTAACTGTTAGCTTTCTATGAAAAATTATTGTGAATAGATTATATGTTTTTAATAATTATATTTTTTATAAAACGGTTTTGGCTTACATTAGAAAAGTGATTATTTTATAAACTTGAGGTTATTTTTGTCAAAATGGGTTTATTTGTGGTGCATCTTTCAGTTTAAGGGGAGAACCCTATAACTTTTCATAACAGAGGGTAGGGCTATGTAATTAAGTCTCTCAGCTAGAAGAATTAATTCTTAGGAGGGAAATCCAAAAAAAAAAAATTCACCACCATGGCAAAACTCAAGGCAAACACTGGCAATGCTACAGATTCAAGGAATAAAATTCTACTTCCCTTATTATATTACAGGTACAAACAATAACAAAAGGGTGGAGAAAATGATCATACACAAAAAGGGGAAAATATTATATATATGTATCATATAAAAGCATGTAAATGAAGAACGTGATGAGACCAACTGTAAAACAATTCTCCCTTTAGATACGGCAACTCTTGTCAGAAACATAAGTGAAAATTTGTGAGGAAAACACCTAGCATAAGTTTTAGGCAAGCTGGAAAGTATAATTCTATGGAGTGGTCTTACAAGAAACTTAAGTCCAGTTCCCATTAGTTTCTGATAGCAATTTCAGGAGGTAAAATTTCCATTGCCAATAATGTAGGACAGCAACAGGTTTAGGGTTTCAAAGACTACAAATCAGGATTCCTTGAGTGAACCAAGGGTACATGACTGGTGGTTTGAAGGTTTGTTGTATTTATGATACAGAAAGTGCAATTTGCAGGTCAGATGTGATTGGATCAATTTAGTGGCTGTTGACAGTACCTGCAGAAATTGGATTTCAGGTTGATAAGTTTTAGGGAAATTTCATGCATGGAACAAAGTTTTGGAAGATTGCTACTGGTGTCTGCCAAGGAAAAGAGGTTTGGCTAGTATAAAAATTATTTTTTAAAAAATAAGAACATAATAGTAGCTAAGAAGGTGTGCTTCAAATTACCAGACCAGAAAAATTCAAAGTCGCAGGCTGCAGAAAGATTGAATGTGTTGTGGGCATAATCTAGACGCATTTCTTTAAACATAATAATTCCAATAGAAAGCACAAGGTGTGGTTCTGATAAAATGATGGACCCCCAAAATATTATAGAAGATACAGGCAGGGAAGCAAGTGTAAGGCAAGCTATGAGGGAGGATGTGTAAATAATCTTGACAGCAAGCCATGACTATGGAGGGATCTAAAAAGTGGGCAGGTGTTAGCTTCTGGTAGGGTCTTCTTGAGAGAATTAGTTAGAGGAAGGTCTATAAATAAAGAAGGCTGATAGTGGAAGGTGTATGGAAAAATCCAGGTGTTAGCTTCTAGTAGGGTCTTCTTGAAAGCCTAACAACCCTTTGTTATCTTTTCTTTTTTCCTTTTTCTGCATCTTAGTGTTCTGTTCTTTGGGCATTTTCTGTAGCTGTGTTACTGTCATTTGGTTTCATTTTGCAGTTTGTACTCTGTTCACTTGGGTTTATTTTGTTGAATATCATCATTAATAAGAATCATTCAGTTTCACATTATTGGTCTCTAATATATATATATATATATATACACATTTCCTTCAAACTCAATTTCAACATTCAAGACATCTATGAAAAATATTGTAAACAATGTAGTAACTACATACTCTTGCCAATCATCCCGGGCTGTCCCCTCCAAATATCTCAAATATGCAGCCAATGCATTAAGTAGATTGTTTGTTCCACCTCCTACAACATTTCCTTTCTGTGTGACAAAAACAGACTGATTTACCTTCCTTGATTGCATGTCTCTGACACTTGTACTTTTTTCACTGCTTTGACTAGTCTTTAAAACTTCCCTCTGCAGTAGGGTTTCAACAGATGTCTCCTTGATTAAAGTCCGATTCTCCCCTAATTTTTGTGGATTGCTAACCATGAATTCCTTTATATCATCATATATGGGAAGAGAACCTGATGCAATTAAGGGTTATCACAGTACTTAGGCCATAATAGAGAGCAGGAAATTATACTGATCAGAACAAATTAATTATCTAAAAGTATAGTTTACCTTTCAAAAGAAGAATAGAAATACAACTAGAATTATGAAAGTAAAATAAATAAGTAAATAAATAAAAGGAAAAATTAATCATTTGGTCCTTTCAGTTTAGTCAAATTTTTACTTTGGTCCCTATAGTTTAATTTTCTTCAAATCACTCCCTATAATTTGTAAATGTACTAGATATAGTCCCTATCATTTTGTTTTCCAATAATTCTATTGATTTTGTGCTGATTAAGCTAATAAAGTGCACAGGTGGCAGTTTATAAGGCTGAAATGGATCTATTTTTGCCACATAAGCTATAGCTCAGCAACATATGCTGCAACCCAACATATGCTGAGATGGTTCATTTCATACTCTCTCTGTTTCTCCCATTGAATCAAAAGCAGAACCCCTGATCTTCCTTATATCCATAGCATATTAACCTTCATCTCTGAGCTCCCTTGAGTAGGCTTCTCTGCTCTCTTGACACTCCAATTAAGAAGTTGAATCCAAACCTTGAGCGCAAAGATGGAGGAAATGGTGCTGGAGGTGCCAACCCCATAAAACATTTTTCACAAACAAGAGAGGAACCGGCAGAGTTTGGCACAACATGAAGTCGTGGATGAAACCAAACACTGAATCCATATCATCATCATCATCAACTTGCGTGGCAGAGATCAAGTTGATGCTTGGAGTGGTGGGAGCCACATTGATCCCTTTTTCCTATCAGTATGCTTGGAGGCAAACCCCTTTCCACCATCCCCATACTGCAACTAAATTCCATTTCCACTGAATATCTCCTTTTGCTACATATATTGTTGAGCTAGAGGTTGTTTGGCAAAAATAGAATCATTTCAGCCTTATTAACTGCCACCTGTACACTTTATTAGTTTAATCAGCACAAAATCAATAGAAATTATTGGATAACATCATGGAAGGGACTATATCTAATACATTTGCAAAGTACAGGGAGTGTTTTGAAAAAAATAAATAAATAAATAAACTATAGGGACCAAATTAAAATTTTAAGTAAACTATAGGAACCAAATGATTAATTTTCCCTCAATAAAATAAATGAATAAATAAATTAAGAAGAAGAAGAAGTCAACAAACAGAGAACTTACCCCAGTCCAATTCCATTTCAGTAGTAGGTAACTTTGAGAGCTGAACTGGTGTGGTTACAGGGAGTCGGAGTTTCTTAAAGTCATCATATGATGCAGGAAGATTTTGCAAACTCTATGTGATACAATCAAACATGACTAGATTACTCAACTCGTACACCAACATCAACTCAAAATTTTAGACAAGCAACGAAGCCAAGGAACAAAGCAAATATACTAATTACCTTTATGTCATAAAATGGAGTTTGCCAGATTTCAATCATCGGACTACCCTCTGGAGTTATCATTGATTTCATCTTCTCTTTGACAACATCCATCATCAAGCATAGTTCATACTCCACCTCTTCTTCCATAAATAGACAAGTAGCTTTCACCTGTTCCACCCTCGGTAATGAATTTAACAAAATGAACTGATGAGTGCTTGAAGTTGTCCTTATGCCTGGATCATAAATCAAAGTAGAAATGTAACAACCTCTCTTGCAAGATCTTGTATAACACTCTCAGCATTTCCGAACCTGATCATTAGATCAGAGCCCTTATCCTTCAATGACTTCTTCAAATCCTCCACAGCAAACAAAACCAATTCTAACATTTCATCAGAGAAACCTGCAGAGTTATTCACATCAACATAATTTAATTGTTACCATTAGCAAATAAAAGTGTAAATTTAATAAAAAAACCATGGCTCATACATAGGACATTATAATACAACTGACAACAAAGACAGTGTTAAATTGTATACTCAATATCTCCCTAACATTTTTGCCACACTAGTCAATAATATTATAACCAATTGAAATTAACAGGCAGTAACCCAGTTATGTCCGTATCCGCATTTTGCTTAAACAAGTTACAAATGCATGCCTTTTAAACATAGCGGTGTATAACCTATTAAAAAATGCATTAGATCATTATCAAGACTTTCAAGTTGCTAGCAGGTAACTGTGCCATACAACAGCGGGGGCAGTCAAAAAAAATAAAGAACATTTCATATTGTACAAAATACAAATATGTAAAAAATAACTAAAAGCATGAATATGGCAAGAAAATATTAGAATTCCACCAATCTAAAGTCCAGGCATTACAATATAAGCATGGTAAACAATGATGTCAAATGCGGAAGTCAGCATTATTGTTGGAGTCATAATTCTTGTCTTTCTCAGAAAAAAAAGAAAGTGAGAAGGGGAGAGGTATAAACCGGACTCTAATTACCTCAAAGCTCTATATTATTTTGGATAGTCATCACATTGTAGTTAATTTGAGAAATTCAGAAGTTCACCAGACTGGAGCCGATGTACTAAATATCAAAGTTGTTCGAGCAAGTAAACACCTTATATTCAATTATTAAATTGCGCATAGGCTCTTTTAACGTGTTTAACATCTAAATAAATTAAATAAACTTAATTAACTGTATTCCACCAGAATCACCTTCAAAAATCTCAAAACAATAATTGAGATCTTCCACTGTTCCACTAACATTCATAATTACTGAAACATAAAACAGCTGAACTTGTGACTCAACCACCAACATGTACACTTAACATAAACCCCTGCCAAAAAACTCTAATTTTGCTCCAATGAGCAGCAATGTCCATTGAAAATGTTTCAAGTTCCAATTCTTGAGGTCAGTCAACTCAGTTCTCACTAGCGCAAACAAGGCCCATTACAAAAATAGTGAAACATACAGAAAACCCCCGGATATTTTGACACAACGCAAAGAGTAGCATGCACAAATGAATGTAGAAATCACACTCACGGGAAAGAATCCGATGATCGAAGACGTAAAGAGGCACCAATGCCCGAAACTTCGACGCTGCGGCAAGGCCTGGGTGATCATCAATTCGGAGGTCGTGCTTGAACCAGAGAATGGCCGTCCCAGTGTGGTCTCTCTTCCCACTTGCCGTTCTCATCCGCGAAAAGGAGCAATGACGTCGAGTTTCAGAGAAGGGCCGGGCGCTTGGTGAGGAGGAAAGTGAAAGAAAATGCATGAAAGTGAGGAAAGCCATTGGAACAGCCGCCAGAAACCATAGGCTAGGTTCAAGTCCATTTAAAAAGAACCCAAAATGAATCTCTTGCTCCCCAAGAGATTTTAGAGTGGACTCTGGATTTTCTCTGAATAGATTTGTGGCGAGGAAAATTCAAGAGCGATTATGTGCCGTCTTTATTTTTCAGTCAAGGTTTTTGTTGATGACAATCCTCCACGACTGCAGATTTTTGTTCCTATTGGATTTGGAATTGGAAGTTCCCGGGAGAAGTCCAAAATAAGAGTAAATGTTTTGACACGTGTAAAATTTTTTTAAATAAAATAAATTGTAGAAGATTAGATTATAAAAATTATATACGTATTATGTTTAATTGATAAATTTAATAAGAAAAATATGAAAATTACACTTTAATTGTTTTTTAATATAAATACTAAGAGCATTTCTAAGGGCATGTTTAGTACCCCTGACTACAGTGCAATGGACAAGAGACTGCAAAGTTTTTTTTCATTACTGGCTGTTTTGGTGGTCTGGTGCTACAAGGAACAATGGACTCTCTTGATAGCTCATTTCCGTCGATTTTGTACGGCTGTTTTTCTTCAAGTATTGGATGGAAAATCAGTCTTCATCCATGGAAAACAATAAGTTAGCCCATTTGTTTCCAAATTTGCCCATGGGTTCTTCATGTGTCAATCTCGAATTTGTGCTCGCAGTGATGAAAGTTTGAAAAATCCTAGAGGAAAGACATTGGTGAAGGAGAAGGCGAACAGTGTGGTTGATCGAGCTTTGACAAGCGAGGCCCCTGGTTCACTTGTTGTTTCCATTCTTCTTCCACAAAATTACGAAGGAAATGACGATTTCAATTCTTGTTGATTTGGGGCGTCGAAGGTGAGGGATTTGGGGACACCGATGTTAAACATTAGGGATTTGCCACAATCATTGATGTCAAAGAAAGAAAGAGAGAGAGAGATGAGTTTTTTTAATTATAGAAAATAATTTTAAATTATGAGTAATTAAATGAACTATATTGAAATAAAAAAAAAGATTATATTGAAATAAGAAAATAAGTTAAGGGACAAAAATAATAGCTATGAATAATTAAAAAAAAATTTAATAAATCAGAATTAGGATATTTCAGTAATCACCAATACATTCCCTGTTTTTTTTTTCCTTCAAAAGGCTTTTAGGATGAGTGATGGTGATGAAGAAGATGAATAAGATAAAGATGAGTTGAGAGAATGAGGGCCTGCAGCTTCAGGGGAGAGGAGAGAGAGAGAGAGAGAGAGATGAGTTTTTTTTAATTATAGAAAATAATTTTAAATTAGAAGTAATTAAATGGACTATATTAAAATAAAATAAAGATTATATTGAAATAAGAAAATAAGTTAAGGGACAAAAATAATAGTTATAAATAATTAAAAAAGAAATTTAATAAATTAGAATTAGCGGTATTTCAATAATTACCCAATACATTCCCTACTTTGTTTTCTTAAAAAAATACATATCAAACACATATTTTTCTTTTTCCTTCATTTTTTTATCATATACCAAATACTTTTTTTTTCATCTTTCCTTTTCTTTTTCTTTTTCCCTTTTCCTTTCCATCTTTCCTTTCTTTTCCTTTCCTCAACAGTACTGTGTACCAAACAGTCCCTAAGGTATTATTTGGTTGAAGCGAAAATGGAGTGGAGAGGAGGAAAGAGATTTTTTAAAATTGAATTTATTTGTTTCAATTAGTTGGAGGAAAGAAAAAGGAAAATAGAAGTAAAAAATCATTTCCTCCCCCTTATTTTCTTTCCATCCGAAAGTAAGGGGATTTGGAAGAAAAGAAAATTATAACAATTAAAAAGACATAAATGTCCTCAATAATTTTTCTTAATACCAAGATTGCCCTCAACATCTCTATTTGATCTTTCTGTTCTATTTTTTGGTTTGTTTACATCAGTTTCTGTAATCATTTTTTTTTGTTTGTTTGTTTCTCGCAATCATCGTTCTGTTTTTGTTTTTCTATGCACGTCGTTCTTCTCTGTTTTTGCTGTATTTTCACTCACCATATGTTACGACCCTTTTTCTGAGCACATGACCGGCACAATGATGAATCTCTTATCACTATAAGTCTTTCGATAAATTCTACCCACGAGTTAAATTATTTAGTTATTATCTCTTTGTTATCAAATAATCATTCCTTATGAAGAAAATATATCAAATTTTCTTATTAGAAAATCATAGAGAAATGAATTGCATATAATGATAGATCCTTAATATGAAATACATTATTATACTAAAATATATGTCAAATACTAAACCCCTGACCTAGATTTCCTACACGATTACAAAGCAACATAACTTGCAACAAAATGGGCCTACTCGACAGCTGGAAGGTCCAAAGTGATCTACTCTTTTAGCGGATATTATTCACCAGCAACCTGATCTGAACAAAAAAATTTCATAGAGAGTGTGAGCTTTAAAACTTAGTGAGTAAATCGGCCTTGCGTTAATAAAATTCTAATACATCACCAGTCATGCAAGTATACTCGAAGGCTCAAACTCAACCAATAGACATAATTAGAAATTGCATACTAGAAGATAAAAATTCATCCAATTCAACCAACGTTACTAGTACTCATCAATGACAATATACCCCGGAGAGCGCGCATAGGCCAGCTCACCAAATTTGTATATTTCCGCCATGACGCACAACTCCATCCTCTTAGCTATGGCGCCTCATGGATCTGTTACCAACCCGAGCTATATCCCTACTAAGAAAATCGTTGTCTCCACACTCGTTGGTCAAGACACCCTTTAAACCGGGTTTTCCGTCTTGTCGTGAGAGGGGGTATTGTCCCGCTTAATCACAATCAATAGTACAGTATTTCATATCATAATCAGAAGTACAGTGTAATATTCATTCATATAACAGGTATAGTATGTAACTATATTATATGTTTATAAACCACAAATCAAGATAACAATCAAACTGTTTTTTAAAAGATTCAAACTTCGCATCATCATAAAATATTTGTTTCATCTTATCCATATTTCTGGATTAATTACCTCCAGTTTACCCCTATGAATATTGGGAGTATCCTACGGCATACTTTTTATCACCAGAAATGCTAAAACCCTATTAAATGTTCCACTCACCTGGCTTCTGTATGAATATTACTTCTCTAAGTCATTGTGGACAAGAGCACACAGGCGAATTTCAGCATTCCGATCGGACCTAAATTGAGAAGGTAATTAACACTAGAGCAAGAGAAATTGTCTATTTCTTACTTAAAGAAAAGACTAATCACTCAAAGAACTTGCCTCTTCTTTCTCTCTAGAAAATAAGAAGCTAAACAAGAGGAGAGAATAAATGAAATAGGATGATAGAAACACCATTTAAACATCCCTTATATAGGCTTCAAGAATGAATTCTAGCCATTGATGTGGGTAGGTGTAGAACCAATCCTAGCCCTTGAGATGTGGTAGGTGTAGAACTAATCCTAGCTATTGAGGTATGGTAGGTGCGAAACTAATCATAGCCATTAATTTTCCAACAAATCTTAGCCATTGATTTTACCAATACTTTATGTAAAATATATTCATACAAAAAAATATTTTCAATGGCTAAGATTACTTCATATTCAATGGCTATAATTACTTCTCTTAAAGTCTTAAGTTTTATTTCGCTTTAGTCTTTTCATTTTAGTCCCTAAGAAAATTTTCTCACATAAAACGTCATTTTCTCCTACGAATTTCTTTCTAGTTTCTTCTTATGCCTAAACTACATCTAAAACTCAATACTACGATTCTATATGTGAATAATATCGTATACTGGAATAATAATCATAGTTCGCAAACATATATTTATATTTTATTTTTTTCACGGGTATTACATTATCACCCTCTTTAAGAAATTCGGTCTTCCAAATTTAAATTACCTCAAGTCGTGAAGAGATGCAGATATCTAGAACGTATATCGGCCTCGGCTTCCCATGTGGCTTCTTCGTGAGTCTGATTCCTCTACAACACCTTGACAGATGGAATCTCTTTAGATCAGAGTTTCTTTACTTGTCTATTAAGGATAGCTACCAGTATCTCCTCGTATGACAAGTTCTCATATACTAGGATAGAATCATTGTGAGAAGGGTAAAGTATGTGAAAAGGATCAGGAAGGTACTTCCTCAACATGGATACGTGAAAAATAGAGTAAATCCCTTCCAGTTCCATCGGTAGAGCGAGCCGATAGCCACTTTTCCCACTCGTTCTAAAATCTCATAAGGCCCGATGTACCTAGTATTCAACTTTCCCTTCCTTCCGAATCTCAACACACCTTTCATTAGAGAGACCTTTAGGAACACCATATCACCGACTGAGAACTCCAAATCACATCGTCTGTGATCGGCGTATGCCTTTTGTCTACTTTGAGCCATTCGCATCCTATCCTGGATTGTCTTAACCTTAGTTAGGGCATCTTGGGCCAAGTTAGGTCTTAATACTTTTGCTTCACCTACCTCGAACCAACTGATCGGAGATCTGCAACGTCTCCCGTACAAGGCCTCATAGGGTGCCATTCCAATAGTGGCCTGGTAGCTGTTGTTATATGCGAACTCTACGAGATACAAATACTTCTCCCAACTACCACTGAAATTTAGGATACAAGCTCGTAACATATCTTCTAGCGTCCGAATCATCTGCTCTGACTGTTCATTTGTCTGTAGGTGAGAGGCGGTACTAATGTCCACTCGAGTACCTAATGCCTCTTGAAAACTCCTCCAAAAGTGGGAGGTAAATTGAGGACTTTTATCCGAAATGATAGATATTGGTACTACATGCAGCTTCATTATTTCCTTAATGTATAATTGTGCCAATGTCGCCACACCATAAGTTATTTTGACTGGAATGAAGTGTGCTGACTTGGTTAGTCGGTCAACAATGACCCATACTGAGTCATAACCTCATGTGGAACGAGGTAGACCAATGAAAAAATCTATCGTCACTCGTTCCCATTTCCATTCAGGAATCTCCAACTGCTGTAACGAGCCTCCCGGCTTAAGATACTCGGCCTTAACCTATTGATAAATTAAACAATGAGATACAAACTCTGCTACATCTCGTTTCATTCCTTTCCACCAGTAGATCTGTTTCAGATCTTGATACATTTTGGTGGCTCCTGAATGTACAGCATATGCAGCACTATGGCCTTCTTTCATGATGTCTCGTCTAAGAGTTTCAACATCTGGTATACACAACTGTTATTCAAAACGCAAGGCTCTTGCATCGTTGAGTGTGAAACTATTCACTTCACCATCCTTTACCTTATCCATGATTTGGACAAGCTCAGGATCTTCCATCTGGGATACCCGTATTTGGTCTATAAGGGAATATCTAGCCCTGATATGGGCTAAGAATGATCCTATTTTTGTAATTTCCAAAGTAACACCTTTTGTTCTCAACTCCTGTAGTTCTTGGATCAATGGTCTTCTTGTCACTGCCATATGGGCTAGACTACCCATAGATTTTCGACTCAACATCTGCTACTACGTTCGCTTTGCCTGGGTGGTGAAGAATGTTGCAATCATAATCTTTTAGTAATTCCACCCATCTCCTCTACCTCAGGTTCAGGTCCTTCTGGTTGAAAATATATTTTAGACTCTTATGGTCAGTGTAGATTTCACATGTTTCTCCGTATAGATAGTGTCACCATATCTTTTAGGCGAAAACTGCTGCTGCCATTTTCAGATCTTGGGTAGGGTAGTTTTGTTCATGTTTCTTAAGCTGTCTCGATGCATATGCCACTACCTGGCCATGCTGCATGAGGACACATCCTAACCCCACTCTCGATGCATCACAGTATATTATAAAACCTCCAGGTCCTGAGGGTAATACCAATACAGGTGCAGAGATTAACCTTCTCTTGAGTTCTTAGAAGCTTTCTTCACAAGCGTCATCCCACTGGTACTTTACTCCTTTCCTAGTTACTCGTGTGAGAGGGGCGGCTAACTAGGAAAAATCTTGGATGAAACGATGATAATATCCTACTAATCCCAAGAAGCTGCGAATCTCCGTGACAGAGGTGGGTTTAGGCCACATTTTGACCACTTCTACTTTACTTGTGTCTACTTGGATGCCATCCTTGGAGATCACATGTCCCAAGAAAGTCACGCGATCAATCCAAAACTCGCATTTAGATAATTTGGCGTATAATTGATGATCCCTCAATGTCTGCAACACAACACGAAGGTGTTGTTCATACTCTTCTGAAGTCTTTGAGTACACGAGGATATCGTCTATGAAGACAATAACGAATTTGTCCAAGAAAGGTTTAAAAATTCTATTCATTAAATCTATGAAAATAGCTGGTGCGTTTATTAGTCCAAACGAAATTAGAAAGAATTTGTAGTGCCCATATCTGGTACCGAAGGCTGTTTTAGGCACATCCTCCTCGTTGATCTTGAGTTGGTGATAACCAAACCTCAAGTCAATCTTTGAAAATACTTGGCTCTTTGAAGTTGATTGAAGAGGTTGTCAATGCGAGGCAGCGAGTATTTGTTTTTGATAGTTACTTTGTTCAGTTGCCTGTAATCTATGCATAGTCTCATCGATCTGTCTTTCTTTTTTATGAACAGAACAGGAGCTCCTCAAGGTGAATAATTTGGCCTTATAAAGCCTTTCTCTAGCAAATCCTGTAACTGAGCCTTAAGCTCTTTTAGTTCTGTTGGTGCCATCCTATAAGGGGGTATAGAGGTTGGGTGAGTCTCTAGAGCTAACTCTATCTGAAACTCAATCTCTCGATCTGGGGATACACCTGATAGATTATCTAAAAAAAACGTCTACAAACTCCTGGACCACTGGAACATCCTCCACTTTTAGTTCTTCTTTCTTAATATCTTTAACAAAAGCCAAGTATCCTTGACAGCTTTTTCGTAATAAACGTTGGGCACACATTAAGGATATAAGATTTTTAGGAATCTCACTCCGTTCACCATGAAATATGAAGGAGGGTTCTCCTGGAATATTGAACTTAACTATCTTATTATAGCAATCCAGAGTGGCATGACAATGCCAGCCAATCTATGCCTAAGATGACGTTGAAGTCTGTCATATCCAACAGCATTAGGTCTGTCATTGTATTTACTTCTTTGACTTTCACCTTGCAAGCCCAGTAGCCTCGTTCTAAGTAGGGTGCCTCTGGTAGGCGTAATTACTAAGAACGGACATTTTAATCTAATAATTTTTTGCATAAAATTCTTAGCAAAGAATGGTGACACATAGGAATGCGTAGAGCCAGTGTCAAACAAAACATGTGCAAAGTTTGATTCAATCAGAAGGGTACTTGCTACCACCGTATTAGACGTCTAAGCATCCTGACGAGTTAAGGCGAATACTCAAGCAGTTCCTTGGCCTACTGAAGCTTGACCTCGACCACCTTGTCCTCTTCCAGCACTTTTTCCGATTCTATTGCCTCCTATAGTTACAGGAGCTCTGTTGGCAACAATGGCCTCTAATTGATTAGGGCGCACTGATCCTTGGCCAGATCTTGTGTGGAGTTGGGGTAATCTCTTTTGATGTGGCCTTGTTGACCACATTGGAAACAGGCCTTAGTGTTATTATTGGAAAAACAAGCTCCGAAGTGGTTTCTTTCACACTTAGGGTACCAGGGCCTTTGTTGACCCCCTGTACCACTTTGTTGACGATGTGGTGTACTAGCGGTAGAGGCTACATGTCCAGTAGTTTTAGTGGATGCAGAACTCCCTCCTTGGTTGCGTGATTTCTCATCTTGTTTCCTTTTTCTTTTGTTATTCCATTTTTCGCTACGCATATCTCTTTCTTCCATCATACAAGCGATGTCGACAGCCTCTATGTAGGATGAAAAGTCTCGTATCTTTAATCCGACCCTGTTAAATAAGGACTCTCGAAGGCCTTTAACAAACTGTTGGATCCTTTCTTTCTCAGTTAGGACCATGTGAGTAGCATATTCAGACAACTCCACAAATAGATTGTCATATTCATTGATGGTTTGTGCTCCTTGCTGGAGTGTCTCACACTCATTCATCTTTGCTTCTCGTATGCTCTATAGGATAAATTGTTCTCGAAAAATTCTTTTAAAGTCCTTCCATTTGAGGGATGGAGCATTATTAGCCATGCCCTTCTTCAATGTTTGCCACCAGCGGTCCGCCTTACCTCTTAATTGAAAGGAAACAAAGGTCACTTTTCGGGGTTCAAGGCATTCTAACGTGTCAATGATTTTCTCACAACCATCTAGAAAACATTGTGGATTTTCATTAGCATCTCCTGCGAATGTTGGCAGATTCAGCTTCATGAATTCTGAGATCTTGAGGTCTGTCCCTACCTAATCTTGAGGAGGAGTGGGGGTGGCATTTGGTCTGTCTCTTGCCCTCTTGCAGCATATACTGATGTCTGTGAGCCATCTTCATATGACTGTCCCATTAGGAGTTCCTTCAGCCCATTAACCTCGTTTTGCATTGCGGCCAAAGCTTGCATTACCACAACTGCATCGATTTGTGGTGGTACTCCACCTCCTCTTCCAGGATTTTTAGTGGGTATCTCTTTATTTTGTGTATAGTTATTTTCTTTACGGTTAGGCATCTCTAACCTTACATCTGCTGACTAAGCAACTAGAGAGACTAAGGTCCTACCAGATCTTGTACGAATTCCAGAAGTATTTGATTTTCCTCATGCCATCTAAACTTGTTCTACAATTAACAATAATTTGTATCGTCACCATTATGTTCAAGGGTAAGACACGAAAGAAAAAGATTTAAACTCTATAGGGCTTTTGGTGGATCTTCGTCCTATGGTCGTGCTGCAGTCACAACAATAAGGGAAGGCCTACTAAAGACACTTTGCTCTGTAATCACTAGGAGACTTAACAACCTAGCTCTGATACCAACTTTATCACGACCCATTTTCAGGGCACATGACCGGTACAATGATGAATCTCCTATCACTATAAGTCTTTCGATAAATTCTACCCACGAGTTCAATTATTTAGTTATTATCTCTATGTTATCAAATAACCATTCCTTATGAAGAAAATATATTAAATTTTCTTATTAGAAAATCATAGAAAAATGAATTGCATATAAGGATAGATCCTTAATATAAAATACATTATTATACTGAAATATATGTCAAATATTAAACCCCTGACCTAGATGTCCTAGACGATTACAAAGCAACATAACTTGCAACAAAAGGGGCCTACCCGACAGCGAGAAGGTCCAAATTAATCTACTCTTCTAGTAGATATTCTTCACCTGCAACCTGATCTGAACAAAAAGATTTCATAAATAGTGTGAGTTTTAAAACTCAGTGAGTAAATTGGCCTCACGTTAATAAAACTCCAATACATCACCAGTCATACAAGTATACTCGAAGACTCAAACTCAACCAATAGACATAGTTAGAAATTACATACTAGAAGATAAAAATTTATCTAATTCAACCAACGTTACTAGTACTCATTAATGGCAATATATCTCAGAGAGCGCACATGGGTAAATTGGCCTCAAGTTATAATGGCAATATAAGTACTTATTTTCGCCATGACACACAACTCTATCCTCTTAGTTAGGGCACCTCACGGATCTATTACTGACCCAGGCTATATCCCTACTGAGGGAATCGTTGTCTCCATACTCGTTGGTCAAGACACCCTTTAAACCGGGTTTTCCGCCTTGCCGTGAGAGGGGGCACTGTCCCGCTCAATCACAATCAATAGTACAGTATTTCATATCATAATCAGAAGTACAGTGTAATATTCATTCATATAACAGGTATAGTATGCAACTATATTATAGGTTTATAAACCACAAATCAAGATAACAATCAAACTGTTTTTGAAAAAATTCAAACTTCACATCATCATAAAATACTTGTTTCATCTTATCCATATTTCTAGATTAATTACCTCCAGTTTACCCCTATGAATATTGGGAGTATCCTACGACATACTTTTTTATCACTAATAATGCTAAACTCCTATTAAAATGGGGTCGTTCCACTCACCTAGCTTATCTACGAATATTACTTCTCTAATTCGTTGTGGACAAGAGCACACAAGCGAATTTCAGTGTTTCGATCGGACTTAATTGAGAAAGAAAGTAACACTAGAGAAAGAGAAATTGTTTATTTCTTACTTAGAGAAAAGACTAATCACTCAAAGAACTCTAGAAAATAAAAAGCTAAACAAGAGGAGAGAAGAAATGAAATAGGATAATAGAAACACCATTTAAACATCCCTTATATAGGCTTCAAGAATGAATTCTAGCCATTGATGTGGGTAGGTGTAGAACTAATCCTAACCCTTGAGATGTGGTAGGTGTGGAACTAATCTTAGCCATTGAGGTGTGGTAAGTGTGAAACTAATCTTAGCCATTAATTTTTCAACAAATCTTAGCCATTGATTTTACCAATACATTATGTAAAATATATTCATACAAAAAAATATTTTCAATGGCTAAGATTACTTCACATTCAATGGCTATGATTACTTCTCTTAAAGTCTTAAGTTTTATTTTGCTTTAGTCCTTTCATTTTAATCCCTAAGGGAATTTTCTCACATAAAACGTCATTTTCTCCTACGAATTTTTTTCCAATTTCTTCTTATGCCTAAACTACATCTAGAACTCAATACTACGATTATATATGTGAATAATACCGTATACTGGAATAATAACCATAGTTCACAAACATATATTTATATTTTATTTTTTTTTCACGGGTATTACACCATCGCTGTCTTTGTTTCTACGTTGTGTGTCTGTGTCTATTTTTTATGTTGGCATGCACTTTATAAATTCTACTACCTATTTCTTTTTTAATATTCTTTTAATATATTCTGAAATTTTTAGCTATTTATCAAAGTTCCAATTAGCATTCACTTTACAAATTATGTGAGAACTTAATTTATTTTGCTTCTTCAATAATATATTATTAACATATTTGTACTATATAAAATTTGTTTTATTATTATTATTATTATTATTATTATTATTATTATTATTATTATTATTATTATTATATGTAAATAATATATTATATGTATAACTAAATAATAAAGGATAAACAAAAAAATCATATTAAAAATAAATTGAGTAAATTAATAAGTTAGTTAAATTTTACTTAATTATCTTTTTTTTGTTTCTTCTAACAATAAAATTATTTAGCTTCTTTTCTTATTATGGTAATAATAAAATTCAAATTTTATACGATTTTCAAAATACATTATATATTTGAGATGTTTTTAAATGAATCAAATGAAAGCTGCTAAAATATTATATTATTTCACTATAATAAATGAGTTAACTTATTTGTATATAAGTGATAATAAATTTATCATATTCTGTTGGTCATACAATCAAATGGTTATAATAGTTATGTTGTTTTATTTTCTCTACCCTCTCTTTGCAAACTAAACAACAGAAGGTTTATTTTCCCTCCCCTCCCCTCAAACTAAACCAAACAAAATAATTTTATTTTCCTTCTCATCCCTTTCCCTTCTTTCTCTTCCATTGAACCAAACAGTCCATAATGCACTACAAAAAAATAAGCACTTTCCGGCGATTTTTATTGCATTTACCGGCGGTTTTTACCGTCAGTAATTGCACAACATGGCGGTAACAAAACCGCTGGCTATGAATGTGTCGGCACGCATTTGTCAACGATATTTTTTCTCCGTCGATAAAACCGCTAGGCAATATTTTCTGGCGGTTAAGCTGGCAACAAACATACCGCCAAAGCATATATCCCGGCATGCTTGTTGGGGACTTTTGAAAAAATCAATTTTTTTTAAAAAACATTTAGCAGCGGTTTCTTAACCGCCGCTACTGTAATGGTATAGCGGCGGTTACAATAACCGCCACTCAACTATTGATTTGTGCAGCAGTTATCATAACCGTCGCTAATAACTGCCACTAAAATTATTGCTGTAGCGACGGCTAACAAAACAGTCGCTGAAATTATTAATGTTGATTGCTACAATATTTATTGATGTAGCATCGGTTACCATAACCGCCATTAAAGTTTTTATGAAAATTATTGATATAAAGTGGATGTATTTTTTAAAAAAATATAATTTTTATTCTTAACATTTGTACTTTTAATTAATATACTTATTTAATGTAGTAGTTCTTTATTTTTATTTGTACCATTTGTAATTCTAATTAATATGCTTATTTAAATTATAACAATCATAAATAAAAAATTCACACATGATTGAAAATTCAAATCATAAATAAATTTAAATCATAAATAGAGTATATTATAATTAATCAAAGTTTGCTCTCCATGGTCCCTCTTCTGCTTCTTCTTTTATTCCGGTGACTCAACCATGAGACTCTTGCCCTTGTCTTTTTCCAGAGACAATGTTAAATTGAGATCTCCTTGCTGACAAAAAAAATGAAAATAATATAATAAGATACTTAAAATAGAAAATAGTATTGATTATTTCTTTACAAGTGCTGAATTTTTTAAATAGGACATTTTTGTTATATATACTTCAACACATTAGCCAAAAAAGAAAAGAAAATAATTTAATAAGATACTTATAATATAAAATAATATTAAATTAAAATAACTATAACCTTTTAAAATAATGTGTCTTTTTCTTTTTTTAAAAAAAGTTAAAATTACTTAGTTCAAATAAGTATATAATTCATTTCTCTCTCCAGTCTTCCTATTTGCTTTTCTTTTTTGTTTTTAATTCCCAATATTGTATGTCATAGCATAGGGTTGTGGAAGAGTTGGTCTCGAACATTGTGCTATTTAGGATGAGATAGTGGTGGTATACAACTGAACACACAAAGCATTATAGGAGGTCATCTCAAGCCTACTTCTTCTCTCTCTTTCTTTTTCATTTTTTCCCCCTTTTGATTTTCTTTCGTCACTTTTTTTCCTTATAAATGAGTATGCTACATGGAGTGGAGAGAGACACCTATAGTCAATTGGGAAAGTCATTATGATAAGTGAAAGTGAAAGTGGGAATATTACTTAAAAAGGAGAAAATATATGACACGTTTCAGCTAGTATCATAGCCAAAAGTAGAAACAAAAATAACAACTAAAAAGAATACATTAAAACCAGTAAAGCAACCTATTAAGAACATCTATATCAGTGAAAATGAAATTAAAGTTCTTGAGCATAAGTATTCATGACAAAAGTGGAAGTTGAAAGTCTTTATAGGTGTATCGCAGTTTCTTGCATTCTTTGCTAATAAGTCTGCACAATCTGCAAGGTTAGGAACTGCAGCTAATGTAGATTTTTTTTTTTGTATTTTATAATTTGTACAATTTCTAAATATTATTTATATACTTAATTAAATTATGACAATCATAAATAAAATGTGCAAATATCATATATATTATAATTACTAAATTAAATGTCATACATATTATAAAGCAACAAAAGTTATATATATATATATATATATATATATATATATATATATTATGAAATTAAATTTTATACATATTACAAACACTTGTTGTGCCAAATCCTAAGCCTCTAACTCTGCCTGAGTGCTTCGCACCAAGCACTTGTGCCAGCCAATAATAATAATAATAATAATAATAATAATAATAATAATAATAATAATAATAATAATAATAATAATAATCATCATCATCATCATCAGTGGCAACAGCACCAGCAGGTAGAACCTCAGAAGCCAAAAATGAGAAACACTCGATCTCTTACCTCTCGACCTCAATTCTTCATTTTTTTCTCCCTCCATATATAGCTACTACATGTTAACATTAGCAAGTCATTAGGGCTAATAATTGATATATGGAAAGAAAAAGATGTCACCACAAAAGTTAAGTAATAAATCAAATCATGTATACAAGTGCTGAATTTTTTAAATAGGACAATTTCATCATATACATATAAAAATAGAAATGTAAAAATAGAACAAGGCTATTAAAAATAAAACAAGAGGAACTCCTTGTATTATAAGGAAAAAGTAATCATAAATATACACTATTACACTGATTTATCCCTAGAACAGACAATTGCCTTGACCTGTTGCTACCACCTGAAAATTTAAAAAAATTCAATTCAATACATATCAAAGACTTAGAAACAAAATAATATTATTAATTCCAATGAAATGCTAGAATAGAGTAGAGGACAAAAATTCAATTCAATACATATTAAAGACTTAGAAATAAGAACTTTATTAAATTATAATATGTGAAAGACCTTTATCAAGAGTTATCGAATCTACATCATGGTGTTTTAGAAAAAAGTGTTTGGAGATTTAATTTTGAAAGACAAAACAGGAAAGGGAGTTATCTTTCAATAACTAAATTTCAAAGACATTTAAAGGGGAGTTATTTTGAAACAAATTCCACTTTTTGTCATAAGACAATGAACCCACATCATTTAAAAAGAATATATATATATATATATATATATAATCGGTGAATAGCAGTACCCCCCGAATTTGCAGATGAACAATTTTTTTGAAAATTTTTTTTATAATGAATAGTACGTTCTTCGTTGTTCTTCATCCAACAATCTCAAAATTACATCCAAAACACCATTTTTACAAATTCTAACTCAAACATAATCAAATAATTGATTGAAACTTCAATATTATCTGTGAAAATCACTCAAAAACTCATTAAATTAGAAAATTTCAAATTCTAGAGTTCATACCAAAATTTCCAAATTTGTAGATTTCACCCAAACCCGATTAATCTCTCATTTTTGAAACATGATCAAGTGCAAAATTATCTTAGAAGAAGAGAATTATAGTCATTAAACCCAGAAACTTTCTAAAATTTGTCAGATCTGAAAATTTTGTGAATAACATAATTTCTCACAAAATTTTCAAATTTGAACTCTATATATAATTTAATCGCAAAACAGCAAAGTACAAAAGGAGAAAAAGAGAACCAAAAATTTTCATTTTTACCTGTTGTCAAACAATAGCACCACCGTCACCAGAAGGAATGGAGGAACCACGACAGCAAGAAAATAAAGAGAGGTAGAGTAACTGAGTGAGAGTGAGGGTGAGGCAGCGGGATTAATGAGGACTTAGGGTTTCTAAATGGGAAGAATTGGGAATGAGAAAAAAATTGGAAATCTAAAAATTTTACTAAAAAATTCATAGTTTACTTTTTTTCTTTTTACTTTTGTTACAATTATTGGCGATTTTTAAAACCGCCGGTAATAGCACCGACACTGCCAGTAATTATATTCAATTGTCCGCGATTTTAACCACCACTGAATATGCTACATTTCTTTACAAGTGCTGAGCTTTTTAAATAAGACAATTTCGTCATATATATGCTTCAACACAGTGACCAAAAAAGAAAAAAATAATTTAATTAAGATACTTATAATATAAAATAACATTGAATTAAAATATCTAACCTTTTAAAATAACGTCACTTTTTCTTTCTTCATAACAATATTCATACTTAGAGACTAAATTTCAAATACATCATATATTAAAACATTTATTCACAGTTAATTAAACATAATGTTAAATGAAATAACTAGAAATTAACTTCACTTAAAGTGTTGCTCTATAACAATCCCTAGCATTTGCATTCTATAATAATCCTAGTAGCAAGCAATAAAATTTTTCATAGAAAATTAAAGGAATCTACACTTCACTGTAGCATGACGACAATATCAGCCGCAATACACAAAAATCTTTGACTTTAGTTAACTGCATTAAATTTGTGGTTCTGTTGATGCATGCCTGCTCCACTCCAGCTTCCAGCTTGCAGACTCATAAGGTTCGTATATAAGGTGTGCTGATGTGATCTCCTTGCTGACTTCAAGTGCTAAAATCTCTCTATAAAGGATGCCCCAGAACTCTAAGTATTGCACCACGAAACTTATTCTCCTCAGAGCAAAGAGTTTTCAGTATTCTCCCTCTGTTGTTCTTGTCCAAACACAACTTGTAATCACCAAAAACCATGGCCTCCAAGAGAATTATCGATCTCAACATTGAGGACAAGGAGGATCTTGACTTAACTTTGTTCATAAGCAAGGATAAGGACAAGAGATCTGTTGAAGGGACTCTTGAGACGCAGAAGAAGAAGAAAAAGATAAATGAGGACTAGCAGGAGGTCAGCACTGGCCGTTCATCAGAAGATAAGGTGGCTTGCCTGGAAAGGAAGATAGAGCAACTGGGGAAGAAGATAGAAGACCTGGAGAAGCTATCCAAACGTCAGGATGTAGCATTGGCTGCAAGGATAGAGAGGTACTTCTTTTGGTCCACCAAGTGTTTTTACAATCAAACACAAAGAAATGTTGATTGCATGACTACAATCTACACTTCACTTTACCACATTGCTCAATTTCTCAAACCAAAGACTGCCTCAGAGGTGATGCTGCAATTCATGACCACTCCTAAATATGAGGATCCTTCTACCTCCAAGAAGCCACGTCGCTTTTAGGTTACTTATGCCTAAATAATTTTTTGTCTGTTTCTTTTTTTGTTTAATTTGACTTAATGTACTTTCTTCATCGTTTCAATGTGAAAAAGTTTTTATTTTGAGAGTGCATCTAATTATGATTCCCTCCAGATGTCTCATATACGGATAAATAAAATAACATGTAAAATATAAGCTGAGTGGACATCATTAACAAAATACTACAATTAATCTGTGAGACAAATGAAAAAAATAAATAGATGACAATTAAAATATAGTTAATGAAATTAGTTGAGGCAAAGTAATGCTCCTTTTTACATTCAACTGATGCAACTGAACGGACAAATAGTCATAGTCTAATGATGCAAAAGGATGGCAAATAGCCAAATACTCTATTTTAGTCCAAAGTGATGCCCCACCCAATGACAAATATTCCATTTTCATGCAAAGTGATGATGGCAAACATTATATATATATATATATATATATATATATATATATATATATATACATATGTAAAATATAAGTTGGGTGGACATCATTAACAAAATACTACAATTAATCTGTGAGACAAATGGAAAAATAAATAGATGATAATTAAAATATAATTAATGAAATTAGCTGAGGCAAAGTGATGCTCCTTTTTATGTTCAACTGACGCAACTTAATGGACAAATAGTCATAGTCTAATGATACAAAATGATGGCAAATAGCCAAATACTCTATTTTAGTCCAAAGTGATGCCCCACCCAATGACAAATAGTCCATTTTAATGCAAATTGATGATGGCAAATATATATATATATATATATATATATATATATATATATATATATGTATATATTCATTTGAGAGAGGGAGACATATGTTATTAAGCTGAGTTTCACTTCACTTAAAAGACTCAAAAAACACTTCTGATAAGCCTAAGCTTATTTGAAAGATTTGATTTGGGGTTTGATTTATATTTTTAAAAGAAAATGTATTAGATTTATACTTAAGTTAACTAAAATATTAAAATCAAAATTTTATATTTCTTCGTACTTTTTCCTTTTTATATCTTTGTAATTAAAAGTTTGGAGAGTAATTATTTATATTGTAAAATATTAAAAGACAACAACTTTGAATAAAGCAGTTTTTTTAAAAATATATATATAATTTTTTTACACAAATCAAAGTGCCATTGACTCTGATTATTGCTGTGTTTCACGTCTTGTCCTTGTTCACTCCATTATTGGTGTTTGCAGCACCTTTATCTTCCTGTTAACCTACCCAATGAAACCACGTTTTCATCCTCTCATTTAAAACGTTAAATTATGTATGATAATTCAAGGAATTAATAAATAAAAATACCACTATCTATATTCAATGAATCCATTGCATTTCAATCATATTTTGGAAGCAATTTAACAATTAGTACAAATAAAATCAGCCCATGGTCAATACTTCAGCGCACACACAATTGCTGACCAAAAAAGAAAAGAAAAGTTGATAGTTCCAGCTGTATAACAACATAACCACCCCCAAATTTGAAACATTAAGAAAAACTTTATGCTTAAAAAAGAGAAAGAGGTGGACAGAAGCAAAATTCAAGTTGTGTTTCTAAATTACAAGCACTTTAGCTTATTAAAAGCAAAATCCAATTGTAGCCAAAATTAATCCATTCCTTCATCAAAATCACACAATATGAGAAGTAATCTTCAATTTTGATTTTAAAGCAAAATTACACAATATGAGAAGTAACCTCAAAGTAAGAAGCACTAACTGGTAGACAATGTGGACAAGCAACCACAATCACACTAACTACGATCAAGTAAGACTTCATTATTTCAAGTTAAAAAATAATGAAGTCTTACTTGATCGTAGTTTTAATATTTAATTTAGAAAATAATATAATAAGATACTTTTAATATAAAATAATATTGATTATTTCTTTACAAATACACACATATATAATGTCATATTCTAATTTCTAAATTAATTTATGAAGAATAAAATGTGTCAATTTAGATCAGAGAGCTGAAAAGCATTTCATGAAAGATTAATTCCATGTTCAAGTTAAAAAATAATGAAGTCCTACTTGATCGTAGTTTTAATATTTAATTTAGAAAATAATATAATAAGATACTTTTAATATAAAATAATATTGATTATTTCTTTATAAATACACACATATATAATGTCATATTCTAATTTCTAAATTAATTTATGAAGAATAAAATGTGTCAATTTAGAGGTTGTATACACATTAATTTTTTCATTTCATAAGTTAAAAGTGACATTTTGATAGTAAAATAATCAAAGTTTAGCAACGAATGATTTCATGGTCAAGTGACAAAAAAGAATTATACCAAGACAATTGAAATTTTTCATAAACTAAGTTAAGTGTTTTATTTTTTAGAATTAAACTAAAATAAATATAATTTTTTATATAAAGCAAAAAAATGTCTTATTAGATGACTCATCATTACCAAATTAATTTTGAAAACAAAGATTTATACAAATTTATTGAAAATAAATCTTACTGGACAGTAGAAAAGTTGCAATATATGTCTCAATCATTTGTTTTGTGAGAAATTATGTGCTAACCCAGTTTCATTACATATATCAGTCTGAATATTATACTAGACAATGCCAGACAAACATATAGCAGGTGAGTTTTTGGGACACTAATATCTCAAAAGAATAAAGATTTAAAACCATTTAATGAGACCTTAATAATCTTCACATTGGGATAAGGGCATTAGAGATATTGGGGTAGACCTTATATTCTTTAGGTTTAAATATACTTGAGGTCTTTATAGTTTCATTGAAGAATGAATTCAGTCCTTATAGTTTGAAAATAATGAATTTAGTCCCTATAATTTTCAAAATCATGAAATAAGTTCCTGGGGTTAGTTTTTGGTTAGTCAATTATTAGTCAACGCTGACTGGGATGCTGACATCATTATTAAAATTTATGTCAGCACTGACTGCGTACTATTTATACTGACATGGACTAGCCAATAAAGAAGTTTCAATTTATTTACTTAGGTCCTTGGTCAAAATTTCCCTTTTGTCCAATTTTCTATATAAAATTGTCTTCTACTTCGCCTACGTCCCTAGTTTAAGAATATATTTTTTTATTTGTCAAAATATTCCCTACGAACTTTTCAATTTATTCACTTTAGTCCCAGCACTTTCATATTTTTTCTCAAGGTTTGGTCCTCCATATCAGTCCATAATTTTTTTTAGTCATGATATGATTCAATATATTATTCATACCCAAGAATAATACAAAAAAGAATTAAAATTCAAGTTTCAAATCATATATTTTATTCACTTAGGTCCTTAGTCAAAAATTTTTTTGGTCCATTTTTTTTATATAAAATCATTTTCTAATTTTTCTAGGTCCGTAGTTTAAGAATATATCTTTTTATTTGTCAAATTCATCCCCTACAAACTTTTTAATTTGTTCACTTTAGTCCCGATTCTTAACTTTCATGTGGTTTGGTCCTCCAAATCAGTCCATAAATACATTTTTAGTCATGAGATGATTTAATTTGTCATTCATACCCAGGATCAATACAAAAAATGAATTAAAATAAATATTAGGAGAAAAGATCAATACCATTTGCTATTAAAAATTATTGCTTGCTATTCTTTGGAAAAATAACTCCTAATAACGTTTAAATCTGCCTAATGAGTTTGTCTATATAATTAAATTAAAGACGAAAGAAAAAGATCGTAGTAGTTTTAATTAAAGTGACGATACATGAAATAAGAATGATTTTAATTCATTTTTTGTATTGATCTTGGGTATGAATGATAGATTGAATCATATCATGACTAAAAATGAAATTATAGACTAATTTAGAAGACCAAATTGTGAGAAAAAATATGAAAGTTAAGAATTGGGACTAAAGTGAACAAACTGAAAAGTTTGTAGGGGATAAATTTGACAAATAAAAAGATATTTTCTTAAGCTAGAGACCTAAAAA
The DNA here is from genome assembly GCA_037074585.1 of Biancaea sappan. NCBI lineage: Eukaryota > Viridiplantae > Streptophyta > Magnoliopsida > Fabales > Fabaceae > Biancaea > Biancaea sappan. Next base: position 56,412,070 of record CM073491.1, on the reverse strand, counting down.
AAATTAGAAGACGAGTTTATATAAAAAAATTGGACAAAACTTTTTTTTAACCAAGGACCTCAGTGAATAAAAGATAAGTTTTGAAACTTAAATTTTAATTCTTTTTTGTATTGTTTTTTGGGTATGAATGATAGATTGAATTATATCATGACTAAAAATGAAATTATGGATTGATTCGGAGGAATCGTGAGAAAAAAATATGACAGTGAAGAACTGGGACTAAAGTGAACAAATTGAAAAGTTTGGAGGGGATGATTTTGACAAATAAAAAAATATATTATTAAACTAGAGACTTAGATGAAGTAGAAGACGAGTTTATATCGAAAATTGGACAAAAGAAAATTTTTGACCAAGGACCTAAGTGAATAAGTTGAAACTTTTTTTTTTATTTTGGCTAGTCCATGTCAGCATGAGTAGTATACAGTCAGCACTGACATAGATTTTAATAATAACATCAGTATCCCAGTTAGCGTTTACTAACAATTGACTAACCAAAAACTAACCCCGGGGATCTATTTCATAGTTTTGAAAAATATAGGGATTAAATTCAATATTTTCAAACTATAGGGACTAAAATCATTTTTCAATGAAACTATAGGAATCTCAAATATATTTAAACCTATTCTTTATATACAGGGTTTACATTTTTCTTGTAGTAGGCCCACAATTTGCCTACAACATTTTTCTGGTTATGTTTTAGTTTATTAGAACTGAGGAGAGTGAACAACGTGTTGCAGTATTTATTGCCACCTAAATGAGCTCTTATAGCATCAGGATAAAACCAATGTGGGGTAGCAACTCTTGTTTCTTAGTATAATATTGTTATCCATGTGACTTACTAAATGCTGCAAGTTCTACTACATAACTCGTAAACTATTATCATCATCATAATAAATTAACTCTATTTGTTGGGCTCCACTTGATTGAATGTTTCTCTATTAGCCACTGTCAAGTCCCTCCTAGTTGGTCAAAAGCAAAAACAAAAGAAAAAGGGAATGAGTATATTGCAAAAAGAAGAGACGCTTTTTACACATGGAGTGGAAAGAGATACCTATAATCAATTGGGAAAGTCATTATGGCCTCTCAATTACTTTAGATGATTTTTTTTAGCTTTTTAGATGATTTTCATTAATAAGTCACATCCAAAAAAAAAAAGATAATTTTCATTAAACTTCTTGAGCATAAGCATTCATGACAAAAGTGGGGAGCTGAAAGTCCTCATAGGTGTTTTGCAGTTTCTTGTATTCTTTGCTAATAAGTCTACAAGTAATTGGTTATTTATTAATTGTTTAGTATACTATTAGTTTTAAAACCACAATATCTTATTATGATTTGAAATAATATGGTCTTTTAGTGAAATTGGAAATATTACTTAAAAAATAGGAAATGTATGATAAGTTTCAGCTAGTATTATATTTTTATGAATTGATTTATATTTTTACTTTATCTTATATTATCTTCATTTTTTTGGAAAGAACTCATTACTTGTATGGATGAAAGATTGTTTTTTTCAACTTCTCAACATGTTTGATTTCTATAGAAATGTGTCAGTTCATTACAACAAGAGCTAAAGGGCAGGATATTGATAATACCTTCTTTGTGAAGGAAAGAAGAAAGCAACCAAATGATGATGATGCCTCCTAGTCCAACGACAAAGCCAACCTAATTTACTACTTGTCAAGCAAAAGATTTCAATATGATTCCAAAAGGGCATATATGCAAATATTCTCTTTTCTGTAAATGGGATTATATTACAGAGGAACTTTAAATTCAAATCAGATTAGATATATACAATTAAGAAAAATAGAAGAACAAGAAATTGAGAGACAACGTTAAAAATCCCAAATCATATTCCATTGTACGAAAAAAAATTCACACTCCATCTGTCCATGAGTTCTATTGGATTAAACCCAAACACCTGGGATCCTTTTGCAGATACAGAAATTATGGAGTTTTATAAAATTCAAAATTTTGTAGTAACTTTTAACACAAGAAAGTGGTTTTTCTTTCTTTTTTTTTTTTCAACCACGACACTGAAGTCAAATCTATTAGCATAAAGATTTGAAATTCTAAACTATTAAGCCAAGAGGAAAAATAATTATCAATATAGCTCACCAACTACTAATTAGAGACTTCCCTCCCCCCTCCTTTTTTTAATCCAAAGCAAACACCGACATTGAATTAAACTTCAGGTAGAGTTTTGAAATTTAAATCACAAATTCAAAGTTTAAATTGTAATAATAGAACATAAATAGAAAACACAACAATGCCAAAATGAAAAAGAAAGAAATAGAAATAGATAAAAAGCCAAACATTCATATTTCCAATATCAAGTTCAGTCTAAACTACACTTCATCAAACTTCAAATAGACTACGAACACCAAGACAAATGCTAAAATGGCATAGACCCAGCACGTACAGACAGACACCTCAAGCAAAGTTCCTAAATTTCTTCCCTTTGATTTAAAACCCACCATTGAAATCCTTTGAAACCCTTCTCTCAGACCACATACACTGGCCGAGAAAGAAAGAGGGGTCTGTTAATTTCCCTCACAAACCCAGAAACACAAAAACTAAACCATATCATATTAATCTAGACTAAGTGTACTGGGAGGAAAGAAGGGAGATTTAAAAGAGAGAAAAGGGAAGCTAGATGAAATACCTGAAATGCAACGCCAAATCGAAGTGTGAACTACGTTTACAAGCTCGAAATAGAGAAGGAGAATGGTGGATAGAGCACAAATAAGAGAAAGAATAGAGGAATGGAGCACAAAATAGGTCAGGAGAGTGGAGAAAAAAGAATGAATCACCAAAATGAAAAAGAAAAAAGTGGAGGGAGATATGCCCGCAAGTGAAATAAAGATGCGCTAATGTTTTTTATTTTCAATTGCTGGCAATGATGGTGACCGTCGGGAATTGTATCAAAACCGCCGGGAATTGTATACAATTACCAACGGTGATGATAACTCCCAGTAATTGTTGTATTTACCGGCGGTTTTCCTTAACTACCACGAAATTACCGCCAGAAAATACAGACTTTCTTGTAGTGATGGTGTAACTCTAATGAGTTGCTTATTATAGGTCCAACAATACCATATCACTACTTTTGGCTACAAGTAACTATCTATTACTTTAAATAATTATTCACTCCAATGATGCAACTCTTAAAAACTCACAAATGAATCCCACAAACAATACTCTATTACTTTAATATTTATTTTTGTTTCAACTTAAAATATTAACTAATTTGATTTTTAATTTTGAAACAATAAATACATAAAAAATATAAAAATAAAGTAGATATATTTAAAATATAAAATATATTAAAAATATAGCAAATATATTAAAAATACTTAAAATTATAGCCAATAAAATTTTTGTAATAAAATATTTTTTTCCAAACGAATTATTTTTGTCAATTGTCACTTCATTCTTAAGCAGCAATTGAATTTTAAAACGTGAAAATCTTCTATTATCTATTTCTCTATATGTCTATTTATTTACTATATGTACTAAAACAAGTTCTTCTACTATGAATTTAATGCAACTCATCATAGCACTGGCAAAAGGCCCTCGGCCCAACTTAGACCCATTTGTAAATATACAGATTTGGGTTTAGAAAATTAGACATGTTTAAAAAAGGTTTGGCTCACTTGTCTGAGGGCCAAATGGACTAAGTCCACAGGCTAGCATACTTTTATATTTAAAAATATATTAATTAAAAGAAATTCTTAGGCTCTATTTGACAAAATTAGCTTATAAGTTAGCTGATAACTTATAAGTTAATTTTTAACTTATAGTTTATAAGCTGACTTATGAAATTAGAAGTGTTCAGTAAAAGTAGCTGTTGAAGTAGCTGAAAAGTATAAAATGACATAAAAGGCATATATTTTTAATTCCAAAATAATATAAATAAATATATTATTTTTGTTTTAATTAAATTAATTTAAATTATTATCTATATAAAATATATAAATATATATTTTTACATATATAATATATTTATATATTACTATATTTTATTACATATAATAAAATATATTTACATATTTTATTATATTTATACATTATATATATATTTATATATAAAGGTATAATGAATATGAAGGGTATAATAGATATTTTCATAAAATAACAAGGGCAAAAAGGAAAGAAAAGTATATAAGATATAAGCTACTCAAAATAGCTTATCACAATAAGTTGTAAATTACTAAAATAAGCTCGTTTACTGAATACTTTTAACGAATTTATAAGCTAGTCAATAAGCTATAAACTTGCACACTGACACAACCTTAAGGGGTCGTTTGTTATCTAGAAAAAAGTAAGAATGGAAAGGAAAAGAGAATGTAAAAAGAAGAAGGAAAAGAAAAAAAAACTTGTTTGATATGTAATAGAAAAGAAAGGAAAAAAATAAGATTATTATATTTTTTAAATATAATAAAAAATAAATATAAAAATAATTTATTATTTTGCCTTTAACCAAAAATTCATTACTTAACCAAAAAAAAATCCATCAAACCTTATTGGTGTTGGCTATGGCGCCAGTAGACCAGCTTCCAAGCGCTGGTCGATCGGCTGCCAAGCGTCGACCGATAGATTGCCAAGCACCGGTTGATAGGCTTCTAGGCTCCAGTCGACCGGCTTCCAGGCACCAGTCGACCGGCTGCCAAGCGTTGACCGACAGGCTGCTAGGCGTCGATCGACCGACTGCTAGAATTTCTCTCACCGCCAGTGTCTCAGACTCTCTCCCTTTCAGTCCGTCGGTTTCTTTGAATAGAAGAGAACAACAGTACGCGTGAGTTCGACACAGAGACAAAACCGTCCAAATATCTATTTTTCATCCAGGAAACACCTTTTCCATCAAGATAGCAATGGAAAAAAAACTCTAGGAAAAGCGGATCATTTTTTTCATGATAGAAAACTCCATTCTCTACAGTTTGGCTACTAAACAAAGGAAAAAAAGAATAGTACATGAAATTTCCATTCTATTCCAACGCTCTTACGGATACCAAACGACCCCCTAAAGTGTTGATATATTATTATGGCTCCAAATTCAATCATTTTAGCTAGTTTTTTATTTATTCTTGAATGATTGTTTGTTAATTTTATCGTTCTTTTAAGCTTTCATAGTAATTTTTAATTGTTTAATTTATCTTTAGTTTATTTTGATTTTTCTTTCGTTTTTCTTATAAGTTGATTGTTTTCCTGAAGCGATAACTCAATGTTAGGAATCATAACTCAGCGTTAGGAACTCATAGCTCAGCGCTGGGAACTCATAGCTCAGCGCTAGAAACCATAGCTCAGCGTTGCGAGGTCAGAAACCAGTTTTTGCTCCAGTAGTCTAGCGCTCAACGCTAGATTCCTATAGCTTAGCGTTGACGTTCCTTCCAGAGCTTGTTTTTCGTTTTACGCCATAGTTGAGCACTGGGGTCCTGATACTGTGCATTTTGGATAGTATTTAAGCTTTGTTTTAGGTTTTAGAAAGGTTATCTTGGTTTTTCTGAAGGGGAAAACACACAAGACAGTTGGGGAAGATATTGGAGAGCATGGAGAACTTAATTGGGCACGGTCGGGACTCAATCTCTCCTAGTTTTTCTTCTTATCTCTTACTATGAACTCCAATTTTACTGATTTCTTCATTCCTTCCGTGAGTAACTAAACTCTTAAAGTTAGGAATTGATATAGCTTGTTTTGAATGAGGTTTTACTGATTGTTTGGATTCTTTTTTAATGCAAATTTGATTGTTGGAGTAGTCTTTACTGTTTTAATTGACTCTTGAATGATTGAACACCATTTTATGAAATTTGAGATTTATATTGATACTAGGGATAGTTCAATATAAAGTCGCCTTTGTAATTACTACCATAAACTGGGTTAATCTAGGAATAAATAACTTCATTTATGTGGTTTTTTCTTAATTTCTTGAGCTTAAACACCCAATCAAATAACTGTACTAAGGAATTGAGTAATTATTTGAATTAGGTCGGATTGAATTCCAAAGAATTGAGTTTAATCAAATTTGAGAAATTAGCTAATAATAAAAGAATTTGAAATTAAAACGAATTATCTTGCGATAATTCAAATGTTAATTTGTCTATAAATTAACCAAACTAAGAAACAAGTGAAATCAATTCCTTGCTTCTTTTCATCCATTGTTGAATTTCAACCCTTGTTTTTGTTCTTTGTTTTCCAAATTTCTGTTTAAAACTTATTTAGAGTTTCCTTCAATCCAATCTATATTTTGTTCAAATAAAATTTTTATTAGCAAAATTGGTAATTGTCAATAGTCAATCCTTGTAAATATGATATTTTTCTCACTACTTTACTACTTGTGTGAGACCTAATACACATGCTAGAAATTCCACATCAAGTGAGTATAGAACAGACCTTAGATTGTTGTGTAAGTATTAATATATTACAAATATGCCATTTTTGTAGAAGTTGGATGGGATAGTATAAGAACATAATATAATATAATAACAAAACACATAGAGAGAGTCGCAACTATTCATACTATCAATATATTGGATAATGACATATTAAAGAAGGGTTTTCATATTATAGTAATTGAAGTTGGTGATTGCAATTTAAACTCAACTAAAAAAAATTTTAAAAAAAAATTGGGCTAGTCTGTTAGCTTGCAAGCCAAACCACAAGCGGGCTTAGGCACTAGAACCCAAGCTCATTGATGAAATGGATTGGCCCGCACTCAATCCGTTTAATGCAGACCCATTTTGACAGTGATAAATAGGGGTATTCATAGTTTCAATTAGATTCAGTTTTGAATATTAATCAAATTAAACTGAGCTTATCGGTTTTACAAAATTATGCACCTATTGATTTTAATTTTTGGACCATTTGGTTCGGTTTTGATTGAGTGGTTTGGTTCAATTTTAAAATTTTTTTACAATAATTTGTTATTTTTAATTTTAATAAAATATAAAAATATAAAAAAGAGATTAAATTAATTAAAAGAAAGAGACTAAATTAATTAAAATATATAAATAATTTTGTTAACATAAAAATATAGAAATATAATATTTATATACATAATATTATTTATATATATATATATAATTAATCCAATTCAATTCAAATTAAACTGACAATTAAAATTTATATTTTAAAAATTAATTTTTTAATTTTGATCGACTTAATTTAATTTTAAATACACTGGTAATTCATCCTTTACTGATATGATCTATGTCATTTGCCATACTAGCTGTTTCAAATTCAGTAGTAGAATGTTGTACCACACGCAATTAACCACGACACTTTTCTAATATTGTGGCATTTGATCTCTATTCACTTACCTTCCCACATTCATCGGTCGTTGCTGCTTCGTCTAATAAGCTTAATTTAGGATCATATTGATAACATCAGACACTCCAGGAATCAAATCATACTATTATGATTGTTATTCTTCGACAACTTTTTACGACTCACAAAAAGAGCCAATGGCAGCCTATAAGAACCAACAACGTCCCAGAGTGCTTTGATAAAAAGGCTATTGGAATCATCATTACTTCGGATTCTTCTTGGACATAATTAGTTAGGCTCTCTACTCCAAATATCCCATCTCAAAAAATAATTTCTCCAAACCTTCCATTTTTAAAATTATTTTCTTAAGATCACACTTTTTTATTTGGCAAAGGGATGACATTTTTTTTAATTGCTTTACTAATCTGTCAATATGATTGACCGATCAAATTAAAGAAGAATGTAAAAGAAAAGGATGATATTATTGATGAAATGAGTGTGGGAAAAACTGAAATAAAAAAAAATGGTATACAATCAATACTCATAATTCAAGGATTTTATGTGATTTCAATATCTCTTACAATGGTCATGTCATCAATCCCTCTCTTAACTTTTGGTCCAACATCAATAGTTGGATGCATTGCATCAATCAACTAATATTTGCCTCACCTTTTTAATTTTTTTAAATTACAAGATTAATTCTCATTCATTCAATATAAGTTGACAATTAGTTCATCTAATGGCCGAATTATCACTTATATTTTGATTTATAAAATCAATCTTCAACTGTTCGATCTCAATCAATAATTAACAAATTTGACAATGAACAATAAAATTGCAATAAATATATAATTTAATTTATAAAAATATAAAATTACATAAAATATACAAATCAGTTCATCAAAATATAAAATTACAGAAATATAAAAAATAATTTATAAAAATATAAAATGATACTCTAAATTACAATTGACTTTCGTTAGTTATAATTGATCAAATGAAACTAATTTCTCCTATTAATTTATGGTCTTATGTTATGTAGAACCACTCATCCAACTTGCTTTTTCTAATCATCTCTTAGAGGGTTCTCTTTACATAAACTTAATTAAATTACTGTAATTTTATATTTTGATGAATTAATTTGTATTTTTAAAATTAAATATTATATTTAATTTAATTTTACATTTTTATAAATTAATTTATATATTTTCTGAAATTTTATATTTTTTATAAAAGAAATACTTTTTTTACTGTAATTTTATATTTTAATGAATTAATTTGTATAGTTTCTATAATTTTATATTTTTATAAATTAAATTCTATATTTATTGTAATTTTATTGTACAATGTGGGATGTGCTAATCTTTAATTGAGATTGGATAGTGAAGAATTATTTTGTAAGTCAAAATGCAAGAAAGATGTCAGCTGTTGAATGGACTAACTGTTAACCTACATCAGACGAATAAAAATTAATTTTACAATTTTTTTAAAGAGTCAAAAGGTCAGTCAAATATCAATCATTAAATACAATACAACCAATGATTGAAATAGAACTAGGAGGCTCTTGTGCGGATCCCAATCCTTTCTTCCCACCTTCCTTTTCATTCGACGCCTATATATATTGACATGTTTGTTTCAATTTTATGTGCAACCATTTTGGTAGAGCGTGTAAATGCTACGAAAATGACATTTTATTGTCACAAAGCTTTAGGCCCCGTTTGGTAGCTACACGTATGCTGGAAAAGAAGACTCCATTCCATTACTGTTTATTTTTTTTCAGTGTTTGGTGTGCCTACTGTAGAAGCTGGCGATGGAGGTTGATATTCCTTCTTCCATCAATTTCATGTTTTTTTTCCCCTCGCCCTATCGATGAAAAACCGGTCATCTGATGGAATGAAAATACATATTTTCCCATTTGCCCTTATCTGTTTACTGTAATGCCCAAGTTACCCTTATTTGCCCCTATATTGTTTATTTTAATTCCAATTGTACCCTTATTGATGCCATAATAATGGAAAGAAATGCCCTCCGATACCAACCAGTCAATCTGCAGGCGGTCGACCGGCTGGCAGTGAGATGTGCAGTCATCGTGATTTGCATTCAATATATTCAAGCAAGGAAAACTGTACCAGATGGACGAAATAAGCGAGTCTCTTTGCTGAAGGGGTTGTCGTTGTTGAGGACGTGAAGTCGGTGGCGTCGACGAGAGGGAGCTCCACGTTCAAGCCGGTGTAGTTCTCACTGGAACTTCGGTGACTGGGAGGTCGACATGAGCTTCACTAGGTGAGTGGGAGAATGTAGTAAAATAGAAGATTGGGGTTTGTCTGAATCAAAATTAGGGCAAATAAGATAGGGGTAATTTAGTCATTTCATTCTAATTTTTCCTTTCTTTTCTCTTAAAAAATACATATCAAACACACAAAATATTTCGTTCCTACTCTATTTTCTATCTCATACCAAACATGTTTTTTTTCCCATTCTCTTTTCCCTCTTCCATTCTATTTTCCTATTTCCTTTCTATTTTTACTCTTTCTTGAATATCAAATGTCCATAAGTAAAACATTGTCGTGCATCATGTTATTGCTTTACTAGCGGACGACTCGCTAAGAACACTTTCACAATTTTTTTTTTGAATTATGGTATAATCTACTAATATTTTATTATCTTTGTAAGATTTATATTTATATCAATAACTTTATTCTTTTCGATTCTATTTTTTTTAGCTTTTTGTAGATGGTTGGGAAAAAAATTTCCCCATTGAGAATCAAGGACATGGTTACTAGTCATGGAGACCCGAGTTTTGAAAGTACTCCCTGTTGGGAAAATAATGTTTGTATAGCCTTGGTATTTCAAAAGAGAATAAATTAAGTCTCATATTGCTTAGAATAAGGAGGAGCTAAGACTTTATATACTAATATATATTAGTGGGTTCATAAAGAGTTAAGGAAAAAGTTAGGTTTGTGCGCTTACAATTGCAAACTAATGCAGTGCGAATCAGTCGATTTGTCTCCTGCGTGTGGATAAAGTAAATCAGACTTAGTTAGTACTGGCAAAACGGGCCGCCCGGCCCTGCCCGTAACGGGCTAGGCCAAAAAACAGGTTGGATCGGGCCGGCCCATTTTTGGACGAGCTTGGATTCTTATGTCCAAACCCGCCCATGCTAGTCTGCGGGCCAAACGGGCTGGCCCGCGGGCTAAGCTTTTTTTTTTTTAATAATATAATATAAAATTAATTTTTTTTGGGTAAAAAATAAAAAATATATTAAGTAGAAAACAAAAAAAAAAGTTAAGATATTTCAAAATTGTATGTTTTCTAGAATTTTAGAATTTATCCATTCCAAAATTGTATGTTAACTCATCCAAATCAATTATTTAGGATAAATTCCAAAATGAATTGATGAGTTAAGCAAAAAAAAAGTTAAGAATGGATGGATAAATTCCAAAATTGTAGGATAAACAAAAAAATTTAGGATGAATTCTAAAATTGTACAATATAAAACTATGAATTTATTGTAAATTTTTTTAAATAAAATACGTGCCAGCCCGCGGGCTAAATGGGCCGGCCTATTTAAGCCCGCTTTTAAACAGGCCTATTTTTCAATCTCCAAGCCCGTCTATATGTGGGCGGACCGGGCTTGGCTCGTGGGCCAAAACCTGTTTTACTAGTACTAGACCTAGTTTTAATTTGTGGAAATAATATTATTTTTTTATTTTTATTTACTTATTTGAATAAAGGTAAAATTGACAATTGTAAAATTAATTTGGTCAACATCAAAAAATTAGGGACTGATCTATACGAAGAGTTACTTTCTCTAATCAGATTATATTGTTTCATCTCACGGCATTGTGAATTCCTTTTTATCTTCTTGAGCCCAAGGATAGGGTTTAATATTTATCTCCTTACTAGAGTTGCCTTTTTATCTTCTTGAGCCCAAGGATAGGGTTTAATATTTATCTCCTTACTAGAGTCTTTAATCTTTGGGTTTTGTATTTTTCCGTCATTCTTTTTCTTTTATGTTGTCAACCTAACAAATCTATTAACAAATGAGATGATTTGCACATTTTTGAAGATCTAAGACAGTACTTTGCATATTTTAGCCTTTCCACAATACTTCAATACCCTTTCATACTTAATTAAAAGCAAAATCCATAAGTAACATATTTCAACATGCCTTTTAAAAAAAAAGAGTAAATCATTGATTTAGTCTCTAACAGATTATAGTTATCTCAAATTAGTCTTTAAAACACTAAATATCTCAATTTATTCTTTAAAAAATTATATTTATTTTAATTTAGTTATTTTCATTGTAAAATTGTAAAATGTACATATTTTTTCAAATTTGTTGCTGCCAAAAGTCATGACCAATGAAAGAAACAAATTGAAATGAATAAAATCTTTCAAGGACAATATTTAAAACTTAATATTTTAGAGACTAAATTAAGATAATTGTAATATATTAGGGATCAAATCAATAGTATTTATTCATGTAAAATATTACTTCTTTAATATTTTTAAGTAACCAATAACTTTAATTTTTTATATTTTCTTTCAAAATTAACGATATTATATTTAAATTTAAAAATTATATATTTATTTTTTAAAAGATATAAAAGTTTTTATATCTAAATTTATTATATTTATTGAATATAATGTTATATATAAAATATAGAAATATGATAAAGTGTGATTATTTATATTAAACAATATATTTTTCTAAAAAAATTAAAAAAGGACCAGCCAACATGCCAGGCGGGCCTAGCCTATTTGGCCTACGAGCTACAGATTTTTTTCTCAATACTAGATATAGTTGTTAGTTGTCAAAACAATCATTGGGAAGAAAATTAATTTTGTATTAAATTAGAAGAAAATTAAAATTTTAATTTACCATTTATATATATTTTTTAAACTATTTCAAAAATTAATCAAATAACCTAATTAATTACACATTTTTTTTATTAGAATAACTTTTATAACTTGAAATATGTTTACTTGATAGATGATTAAAACTTTGGAAATTACTAATTTTGGATAAAAAATTAAATATCAATTAAATATATAATAAGAGATTGAGATAGTATTAAACTATGACCAATTTATTTGTATGTCTAAAGTTATAATAATGAGAAATTTAATTCAAATTAAACATACAAGTATAAATAACGCTTGTGTTGTGTAGCCAAATTTAGTCAATAAGGCATACCTTCGTGTATTTTAAAGAAATTAAAATTGATCTTGTTCAATGTATTATCTTGTGCTTTTAAAGCTCTTGACTACATTTCACTAATCACTGCATTTTTGTCTGAGAAAATGAACAAAGAGATAAGCTCAATTTTTTGGTGTTCCAAAATTTTCAAATAAAAAATAAAAAATAAATAATGATATGCCTTATTTGAACATGATATTTTTCTATTTTCTTATGTCAAAATAAAGATTTTTAAAGAGTTAAATTGCTGTCTACTGCCGATTATAAAATATTTTATTGACATCATAAACAGTGCAATTAACCATGTGACGTGTTACAAAGCAATTAACCATATATAATATTTTAATTTTTAAATTGATATTTTTATAATAATTTTAAATTTTAATTTGCTATAAATTATAATTAAAGTAATTTTTTTTTGTTAATTAGACATATAACATGACGAGTGATCAAATATAACGTAACTTTTTACTTATGATAACAATTGACCAATGGTTAACGATTGTCACTATTTTTCACATTTTCAGGAATTATAAAAACTAAAATTTTAATTTTAAAATTATAACAACTAAATTCACAAAAAAAAATATAGAGATCATAAATACATTTTAACATTTTAATATCTATATCTAAATTTAAAAATCTTGTTAAGATTTCAAAATGTGATTACAATGACTTTTTCCTTCAATCTCGACGTGAAAAGTTTGTTCATATTAAATTAAGGGTATCAAATAATTACAATATGTAAAAATGGACTCTAATGCTAACTTGTTCTGGTTTTTTTTTTTTTTAGATAAAAAAGTTCGATGGTAACTAGGGCTTAGCCAAAATACACTAATTTGAAAAGGTTTTTCAAGTTAAATAATTTATTTGATTATTTATGAAATCTATCACATCATTTCATCCTCACTCAATGCAATTAATCATTTTTTAAAAAGAAAGGTCAAAATTTTCTTTTGGAAGAATTATATTTTATTCTTCTAAAATTGAGAATTTATTATTACATTAATATGTAAAGCTTGTCATATAACAAAATAATTTCTTATGACAGAAAGATTCTAAAATTTAAACTTTGATTAACACTAATAAAAGGATAATATAATCTTAACGGTAATACTAATGTACAAAAAAAAATTATAATTAATTTGACATTGTTATCTTGGTTTAAAACTAACAAAATTAATTTACTATATTTTAAAAATTATATTACAAATTATATAATTATCCTTACAGAATAAACATAATTTCTCACATCGTAACTGAATTATATGTTAAAACTTTGGTTCTTAGGCTATCTTTAATACTGATTAAGGAGATGGATTATATTCCTATTATACTATTTAAGAATAGGGATGGCAATGGGGCGGGACGGGGCTTCTCCCGTCCCTGTCTCCGCTGCCAAAATCTGTCCTTGTCCCCGCCCTCGATTCCCGTCGGGGAGAAAAAATATTCCCCGTCTCCATTCCTCGCAAGGAGCGGGGACGAAAAAATATTCCCCGTCTCCATTCCTCGCAAGGAGCGGGGACTCGCGGGGTTATTTAAAAAAATTAAAATGTAAAAAAAAAATTAATAGTATATATTTTAATAAAAAAATTCTCTTTTCTCTTCTAGGTTGGAGAACAATTAAGAAAATTCAGCACTCATGCATGTAAGACCAACAAAATCAATCAATTTTGGGGGACTGAGATTAGAGTTTTATTTTTTATTAAATTTATTTTAATTATTTTAAATATAAAATGACTAAAAGATGTCTAATATTATATATATATATATATATATATATATATATATATATATATATATATATATATATATATATATATATATATTAGGGATATTTTGTAAATTTATTAAAATACTCTTCGGGGACGGGGACCCCGCGGGGTGGGGAGTGTGATTCCCGTTCCGATCCCCGTTTAACTTTCGGAAAAATTTTTCCCCCGCCTCCATCCCCGTGGAGGGAAATTCCCCGCCAACAGGGCTTCGAATGTGGGGATTCCAGCAAGTTTCCCCTTATTCGGGTCCCCATTGCCATCCCTATTCAAGAATGTTTGGTTATTAATAGAGATAAAATTTTATTTTTATATATATTTGATATCTAAAATTAAAGGATAAAGAATAAAAATTAAAATTCAATTTCCATATTTTCTTTTCATAAAAAATAAATCGAAAGAAATTCTATTTTGTTGTAACCATTGAATTCTTTTTCTTTCAAAATTAACTTTTTCATATCCAACATGTCGATTCTTTTGGTTTATCATTCAGCGAATCACTCAACCAAATCTTAATATATGGCTGATAGTGGCCTTAAAATATTTTGAATTCTGTTTTAAAAAGACCCTTGAAGTCACCATTTCTTGAATTTTTTTTAAAACAGGATAAGCAGGTGAGGTAACTTCATAAATAAGGTTCCAACATTCTCCGAAATTCTCAGTCCGTTCTCGTTTCTGCCATTTCATTTTTCAGTTTCAGCTTCCAAATTTCAAACAGGTAAAGTACCGGACATGTTCAGTGGAAGAGGTATGGGCGGAGGAAGTGGAAGTGGAGGCGGCATGTTGAGAAGCGTTGGAAGAGCAGTGGCAAGAGTTGGTGTTTCTGGTCCCTCTAATGCCGCTGCTAGTACTACTCCTTCGAAAGCGAATCCCTCTCCTAGGTCTACTTCTCCTACTTCCAAGTTTACTCACAATCCCAAATCCTCGAGCCATCTCTCGGTGTCTTCTCCTCTTAATTCTCATAATAGGAACCCTCTATCTGGTGTACCTACTTGGTATTCTTCATCCGAGGATGATGATGATAATGACTGGGTTTCCTTGGATGGGACTGTAGATGATGGCATTCATGGGTTTTCTGGTGCTTATGTTTTGGGGCCCGCTCCTTCTGAGGCTGAGGTTGACGACGCCGTCACTGCTCTCCAACAGTAAGCTTATCCTTTTTTCTTTTTTTAAAATTGTTCATGTAATACTTAAAGTTGATTCTGTGGTGGATTTTATGCTTCACATGATATGATTGTTTTTATCTTCTTTGGCTTTTTGCACTATTGTTAATCTTTTTTGTTATGATGGTGGGAATAGTTTCTTGAAGTATTGTCGGGAATCATCACATATTTTTGCTTGTGATTGCCACGGTGGCTGTGGTTTGGTGGTATTTTTAGTGATGAGTTTGACAAATGCTTGACTTTATGTACCCTCTATCTCGAATAGAAATGGAATCTTCTAAACCGTTGTTTTCATTATGATGTCTGACCTCATAATGGGCATACCGAGGGCATTGTATAATGTTCAGATTTCTCCAAATAGATGGCCATTTAGAGACTATGCAACTGTTTTGCTGCCATTTCTCTAGATTGCAAGAATTTCATTACTTTTTGCTTATTCTTTTGGATTCAAATATGTAACAAACTTGCAAATTTGACTTTTTAAATTCATGTCAGCTATGATGGTGTTTTCTAAATTCCTATACAGGATGTTCTGGCCTGCCTCACATGTCCAGCCGTATAAAGATAACTGCAGAATTAATAATGATGTGGCAGATCATGTCATGAATAGTGGTATTCATGTTTCTACTGATGGATCAGACTGGGAGGAGCCACCTTTGGCGTTATATGATTCAAGGATGCAGCTATGTAATGGATCTGATGGACTTTATTATGCATTTCATTTATTGCAGACTGAACCATCTGTTCAGGTGTGTTTTATAGTCAATTATGATAAACATAATTCATTCTTTCTTAAGTAAATATGAACTGAACTGAATTCATTCAGTTCGTCTAAAATCCTTAGAACTGGCTTTTAATGTTAAACCAAAGAAAAAAAAAAGAGAGATTGGAATGATTTGGATGTTCTGTTTATTTGAGTGTTGAATGAAATAAAATTAACATCTTAAAGCTGCCATAGTATTATCCCATTAAATACTGCCTATGCGAAATTGGTTCTAGCTAATAAAGTAAGCAATTTGTGATCATAATGGAGTGGACCTTATATTTTCCGGTTCAAACTTTCAATTTTTCAAATATGCTTTTGGAAGTATAACGAGTTCTCTATGGAGTCTGCTTCTTCATCATAGACAAAATTTAGTTTGATGAGCATTTGAAAGCTATGTTGGTTTAGTGTATCGCAGCTATTCCTTTTTAACATGTATCATGAGAAATAATCACTTTTATTTCAACAATGTCACTTGTTGATTTAAATTTGATCATTTCTTTCTTTCTTGCAACTGTGGTCTTGTGGCAGAGAATGGTGAAATCAATATCGTCTGATAAATCTGTTTGGGAAGCTGTTTTGAACAATAAAGTTGTACGAGAACTCAAGGAGGCATTCTCTTCAGGTTGGTATCTAAGTAGTTCATATATTTAGTGACCTATTTTTAAATGACTTATCTAACACATTTTTTTTTTGGGTTAACTGTATGTTGATGACTGGATTAAGGTGGTGTTCTCTGAACTGTGTCACTTATTACATTACTCCTTTGGTTTCAAATGAGTTGAACGTTCCAACTCCCAAAGGCTATATAAAGTTTCTGATTCTTAGCACAAAAGTCATCTAATGCTTCACATGCACTACTGAAGGGGTTAGTCATTCATGGAAAATGAATCTGTGTTGACAATGCTTGCTGCTGTTGAAGAGAGAATAATTCAATAACTAAAACATAGAGAGATCATTCTGGCAAAGGGGACTTGATCTTTTTCACCTGAGTTCCTTTGATGTGTAGTTCTCCTGCTAAAAGTGGTAAGCCAATGAGAATCAACCATGTGGAAATGTAACTTTATAGTGGGACTTACCTTCGACAGGTCTACATATTCTTTGTCCTTGGCTTAGTCTATTCATCATTGGTACTCCAAGTGAACCTAAATTCTCCTTGCTTTTAGTAAACTTAAATATCTATGTCACTCTGATTATATTAGACCCCAGTATATTTTAGATGATATAGGCAAGACATGGGATTAAGGAGTGATATGTTGTGACCTTTGTGACTAAAGGACAGCAAGGCATGGGACACGTGAAGGAGGGGCAGTGAAGGCTAGCAGAAATTGATTAGGCTTTTGGGGCATAAATAGGACGGTTTGAGAGTGGATGAGGCAGGGGAAAATATGGAATGGTCTTGGGATAGTGCTAGCCTCTAAAAACTGTGGTTCTTTTTTCTCTCCTATCTTTCATTATTTGTTTCCTGTAATTCCTGTGATGTGGTGCTACTGGTTTCAGGCTGTTTTCTGCATAAATTCCCTTATAGTCTATCTCAGAACTCGTTCTGTGATAAAATTCAGTGATAAGAGATAAACTGCTAGATGAACTCACAAAGATAATGGTAAAATATGATTGTAAGATTTCTAGTCAATAACAAACTCTATGATCCTCGGTAATCATAATCTCCTAATTCAGTAAGAGTTCAACTTAGATAGGTTTTTCAACACCCCCTTCAAGCTTCAGATTATATAAGCTTCAGCTTGTTAAAAATAAAACCTAATTGAAGAGAAAAACATACTCAAATAAAAGAACTCAGTAATAGAAACTAGTTCCACTTGAGTTTCTAAACAATATGGTTGTGCTTTCATGTTGTTAAAATTTGAATTACTGTTTCTATATCTGAAGTATTGAGATGGGTGGGTCGGTGCAACATGGATGATACTAATCACAAGATGCAATCCCTATAAAGAAGAACTTAAGCTTGTTGAAATGACCAAAACTTCTGTAGGAAAGGTATCTAAGAAAATGCCTAAGCTGTGTTCAGTGTGTATTTGCAACCAAAAAATGCCTAAAGTTTTGAATGGGACGTGCCAAAAGTACAAAAAGTACATCATTTATCAGTGACTTACATGGGACAGACACCTCTCCTGATGTGTTTTTGCTTGATAGTTTTTCATTGCACCTCTCAATATGTAGGATCCTAATTGGCATGGACTTTTTTCTTCTCAAATGAAAATCGGTTTAATTCTCTGTTTTTCTCTTGGGTGAGGGAGTAGTTTGGTGGAATTAGTTAGTTGTACTTCCATTTATGCTTGGTTTTTTAGGTGGAAGGTCTTACGACGGTCAACAATTACATAAATACTAAGGACTATACTTGAATAAAATTTCTTACTTATTTTCTATCAAATTCTCTGATAAACACATTACATGGGAGGAAATTATCAAAAATCATATAGCGTTGAACTGTATAAGATATTCACTTGTTAAATATTTAAGCTTGATTGCAACCTCTTAAAAACTATATTTTTGTCCATAATCATATACTAATTGCAACCTCTTAAAAACTATATCTAAGTTTTGTCCATAATCATATACTAATTGCAACCTTACTATTCTGGACAAATATAGATGAAAAATTGACAGATGGAATGAGAGTTCCTCAGAGTTCAGACGGGACTTCCAGTACTGACTGCCACACTTCAACAAATGCTTCAACAAATGTCGTGAAGTGGTTATTCAACACTGCCAGAGCAAAGTTCCTGGAGGTGGTTGAGAAAGTTACAAAGATTGTGAATGAGCTGTTTCAACAAGCAGTTCCCAAGAGAGCGGGAGATGCAGCCGATCCCTTCAGTGAGAAGCTCAGAACTTCCTTCATGCTTTCCATCATGGTCCTCTTGGTTGTGGTGGTGAGTCGAGCCCACAGGGCTTGATATAACTCGACGACATGACGGCATATTGTCATTGGTTTAACTTTGTATAGGTTGGTGTTGCAGATTGGGATGCATTATTTATGGTTCCTTTTTAAGTTATGCTTGTTATAGACATTGAAAACTAGTATGAGAAACCTATGATTTATTGCGTTGTCAGTTGGTGTAAGGAGTCCATAGAAACTCACTGAAGTGGGAGTGTAGTGGATTGCACTCTGAAAATTGTTCACTTTAGTGAATTTATATTGACTCCTTGTTTAGCCAACTGATATATGTAAGTAAGTATTTCTTCAATTGCATGAATTGCTATGTTCTTTTAAGGTTTTCAACTTGAACATGTTCGACTGTTCATAGAGTCCATGGATTACCATTATGATTATTGGCTTTGTTTTCTTATTATGACTAGTATGGTTTTAAAACCTTGTTTAGAGGTCCACCAAAAAGAGTATGTAATATAAAAGAAAGTAAAGAAGAAATTATATAAATTTTGAAGTAATTCTGTAAAAGACGAAAGTTAGTTGTATTTTTTAGATATTGCTATTAGGTTCTTTAATAAAAAAGCATGACAAGTGGAAGTTTTTTAACAGCTCACTATTACATAATTTTTCTTTTTAAAATTTCTTTTCTCATCTCATATTTATTAGAGAATCAGATACCAAATACTCGAGGAATTTTACTAAGTCTAATCTTTTTATCAATAATTGTATATGAACTTGATTAGAGTAGATACCTTTTCTTTCTTTTTTTTGTTATAACTCTAACGGGGATACAAGGAACTTGGAAGCAAGGTCGTTCATCAAGATCCCTTGACACTTGCATGCAAAGATGTTACTTGAGTCAAGGCTTATGGAAAAAAAATAAATAATTAAGTATAAGATAATCAATGTTAAATTTTAAATGAAATTATGTTGGTTGTCATTGAAGCTGTCTTTATTGGTCTTCCAATAATTTTGCTCTCTTTCTATCCTTGTCTCTTTCTTTTTGATATACAAAATTTTCTGATAAATTGAAGATAAGAAAAGTAAAGATAACAAAGACATGAGATGATAATACAAGAGGTTAGTTCTATATTATTATCACATTGATCCAAACATACTCCATTCTTAATTTTTTAGTTGTCTACAGTTTAATTAAAAGGGAAAAGTATATATTTGATTCTAATGTTTAAAAAATTCAATTACAATTTTTATACATTAATTTAAAGATATCATAGAGCATCTTTGGTTCTTAAGAAAAAAATACAAAACAATTTACGTTAAATGAGATTTTAGAAAGTTTTCTTTTGTTTTTTATTTCGAAAATGAAGAATTTTTTTTATTATATTATAAAATTGATCTAATCTATATTTCCTTCTAATTAAAATAAATGTATTTTTATACTCTATTATCGCATGCCACATAGGATGAGATTTCCGCAAAATTTCTTATAGGTTTTTGTTATAAAATTTTTCAATAAAAAATAATATATGATCTTTTTTAGGGATAACACAATTATATAATGCTTAGTTGTAAATATATTGATAACTCATTGAATCCTTATTTTATATATATATATATATATATATATATATATATATATATATATATAAGGAATGCTTAAAGTTATACGTCAATGTTGTCTTTTATATATCTACGTTAGATGCTTATGCTTAATACATCAGTATAAAAATGTTATAAGAATTGGATTAGATCAGTCGATTCAATTGGTTATACAGGAAATCATTTTAAAAATAATCTTTGAAATTAGTGAGTGATTGAATTAGTCAAAAATCAATCAAATCAGATAAGAATAAGTGTTAAATGAATCGGTTAAATCAGTCTACTTAATTTTTTTCTTTAAATTTTCCTTATTATATAATCAAGTATGAAACAAATTAATATTACAAATCAATCAACTTTAGTTGAGATGCAACATATTGATATTTTATAAATTTGATATAATTGAATATTATATTAATAAATAATATTGTAATTAATTTTTATTATGAACTTTTGATTATAAATTTTATTTTGTATAATTTGATATTAAAATTTATTTTTAATTAAATATATAAATTTATATTTATAATTTATAATTATGTATATTATTATATTTTAATATTTTAAAATAGACCGACTATAATCTGGACTATTAACCTTTGTGCTTATGCCTATGAACATTTGATTTTCAAAACTTTAGTATGAAGTTACAACACCAACATCCGAAGTGTTTTAAGAGCAAAATACTTTTATTTTGCATGCATCTAATACATTGAAAGAAATTTAAAATGTATGTTTTTGAATTCTTAATTTTAAATATTTTGATACAAAAACTAATTACCTGAATCAAAATTTTCATAATTTTAAATTAATTTAATAAATTCACAAATAGTCACAAGAACACCAAATCGTTAATAACTGTCCTCTATTTTTTTTTTTTTTATTTTAGGATTTGGGAATCAGGGTGCAATTTAAGGAAGTAGACTCGACCTATGGGTCCAGGACAAAATTTCCCTACTGTCTACCAATAAGGAGAATCAAGATCAGAATATGGCATTTCTTCTTACCTTGTGTTGGTACATCTGAAATGGTAGGAACCTTAAGCTCTTTGAAAACAAGAATCCCCTTCCAGAGCACACCTTAACGTTGGCAATCAAGTGTAAATAGGGACCTTTGCTTTATTGGAGTAGTGCTAAGGTACGAACGTGGGACTGTCCTCTCTGGCTCTGCAAAAATTTTTCCTCCTCTGTCACCGTTACATGCCGAAGCTCTTGCTATGAAGGAGGCGCAGATCTTGGTCACTAATTTGGGAATTTCAAGTGTGATTTTCGAGACTGACAATCAGGATCTATACACCATCTGCAAGAAACAACATATGCACTGGCAAGTGTATCCAATTGCGAAGGATATTGAGGTGCTGAAAAAGAAGATTGACACACCCATCTACTCATGGTGTAGAAGAGAGTCCAACGCTGTAGCTGATGAAGTAGCAAGGCTGTGCAAGAATTTCAGCCTTCCCCGGAACTGGACAAGTCTCCCGCCACAGTCCCTCCATCAGAAATTATTAAGAGATCGTGACTCCGGTGACCTTGCAACTCAGCCACTGTTTCGGTAATTTGTAGCAAACGCACCAAAAAGCGTGACCCATTTTTCAAAATCAGAAAAGGCGTCTTTCTTGCTGCCTGTGGTCATGATATTGATATTGATTTGTACTACAGATGTGTTGCCTCTCACTTTCTTTATTTCCTATCTCTCCCAGGGCTGCAGATTAGGGCTTCTGGAATTATTTTCTTCTGCCTTTGCTGGTTAGTGGGCTTTAGTAGCCCATCTGATGTCCACTAACTTAAAAAAAAAAAACCATGATCCCTAAAAAATTATTTGTTTGTAAATTTATATGTTGAATAGGTTAGTCTTTAAATATTATAAATTTGAAATAAATTATTTTTTGTAAGACTAAATAAATTATATATTTACTTTTCGTTAAAAATTAATTCAATAATGTGTATAATAAATTTATAATATTTAGATATTAAATTATGTAAAATTATATATTACAGAACTAACCTTGACCAGTCAATTTAATTGAAAATTGGTTATTAGTCCGATTTGATTGAATCAAAAAAATTAGCTAGTCAAAAAATTAGTTAAAAATTGGTCAAACCAGTCAAAAACCAATAAAAATTAGTAAAATTGGTGAATCAATTTTTGTAAAAAAAAATTCATTATTTATAAAAATACAATTATTTCTTACACTATATGAGATTTAACAAGCTTTTATTTTTATTTTTTTATTTTTATTCTTTTTTATCATGTTAAATTTCTTTTTTTTTCTTAATTATTTTTTCATAATAATATTATTTTTGCCACAAACAAATAAGAGAGCAAGAAAAAAAAAATTACACACATGCATATATATATATAATATCTTTATTTTATATATATATATATAATTATTACCGATTCGATCACAGTCATATTAATAAACTGTGAACTAATACATTCATTAATTTAATAACTAGTCTAATTTTTAAAACATTGTATAAAATTAAACTTTTAATGACTAAATAGTGGACTCAATTTTTTTTATGGACTAACTTATTAATATAATATATTTTTATAACTTAATAATGCTACATGATTTAATTTTTCAATATATATATATATATATTCACATGTGATGTTTTCATTAGAGAATTTGATATAGATATTTAACCTTTTTTTTTTCCCGACAAACTTTTACATAAGTCTAACCCTTTGAAAAGGCCTTTTAGGTTTAGGTTAATTTTAGCATTTCGGTCCTATAGCTATATTAATCCATCTTCTAATAAGCAATTGCTCTAACAATCCAATTGCTGCAGAATAGAAAGATTGAAATCTTTTGAATATGCCACCATGCAAATTTTAAATGTGTAACAAACTTTAGATTTTTTGAGGTAACGACCTTAATAGGCACAAGATTTGGAAAATTTCTTGCATACACCTATCACTTGTATATATCCATTCTGCTCTGTTTATTATATATACAATCAGTGTACACAAGTATTGCTCATGAAATGAGAGATGTCAATTTCTTATTTCATTCTCTTAATAATTTCCATTCAGATGATCTCCCATAATATCATCCTCTTAAACTATAACCTAATCACAACTTTAGCACCCGAATTAGGCTAGTTAGAGAAGTTATATTTAAATTTCCCACTATTTTATGGTCGGAAATGGATTCTTTTAATTTATGACAAAAAATTGAATCCATTTTTTTATTTGAACCATTTATTTTATAATAAACGGTTTAAATTAAATTAAAATTTCAAAAAAATAAATAAATGAGTAAAAATTTCAAGCAACTTTAATCTAAATCGTCTGTTACGAAATGACAGTGTAAATGAAAGAAATCGAGCCTTAACTTCCTTCCACAAATGCCACAAATTAAGAGAACCCATCTCTTCTATGGTCACTAACTACTAATTTTCTAAAATGAAAACTATCTTTTTAAAGCATTCTTAAGCCGGGTTCAAGAAAATCATAGACAATCTTTGAATAAGAGACATTTCATTGACTAATCCGTCCAAGCATTTTGACCAATCCTGTGAAGCATTTCAAATTAATATCAACATTGCAAAAGAAATGCTTCTGGATAGTTTGACAGAGGAAATCTTCCAACAAAGCAATACAAAAAATAGGAATAAATTTGCACCTAAAGCAGTTTTTAACATGCTACTGAATCAGCAGAGTCAGCATTTGCAGTCCACATATTTATTCCTAAAGTCCCTATATTCACATATTAGTCGTGCTAATATTACAGCATTGTACAAGGAGGTCAGAAATTGTTGTAACTTAATCCATCAGAGTTCAATTGAATCCACATCAGGTGTTACAACAGCCCTTTTCCCTGGCTCCCCAACAACACAGCAGTTCTTTTGTGCACAGTTCATTGCCACAACTTGTTGTGCAAATATACAATTTGAACCTGGAGACACCTGCAAGTGAAACACATATTATATTGTGTCCTCAAAAGCAACTATGGAAACTCAAAGTTGGTTTGTTACAGTGGTAGTGACTGTCTGAACTTCAAGGACTGGCATGGTTAACTTCCTGGAGATGCCACTTTGGAAAGAGTTTTACCCTTGGCACTCATTAAGCCCGAAAAAGATTAGTCTTCTAGAGGAGAATTGTAATATCTCAAGAATTTATATAAATATTTAAAGCCTATTTTGAAGTTTAGTGAAAAATTTAATTACGTGAAAAATTTTCTTTTTGAATTAGTGAAGAAAATGTGGGAATAGAAATTTTTATTTTTAATTTAGGAAATTTTTACAAATTCTCAAGGACTAAAGTGAAAAGAAAAGAAAGTATAGAGGACTTTTGAGAAATGACCAAGTAGGAACCCGAGAAGAAAAATAGAGCTTATGGGAATGAATTATGAGTCCGGTACCGAAAAGATGATGGATTCGAGGATAAAGTGGAGTTTGAGACATCGAGAGGGATTAAAGTGAACAAATCTTATAAGCTAAGGTGGCTATGAGCGATTTTATCGAAAAAGAAATTGGTGGGGCCCACGCGTATACACTTCTCCTTATTCTTTTCTTTTTCTCATTCTCCCTCCCGTAGCTTCACTTTCTCTCTCTCTCGATTATGCTTGCAAAGGAATTTTTTCATCAATCATTCATGCAATTTTTGCTTTGGGAAGGAAGCTATGAAAGTTAGGATGATTGGTAAGTTGATGTTCTTCTTCTTCTTCCTCTTATTACAAGATCAAATCCTTGGTTATTATTTTTGCAAAATTTTTGTAGAATATTTTAATGGATGAATTTAAGTGTGGATGTTAATCTAAAACATTCCTAGGTGGTTTATGATGTTATTAGAACAAGAAATTTGGAGAAAATTAGGAGAAATTCGTAGAATTTGGATATTTGAAAAAGTTAGTGTTCTTGATGAAAATTTGAGATTTGAGCTTGGATTGTTGGTAGAAATTGGGGGTTTTGGTGTTAAAACACTCCTTAGACATTAAGGATGAAAACCCATGGAAGAAATCAAAAGAAATGTTGTTTTAGATATGATTTTTGGATTTTTGGATGAAGAACACGAAGAACATCGAAAATTTTCCCCAGAATTACTGTTCACCGAGAAAATTTTTCCAGATTTTCTCGTTACTGTAGCGTTGACTCGGTCAACGTTACTGTAGCGTTGACTCGGTCAACGTTACTGTAGCTGCGTTGACCGTTGACCGTTACTGTAGCATCAGTTTTTTTTTTTTATATCGTTGAAAAGCTCTTTGAGTCTAGTTTCCAATGGTATAAGTTTCATCTGGATATTCATTACCAGTTAGGAGTTATGATTTGAGAAGTGGATGAAGGTCGAGAGTAGTGGTAGGAAATTTCTCTATTTCGTAACCCTGATGGTTTTTATCTGGTTACAATAGGAATGGTCAAGTGCAAGGTGGGAGTGCTGAGAGCATGAAATTCAGGTGAGTGGGTTAATACTTGCTATGATTAAATATCTTTGTTATTGACTTTTTGCATCATAGTGAAAATATGTTGAATATCCAAATTTGAAGAGAATGATGTGGGATGATGAGACATAAACAATTGTGGAACGTGCCAGGTGATGTATATAATTATATTTTCTTATTTTCTCATGAATTGAGGTTATATGATGGATTGTGAATGGCATGTGAACTGAGTTGAAATGTATCATACTCTGATTGTTGAGTTCAATCATATGCGGATAGTTAAGTATGTTATTGTTGAATAATTGTTCTATATTATGGGTTATGTTATATACATGCTATGTTGCTGGAACCACATTGATTATGTTGTGGCTTGAATTGTAAATGACTGAGTTGTGTATGTGGCTCAAGATTATGATTGAAGATATTTTTATATGTGATTGTGATTGTGTTTGACTGGAAAGGAAAGGCATGGTGGTGCACCCCATGGAGAAATCTATGTGAAGCTATAAGGGTGGAGAATATAAATGGAGCGATAAGGGTGGATGCGGCGGGGGCCGCGGGCAACGATCCAGAGGTATTCTGGACGACCCGGTTGGTACGGGAATTGTGTGTGAAATTGATTTCATCGATTGCTGTTGTGAATTTTGAATTTTGTTGAAATGCATTTGATTCACTTGGATATTGTTGTGAAGTATTATGAATAATATTATATCATATGATGATCGATCTACGTATGATTACTGCATGTTATCATTATGATGCATGATTTTTATTTTGTCATAGTATTGTGTTATCTACTCACTGGGCACGTGGTTTGCTCATACCCCTCTTATTGATATTTTTTTTCAGAGTTGACAGCTGAAGGTAAATATCGGAACAAAGAATTATGGATCCTTAGTCCATAATTACTTTTTCATTTGTTCAGGATAAAGGTATAATAGTTAAGTTTTATTCTAAGTTGTATAAATCTAGAAATCTCTGTAATCGGGTAGGTTCATTCAGTGATGTAATGTGAGTAATTGTAGTATGTATAGAGAACTCGTTTTGGTTGCATGAAAAAGAATTGTATGATTTTTAAGAGAAAGATAGGCTTACGGAGGTGAAATGAAATTCACTTTCCGTGCCGGTCACGTGCTCAAATTTTGGGACGTGACAAGTTGGTATCAGAGCTTTGGGATTAGGTCTCCTACCGATTACAGAGTAAGGTAACCTTAGTGGGATCTCCTCTATCGTGGTGAACCCGGGCACGACTATAGAGAGATGGCTCCATTGAAGGTCCTGTAGGATGTTTTCATTTCCTTTCCCTCCGAGACTTGTTTTTTCTTAGGAATTATGTTTTTAGTTTTAGTTTTAGACAGATATGGCTATACTTTTGAACCCGGTAAAGGAAAGGTTATTATTGTTTTGATTCCATTGTTGTCGGATCAAATTGTATGTATGGGGCTTTATATGTTGAATTCATGATTGATTTTGTGTGAATGATTTCCTTTATCTTTCTTAATTTTATTATTACTATTTTTTTAGTATCATCCCATAAAAGAAACCACTGGCATTAAAAGCGGAAGGATTACATTGCAAAAAAAAAAAAAAAAAAATTACTCATGCATGAGTAATCTAAAAGCGAGGTGGTCTCGGATTAGGAGGGTTGTATTGTATCATCACCCCTCGACCATTCCTTGGAGCGAGAGACAGAGCAATGTCGCGGAGGGTAGTGTAAATCCCATTCATACAA
Organism: Biancaea sappan; assembly: GCA_037074585.1. Taxonomy (NCBI): domain Eukaryota; kingdom Viridiplantae; phylum Streptophyta; class Magnoliopsida; order Fabales; family Fabaceae; genus Biancaea; species Biancaea sappan. The sequence goes on along the minus strand of CM073491.1, from coordinate 56,384,341 downwards.
TCAACACTTCTTTGTTGTTGATTGCAGAAGCACTGGGTAGACCAATAGAAGAACCTGTCTATTCTTGAAGTCATTTCTGCATGATTGCGTTTAGTTAACTTCTCCAGGTCTCCTATCATCTTTTTCAGATTTTTCACCTCCTGCTCTAGACAGGCGATTTTGTCCTCCGAGGTATGGGCCGTGCTAGTCTCCTCAGCTTCCTCGTTCTTCTTCATTTTCTTCTCCATATGCTTCTCTAAAGACCCTTCAAAAGGTCTTTTGCCCTTGTCTTTGCCTAGACTTAAGTTTAAGTCGAGCTCTTCTCTCTTGGCATCCATTGTGAGATCAATGTACTTCCTTGTGGCCATGATTTGAAAAATTTAGAAATTTATGTGGGAGTATGAGAAGAGAGGAACGCTGGGAAGTTGTAGGCTCAGATATGATTACTCTTTGTGGTGTGGTAACTGAGAACGTTGGGACAGTTCTTATAGAGGAAAAATTTGAACTTAGAGACAAAGAAGATATCTCTTCGCCGCACCCTACACGCTTAACCTATGGATTTCTGCAAGCTGGAAGCTAGGAGTCTAGGGTAGGCATGCACACCAACAACGCGTCGCATTAATGGCAAAACCACGAAAGTCAATATTCGGTGGATTTGCGGCCGATTTACACTTAGTTTTTCCATTTCTCTCGTTGGCATTTTCTGAAATTGAAGGAAGTCGACAATGTAGCCATTACAGAGTGTCTTTGATGTTTTCACGATGAACTAAAATGTATTTCTATGCTTTCTTGTATTGTTCTTGAAAGGCTTCAGTTAAGTATAATATACATGATTGATTGAATTATACTGTGATTATATGTATCTAAATACATATGATATGTATGTATGTTATTCATGCATAGAGAGTGAAGGCTATTTGTTATGGCCAGGAATAATATGTAATGATTCTACATACATTCAGAGAATGTGAAGTCTAAATTTAAAAGAACTTGAATAGATGAAAATATATATAGATAATGATATATCTCTATGTTTATACATATATACATATATGCTCGTAGAGGCAAGTGAAAGGTAAAATTTTTCTCTCACTTTATGGAACGCTTGATGTGTAGATGTGAGAAGTTTTTATTTTAATATGTATGTTTGAAAATGTGTAAGCTTAGGGCAAAGTCACGGATTAGAAACCTAGATAAGGTTAATATGAAGCTACCCGTTCATGGAGTAATATCTCGATTTAGAATTATTGGATATGACAAATACAGAGTTAGGAAGTCATAAATTGAAGCGGCGATTAGTTTAATAATTTGAGCAAGAGTCAAAAGTTAGCCGAAATTTTTGAGGAAATCTTTTGTATTTGATTATATTTTGTTATTTTCTGGCATGCTTATCAGAGACCGTTGGCATTGCGTCGGATAAGGTCTGTAGGTCATCTTTAGAGTATGATGTAAAGGTTTTGTAGCCCTAAATTTCGTCTATATATAATGGATGCCCCATTACGCTGCTCACTACACTAAGAGTTTATATCTATAAGCTTTCTAGCATCAAACTTCTCCTTCTGTACAACCTTTATAGCTCAGAAAAAATATGGCCGGCAATAAATCTTTCAATTTAAACTTTGAGGCTGGCAAGGTAGAGCTGGATCTAAATCTTAGCCTGGAGAATTATAAGAATAAGAGATCCATGGAAGAGTCACCAGAGGCTAAGAAAAGAAAAAGGGATGTAGTAGAGTTAGAGGATGTTAGCACAGCAACATCTTCTAATAATGAGCTTGCGCTTATGAGACAAAAGATGGAGGACTTGGAAAGACTGATAAACCGCCACTTTGAGGACCAGGGGAGATTGATAAATCGTCTCTTTACAGAACAAGAGAAGCTTTTGAACCGTTATTTTAGGGAATTGGCGAATAGAGTTGATAGACATTCGATGTTTGCAACTCAAAATTTTCGTGACCAACAAGCGAGATGTATTGACTGTATGAATGGAGTGACTTCTGCACTTCGCCAAATTTCCCAGACGTTTCCCCCAGAAACTCTTTCTAGGCTGCAACGATTAACTTCCTCCTTAAGGTCTGAAGCACCTTCTTCTTCTAGACCTGGAGCACCTTCTGCATTTCAAAAGCCTCCTCGTTCTTAATTTATCTTTTCTTTTGTTTGTACCTAAAGCTGATGTTTGATCTAATGTTTACGTATTAAAATTATCTGTTTTGTAAATCAAGTTCAGCTTGTTGCCTGTAACTTATGTATTAGAAATAAAAAATTTTCGTATTTGATTTTTTTTTGTTGAGGCAATTCTTTTACTGAAGAAATTTGAGAAATAAAAATATGTTGAACTTGTTATATTTTGTACTTGATTGTGAAAATTCCAGAAGAGAGAATGAGATATAGACAAAATATCTGCATTTGTTTCAATCTTGAGTTTTGAATTCGGAGGACCGAATTCTATTAAGGAGGGAAGAATGTAATATCTCAAGAATTTATATAAATATTTAAAGCCTATTTTGAAGTTTAGTGAAAAATTTAATTACGTGAAAAATTTTCTTTTTGAATTAGTGAAGAAAATGTGGGAATAGAAATTTTTATTTTTAATTTAGGAAATTTTTACAAATTCTCAAGGACTAAAGTGAAAAGAAAAGAAAGTATAGAGGACTTTTGAGAAATGACCAAGTAGGAACCCGAGAAGAAAAATAGAGCTTATGGGAATGAATTATGAGTCCGGTACCGAAAAGATGATGGATTCGAGGATAAAGTGGAGTTTGAGACATCGAGAGGGATTAAAGTGAACAAATCTTATAAGCTAAGGTGGCTATGAGCGATTTTATCGAAAAAGAAATTGGTGGGGCCCACGCGTATACACTTCTCCTTATTCTTTTCTTTTTCTCATTCTCCCTCCCGTAGCTTCACTTTCTCTCTCTCTCGATTATGCTTGCAAAGGAATTTTTTCATCAATCATTCATGCAATTTTTGCTTTGGGAAGGAAGCTATGAAAGTTAGGATGATTGGTAAGTTGATGTTCTTCTTCTTCTTCCTCTTATTACAAGATCAAATCCTTGGTTATTATTTTTGCAAAATTTTTGTAGAATATTTTAATGGATGAATTTAAGTGTGGATGTTAATCTAAAACATTCCTAGGTGGTTTATGATGTTATTAGAACAAGAAATTTGGAGAAAATTAGGAGAAATTCGTAGAATTTGGATATTTGAAAAAGTTAGTGTTCTTGATGAAAATTTGAGATTTGAGCTTGGATTGTTGGTAGAAATTGGGGGTTTTGGTGTTAAAACACTCCTTAGACATTAAGGATGAAAACCCATGGAAGAAATCAAAAGAAATGTTGTTTTAGATATGATTTTTGGATTTTTGGATGAAGAACACGAAGAACATCGAAAATTTTCCCCAGAATTACTGTTCACCGAGAAAATTTTTCCAGATTTTCTCGTTACTGTAGCGTTGACTCGGTCAACGTTACTGTAGCGTTGACTCGGTCAACGTTACTGTAGCTGCGTTGACCGTTGACCGTTACTGTAGCATCAGTTTTTTTTTTTTTATATCGTTGAAAAGCTCTTTGAGTCTAGTTTCCAATGGTATAAGTTTCATCTGGATATTCATTACCAGTTAGGAGTTATGATTTGAGAAGTGGATGAAGGTCGAGAGTAGTGGTAGGAAATTTCTCTATTTCGTAACCCTGATGGTTTTTATCTGGTTACAATAGGAATGGTCAAGTGCAAGGTGGGAGTGCTGAGAGCATGAAATTCAGGTGAGTGGGTTAATACTTGCTATGATTAAATATCTTTGTTATTGACTTTTTGCATCATAGTGAAAATATGTTGAATATCCAAATTTGAAGAGAATGATGTGGGATGATGAGACATAAACAATTGTGGAACGTGCCAGGTGATGTATATAATTATATTTTCTTATTTTCTCATGAATTGAGGTTATATGATGGATTGTGAATGGCATGTGAACTGAGTTGAAATGTATCATACTCTGATTGTTGAGTTCAATCATATGCGGATAGTTAAGTATGTTATTGTTGAATAATTGTTCTATATTATGGGTTATGTTATATACATGCTATGTTGCTGGAACCACATTGATTATGTTGTGGCTTGAATTGTAAATGACTGAGTTGTGTATGTGGCTCAAGATTATGATTGAAGATATTTTTATATGTGATTGTGATTGTGTTTGACTGGAAAGGAAAGGCATGGTGGTGCACCCCATGGAGAAATCTATGTGAAGCTATAAGGGTGGAGAATATAAATGGAGCGATAAGGGTGGATGCGGCGGGGGCCGCGGGCAACGATCCAGAGGTATTCTGGACGACCCGGTTGGTACGGGAATTGTGTGTGAAATTGATTTCATCGATTGCTGTTGTGAATTTTGAATTTTGTTGAAATGCATTTGATTCACTTGGATATTGTTGTGAAGTATTATGAATAATATTATATCATATGATGATCGATCTACGTATGATTACTGCATGTTATCATTATGATGCATGATTTTTATTTTGTCATAGTATTGTGTTATCTACTCACTGGGCACGTGGTTTGCTCATACCCCTCTTATTGATATTTTTTTTCAGAGTTGACAGCTGAAGGTAAATATCGGAACAAAGAATTATGGATCCTTAGTCCATAATTACTTTTTCATTTGTTCAGGATAAAGGTATAATAGTTAAGTTTTATTCTAAGTTGTATAAATCTAGAAATCTCTGTAATCGGGTAGGTTCATTCAGTGATGTAATGTGAGTAATTGTAGTATGTATAGAGAACTCGTTTTGGTTGCATGAAAAAGAATTGTATGATTTTTAAGAGAAAGATAGGCTTACGGAGGTGAAATGAAATTCACTTTCCGTGCCGGTCACGTGCTCAAATTTTGGGACGTGACAAGAATACCCTTGAGATTCTTTTTTTTAAAGAAAAAACGCAACTGTAGGAGTTGCTTATGGCAACAATTAAGGGAATGTTTGGATAGGGGATAATGGAAGGGAAGGGGTGGTTATGTTTGATATATTTCCCTTGTTTGGGAGCCATTTATAAGGAGTGAAAGATAATGAAGGATTTTCAAAACCTTCCAAAACTCTTGTTCCTTTATATTTTCAAGTTCTTCTAATTTGTGAAATTTTGGAAGAGAAAATTCCCCCAAACAAGGGGAAGGAAATTTCTTAATTAACCATCCTCTTCTTTCCCTTCTCTCTTCTTCCTTTACTTAGGCCTTCTCCTCTGAACTCCCAAACATACCCTTAAGGAACTAAAACATGGGATCAAGGATTTTGTTTTTCCGGGTAACACATAAAACATTAAAAAAACACACACACAACCACACCCACAAAATAATTAATAGACAGATCAAATTTCTAGTCTTCAAACAAGTATATTCTATTTCAAAGCAGTATGTATAGTAAAGCATCTTTGAAGCATGAAGCTACATTATAAGTACAGAACCAATGATGTTTCTAACACAATGAGTAACTTTTGCACTATATGTCTAGGAAATTCATGTGACAAAATAAAATATCCATATTAAAACAGCAAAATGTCCAAGCATGGACGTAAATGACTGAAAGTCTGTTAAAAACTTCGTTTAAAATTAAATACACGACATAGAAGGGAATTTCAAAACATTTATAATGGGAAAGCCTTCTACTATTAATGCACTTTTATAACATAAAAACTGCACCATCTTGAAACTGGAGAATTATCCCCTGTTTTTACTACATATTTCTAGGTTAAGCCAATGATTAATTAAAACAACAAAGTCTTTGGTTAATACTTAATTGATTGTTTGATTAACTTGATATTGATAATTCTTGGTTCAAATACAAACAAGAGATCATCTACAGTCGTGAATACCATGAAAAATGAACTCAAGATTAAGATAATTTGCCTGTTGTTTAATTAATTGTAGCTATAGAAGAATTGCTGAGAAGTTTAATGAAGATTTTAGCATCATATTCAACTTCGATAAATTTATACTCTTTTTTCTTTGATTTTTTTGAAAATTGAATACCTCTATGGTCTATTCAATTACCACGTAACTTCCAGGAAGTATTTTACATTTAAATTTCATCCAAAGTCACATGAAAATAATGAACAATCTTTTTTTAAATGTTAGTTTCACTTATATCTTGAACATTTTACAATGTTCTGTCTAAGGCTAGTTCTACGGTTAAATAAACAATTTTAATTTTGAGATGTCAACTTAATCCCAAATATAGTCTTAAAAGACAATGAAAAAGTACAAGAGAAACATATATTCAATAATGAAATTGTTGATTATTTTGATATTCACTTTCGTTTTTTGGGCTGTAATTAGGATCAATATACCAAAAGGTGGTTAAGTGATAACAAACAAGTCATTGAGGAGTTGAATAAGAAATTTTAAACCACATGAGAACAAACTAATTTTGAGCTAAATTATGAGGCTAATTTGTAATTTACACTAATTTCAAAGCTGGAAGTTGGTAGGACTCACATCATATAGGGTTTCTCCAAGCTTTAATTTGACTGCTCCACTCTTGTATACCAGAATTTTGCCCATGTAGCCCCCGGACAAGTCCTCCATTGTGGACCCCTTTGTGGACGCTTCTGAAGCACCGACTTTCTCCTTCCCTTTCCGGCTGGCCGGCTGCTTGACCAATGGCAAAGGAGGAAGCTGAAATAGAAGCATCCTTTTTCGCTCACTCTCATCCTGTTGAAGTTTTGTCAAGTATGCATTATATCATATTCAAATGTACTGCCCTACAATGAGTTCAGAATTTGTTGAAAAATATATTATTCTGGTTACTAACCAAGAGTCCAAGTTCTGCAGCAGAATTAACAGTATTCTCATCATACTCTATGCTAGTTGCAGCCTCCCCAAATTCTTCCTCATCAAGAATTTCTGACAGAAAGAAAGAGAGTAGATGGTCTTCAATGTTAAGAGAGCTCAAGAAAATTCATGAGGAAATCCATCAAAATTTATAAGTTTGAAAAACTTGGAAATAACTTTTGCTGATATAATCCTATTGTGTTCTTAGGACCTCAACACATTACCAAATAAAAAAAAAAATAGTATACTATATTTTACCTCCTTGAACAAATGCCTAATTCCGAAATTGGTACACGAACTTTTAAATGCAATAAAACACCTCTTTAATCTTCGGATTAAAATGAAAACTTTATATCCCAATTAAAATTAACTGCAAAAGACTCTTATGATCCAAATGTGGCCTCTTATATACACAATTTCATCCCAACCCGCTTCCAATCCATGAAGATTGTTGAAACAAGGATGTGACTTCTTGCATTTAATTTTAACTGAAATTTATTTTAGTCCAAAGTTAGTTGAAGTTCATATCCAATTTGTAATCAGGCCTTAGTTCAGGGAGGTAAAATGTGAAAGATTTATTTTATCTAAAGTTATTCTGATTGATGAAACCAAATCCTGTTAATGGATCAGTTTTTGCTGTAAACGTAAGCATACCTGGGTCTCCAGAATTAGGCTTCCTCAGAGGAAGAGAAGTAGGAAAATAAGAGTGATAATCCTGCAGTTAAATTCAATATTCAGATGCTTAGACCTCAGATTTATTTGAGGAAAATGCAGATAGGGATGAATGATGACCATTCCTCACCCATGGTTCCTTGTACTCTCTTTTTACTTTCCCAGTCGATGCCCCGGTGTCGGCATTAGTAGCATCTATCATACAAGTATCATTTTCATCCTCTCTAGCAGTTGCAGGAAATGTTAAAACATCCTGCCCACTTTCAGAAACTTTCGATGCTGAGCCGCTGCTTTTACCACCATTCACGCTCTTACTGTTACTGTATGTCCGTAGGGACGGTGCTGAACTAGCTCCAGGACCAAATGCAACTTGCACATTTGCTACGAGTTTTGAATAGTAAATATAAGCAGCTAGCAAAATTAATTAACATTTTCGCAATGATGAAGGTGATGGCAATTTATAATGGTGAACAAGCCACAGATTCTGGTAGCTAATCTAGGAGTCAGAGACTTGTTAGTCTGGTCAAACTGCTCAAGAATATGATTCCATAGAATAAGGTTAAATATTAACAACTTTACAAAATGAAAAGTGTTATATAATCCATGAGCACTGATAAGGAAGACTTTTAGAACCTGGACCTAAGCCATTTGGCCTAAACCTAAACCCAAACTGGTTTTTCTGGTTTTTGACTAATTCTACCATTTTTTGTTTTGATTTGGTGATCAGTTCATTGGATTACATTTATGACCGATTTCACAATTTTTTTGTCTAACCGGCCAGTTCAGTGTGATTTTCAAAATCTACCATCAAAACTATTTTATTCATTAACATAAATGAAGACAAGGCTTGAAAATGAGAACAAGAAAAACCTATTATGCCATTGTTCCTATTCTTAGACAAAAAAATAGGCTAAACTTATCTTCATCTTTATTTAATTTTCAGGAACTTCAAAAAGACACTTTCCATAAAGCTAAGCAATCGTCATGAAAACATCTGTACCATGCAGAGACATATCAGAACCAACTTTCTGACACAGAAAACATGAAACAGAAGGAAACATGAGGATGACGACAACATTGGTAATCTAACATATATATCAATTTCACCCTTTAATTAGATTCCTAATTCTTAAACCTCACTATCCAAACCTGCTCCAAACTCTTTGTTTACTGCTTCTACTCCAAAAGGCTCAAACAAGTAATTCTCACCAAGTATTACTGAAGCAGGTAGGTATAAGCAAATTGGGA